>CM055816.1:98088590-98167490 GCA_029582265.1 Zoroaster sp. YZ-2022 | reverse complement strand
TCACGTCGACGCGCTATATGGCTCTTTTGACAGACGCTTGAGGGCGCTCTCTTATTTCTTATTTGAAACGGCCGTGAAATGCGGCAAAGCAAATCTGGACTGCTCACCACTTTGCAAGTGCAAATGTACTCCATAGAACATTGTAAATGGTATGTTACAGTACTTTAATAGACATCACATAACAATGCCACATACTTGAAAGAAACTGTTCATACACATTGCATTCAAACTCAATCCCATGCAATGGCCTAGTGTCCGTGGTGTGAGATAGTATGGAAAATGGGAGACTTTCCAGAACTCTAGGTGACAGCAGACCTACCGGGTTTTTCCATTGTTCGAAGATCACGCGCATGCTCAGAATGACGTAAACAATGGAAATTTACCCGGTAGGTCTGCCGCCATTAGTGTCTGAAAGTCTCCCATTGAGAACTGATCGGTGGCTTACAAATATAGCAGGACTCGAAAAAAAGTGATGTTTTGTCATAAATGTCGGCCATCTTTAAATTTGTTGTTTAACATGTTTTTTTTTACTTTTAAGGCCCAAAAATAAAATAATATAGAATTGTCAACCAGGTATCATTATTGCACCTTGGGTCTTCAAAGGCGGCGGCCATATTGTTTTTTAAGTGAAAAAAACGCTAACAATTTTTTCCTAAAAATGGGATAAATTAACGGATTATAGCGCCCCACAGGGAGACCCCAGCATGACTATTATGATGTCATATTATAGATTAAGTCAAAATAATAACGTTTGCCAAGTTTATAGCTTTTGGACGAACAAAATCGGAAATTATGGGGAAAATACGATTTTTGACCAAAAATGGGCAAAAAAAACTCAAAAACGCCCTCTAGTGGCGATCGTTTAAAAATTCCGGAGGGCTCCTAGGCTAATATTAATTAGTAGGCCCTAAGGAAGCTTTGTGCCAAAAATGGTGCTTTTATCCGCCATGTAACGGTAATTTCACTAAGCCACCTGACTACTAGCAGCGCCCTTGTTGTGAATCGACCGAATTGCAATCAAAACTTGGGTCATGCATTCAATAGTGCAACCTTTATATGATGCTTGTATCGAAGGTAAAGTGTTGAGGTCAAAGGTCATTTGAGGTCAAGTTGTAAAATAGGCTGGAATTGTAAAATTGGTCTTATATGGAAAGTTGAAGTCCAATTGCAATCAAACTTGGGTCATGCATTCAATGTTGCAAGCTTTATATGATGCTTGTGTCAGAGGTCATTTGCTGTCAAGTTCTAAAATAGGCTGGAATTGTCCAACTTGTCCCCTTTGAAAACTGGAAGTCCAATTCTTCTTGGGTAATCACGAAAGCAGGCGAGACACGTGGTTTGAGAACCACTTGTAATATTTTCCTGTTACATGATTTGCACACATGAAAAGCAGCAATGTCACATTTATTTAAGAGAGAAATATGTTTTCCATGTTACTAGCTCTTTCCCACAAACCAGACACTGTCGTATGGGTCGCCTACTGCATGAAGCCGCCATGTTGTTCAAAGGTCATCAATATTTACAGGAACGGATACAATCCTTGGTTTGTAAAGCTAAAAACCTAGAGTCTACAGCAATCCCTAACGTACCTTGCGATACGCCAGACGATCAGACGGTACCCGTGGAGAAGGGGGTTTAAACCGTTCGGAAAAGTGCCTGTTGATGAGCCTGACAACCAGTTATAAGATCCAATCCTTGTCAGACTCGGCACCAGGGGATACAAGAGTCTACAGACACAGAGATGACGACAACAGAATAAACAGTGAACAAGAGTTTTTTGCCCGAAAATTGCTAATGCACTGGCATTATTGAACAATGTGGCTAACAGCATTAACAATGGCCTATAACGAAGTACAAATTAAGAATGTAGGTGTAAAGGAAAACGCTATTCTAGCTTTGGCTTAAATATCTTGGCTTAAAGTAAAAAGATATGATATTAAATATAGATGGTTAAAAACGGATCATTTGCATATTACGGCCGCGCCCACATTGATGCAGGATTCCCGAGATGATAGTGCAAGCCTGTGAGTTGGTCTAATGTGTGAAACGAATTAATGAGACACTGCACGATCCATTATCGTCTTAAACCAAGACGATGAAAGACCATACAAGACATGGCATATTCTATTATATATCAGTTTCCAGTGTTGTGCATAAAATTGAATTGTGTGACCTTTGATGTTACTCCTTAACCAAAATTATGCAAAACAAAATGGCACATTTGAATATGGTGGTTTACATCTATGTAAACAAAGGGCACGTGGAGTACATTACCTTGATCGTCCCCAGGGCTACTCTGAACAAGTTTAATAGATGCAGATCCTGGGGAAAGAGGTTTCGTTTTTGCTGGTACTACGTGAACCACTATATTTCCATGTAATGCGCCACAGAGAACAGTTAAAATGAAAGTTGTGATAAGTTTGGAAGACCTTCCGTTGCCACCATTACTGTTTACGTTTCGTCTGCTCTTTTCATGTTCCAACTGCCCGTGGATTTGGACCGGCATGTATTCAATACTATGATATAACAAAACAATTGTCTGCTGTGATGTTGTGATCATAACAATTACATACATTGTGTTTCAGTTTTAATATTATTTTGATGAGTCGTCACATGGGTCGACCATTACATTCTATGGTATCTCTGCTTGGTGTCTCTCCACTTAGTATCAACCAGAGGTAATACTTCAGACTATGTTATTTGTCTGTTCATAAGCAATAGCACTGGCACAAAACTATGCAAATAGGTTGTAGTCAAGACCAGGCAGTCCGAGACCAAGACCAAGACCAGACTTGTAAATAAAGGCATGTGAATCATCTTTGTATGTTGATCTAAAACTGTGGGGATTACAAGCTTAGGGTATGGGGTATGCCAGAGGTCGAATTTCAGGTAAAAATCTACAAGACAGCTGGGCTAGTAGTACAAAACTGTTACTAGAACAGAATATATTTCACAAGACCATTGGTAAAAAATAAGAACACAGTGTTTTGAATAAGGGTGCTGTTTCTGTTTTTCCCCCTTTGCCGACCTTGTTAGGGGAGGGGTAAGAAATGCTGTTTTACCTCAAAACTAAAAATGGCCATTCCAGAAATTATGGGGCTTTTTCAGTTCACCAGATTTAGAAAAATTAGAACTTTAGTGATTGCATTTCACGCAGTGCATGAAAAAAATCACTAGACCACCGGACTAGTTCAGTCAAGAGTTCACTTCTGTGTCCTTTCTCTATGACTAGACCAACGTTCAAATCGCTGAACTCGATCCAGCGGTCCAGTGGATATTTCGATCCCTGGGTATGACCATAGAACTGTTTGATAGGAATGGTCTTGGAATGTACTTCAGCATTGTTGTTGGTTTTTACTTTGTATTCTTCAATAACGTTTTTACTTTTCGGCCTAATTTGAATTTCACAACATTCAAAGTGCATATGTAGTGCAGTTCAGTACTTTTCAGACACTGGTGTAGATGTAAAGCTACAATAAAAGTGACTATTTTAAAATAGTATTTCCTTCAAATTGTATTTCTCAGGAACAACATTTACAGAGGTACCTCTAGCCCTCGGTCTAAGAAAATATCATGCCATCCTGGAACCCATGTTGATTTAATTGCAGCAGTATACCCCAATAAAATGACTAGTGTCACTCTCAAAAACAGCCACTGCCTGTAAAACCATTTTAAATTCACTAAGTGTGACTGTTTTTGTTTGCAAAGTCATACAATCAAAAAGTTGTACTTTCAGACTTTTGACATGCCATACACTGTACATGTACATGGCACTGACAGGCAAATTGTAATTTCTCATAATATCCCAGACAGCAAGCATACGTCGATCCGACGTCGGCAAAGGTCGGCGAACGTCGCCCGTGTGTGAACGACGTCGGTTCGACGTTATAAATGGGTCGGAGATTTCCATATGTCGGCAATAGGTTAGACATTTTGGTCACTGTGACGTCTGTTTAACGTTGAAGATGTGACGTTGGTGGCCGTCAGAATTATAACATTGGAAAGACATCAAATTAAGGTTAGAAGATTACGTCAGCACGACGTCCACATTCAAAGTCGAACTAACGTCAGATTATGGTCACATTGGTTTATCGTCGCTAATCCGACGTTAAATTACGGTTATCACTGTGACGTGATAGTGACGTCTCAAATCTGACGTTAATTGGACTTAAAATTATGGTCACCATTGTGACGTCAGTTTGGCGTCGCAAATCGGAAGTCAGTTGGACGTCAAATTTATGGTCATCGCTGTGACGTCAGTCTGGCGTCGCATATTTGATGTCAACGGGACGTCAAGCTATGGTCACCATTGTGACGTTAGTCAAGTCGAAAATCTGACGTCAGCCAGATGTCAAATCATGGTCGCCACTGCGACGTCAAATTAAGGTCAACATTATGCTGCGCGTCTGTTGTGTGCCCTGATATCCGACGTGTAGTACAGACCTTTCCTTTGAAACGTCATTTTGCCATTCACGGTTGGCATTATTGGAAAATCATGATGCAACAATGTCAACAAAGTGACGGAAACAATCGACGCTGAGAAATACGCCCAGACAGCAGACCGACGTTGGCCTGACGTTGGCAAAGGTCGGCACAGGTCGGGATACGTCGCCCTCGGCAGATGACGTTGTGCCGACGTTGAAAATGGTGCAGGAACCGTCAGAATTTGATATGTGTCGGTAATTTTTGTCTGTGCGATGTCACTTTATGGTCAGCACGTGACGTCAGCCCTGCGTCGAAATTCTGACGTCGGTCAGACGTCAAGTTATGGTTAACACGTGACGTCAGGCTGGTGTAGAAATTCTGACGTCAGTCAGACGTCAGTTTATGATCAACATGTGACGTCAGACTGGCGTATAAATTTTGACGTCGGTCAGACGTCAGTTTATGGTCCACAGCAACTGATGACCAATCAGAACTGAGGAAACTTGTGTTCATAAAAGTCGTGTTAAATTGCAATTTTTTTCCCCAAAACACAATTTCCTGACCATAATGTTATTATTCAAACAATTCCACACACAAATTTTCATTTTTTGGGGAAAACGTAAGTGAATAATCTCAGTTTAATCTACTTTTGTGTGCAAATGTCGAAAATGTTTAATGGGAAACCATGACTTTACTATCACCGGGATGAAGTGCATATAAAACTGAAGCATGACGAAAGTTACTTAGTAGTATTATCGTAGTGCATGTAGTAGGTTATTATATACTATAGTAGCATTATGTACGTGTAATAGTTGTAATGTATAATAGTTATGTATTATAAACGTCGTTCCGAAGCAAACGTTGATAGAACGTCAACCGTGCGTCGGTAAAAGGTTGACTTGACGTCGGCTAGACGTTGTTTTTTTAACAAAAATAGCGTTTAGTTGACGTCGCATCGGGTGCAGAAATGCCGTCGGTACAACGTAAAAAAATAAGTGAAATGACGTTTGTCCAACGTTCATGCCAACATACAAACAATGTTGAGCCGACGTTTACGTGACGTGGAAATAAGGTTGACAATTGAGCAAAATGACGTTTATCCAACGTTTGTAAAAACAACGTTGGGCCAACGTAATTCGGCAGTGCAAGTTTACGTTGGGCCAACGTAAGAGACCTGACGTTGGTCCAACGTTTCTTCGTCGGTTAGTGACGTTGATACTACGTCGGGCCGACGTAAAATTGCTGTCTGGGATTATTTGAATAAAAAAATGTAACTGACTAGAAATGTTGATTATCCAGAATGGACAATGCAACTGGATTTTCTGCGAAGTTGTTTATTGAAAGTTGATTTTTGAAGGAAGGCCTATCAATTTATATTATTTCTAAATTATTCAAAACACCGTAAAGAAAATAGTAAAATTGAACATTAATTACAAATTCATTAAAAATAATTTGATGACGTCACCTACATTGTCATCCACAACACATACCGGACTATGTACGTGTCAAACCCAAATAGCTATGTACTTCTCTCGATATCCTTTTATGTAATTATATAAAACTACCTAATAGGCCAACACTAAAAGAATACCATGTGCACCAGTGAAATACATTGGCGGTGCACATCTGCGGGTACCAGAACTCAGAATAAACAAGCTGCATTGACTGGTTGCCATTCCAGCTTCAATCTAATTCTTCAGCATGAAACTTGTACTATAGTACAATGTTGTATGGATGAAGACTGGATTTTGTATGGCGCATTGTATTTTGCTGTGGTCTTGACTGGTCTCGGGGGTAAAACTTTGAGACCTTGGCATCTGAGACTGAGACCAGCCCTCCCGAGACCGAGACTTTGCTAGGACAAGACCGAGACCTCAAAAAAGGCCTCCAGACCGTCTCGAGACCGAGACCAGGTCTCAAGACCGACAACACTGCTGTGTGACCCCTCATTCATTCATTCATCATACATTTTTTTTCTAATAGCCATAGATGCATTTTCAAAAAGTGCTGTGATTGTCTGTGTTTCTTTGGTTAGATTTGTGAATTAAATTTTTCATTTTTATTGTAGACATTCTGAACATGAGCATAAATCCCGGGGGATGGCATGGATGGGGGATATATATCCCCCCTCCCCACACTTATGGATGGGCCATAGACCATATCGCAAATACCGCCCGGTTGAGACGTCACAATGGTTACAAGGGATTGTGGGAAATGAATGCTTACAAAAATTGTAAGCATTCATTTCCCACAATCCCTTGTAACCATTGTGACGTTGTAAGCATTCATTTCCCACAATCCCTTGTAACCATTGTGACGTCTCAACCAGGCGGTATTTGCGATAAGGTCTATTGGATCATCCCCCAGATTTCTGTGGTGAGAAACAAAAATAATGCTGATTTCGAGGTTATCTAGCCAACAGTGAAAATTTGAAACAACAAAAGCTTAAAATGCATCATTGTGTCGTATGCACCCCCCTACTTCCGCGTCGTAAGTGCTTTGTCAAACTCGCAAACGCTTCATAACTGATTCGTAATGGTTTCATGAATGAATTTGTCGTCATTCTCGTAAATTCGTAACCAAATTTGTAAACGGTTCGCTCCAAAAAACAGGTGTTTCGTGTTGACACTACTAGGGAGAGTAATACATTTTTCAAATAAATTTTGTACATTTGGTTGACTCATTTTCTGAATAGGAAATTGTGATCAAAAATTTGTTGTTGTTTTTTGCACCTTCTTACAGCTTTATTTTAATTCAAATAGGCCTATCAGAATTTTTGAAATCATGATTGCCATCTGCCTTTTATTTATTGAAATAGGCCTAACGTTAAGGCATGAATAAAGACAAATATTTTGAGAAAATGTGAGTTTTAAGCATTTCTGTCAAAATCTGCACTCTAATTTGTGTACAAAATAATCACACTTTGCTCTGCATTAAACGTAGACATTTCAGGGATAAAAAAATCCCTGCTTTAAATCAATTTTTCTTTGCTTTGCAAAATCCGATGAAATCCAAACTAGAATCAAATCGTTTCTTATGACTTGCTCTTCAAAACTAACGTTACATCAAAACAAAATGTACAAAATTTATTTGGAAAATTTATTAGGCCTACTCTCCCTGACATAACGTTAGGCCTATTGATGGACATGATGGAACGTTTAGAATATGTTCTGAATTGCAAAATGTTAACATTAGATGAAACGGACACCAAAATTGGACCACAAGTTTATGGAATGAGCCACTTAATCCCTGCTTTGCAAAATCCGATTGAATCCAAACTTGAATCTTCTGTCAAAAAAGCTGAGCCTGTTGCAAAAATCTGAAACGTTTCATGCATGGTCATGGACGGTCTCTCACTTTGCTGCTGCATATCCCAGTCAAAATTGTCAAAATTGCCAAACTTACCCCCTGATCAAGGTCTGGACAGCCGGCGGGTGGCTTTTAAAATATCATGACATCATGTTTCTGTTGATTTTACCGGACCGTCAAGGATGCACGACTACTGAATTTTGTTAACGTAGGCTACAAGTGAATGAAAATATTGCCCTTTTGTTTTTTGCAAGGCCCGCCTCATAACTTTTACAAATTTTGATTGGTTTAATGGGTGTGACGTCACTAAGTTTTCCCGCTTCTTTCGCCAACCCTTGCCAATTGATTGGTTTATGGTCCTGGCATGCTTAGTCTTTTTTAAAGCTCGGTCAGTCACGTAGACTTCAAACAACGTTCAAATCACTTTGGCTGTATTTTCGGCAGTATAATTGCCTGTACCAGACCACTTGAAAAAAGGTTATCGCAACCCACGTCACGACGCGACATGCGTGACATCGACATGGGATACATTTTGTACGCGTACGGTACGGTATACGGTGGGTACGGTACGTCTCAGTAGCTAGCTGTATGCCTACAGTAACTACTAATTTGCGTGGCTTGAAGATGAGAAAAACGGTAAGCACTTATCCGGCCAGAACCACCAAAATGACATCGTCGCGCCTTGTGCCTATTCAATAAAGCCTTGTGCCTATTCAGTAAGGCCCAGTGCACTTTCAAGTTTCAGTAAGGCCCAGTGTACTTTCAGTAATACATGACGATGTCGTTTTGGCATGTTTGGTGGTTCTAGAACAGTGCCTTCCGACATGTCCGAGAAAAACAGGCTGCTTCCGGCTGAACGTAATGAATAAGGTAAGGCCAGGGCTTTGTTGAGAAATTTTTTTGCGAAACGGACGGCCAAGACTTACTTAGGCCTAACCAACGTTGGTTAGCCAAGGCTGCCTAGTCCTACATCATTTGCATACATCATGATTGCAGGCCTAGTATTACTAGGGCCAAGGGGCCTATAGTCATGATAGTCGGACTCCCTCGCTAGGCCTATCCTATCAAGATTAACGGTCGTTAGGCCTATCGCGGCATCGGAAAATTTATCCTTCGTGTGGCGATTTTTCATCCAGATCATCAGACATGTCAGACATTAAGGACTTCTTGCCGAGTTGTATAAAAATGACGATTATAAAATGTTGTGTCGGGACTTTCCAAAACTTGTAAATTTTGCCTCACGTGTCTGTTATTAAAAAGTAACGTTAGGCCTAGGCCTACAGCCTATGGTAATCGTTAGGACGCCTCTATTTTTGGCGAGTTCTGTTCAAAACTGACTTTTGCAGATGACCTTGCACCTACCAAAGTCACGTTTCCAGGCTAAAGCAGTCTTTTTTTCTTCTTATGATTAACTTGTGTTTGTTGTAATTTTGAAACACACTTTCAAAGAAAGAGTTCCATATCCGGACATCACTTATTTTCCCTTAATATGACTAAAGGACCACCAAAAAGTGTAAACCTGATGAAGAAACACGAATTTAACGTTAGGAGGGAAAACATTTCAACTTTTTCTTTGAAAATAGGCCAACTTTGACTTTTTCTGTCATGGCCCACAGACTTTGTGCACGAAGTCCAAGTGATGTCCGGATTGCAGTCGGAGACGTTGCCGTTTTTACCCCACACTTTCCCTCATAATTAAAAACCCTGCCCTCTTTCCACAAAAATTAAGCTTGCTCATAGGCCTATTCAACATGTTATCTTACCGAACTATTTAGATGATTTCAAGCACACAATGACTTTTCCTGCTTGTATCATTGCAAAATATTGAGGTTAGGCCTTAAGTTCCAAAACATAAACTGTCTCCTTCATTATATGGAACAGGGTCTTAAAGGTAACGATTACCGCCTATATTTTAACATAAATCTTCCATAGACCATATCCCAAATACCGCCCGGTTGAGACGTCACAATGGTTACAAGGGATTGTGGGAAAGAAATGCTTACAATTTTGGTAAGCATTTCCTTCCCACAATCCCTTGTGACCATTGTGACGTCTCAACCGGGCGGTATTAGCGATAAGGTCTATGGTGGTCTGTCCATGGAAGTTCCATTGTCTGGTTCCCATTCTACAGCTGCTAATGGAAAATGACGTCGAAAGAAGATATTTCCACCGTGAGATCATACAAACTTTTACGCGATCAAAATAAGTGCAGGACAGGGTGTATAGAAATCTTCCTGCAGGCCTTAATCGTCTTTAATCAACTTTACTGGGAAAATATCATACATTATTCAGGGGATGTTTTGGTCAAACATTAACTATGAATAAAAAAGTTGAGATCATTGTAAAAACCACTTCCCACATACCGCGATAATACAGAGTCTGTACTCCGCCGACGACCATGTCTATTTTCACAGGCATCGCATAGGAATAACAGGGTTCGACCTTAGCGGTCGCCCGCTCGCCAAATGCGAGTGAAAACGGCGGCGGGCGAGTCAAAACCCTTCCTTCAGTAGCCCGCTGGGCGAGTCAAAATATTGTCACCGATTGGCCTATATCAGCCCTGAAATTACACGACGGCATCGACGGCAATTGCCATCAATGCCCTCACCCTCTGCCATGATGCCCTTTATAAATGCCATTTTTCACGGCAACGAGTTGCTGTGCTTTTCCCTGCATTGCCGTTGTGCCCACTTGTTTACACATATTATTTACTACGTACATGTACATTCTCACGGAAAAAATACATCGCCGCCACGCTCGATTGCGCGACCGGTGGCTGCGCTGCTAAGACCAAGTTCACGCAATGACCATTTGGGAACAAAATAGTCAAAATTACCTGGTACTCATGACCAAAATGATATAGCGGTTACCAGGCAATATCGGCTGCTTTGTCGTTGTACGAACTTGGCCCTTGCTAATACTTTGGTTGGTGTCAACAGTACCCACAACATAAACACTACGCCAGGCATTCGCGGGTACCAGCTAAAAATAGCATGGCGCGGCGTGGGGGCGCATGCAACGTAAATAATACATGCCGAGATTGTACCTAGACATGCATGCAGCGTGTGCGTACCGTGTGCATCGGATACAGCATCGACGTACGCATCGATCGCGATCGTCGTGTCGCTGTACCGGCCGTACGTACTTGGCCAGGGCTTTTGGCAAATTTGGTGGTTGTCAACATGCTGTCAACATGCTGTCAAAGGGCCGACTAGCAAATAAAAAAGAGTGAACTGAATACTGCCACATCCAAATGCATAAAACTTGATGGGGTTTTTTCTGGTTAACATTGTGTTTTTTATTTATATTTAATTGGTGACATAAACTGTAAGTGTTGCAATACTGTTTTCATGTAGGCCTACACTACATGTAAAAACCCAAACGGAGACAGATAAAGGAAACAAGTTTAGTCTTATTGGAATGTGCTGAATTGGAGTGTGTTAATTTTTTTTTTTTTTTAAAGATTGCCTTGGTGCCCTTTACGTTTTTTTTATCATTGCCGTGATGCCCTTTGAAAATCTTAAACATTGCCTTGGTGCCCTGTTTTTTTTTTAATGTTTTCATTATTGCTGTGTTCAGTTGGTTAGAAATAAAATATGAAATGAGCCTTCTTCATTTCAGAATTAAAGCAAAAGCATTACTGTACACTAATGTGCCTGATCTTTTCCTCTGTTATTAGAATAGAATCCGTTATTAATTAAAGAAACATTAGTATTGCCTCAGAAACAAATATGCACATAATAATAAGGTAACTGACAACTGTTGTTTATAATGCACGTTCTGATGCAAAATGCCTAAATTACTAAAAAAAGTGATTTGATTAAAAGTAGTTAAAAAACATACGGGCGAGTGAAAAGGCTTGCGGGCTAGTGAAAAGTTTGGTTTACTAGCCCGGCCGGCGAGTGAAAAAAAAAGTTAAGGTCGAACCCTGAATAAACTAAACCACCGTCAGATTTTTTTATGTCGATGTTAAAAAGCAAGAATTATACTACAGGAATAGAGATTGCTCACCAACCTTCCCGAATAGACCGTGTAAGTCTCGTGCATAAATGTCACGATCAAACTTCCGGGCACCTCGAAGCCGCCGGCTATAGGACTTTTACGTGTGGTTGATTTTCTTTTTTAATAATACTTTGTTTTTACGAAGATCTGAACCATGAAACGGCCATAAATATGGATGATAAATTCCAAATTAATTTTGCAATATATGAAAACATGCATGACTGTCTAAATAATGAAGAAAAGTAGGAAAAAATGTTTGACCTGAGCGTCAGGTTTGCAACGTGATTGGCTCTGGAAGAGATAGCCCGGCCCCAAAAATCCCTGTACTGCATGCGCCCGCTGCGGACGTAAGTTAACGTACGTACATATGCGACGACCGCCTTATACTGCATGTGGTCTACGCTATTCAGACTGGCACGTGAACCACCAGAACAATGGCGAATGACGTACGTATGACGTAGTAGACCTTTTCGTTCTCCTTTTCCCTAATTTGATATATCGTTCACATTTTGTAAATTGAAATGAAAAATAATATTTTGCTAAAAGTTTTTATCTACCTTTCAGTAAAAAGAACAGCGTCAAAACAAATTATTTCAAGAAAACTACTCGCTTTACACGTTGAAGCTCCTATTCGAGGTGCCCGGAAGTTCGGTTTCTCGTAAACTCTCGTACGTTCTCGAGGTCAACTTACACGCTCTATTGTCCAGTCTTTTGTGTAGTCCGGAAGATGACAAAATTCACTGAGACAAGTCTACTGATTGACGATTGGGGGCGCCATTCACTTTACATGGTGCGTCGTTTTATTACTTTTACCGCACTGAGCTTATTTTGATCGCGTAAAAGTTTTTACGATTTCACGGTGGAAATATCTTCCTTCGGCGTCATTTTGAATTTGCAGTTGTAGAATGGGAACCAGACAATGGAACTTCCACGGACAGACCACCATTGAAGATTTATGTTAAAATATAGGCGGTACTTTTTAGCAGACACGATGAGGCAAAATTTACAAGTTTTGGAAAACGTGGCTATCGTTACGGCTGCCGTAACGCAACTTTCAAATGCTATAGTTACGGCACACATTGCGAACGTATATCAGTTTAAAACTGCCTCTTTTGACAAATCGCCTCGGTAGCCCGATAGGTAGAGCGTGTGATTAGAGAGCGCGGGACCCCGGTTCAATCCCACTCGGCGCCGAATACTTTTTTATTTTATTTTTCCGAACAGTTTTCTTAAGTTTTAGGTTTTTAATCAAATGGTTATTTCTATTTAAGTAGATTTTATGTTCTTCCCTTTACTTTCCGTGGTTTTGGAGGATTTTTTTAAAAGGAAAGTAATGTCCGAGAACCATTTGGTTCCAACAGCAAAGATCGTGACGTTGAATACCTTTACGTCGGGGAACTAGACAGTCGAGTGCTGTAACAATAGCAACTGCGTTATTAAAAACCATTGAAAGTCCCGACACAACATTTTATAATCGTCATTTGTATACAACTCGGCATGAAGTCCTTAATGTCTGATGAACTCGATGAAAAATCGCCACACAAAGGAATTTTGGCAACGCCAAAAAGGGAGAAAATTTCCGATGCTGTGATAATAGAGTTACCGCGATAATAGGGAGTCCGACTATACATTCCCCAAAGACGAGGATTGTGGAAAATTTGGGCCTGGAAAGTCTAGCCGAACAGAGCAAACTGGGTCGGGCCGTTTCCATGTGATATGCATGTACATGTATGTACATGGAAAATGCACAGTGGCAAATTGGTATTTCCGAAGCTGGGATGTGACCGTCCGTGAAAGTGGAAACAAATTACAGGCATATTTTGACACGTAAAATGCAAAATATCAGCCAGGTATGTCATTCCAGGCTTCAGTAATATACCCAAAGAAGTTGTACATTCCCCAAAGACGAGGGATTGTGGAAAATGTAAGCCTCAAAAGTCCGGCTGAACAGAGCAAAACTCCCTGAGCAAACTGTCGGGCCGCGTCGCTGGACGTATGAAGCTCAAACTGGCTGGTGCTACATAAATGCCGGTGTAGTATGAATATCCGTCTCCCTGAAAAGCCGACCTAGTGGTTCTACTGCGCATGCTTAAGTGGAAATAAACGGACAGTGACCGTCACGTGAGAGGGTTTAACCAATAACGGGGAAGTAAAGCCAATATTTCATGGGAGTCTGATATTCATATCGTCACCGACACCACGAAGTAACACCCGACCATTGCCATATGCAGTAAAAAAAAAAAAAATCACGATTTTTTTTTTTGGAATATAATTGCTTAGTTAGTCAAAAAGTATTATTTCCTAAAATTTAGAAGGTCAAAGTTTGTTACTATGGTAATTAAGCTAATGAGTGTGACTAAAATAATGCGGTTTAGGTGAATATTCGTTTTCACGAAGTAACACTCTACACAGTGTTCCTTCGTGAAAACGATTCTGAGCACTATGCGTGGTTAAACAGTTTCACGAAGTAGCACTGTACTCTCGTTCTCAGAGGTGATACACTACGTACACGTAAATATACATAAGCACGCGAGCACAGTGAAAACGACGTTGCATTCAAAATGGCGGCAATGCATTGTCTGACCATGGTTTGACGGACAGCTGTCACGAAGTTGAAATAAATGTAAGTATAGCATGACTATATCATTTGTTGTAAATGTTTTTAATAGTGAAAAATCATAGAGGAATATTACATATTCAATCTAAATTTCCATCTTAGGTTGGGTGTATTGTGCGACTCATTCAAGTTGAGAGTTGGTCTATGCCTAGGTAGTACTAGTAGTAATAGTATGGCTATGCCCCCGCCTAACGTTTGCCTATGCTATGACTATGAGCATGACGAGTGACTAACTTTAGATGAGTAGGCCTATATTAATACGTTAAACTAACGTTAATGTTGTAACTAACTTAGACAGGGCCAAGGCTAGCTAACCACAGCCTATATAACTAACTTGATGCAAGCCTTTTACGGAGGGGAAACGTTACAGCTATTCAGTAAAGTTGTAATAACTAATAATATATTAGTAATATATTATGATATTGATAATGTACAGTAGGCCTATATACTATAGGCCTAGCATGACTCATGAGTCACAAAATAAGGTCAACTTTGTTTAACTTAGTAAAGGCCAAGACTAAGGTTATACTACTAAACTAACGTTAACTTAATGTTAGAGTATGAAATTAAAATGACACTTCTAACAATGTTATGACATGTATGAAGCAGTTTGATCAATTACAATATTTACTCTGTTTATTCAAGCATTGTAGGTTGTGTACTGTCACATCATCTTCTATGTATGTTGATGTATTAATTATTTTTTAAATTCAAATTCAAAAAAACATTTATTGGAAATGTATTTATCTTGTTATATTACAGGTAGCTCATATAAATTGTAATAAATAAACCATCGTTGGGTCCTTGGCCAACAACATCGCAAAATTTTGAAAGGTAAGCTAATTTATTGTACGTGATACTCGTTTTCAAAAATCAGTTGTTTGTTAAATATATTTGTGTGACCTTATTAAGTTAATTCAAGGTTCTCAACAACCATAAAAAAGTGAAAAGTGAAAGTGAACAATTTTATAGAGTAAAGGTTTACATTCAGGTATGTTTAGGCCAAGTAAAAAAAAATACCAGTTGATCATCCCCGCCCGCATCCATTTTTGAGGCCACATCCTTTTTTTAAATTATTTTTTATTTTTTATACTTGTCCACAAAAAGAGTAAAATTTTCATGCATTTTTTCTTGGGTTTAACAAAATACATCAAACATTGTTTAACATGAATATTTTTACTCAACTACTTGTTCGATAGCTATAAAAAAAAATTGGCGGTGATTTCAAACTGAAAAATTGGTGGCCATTTTGAATTTATATGCCTGGCAGCCATCTTGGAAAAAAAATAAAAATAAAAAGGCCCTCATCCTCCTCTTTTTGAAAAAAACCGGGACGATCAACTGGTATTTTTTTTACTTGGCCTTATATATGGGACGCAGAGGTGCAGATGCATTTTCTTATGTTTTCATATCAAATACTCCTCAAATTCTCCTCATCAAACATTGTGTGATGTGAATCATGATCTCAATTCATTTTTATTTTTCTTGTGCTTGAATTTTCAGGATTTATGCAGAATACAGGTGTACCATGTCAAGGAAACAGCAGTAAGTTGCTTATACATGTTCTGATAATAACAATTCATGAGACTAGTACCGTACACTGTTACTTAGGGTTTATTCACAAAATTTTAGTCTCTTTTAATTGGGTTGTGGCATTTTCTCATAATTAATGTACAACGATGAAGATTTTTAATGATCCGGGGATTCCCAATTGTTTTACTAGTGAAGCTCTTGAATTAGCTCTTAGTTAACTCCCTAACCTGGTCATTCCACCAGGTTAGGGCAAGCTTTGTGATAGGTGTCTCTTGTTACATAGGTAAATGTACCATTCATTATTCTTATTATGAGTGCACATTCTCAGTTAAATTAATCTTTGTGCCTTGAATAGGAAGTTACAATAATGATAAACATGTAAATGGTATAAGCTTGCCCCATCCTGGTGAAATGACCCATAGATCTGATGTTTGTCTTCTTTTTGGTGGAAACCCCTTATTTCTACTTGACTCACACTGGGTTTTATTGCCAAGATGAAATTCATGTATGAATATTTGTAATAGATTGATTAAATTCTTGCATCGGGAGATAAACAATTAATATTTGGAATGTAATGATTAACCATTTTTATTTTTCCAGATTGGATCCTGAGACAGATCTTTTGGTACAATGGACAGATGGTACTAAAAATGTGGTCAAGGTTAAAGACATCAGTTCTATGAGCAGAAAGCTTGAAAAAGGCAGTACAGTTTCGATGAAATGGGAACAGCAGACGTGGGAAGGACGGGTACTGGATCTAGAAGACTACCACACTGATTTGGATGACAGTGATTCAGATTCTGACATTCCTCTTGCTCGTCTGAAATCCAACAGAAACCAAGGTATGCAAGCTCCTGTCCTATAATATTATTGATAAAAACATGACAATGCTTTCATCACTCAATTTTCACTGCAATTTAAATGAGAAGGTTCATCACTTACATGTAGTTTTTTCTACAAAGCACCATTTTGAGTTTTACAAACTTAAGTCGTATTATCCAAATACCTTCTGTAAAATTGGTACAGGTTCCGATCCAAATGTCCTTAAAAAAAGTGTTTTATAGGGGAAGTATCGTCCCGATCAACAGGGCATGGAATTGGGGAGCTTTGATCGTGACGATACTGTCCCTTTAAATAAGTTAATCTTTGAGAAAATTGCTAACCATGAAAACAAACAATCATTATTTTTTGTTTTTAAAATAACAATTTTAGTTTCTTTTGTGATAAAACTTTCATTGGTTGAAGACAAGATCTAATTGGAATAAACGCAGCTTCCATAAAAAAAAACATGATCATGTTGGTAACCTTCTCTATAAAGTTTATGTATACACAAGTGGTAATTACCTCAAAGCAAAATAATATAATAGTCTTAAGATAGTAGAATACCAAACATACTGTGAAGTAATTTTATATCACATGTTCTTCCTTTTTTGGGTTGTGTCAGAAATTCAAATCCTAGTGGATAAGTAAAAAAAGGATTGATAAATAAACTCAGTTAACAAAGATAAGATAAGATATGTTTCTGTTTATGGTTATTTATGAATCAACTTCAAGATCTGGGGCAACTTATTTAATTGTGTCATTTTGAATCATTGAAACCTATGTGATGTAAAATATTGAGTTGTTTGCAATAATGTTGTAAACCACTTAGTTATTTATTTTTTTAACACATTACTACCAAGCACCTCCTTCATTAAAACGAGGATGATTTAGAAACACCATTACTTATGTGAATCTTTTATTAACATATTTGGTCTTTTCTGTTCTCTCCTATCTTTACTTTAGATACTGATGGCTCCACACAAATGCCGGCAACATGTGAATACTTTTTCTGCAGTGAAGAGGTCTGGGCAGCCTGTACAAAATGTTTGTGTTTCCTTTGTTATGACCATTTTCTGTTAAATATTAGTTGCAGTAATCATAATCTTTATCAACCTTCCAATTTAGATCTATATGATATATCGTCATCTACCCCTTTAACAGACTTGCTGTCATCTGGTGGATGTGCCTCTTTGCCAGTTGGACATGAGCATGCTAGATCTCTTTCTTCATCGTCCAGCTTGCCTGGTTCACAGTGTCCTACTTTGTCATCTGGTGGGTGTGCCGCTTTGCCAGATGGACTTGAGCATGTCACATCTCTTTCTTTATCATCCAGCTTGCCTGGTTCAGTGTGTCCTTCCACTTTGTCATCTGGTGGATGTGCCTCTTTGCCAGTTGGACATGAGCATGTAACATCTCTTTCTTCATCGTCCAGCTTGCCTGGTTCACAGTGTCCTTCCACTTTGTCATCTGGTGGATGTGCCTCTTTGCCAGTTGGACATGAGCATGTAACATCCCCTTCTTCATCTTCCAGCTTGCCAGCTGGTTCACATTGTCCTGCCACTTTTTCATCTGGTGGATGTGCCTCTTTGCCAGTTGAACATCAGCATGTTACATCTCTTTCTTCATCGTCCAGCTTGCCTGGTTCACAGTGTCCTGCCACTTTGTCATCTGGTGGATGTGCCTCTTTGCCAGTTGGACATGAGCATGTAACATCCCCTTCTTCATATTCCAGCTTGCCAGCTGGTTCACAGTGTCCTGCCACTTTTTCATCTGGTGGATGTGCCTCTTTGCCAGTTGAACATGGGCATGTAACATCTCTTTCTTCTTCGTCCAGCTTGCCTGGTTCACAGTGTCCTTCCACTTTGTCATCTGGTGGATGTGCCTCTTTGCCAGTTGAACATCAGCATGTTACATCTCTTTCTTCATCGTCCAGCTTGCCTGGTTCAGTGTGTCCTTCCACTTTGTCATCTGGTGGATGTGCCTCTTTGCCAGTTGGACATGAGCATGTAACATCCCCTTCTTCATATTCCAGCTTGCCAGCTGGTTCACAGTGTCCTGCCACTTTTTCATCTGGTGGATGTGCCTCTTTGCCAGTTGAACATGGGCATGTAACATGTCTTTCTTCTTCGTCCAGCTTGCCAGCTGGTTCACAGTGTCCACATCCCACCTTATGTTGTAATGATTTTTCATCATCTGCTGATGGGTTGACAAACTTGTCATCTGGTGATAATATCTATGTTGCAGTTAGCCATTCACATGATAGTAAGTCAATAGTCACATTGTCAGCTGGTTTGCCTTGTCCTGTGCCTTGCCCTGTGCAGCCAAGTGATTTTCAAGTTGATGGTGAGTCAAGACCACTCTCTCCAAATGGAGTTAAAAAACACAAGAGCAAAAATGCTGTAGTTAAGCACAACAGGAATAGAGGAAAAGCTTACACAACTGAAAAATCAAACAAAGTCGTACCGTCAAAACATGGTAAATTAGGAAAGAGTAACTGCTGGTATTGTCAGAAAAGGGGCCTGGATTGTCTAAAGATTAGCATGGAGCAGTGTCACCAAATCAGGGAAGCATACTACAACATGGCTGATTTACAGAAACAACGAGAATGGCTTATAAGACATGTATCTGTTAACAAGGATACTGAACAGCAAAATAAGTATTCCTATTATCTGCCGCAACTAAGTGATGACGCCCAGAAATGGCAGGTATGTCGGCATTTATTTACAGGTACCATTGGTATTTCTTTCTGCCAAGTGCGCACTACTTTGAGTAAGCTTAACATGTTTGGTATACTAGAAGGGGAGAAACGTGGTGGACGACAGAAGGTCGACAAGGACAAATCACTGAGAGAGCAGGTGAAAACTCATATCAATAAATTTCCAAGGATGGAGTCACATTACTGTAGGGCTAACTCCAAATGCCAGTATCTGTCTCCTGACCTGAACTTCACAATAATGTATAATATGTACAAAAAAGATCATCCAAATGGGGCATCCATGTCTTTCTATAAGAAGGTTTTCAAATCCTTTAATCTTAAATTCCATCATGCCAAAAAGATGTGTGCAGCTTATGTGACACTTTTCATCGTTCTAGTGATGAACATAAGAAGGAACTAAAAGAAAACTTTGACAGACATGTGCTGGAGAAAGAAATCCCGTGAACTGAAAAGTGTCGCAAAAGTAAAAGCATCCACTGACAAGAAGTATCGAGCTGCTGTCTTTGACCTTCAACAGGTCATATACCTGCCAAAGTCTGCCCGTTCAGAGCTTTTTTATAAGCGCCGTCTTTCATGCTTTAACTTTACCATATTCGAGTTGGCCAGTAAGGATGGTTTTTGCTTTGTATCACACGAAGGTCGAACAGGGCGTGGTGCTTCTGAAATAGCCTCATATCTTCACCAATACCTTTCGAAGGTTGATGAGCAAGGTTGTGAAAAAGTGGACTTATACTCTGATGGCTGTGTTGGCCAAAATAAGAACTCAATCGTACCGTCTATGATGCTGTACTTTGTTGAAAGGTCACAAGCTGTTCAAGAAATCACATTGAACTTCTTTGAAACAAACCACGGTCAGTCAGAAGGGGATGCAATTCACAGTACTATTGAGAGGCAAATGAAGAAGATTGGTGAAATGTTTGTACCCTCACAGCTTGTTACACTCATCAAGATGGCTCGCAAAGTTCCCAAATCATATAATGTAACTACAGTTCTGTCATCAGACATATTAGATTGGAAGACATATAGCCAAAGCCGGGGATTGTTGAGAGTGCGCTCTTCAGAAGCAGGCACAAAGGTTGACTGGAAAAAGTTCATGCAGATCAGAGTAAGCAAAAATGATGCCAACACAATAAAGTTCAAGTATTCACATGCAGATGATGACTTTGAAGTACTCAAAATTGATGGCACACGTAGATACTCTGATCAAGCCCAGCTTCCAGAACCACAACCCTGTTACCCTTCAGGTGTTCATACTATTGCACAGGCAAAGTATGATGACTTGCTTAGCTTGTGTACCGGTCCAACTCCTGTTGTAGCACACCCTGATTATCAGGCCTTTTACAGGCAACTTAGTCACTAAATTGTAAATTCTGTACAATTAATTAACTTCCAACATGGCCTGTTTAAATGTTTTCTTGCTTCTTTTTACTTTGTAATTCAGGGAGAGTAAATGATGCTAAATTAAAAGTAATATTTTCTTTGAAAAAACTATAAAAAAATGCCAGGCTTAGGATTTCATTTCATATATCATGTTTACTATTCACATCGTTGTAGTGAAAGGAAAACTACACCTTTGAGCTCGAGGAACAGTTTAAGTCACAAACTGAAAAATACTGATTGAAAGTTACATATCTTATAAGAAGCTGCTCCTTTTTGTATGTGGATAATTAGCTCTTTTATAAGGTGCTTGAAATCTAGCAGAGACTCACACTCTTCAACGGTTATTTATCTGAAGTGATAAATATATTGTTCATCCCAATAAATGTATAACTTATAAGAAGCTGCTCTTTTTTATGTGAGTAATTAGCTCTTTTATAAGAGATGTTACTGTAGGTGCTTGAAATCTAGCAGAGACTCACACTCTTCAACGGTTATTTATCTGAAGTGATAAACATATTGTTCATCCCAATAAATGTATAACTTATAAGAAGCTGCTCTTTTTTATGTGAGTAATTAGCTCTTTTATAAGAGATGTTACTGTAGGTGCTTGAAATCTAGCAGAGACTCACACTCTTCAACGGTTATTTATCTGAAGTGATAAACATATTGTTTATCCCAATAAATGTATAACTTATAAGAAGCTGCTCCTTTTTGTATGTGGATAATTAGCTCTTTTATAAGGTGCTTGAAATCTAGCAGAGACTCACACTCTTCAACGGTTAATTATCTGAAGTGATAAACATATTGTTCATCCCAATAAATGTATAACTTATAAGAAGCTGCTCTTTTTTATGTGAGTAATTAGCTCTTTATAAGGTGCTTGAAATCGAGCAGAGACTCACACTCTTCAACAGTTATTTATCTGAAGTGATAAACATATTGTTCATCCCAATAAATGTATAACTTATAAGAAGCTGCTCTTTTTTATGTGAGTAATTAGCTCTTTTATAAGAGATGTTACTGTAGGTGCTTGAAATCTAGCAGAGACTCACACTCTTCAACGGTTATTTATCTGAAGTGATAAACATATTGTTTACCCCAATAAATGTATAACTTATAAGAAGCTGCTCCTTTTTGTATGTGGATAATTAGCTCTTTTATAAGGTGCTTGAAATCTAGCAGAGACTCACACTCTTCAACGGTGTTTATCTGAAGTGATAAATATATTGTTCATCCCAATAAATGTATAACTTATAAGAAGCTGCTCTTTTTTATGTGAGTAATTAGCTCTTTTATAAGGTGCTTGAAATCTAGCAGAGACTCACACTCTGCAACGGTTCATTATCTGAAGTGATAAACATAGTGATCATCCCATTAAAACTATGTGTTTAGATCTTTCTAAGTAAGACTTGACTTTCACATGGTGTCACTGCAAACTGTTCTTACCTACATGTAGATCTTTCTATGCAATAAGCTGTAAATGATAAACATTCTTTTTAAATTGTACATTATTGTATTGTTCATAATTAAATTGCAAAAATGTTTCAGTTATTTATATAAAATAAATAAAAAGTGAACAATATTTGGACAACTTCATTACCAGGAGAACCCAAAATGAATGTTTAATGAAATATTAAAATGTCGAGTATTTAAAGGGACAGTATCGTCACGATCAGAGCAGACTTGAACATGGCATGGAATCTGTGTCCTAGCTTAAGATGAACACAGTGAATGAAAATTACTGGCTCATTTATGCAGCAGCAATGGTAATATGACCTTATCATGTGGGGTATTATGTTCAGCCACTGAGTTAATCTAAAACTAGCACTGCGATTCCATGCCCAGTTGTTTAATTGTGACAATATTATCCCTGTATTAAATGAAATTATAAAATATTCAATGTTTAATAAAATCAAACATTTTTCAATGTTTAATTAATTATTAAAATGTTGAATGTTTGATGAAATTAGGAAGCGGTTGAAGAATGAATTGCGGTTGTATTTTAAATATATATATAATAAAAAGAAGGATCTCAACGGAAGAGCTTTCTATAATCTGAACTATTTGCCCAAGGTTTAATTTTTTTATTAGGTGTTCGTTTAATTTTTTGAAGGATTTGTCTGGTGAAATTAGGTTTTTCCGGTGTTGTTATGGGAGACTGTGCCAGGCTCGTAGCCAGAGATTTTCATGGGGTGGGGTGTAGAGATGGCAATTACAATTGTGAGCTAATCTCCTTTTCTTTGGTTATTTCTTCGGCATGAGTGGGTGGTTGAAGCCTGTTTGTTATTTTTTTCGGCATGGGGGGTTGAACCCCCTCCCGTCGCTACACCTGGTCTGTGAATATCGTCACCAACGTCAACAATGTAACCATCATGCATTCCTTGCCTAATATTTAAAAAAAAAAATCGTGAAAATTACAAAAACACCATTGGTCTTAATGCGTCGTCCGATTAGTAGATTTAAGTAACACTATGTAGTGGTAATACTAGTTGTGGGTGCGCACTCGTCGTATTTCGTGTTGATTTCGTTTTCACGAAGTAACACTGAAGTACTTTGTGCGCGCACTCTACGTATTTCGTGTTGATTTCGTTTTCACGAACTAACACTGAAGTACTGTGTGCGCGCACTCTACGTATTTCGTGTTGATTTCATTTTCACGAAGTAACACTCTTCTTTATTGTTTAATTACTTCTTAATTAATGAATCCGTGGAAAAATAAATAACACATTCACAACATTTAAATATAGGACCTTGCACAAATAAAAAAAAAGTTTCCAGTACACATGTTATCTGCGGGATAAATGCATGTCAAACTTATAAACGCATTTATCTTCTAATCATAATCATGCGCTGTGGGAACATGAGTGTTACTTCGTGGTGCCGGTGTCATAATGACACCGGCATACATTTTGGGCATCGTGTGGATATTTCCAATCATTTCACTGCTGCCAATTTCTACTCCCACTTTGGGATTTCGATATTCCTAAAGCTAAAAGAAAATGTCATTCCAGCAAAAAGATTTTTCTTTGCTGCTGCCGGATGGGAACTTTGATTGAGAAATTTGATAGGGAACTTCGCCATCGATCAAGGATACGCGTTGTGCATTTTGTGCATGAATTGTGCTGTCCTCAATCAATCTGTTATTGCTGCCGTCTTTCTAGACTTCTGCTTCATACATGTGGGGAACAATTATACCGACTTCATCCCCATATATGTTCATTCTTTTCTGAGTCAGATAGGGACAAATTTTCTTCTGAAAACTAATGATTTTGCCATGTTTCTACGGTTCGGTCGTACGAGTGCTATACACATCGTGTATGTGCTGCCGGCCGGCCTTCCAATCGTTCTAGTGCTGATGTCACGGTTCTGACATCCGGGCTACTCGTGTAAGTGGGATTTTTTAGGGGCGACCGGCTCGAACTTTTGCACTTAAAATGATTTGTATTGCAATAAAAATGCGAAAGTTCAATTAAATATTAAGTGATTACAACTCGAAACGATGTATTCTTCCATTTCTCAGAGTTTTGTTTTCTATTTCAGTGACCCTTTAATAGTTGAAGACTCTGGGAGACCTGTTTCATTTGGGAATCTAATTTAAGCACGTTCGAATCCCGCTCCTGCCAGTTTCTTTGTTCACTTTGAACATTTATTCAAATTTACCTAGTCAGTTTCCATTGTGGTTTGTTTGACAAATTAAAATTTGAGTGTCGCATCCATGCCATTTTCTACCGTGTACATTGTGCACAATGTTAAAAGAGGAAAGATTGTGTATCCAACTGATAGTCGGCATGGAGCAAAATAATTCATTTGAATTTCATTTCAGAAAGTTCACTGTGCAGATCTAATTTGAAAAATTCAAAAAGTTGTTTGAGACCCCCTCCTCCTATTAGTTTGTTTTCTCAATATTTTTAATATGAAGACATACAATGTAGCAAGGTGAAAAGATCCAAGTGGCAGGGTATTCTGCAATTGTGTCCTCATTTTTCTCGCGAGCTGATCCAAAAATATATAAGATGACCATTTTTGTAGGTCTTGACCATGTGGAAGCTCTGATGCTGTCCCTTTGTAACTGGTTAAGAGCACTTCAGGTTGACACGAGGCTTCATTGCTGTTGACTGCTGTGAGGGGCCAAAAGTGGGTGGTTCGATTCCACTGGTGCTCCAGGTACTTGTGACATGTCATCTGAAGAGCATTTCACTATTAGGTCATTCTGCAGGGTTGGGACACAGTGTGTGATATGACCATATCATTAAAACCAAACTTGGGTCATTCATTCAATATTGCAACCTTTATATGATGCTTGTGTCAAAGGTCAAGTACTGAGTTCAAAGGTCATTTGAGGTCAAGTTGTAAAATAGGCAGGAATAGTAAAATTGATCTTATGCAAAGTTGAAGTCCAATTGCAATCAAACTTGGGTCATGCATTCAAGTTCTAACATAGGCTGGAATTGTCCAACTTGTCTCCTTTGAAAACTGGAAGTCCAGTTCTTTGGTAATCACGAAAGCAGGCGAGACTTGTTCATATATGTGCTTATAATTTGTCTTAACAGGTATTTGTACTTATGGATTCCATTTAAGAATATTTGTCATAATCATAAATTTATTCCAATCAGTTATTCCAATCAGTTCTTGTATATTACGGTCTTCTTAATTCATTTCTTTGAGGAAGAAATCTCCAATAGGGGAAAAACTTTAAAAAAAAAACTTTTTTGTTTGTTGTAAAACAGTTGAATTAAAAACAGTGGTAATTTCAAAAAATGAACTGTGTAAAAAACATGTTTTCTGGCTCAAAAAACAGGTAAATACAAACATGCTTTGGAGGCGGAGTCACTCGGAACCATCCATTTTTGGCGGGGTACTGGAGTGGCAGACAAGCATCAAAAGCATTCAGTTGGCTCAGTCTGCTGGCAGAAAAGCAGATGCCCACTTTTGAACCACCGTGACAAAAACGTTCGATCTGCTCTCTCAGAAAGCAGAAAAGTAGAAAAATAGATTTACTCGAAATGTTTGATCGGCTTTTCTGGTCGCATTGAAGAAAAGCGGGATGTCCCTTTTTGAACCGCCAGTGTAGGGGAAAGTAAAAGCAGAAAAGTAGAAATATGCATTTTGGCAAAACGTTCAATCTGCTTTTCTACTAGCAGAAAAGTAGAAAAGTAGAAAAATGCATTTTACCAAAACGTTCAATCTGCTTTTCTGCTATTTTAACAGCAGAAAAGCAGATGTTCACTTTTGAACCTCCATACAAAATATCCCAGACCACAGTGAAAAAGGGGTCACTTTCCCACAGGCTGTTGTTCTATTTTTCTAAGGAGACTTGCCCACTCTTTCCTCTGTGCTACATCAGACCAGATTTTAGTATTTATACGCAGCATCAACTGGTTAGTTTCTGACTTTGTTCTCTTATTCCATTGCTTAGATGATAATTTACTAATTACCTTGATTGAGGCTACTTGCAGTTTGATCAGTTTGGCCAAAACACTCTAAAAGAAATCAAGTCGTTTGTTTGGCTACTGTGACCATTTTGGTGTTTAGAGTTGTGTTCCCAATAATGATCTGTGATGGTTTACTGAACTGGTTTAGATCAATGATAGTACAGATAAATGTTCATTGACCATATAAAAGTGACAAATAATATTTAAGTAGTTTAGATTACTAGAGATTTTGTAAGAAAGAAACCGAAATGGTTGAGTGAGTTTGTATTCTGAAACTTCCATCTTTTAACTGATTATTATATTGGGTGAGGCCATATTGTGAAATAGATTGTTTCCACTTTTGAGTGTATGAGTTACATGGATGTATGTTTTATAACAATTTCTGTGATTTGCTAAGTTGGGATTGCTGGCAGTTTAATTGTGCACTACTGCGTCATATTATTACCTATAGAATACTTTAGCAAAGAATAATCAGAAAATTTTCTCTCTCCCAAAGTAGTGTTTGTTTATCAGATTTATACATCAGATTTATACATCAAGGAAAACTCAACATGGCAGCTTTTCACAAAGTTAGGGGTTGGGGGAACACACATTTTCAGTGTGGTGGGTTATTTTTCAGTATGTTGGGCTCGGAGCATTATTGTTTTCAGTGTGGGGACAATTTGGAGCAGATTGGGAGAAGAGCCCCACTAAGGTATGCTTGCTGAGACCACTGAATATGAATGATTTATTATGAATAATGTTGTGAATTATCTTAAATTCACAGTAGGAATTATTCACAGATAGAAGACCATACTATGTAGTTCATGTGTCCATTCCCTGGATATTCAACTTGCAATTAACATGAATAATATATGTGTTTTATTGTGCTCTCCCTTTAACTGTATGTGAACCAGCGGTTTAGCCAGAGGTTTTATAATTGGACACCCTGTATAATTATGTTGTCAAGTTCGGAAAACTTCAGAATTTTTTTTTAAGTGGGGGGGGATTCAAAACACCACCCCCACCTCCCTCAGATCTCAGCCAAACAGTTAACGGATTTGAATTAAATATGAAAATGAGGGTACCTATAATAATTACCTGTCCAAAATTTCATTCCAATTAATAATAGAGTTTTGTTCTGTGTATGCATAGTTTCTATGTACATTGAAGCGATCACGAATTTTTTTCACCAGCATTGCGTGAGAACAAATTTGGTGTCAAAATGTGCCTAAGACGATAGCCGAAAAATACCACCGAGACACTATCGCGAAAAACTAGGGGAGGGGGTGGATTTACCCCCACCCCCCATAATCTTAACAATTTGACCAAAAAAAACAATCATTCTAAAATGGAGACATGCAAAGTGGGCAGAATGTTAATCTATACTGTATTCAAAGTAAAGACTAAAGCAGATACAGTACATTGATGGTTGATGATCAGCTTCTGTCTGTGGCTAGCTGCTGTGTTGTACTGTGTGTACAAGAAGTAGTCATCTTGTCTGAAAGTAAGTAAGCAGTTCATTAAAAATTGGACATGCAAAATTTTACTTATTATTGCTGTGGGGCTTTGTAGGAGATGTTTTAACAATTTAAATAAATTCACAGTCAAAGTCAAATGTATAAGCTGCTGCAAACCATGAGCGGTCTTCACGGATTTGCATAAAAATAGTCAAATAAAAGAGATAATTGGCTGTATTAATCACCTTGTACACTGAAGCGCCAGTGGAATTGAACCACCCACAACCAGAACATTTTGATAATGCACTGGATGTGTCGGACCAGAATGCCTTTTAACAATGGCAAGGCAGGCAATACAGCTACAATCAAGTTATTGTATAATAAACACTATGGAAAAACATGTCATTGTCTGCAGCTAAGTTGGCACATGTAATCAGTTCTGAATAGACTAATGAAGTTTTGATTAGTGTACATGTGCACGTATCTGAGCTTTATGGGCTACAAATCGTCACCGTTTTCACGAAGTGACGAAACAGCCCACACAGCTGCAAATCCATGTATTGAGATAATCGCACATGAAGTTGAACTGTTTTTGAAATCGCAATTTCAAAGACTTTTCAGTATTAATTATTTTAGATTTTGCTTCCTACTTAAAGCTAATAACTTTAATTACAAAGAAATGTCGGTATCTTTATCAAAGAGATTGTAATTAATGGGGAATTACTTTCCAAACATATTTGTCACTTCGTGAAAACGCAAAAACAAGACCGCGCGTGCAGAGCGCTGTATATTAAACAACGTATTGAGCGATTTGTCACTTCGTGAAAACGCTAAACGTAAGTAGGTCACACGATTCGTCACTTCGTGAAAACGCAAAACCAACAATACCCGCTTTGGCATTTTGCCAATCGCTATGTATTTCAATGTATAAAACGGCGAATGGCGATTCGTCACTTCGTGAAACCGGAAAACAGCTTAGCTGAGTGATTCACCGGGTATATTAATAGCGTAATTACGAAACTATGACGTTTCAACACTTGAAACTTAGCAGAAATGTTGGCAACAATGAATACATCTCAAATATCTACAAAACTGAATTTGACAAAAAAAGAGATTTTTTACGGATTTGTCACTTCGTGAAAACGGTGACGAAATGACTAGGGTAGGATGCATAATCCACCAAAAAACTGAAATCCTGCAGAAAAATTATTGTAGGAATATGAATTTTTAGTAAACGATTTTGACAATACCATGATCTGTGGTAATTTGTATAGTTGTCAAAAATAAACATGATTTCTTGTTGAAATGAGTTTTTTAACTTTTCAATTTAGAAACAATGTGCTTCAATACCTGCAATAACAAAAGAAAAGAATACATGTTATTCTGTATAACACTGGATATATCTGCCAAAGGTCAGGGGGAAACCCTCAGCTCTAATACAACAAAAACAACCTATGCTCTGGCTTAGGTTATTGTTCCAACAGAATAGACAGATAGAGCAATTAATGAAGTACATGTATGTGGTCCGCAGTCATGGCAGTGGGTTTTGAACCATGTTCGTGCTCACAAGTTACAGTCACCTGTACTTAGTACAGTACTAGACCACAACACTAAAAAAATGACAGCAAAATGCTATGACATGATAGTATTTACCTAGCAAGGCTAGGGGCTAACGTTAGGCCAGCCTGCATGCATTTTCCCTTTTTCAATACTGATCCAAGAGGCTGTGCACTGTGTTTAAACAGTTATCAGTTATGACCAAGAGAGAGTGCTTATTTTTTCTATTCTGTATCTTTTATGGTGCAGGTATTGAAGTAAAATCAAAATACATTATTATTTTCATATGCATATAGGGCCTACATGGCCTAGGGGCTAGGCTATACTCTAACTCTAGCTTGAAAATTCCGGCTCTAGGCTCATGACATGGAGCTTGCCTAGTGCTGGAATTTTCAAGCTAGATGAAATGTAAATTTTGATCCTTTTTCACGAGATAATGGTGCAACAACGGTGGAGGCAGGAGTGAAAGTCGGTGGCCATTTAATTCAAGCAGTCAGATTTGCAGACGACCAGGCAATGACGACTAGTAATGAAGAGGGTCTCCAACGAATGATGGATTCTTTAAACAGGGTGGTGGAAGAATACGGAATGAAGATTAGCATCAAAAAGACAAAAGTAATGAAGATTAGCAAAGAGAGTTCGGTAGTGAACATAAAGTTGTCGGGGCAACAACTGGAACAGGTGACTCAGTTTAAATATCTTGGTAGCATACTCATGGAAGATACAAGATGTACAAAAGAGATAAAAGCTAGGATAGCGATGGCTAAAGAGATGTTTAATAAACACAGAGTTGCTAACCAAGACACTGAACACTAAACTAAAGGTGAGAATAATCAAGGCGGTGATATGGAGCGTACTTCTGTACGGCACGGAGACGTGGACCCTGAGGCAGGAAGACACCAACAGATTGGAGGCATGCGAGATGTGGTTTTGGAGACGTATGCTGAAGATCAGTTGGACTGAAAGAGTAACAAATGAGGAAGTGTTAAGACGGGCTACAGTGAAACGGTCACTCATAGAAACCATCAGAAGGAAGACAACGTGGATAGGACATACCCTCAGGCACGAGTGTCTACTGAAAAAGGTGATCGAAGGACGGATGGAAGGAAAGAAGTCCAGGGGAAGACCAAGGTTGGCCATGTTGGACATAGTGAAGGAAAGAAATTATGAAGATCTTAGACAAAAGGCTTTGGACAGAAGGCTTTGAGATGGGGATATGAACCTGTCGAAAGACAGATAACACAAGAATGGTGCAACCAAATGCTGCACACAGTGGCATCGTTGCAAAAAGTGCAGCTAAACGAGCTTGAACAAATCATACTTCTGGGGAAAAGATGGCATCCTAAAATATGTCATTTATTGTCAAAGTATTGTTACGTCTCTTTGGGAGTCGTTATCATTCACACAATTATTTACATCTCTGAGTTATTTACATTTCAAGAGAGGGCGTCACGGTACTTCAATGACCACGGACGTGGACGAACGGGCTGTGATTAAAGGTACACACCGGCCTCAAATAAGCAATTCAGAATCATGGAATATACTATTTAAAAGGTTGTTGTGAAAAAAATTACCAAAATGTCGTTTCATTAACGAGAAATGGTCAAAAAACCGAAATAGGTCAAAGGTTAACGTATACGCTTTTCCAGCCACAACTGTCCACTTATTGCGCAAGATTGCCTGTAGACTGGTGCTTTGCTTATGGATCCAACAACTATTACAAGTCAAATAGAGGACACGGTGATCCAGTCTGCACGGTTGGACGGCCAGATACTGCAGCATATAAAACAGTCATCACCAGTGAGAGATCAATAAGCAAGATCACGAGTCATGGAGAGCGTTGCATCGACTTCCAAAGATAATAATAATAATAATAATGTATAGATTTATATAGCGCACGTATCCACCAACTAAGTGGCGCTCAAGGCGCATTATATTATTATCCCTGCTCATAAGGCTCATAAATCATTCCTGAAACCATCTCAGCTCCCTGGGGAGTATACAGCTCAATTGCTGCCATTTCTAGCGCATATAGAGCAAACCATCTCTGCCTTCACAGGTACCCATTTAACCCCTGGGTGGAGAGAAGCAATTATGGTTAAGTGTCTTGCTCAAGGACACAGGTGTCAATAACCACAGGAGAATGGAAAGTCTTCTTTGGATAAATCATGGATAAATAAACCATGTAAACTGTGACATACATGTACACAATTTCACACCACACACAGCAACCCCTTCCATCATGGAGGAAGAAAAACACACTTCTCCATGCTTGCATGTACTACTGTAGACATTGTCAGGCCCCCAAAGCATCACTGTCAAACGTCATTTTTACATCTATCCAACAAAATTCTGGCAAATAATGCATCTTTCATGCTGTCTTCATTATCAGTCTCAAGTCCGAAAGCTTGGTAGACTAGTACTAGTACACACCAGCCGGCGCCGCGCCAGCACTGTACTGATCGCCGCCTACCGATATGTACAGTGCAGTACAGCGTTGAATGATAGATTTATGTGTAGTGTAGGGCCCCTCTTTAGTTTTGATGAAATTAGAGTCAAGGGTATTTTTTCTCATTCCAAAATGACTTTTTCAACCTAAAGCAGACTTCTGTCTTAATTCTATTGACATCGTTTTTTGTAATTTTGAACAGTTTGTTTCGGTAGAAAATGCAATTTTCTTACGCGCTTTACATGCTTTACGGCAGTTGCCATGCGATTGAACGTGGTTTTGCGTGTGTCGCGGTGACCGCCATCTTTATTTTCGCGTTGCGTTTTGTCGTCCTCATCGCCGCTTTACAAAATGTTTGACCCCAAAATTTCCCTCAAAAACTAAAACCCTGGCCCTGCCCTTTATCTACGGCATACCTGTTGGTTAGTAATGTCGCTAACTAGTTTGGCAATTCCAATAACCTGAAAGTGGATTTTTGTTCCCTTAGGGAACAGGGCCCTACATGTACACAATCGCCGATCTCCCATCTCCATATATCCGAACGCACGTATCCCAGACACACAGGCTTGACGTTATACGTTAATATACAAGTGTGCGCGCGCACGCACGAATTGGACCTTTCAAAGTGTGGTCAATTGAGGGCGCTCTCCATGAAACAGAAACGATTTTTCCGGAGTTATTATTTTTTAATCTTCGCCATTGATCGACTAGACGGTACTACATGTAATTAAGACTTTCTTTTCAATAACCGGTAATTACAAGTTTTGACTTGTTGTTTATTTGACAAACTGGAAGGTTGATAAAGAAAACATAATCCCGTCCTAATGATTTATCATGCAAAGTATAGTTGTCGACCAATTGTGGCATCTTCTCGCAAATGCAAACATAATCGCAAGAACCTTCAAGTCGCTCTTACATTGAGAGGACTTTTGCAGTCGGCAACCCAGTGTAGTTTTAGAAAGAACATGGTCCATGGTTCCAAGCACACCATTCCAAATCTGCCGTGATTTGATAAATAAGTAGATAAAACGGTGTGAGAAATAGGTGTCGCCTTATTATAGCATTTTTTAGCAAAAGGTGTGGCCCTATTAGTACAGGTCACAATGTATTCCAGCTGGATTTTCGTGCCAAAATGGATTTTATTGGCTAACTTTGTCAATTTTGGGGTGCTGATTTCAAAAAAGTTAGGTACCATTTTTTTTAATGGCGTCTTCAGCCGCCATTTTGAATTTCAAAATGGCCGCCATTTTGAATTATATTTTGGCCTATATCTCAACTTATGAGCAATGTAGAAGAGTAAAAATGGTGGCAATACCCATGTTTATGATACCTAGGATTCCATTAACACATTTACCCTACTTGTAACTAATTTGGTTAAGCTGCCATCTTGAATTTCAAAATGGCCGCCATATTTAATACACTGTTGCGTATATTTCAACTTGTGAGCGACGTAGAAAAGTAAAAATGGTGGCAACACCCATGTTTATGATACCTAGGATTCCATTAACACATTTACCTTACTTGTAACTAATTTGGTTCGGCTGCCATCTTGAATTTCAATATGGCCGCCATATTAAATACACATTTGTATATATCTCCGCATGTGAGTAACATATAGACGCCAAAAAATTGTCGTAAGGCCCTTGTTTACATAAATTGCAGCCTATCCATCAAAAATCTGATTGTTATCTTGGATTACCTGTTCAGTACATCATGCTTTTCTCAGGAAGGGCTATTCTATTTCCATCTGGGGGTCTACTTGGCCTTCACCCGGTACCTAGTCAAAGTCGTCTTCTTGGATTGACACATCGTAATCTGTTGTGTTACTGCAGTCACTACACTTACAAAGTGATGTACACGGCAAGTTATTCTTTAGACAGGAACAATGACTTGTACATTTGCCGCGACATCCACATTTAACAAGTTCAACAACTGCCTGGGGTGCAGGGAGTTCAAGACATTTCTTGGCAGAAATTGTCCCATCCGATGTGTTTTCCCAGCCATTGTCCGTAAGTAGAGGTATTTTCGGCTGCGGGTTATTATAACTTTTGTTAATCATCGAAATTAGATTAGCTCTCTGAATGTGTGGTGTTAGTGCACCAAGAGTGGGGGGCAACTTTTCTGCTTCAAGATTCTTGGATTTGAACAGCTCCCATCTCAGCTCCTTGACTGTGGTGCATTTGCTGTTCTTGGCATACACTCTGCACAAAAAGGTTTCAAGAACATTTGACATGTTGTCCAGGTTGAAACCATCTTCACCAAATTTCTGGAAAACATCAACTACGTCACAATTTGATTCGAGGCTTAGATAATGCTTTAGCCACCTACTCTTGGACATACCGGCAAATTTTCCTCCCCAATCAGCACCACTGAAGGCATGGAGACCTAGCAGTCCTTTACTTTTCTCGCTTCCAACTGCTGCACATCTTCCACGTATGTCAATTGTGCGCTTCGCCTTTCCTTTTCCAGTGATAAAATGAAGCTCCCCTGGAATGTTGTTGGTTGAAAACAAGTCCATTAAGTAAATGAAGACATCTGTATCTGGTGAATAAACATCTATATCTCGGATGTCTCCGTCAGTCTTAGATGCATCAAGCACATGCATTGGGATCAATGTATCTGCCTCTTCGTGAGAGTGCTCACCAATATTGGAATCAAAGACATTTGGTTTGTTGGAATATGTTGAGGTTCCATAGACGACAACTACACTCTTGCTGCTATCTGCATAGTCATGAAGTAGAGCTTTCCCCAAGTATTCTGTTAGTTTAGACTTTGTTTCATTGTGAGACAGAAGGGTTTTCAGTGGTACTAGTTTGATATTGGTTGAGTCTCTGATGTCAAATTTGACCGAGTTGATGCCAGCAGACCTTTTGCCACGTGTCTGAGCTTTGAGAGAGTTGTCAATATATCTGTCAAAAATAATGCGTCCTTCATCATAAGCAGATATGATCTTGCGGATGCTTCGAACAAAGGTATTCGCAAAGTCAGAGCAGTATACCATCGATGGGCCTTTCTTAATTGATTGGACAACTGCCATGGCATCTATAATGCACACATTGTATCTGCTCTCCTCTGATTGATGCATCGGGTGTTAAATTTGCGTCAGATACACTTGTAGGTTCAATGGTGATGTTGCACTCTTCAATGGAATGGACAAAGGCACTCTTGTCATTTGGGATAAGAAGACGACCATCTGAGGAGAAGAGTGACCTGGGGATAACAGAAAACTCGAATCTTCCAATTGTCTCACTCAAAGACTGTATCATACTAGGGCGTGACTGCTGCACTACAAGAAATCTTGCCAATAGTTGTCGATCTTCTCTTAACTTAACCAGTTTATTAGCAACTTTACAATGTGTCTTCTTCTTGCACATGTTGAAGGTCTTCAGCTTAATTTTCTTCATTGGATCCCAAATTGATTTCTCTGCTGTAGATGCAACCAATCTTTCAGACACAAACTCTTCAAACTTGTTTGTGCCCTTGTCATCTCTGAGAAGAATGTCTCCCTTTGCAGTTTCTGGCACCTCCATATTAGATGACAAGTTCATGAGATTGATGGCCTTACATAAGAATGGGTTTCCGCCACAGTGTTTGACAATGCCCTCCTTGATCAAGGTTGAATTGTTGGACATGCGAACTGCCATTGAGCCACTCAGCTGATAATGCTCCTTAGTTGTCGGTTGGCCACTGTCGGCGCAATAAGCATCTTGAAAGTCTTGAATGAGGCTAATTAGCTCAGGGGCGATCAAGAAAAATCTATCAAGTGCATCTTCATTCTGTGTAATTCCAGTAATTCCTCCTGCAACCTTGAGTTCTCTGATCAGCTGTTCCAATGTTTGATCCACAAACAGATTTGTAAAAGGAATGCCAGATTTAGTCACCATAAAATCGCCACATTTCAGAGCTTTCCAGGTTTCTTGGTCAGTGCTCTTCAGCAATTGCATTTGGGCAAGATAAACTGGCACAAGTCGAGCATATTTGTAGAGATCATGAGCGAAGTAGTACTTGACTTGCTCCTCAAGAGCACCAAGATGAAGCTCCCACTCTCCCTGTCTGCTCGCCCGAATCAAGTGAAGTAAACTCTACCTGCTTCATATAACTCAGGAGAAATTTTGCCATCTCTCCAAGGTCTTGGTCAAGTGCAGAGTGGAACTGGTCTCTGAAGATTGCATTCACTTCTTCAAAGACACCTTTCATGTCATCTTGTCTGGAATGAAGTTTATTGCGTAGTTCGTGACATTTCAGGTTTGTGGTTTCAAAGTTTTCTTGCTGCGAAGATGCTTCAAAGAGGAGGTCATAGCAAGCCATGACATTGGTCACATGGTACTCTACACAACGCTTAAACCACTTTCCAGTGAAGATTTGGCGGATTGTCGATGGGGAGTAAAGACCAGCTTCAATGCTGATGGATTCAAGACCACTGTCTTCAAGATACTTTGCGATAGCATGAAGTGAAGCAAAACAAGCATGAAGCTCACCAACTCTCAAAATCCAGTTGGCATTCCCTGTCGAAGATTGTAGTTTCAAAGCCCTCTCATACAAGTCAAGATCAAGTGTTATTACAGTTTTGTGATGAGGACCTACAACAAAAGCTGATATCCTTGAGCAAGACACAACACTGTATAGAGAGCAGTATAATCAGTTGGAGGTCTCCTTAACAAAGGGGCAACAATTGCGCTCTGTGTCTTTGGTTGATTCTCTTCTTGTTGTGACTGCATTAACAAAGAGTTAGTAGCTGCCCAAGTCGGCATGATGTCTGTTTTTACAACTTTAGCATACGATTGTGTTGCATGCTGCTCAGAGTCATCTGGAACTGTAGACTGCTCTTCAAGATTAACATTGCCAGTGACTGAACTCTTATATCTATGACAAAAGGATGCCACCATTTCTAGGCACTTCTATGTTACTCGCATGCAGAAATATATGTAAAAATGTGTATTACATATGGCGGCCATTTTGAAATTCAAAATGGCGGCCAAACTAAATTAGTTACAAGTAAGGCAAAGGTTTTATTGGAATCCCAGGTATCATAAACATGGGTGTTGCCACCATTTTTACTCTTCTACGTTGCTCACAAGTTGAGATATACGCAAAAGTGTATTAAATATGGCGGCCATTTTGAAATTCAAGATGGCGGCCGAACCAAATTAGCTACATGTAAGGTAAATGTGTTAATGGAATCCTAGGTATCATAAACATGGGTATTGCCACCATTTTTACTCTCCTACATTGCTCATAAGTTGAGATATAGGCCAAAATATAATTTAAAATGGCGGCCATTTTGAAATTCAAAATGGCGGCTGAAGACGCCATTAAAAAAAATGGTACCTAACGTTTTTGAAATCAGCACCCCAAAATTGACAAAGTTAGCCAATAAAATCCATTTTGGCACGAACATCCAGCTGGATCCAAATATCTGACATATGGACCTGTACTATATTGAAATAATAATAATAATAATAATAATAATAATAATAATAATAATAATAATAATAATAATAATAATAATAATAATAATAATAATAATAATAATAATAATAATAATAATAATAATAATAATAATAATAATAATAATAATAATAATAATAATAATAATAATAATAATAATAATAATAATAATAATAATAATAATAATAATAATAATAATAATAATAATAATAATAATAATAATAATAATAATAATAATAATCAATCAATCAATCAATCAATTAATCAATCAATCAATCAATCAATCAATCAATCAATCAATCAATCAATCAATCAATCAATCAATCAATCAATCAATCAATCAATCAATCAATCAATCAATCAATCAATCAATCAATCAATCAATCAATCAATCAATCAATCAATCAATCAATCAATCAATCAATCAATCAATCAATCAATCAATCAATCAAGTTAACACTTTGTACGGGACATGTTTCTAAACACTGAAATAAATTTAGTTGAATGAAGCTACTCAATCCAAATTTATGTAATTTAAAACATGTTTTGTGCATATATTTATTTGTTCTTTTATTTGTTCTATTTTATCATTCCTTTTGGAGTTGCAGATGAAATAAATTATTGGTCTGTTCTTGTGAAAAAAAAAAAGTATGTTATCTGACTTATTTACTTTCCTAAGCCCTAGGTCATACTTAAACCAGTTACAAATCCTCTCTGTATTCATTTCATACTATGAACCCACAAATGAAGCATCCCTTCACTTGTGTGATAGCAGGACCAACCGGCTCAGGCAAAACTCAGTTCGTAAAACGTTTGCTGGTTCCACCGGATGAGAAGGTCATCGAACCTCCACCAGACAACATCGTGTGGTGCTACGGAGAGTTTCAACATGCTTACGCTCATTTGGCAAACGTGGTTCGTGATATACAATTTGTGGAAGGTATTCCAGATGACCTTCATACGAAAATACATCGATCCAGGAAAAATATGATAGTGATCGATGATCTCATGTCTGAAACTGGCAAAAGCAAACGGGTTACGGAGCTTTTTGCCAAGGGCAGTCATCATAGAAATCTTTCCATTGTGTTGATTCTCCAAAATGTATTTCATCAGGGCAAAGAAATGCGCACGATTAGTCTCAACGCACATTACCTGATCCTCTTCAAAAATCCTAGGGACGCTTCCCAGATAAACCATCTGGCAAAACAAATGTATCCCACCAAATCAAAGTTCATGGTCGAAACCTACCGAGATGCCACTTTACCACCCTACGGTTACCTTTTCATTGATCTAAAACCCGAAACGTCTGAGGAAATGAGACTAAGGACCCACATTTTTCCGGGTGAGAACCCAATTGTGTATGTCCCGAAGGTATAAATGAAGTGAGGATCCGAGCACGTCATTCATTTGAAGATGTCTAAGCGCGTGCGGAACCATGCTCCGTACCTGCAAGTCCTAGCAAAGGGAAATACCAAACAGCGTCAGGGTGTGATCCAGGGAGCCAGTAAATAACTTATCGCTTGTGTGTGTGAGTGCGCCCTCAACATCCTCAATGGAAACATAAGTCTGAAACCCGCCGACAAAAGAAAACTAAAAAAATACAAACATCACATCAGAGCCCTCTCCACCAAAAAACTTAGCGTCCAGAAGAAGAAAAAAATTCTTCATCAAAAAGGTGGATTCCTGGGTGCATTGCTGACCCCTGTTCTGAGTGCACTTGGCGGTCTGCTCTTCAAGTAACGATGCAGCACACCAAGAAAATGGTACTTGTTCCCCACGACACACTTTCGCAACTGCAAGCTGCAAGACTGCTAGAACAAACTCCAACAACGCGTGTAGTGCACGGTTTGGACGAAGACATGAGGACTCTGCTCGAAAGGCAGGATATCACAGACGAAGAGAAATGAAGCTGTATCATCAGACACTTCAGAGGTACACCATTTTAAATCGGCAGAGGAAAGCCCCTTTAACCATGAACTTGCAAATGAATAGTGATGAATCCAAAGACCAGCCCAAGTTAGAGCGAACACCAGGAGAACCACCCAAGTTAGAACGAGAACCCGTCACCCACTATCCTACTAAATTTAAAGCTGAGCTGAAAGGGTACCCTGAGGAGTCGTTCGGTCTACCTCGACTGTTTGCCGAAGCTACACATCTATCACCCCTTCCCCTTCGAGGTAAGAAAAAGAAGAGAGAGAACCGTAAACAAACCACCCCGAAATGGACTCAATATTAAAAGATGTATCGAGTCTTTTCTTGTCATTTTGTGTTTTCGTTCACCATGGACTGTTGTCCTCCCAAGTCCGACTGTGGACCCCAACACTTTCTTAAGAAAATCCGTTGCACATGGGCTTGTTGTCGAAGCACCGTCATCATTACAAACTTGGATTCTGCCGATGGCGGAGGCATACCTGAAGAAGGTGTATTACGACCCCAAACACCCCGCCGCCTTTGGTGGTGTGGAGGCTGTTTACCGCGCTGCAGTAAGAGACGGCATCAATGTCACAAAGAAACAGATAACTGTATGGTTGCGGGAACAGCCGACCTACACGTTGCACAAACCAATACGGAGAAATTTTAAAAGAAATAGGGTCGAAGTGCATGGCATCGATCACCAATGGCAGGCAGATTTGGTAGATATGTCCTCGCTCAAAGAACACAATCGAGGGTACAGGTATTTGCTGACGTGCATCGATGTCTTTTCGAAGTATGCGTGGGTCGTTCCTCTGAAAGATAAGACTGGGACAACTTTAGTGAAAGCCTTCAAAAGATTTTAAAGGAGGGAGAAAGCCGCGTCTGCTTCAGACCGATAAGGGTACCGAATTTATCAATGAAAAGTTTCAGTCTTTTCTCAAGAAAACGAATATCCACTTCTTCACTACCAATAATGAAACCAAAGCCAGCATTGTTGAGAGATTTAACAGAACACTGAAGACAAAAATGTGGAAATATTTCACGGCCAACAACACGTACCAGTATACAAAGGTCCTCCCCGCATTACTTTCTGGCTACAATAATTCGTTTCACAGAAGTATAAAATCCACCCCGGCGTCAGTCAATACTTCCAATATCGATCGAATAAGACAGGCGCTGTACACCCCTGACTCCAACCCCCTAAAAACTGTCTTCAAGTTCGAGGTTGGAGATACGGTTCGCACCAGCATGGCCGACAGGCCTTTCCGTAAGGGTTATTTACCAAACTGGACCACCGAACTTTTTAAGATCTACGCCAGATTTCCCCGCTAGCCCACTGTTTAAACTTTGAACGTTTATGAGTGAGAGGAATTTGAGTGATCTTTCTACTATCAATAACTACACCATGCAGTTCTGAAGGACGACCTGTACAAAGTTGAAAAATACTGAAAACCAGAAGGCGACGGGGGAACCCAGAATACTTGGTGAAGTGGGTTGGATATCCGGAAAATTCAATAGCTGGGTGTCCAAGTTGCACACTCTATAAAGACGACCAGGACGTCAGCCATGTGCCATTTTAAGCAAACGAATGAATCATGGAGGCCGCATTTTACGTGACGCTCCCAAGCAATAGCTCGATGAATGTTCATCCCAACAACACTTTGGCTCACTTCTTTGTAAATTTGCCCTCCCCTCTCACGTTAACGGGAGAATGGGAAGTTGCCATGGCCGAGTTCGTCTATCCACACCGTTGGCTCAATGTATTCCAAGATGACAATTTAATGTTATGTACCGCTGGAACACAGGGTCCACACGGGCACACGATCGCAGAGGGTTACTATTCCACGCCTAAAGAACTTATATCAGCTTTTAAACCCCCTATCGATCACGACGGACAAGTCACCATATCGTACAATAAATACATTCAAACAATTGTGACGAAAACACGAGGAGGGGCAAGATTGACGTTTTACGGCCGATTAGCGACATTATTAGGGTTCAATGTCAACGACAGCATCGTGGGGTTTCGAAATGGCCCCTCGCACTGTGGACGTTCATCCATTTCACTCCATGTTCGTGTATACTAATATCATCCAGTACAACACGGTAGGTGATAAGAGGGCACCTTTATTACGGATCGTGAACGCGGAAGGAAAATATGGAGCTATCGTTTCAAAAATATACGACAACCCTCATTACATTCCTCTGAAACAAAAGGTCATTGACACCATTGAAATAGATATAAGAGACGACACAGGCGAGCCCATTCCATTTATCAACGGTAGGGTCATCGTGAAACTACACTTCAGACAGCGGCGCTCACCGTACTTCAACTGATCGCTATGACGAAGCTTAAATACATTCCCCACTCTAAACACTATGAAGATTACTACACACAGCAAATGGGTCAAGGGTTGCCTGTGTTTGAAGGACCTCGCACGCAGCGCGGTTTTGGACTTGGTGGTATCTTGGGAGGCCTGTTCAGGTCGGCCATGCCTCTCTTAAAGGCTGGGTTGAAAACGTTTGGACGGCAGGCTCTTCGCACTGGTGTTGGCATCGCCCAAGATGCACTGGAAGGAAAGAATATAAAATCAGCGGCCAAAGCTAGGCTCCGGAGAGCCGGAAGTCAACTGACAAAACAAGCCCTCCAAAGTATTAATACCCGAGTCACGCGTGGCAGGTCTATAAAAAGAAAAACACAAGGCAGACGGGTCACTTCTATGCCAAGCAAGAGAGCGAAAAGGTCACTTGACATCTTTGATTAGTATTATCTGCACAATTTTGTGGCTCAGCATGTCCCTTCTGCACGATCATTCGTGCGAGTGCACCAAGTCCGAACTGTATTTATTTTCACTCCCTCCCACCCAGACTAGTATCGAGAAGGGTCAATGGACTGAATTCCATCCCATTGCTAACATTTCTGATGGAGGGCCTATTGAATTTTTCATACCTGGATCCGGGGAAGACTACGTTGATCTTTCCCAAACACAACTCTATATCAAAGCAAAAGTGGTCAAAGCTGACGGTACGAATCTGACAGACGACTCTTCGGTTGGTCCAGTCAATCTGTTTTTGCAGTCTCTCTTCAGTCAGAACGACGTGACCTTGAACGAACGCCTTATCTCTGCTTCTACCCCCACTTACCCTTACCGAGCGCTGATAGAAAGTCTTCTGAGTTATGGTCACGATGCCAAGGCTTCCCAACTTTCCTCTTCATTGTTCTACAAAGATACAGCTGGACAAATGGATACCGCTGATCCCCTAGCGGCAGACGACGCTGTCAACAAGGGACTCAAGGCCCGCTATCAATACATCAAAGGAAGCCGCGTGGTGGATATGATTGGTCCCATACACAGTGACATTTTCTTCCAAGACAGACACATGCTAAACGGGGTGGATCTTAAACTCAAACTTATACGCAGTAGCGATGCTTTCTGCCTGATGGCTTCCGGGGCCAACCCTACCTACAAGGTGATAATTCAAGCCGCGTCCGTGTTTGTCAGAAAAGTAAAAGTGAGCTCCGCGGTCATGCTGGGTCATGCCAAAGCATTAGAAAAGGGAACTGCAAAGTATCCCATCAAACGCGTCCTTTGCAAAATGATCTCTGTACCCCAAGGCAACTTGATACTCACTCAGGATCACGCCTTTCTCGGACAACTTCCGACACGCATTGTAATAGGCTGCGTGAGTAATGTAGCGTTCAACGGACGCTACTCGAAGAACCCCTTTAACTTTCAGCATCTGAACGCAAATTTTTTGACGGTGTACCTAGATGGAGATCAGATTCCGTATACTCCACTCAAACCGAACTTTTCCGACGCGTCCAATAATTAGGTCAGAGCCTACAACACCCTCTTCTCGGGAACAGATAAAATGTACCAGAATGAAGGCAACGACATCAGTCGTGAGGATTTCGCCAAGGGCTATGCACTGTACGCTTTTGATCTCACCCCTGACCTGTCTTCTGGCGGACACTTTAACCTTGTCAAACACGGAAACCTACGGTTGGAAATGCACTTTGCCTCTCCGCTACAGGAAACTGCCAACGTGATCATTTACGCGGAATTTAACAACATTTTGGAAATAGATCAGGCTCGAAACATCATATTCGACTACGCCGGTTGAAGGGCACGCACAGACCATGGACAGCTCGGAAATTAGCACTATTTTAAATAGAGACCGTTACACAAAACATTTTTTCAGAGGGGTGTTCGCCCGCGATAAACTTCCCAAGCAAGTTATCTCTCGTCCGAGTGCCTTTGTGGTGAACACAGACCCTATTACGAAACCAGGACAACATTGGGTAGGAATATACTTCACGAGAGATGGTGTTGGAGAGTATTTTGATTCCTACGGATTACCACCACAGTTACCCGAGTTCAACCATTTTCTCAAGAACAACGCGGAAAAAACTAAATATAATCATCAACGCCTACAGGGACCCTTGTCTGCTGTATGCGGTCAATATTCCATCTACTTCTTTCTACATCGATGTCGGGGAATCACCATGAGCAAGATTGTGGGACTTTTTTCCACTTCCGATATCAACAAGAACGACGTCAACGTGAACGATTTTATCAGAATACACTTTCCCTGTATTAAAACGAATGTATTCGATGATCAATTATGTTGTCAACAAGTTTCAAGGGCCTTGTTAGAATAACCTATACCTTAACGGACTGATGGGTTAATTATTTAAAGCAATGTTGTATTTCACGAGTTCAAGCAAAATTGCCAGTGTTCGGTCTAGCCAAAATGTTCTAAAGGCCCCGAATTTGTTAAAATTTTAAATAACAATAATAATAATAATTAATGTTTTCAGTTTATCAAATCTTTTCCAATTTAAAGCCAATATAAAAACCATCTGTAAATATATTGATGTCAAAGATTGCTGTTGGTGTTAAAATTAAATTTAACAAATGCGAAAATGTTCTAAAGGCCCCGAATTTGTTAGAATTTAAAATAACAATAATAATAATAATAATAATTAATGTTTTCAGTTTATCAAATGTTTTCCAATTTAAAACCAATATAAAAACCATCTGTAAATATATTGATGTCAAAGATTGCTGTTGGTGTTAAAATTAAATTTAACTAATGCCAAAATGTTCTAAAGGCCCCGAATTTGTTAGTATTTAAAATAACAATCATAATAATAATAACTAATGTTTTCAGTTTATCAAATGTTTTCTAATTTAAAACCAATTTAAAAACCATCTGTAAAATATATTTATGTAAAAGATTGCTGTTGGTGTTAAAATTATATTTAACAAATCATACTTGAATAGCTTCATGTACAGTCGTTCTTTTGTCTGTATTCGTACGTTGTTGTCCCTCCCCTTTCTACCTCCCTTAAGGAATATAAAATAATAAAAAAATAAAAAAACACTACAAAAGGTATGAGAACAAGCGTTATTCTTTTTCAAGCAAGCAAATAACTGTACTTTTTAATTCAACTTCAACTGATCACGTACATTCAATTTGAATTGTTTTAACATGTTCAAAGTTTTAACAACAAACTTAAAGACTGAAAACTTTTAATATATGGAAATTTCTCAAAATGTTTTTCTCAACATTGTAACTTATAAAACAACTATTTTTTATTCAAAGGGGGTCCACGTTCATACTAAACTTGATTTCAAATTAAATCATTAAATTATTTGGTGTACTTTAGTATCTTCAAAAATACAACAACAACATATGGCAAATTGATAATACTTATTGCAGATGAATGAACTAAAATAATCGTCTTCTAACCTTTGCGTTCTGTTCAAAGTGTTCAATTAAACAAGTCCATTTAATTCCATGACCTCGTTCACGACATGAAACGGGAGAATTCGCGAGTTTCTATCGTAGAAAGTGTCAACAATGTTCATAGGTTCAGAGTTCCATTCATTCAGAATATCAGTTATGATAGAGTCCATGTCCTCGTCCATTCCATCGTAAGCTTCAACACCAACATGATGTGCTACTGCGTCAAACACAGCACAAACATGGCTCGGCTGAATGTATTGTTCTGCTTCTTCGAAGTGCTCATCCACGAAATCTTCAAGGTGGTACTCAGGAGTCTCGCCGTAAAACAGACACTCGTGATCCCGCTGCCTTGGCCAATCAAACTCACACCCTTCGCAAGGTTGACTCTGTTGAACTGCATAACTTATTCTGATGATGTGATCCGTGACGATTTTTGTCATCACTTGTTTCACAAGTGTCCTGATGCGTTTCTTGCGCTTCAACACATTCTCCTCGCCCTCCATGTCGTGCTCTTCATCATCTGCAACAGGTAGACAATACCATTCAGTTAATCAACAGTTAACATCTTTGTTAATCAGCTAAACTTGAAAGATGGCTTTAGTGATGGCGGTACTCTGTTGTTTGAGCTGACCCCACTGCTCCACGGTGAGATTAATTCCCTTCTTGCCAGCAAGCAATTTGTTTCCGCTGGGATTTAAATAGTACTCTCTTATGTTAATGTAGATGCGACCCTTGAAACGCTTGACAACAGCATATCGCTCACCTCCGATTTGAAATCGCACCGCCTTCCTGTCGTTCTCCTGTTGTTGTTCATCCGGTGGAAAGTACAGCTTGCGCGTGACTCCTGCCTTCCCTTTTACATTCTCTGGGAGATTAGCTCCTACTCTAGGGGTTGATGCTTCGGTGTCAGCAGCTAATCCCTTGGTTAATTGTTCAACAGCAGCAGACAAAACATCAACAGTGGGTGGATGTGGCTGCAACATCCGTTGCTCACGCAGATAAGTCGATGAACTGGGCAGATCCCACGAGGTCTCTCGTGTGAGCTTGTTGTAGAAATAGCTCTTGCCATGTGTCACACTCTGGGCTTCGCACCACCCAGCATCTATCATGTCGGGAGGAATGAGCTTTCTCTCCTCCTTCTCGATGCGTGCCCCATCGGTCGGTGGTGTGGTGGTGCCGGGGCCGGAGTCGACGGCAACGCCATCGCGCCAGGTGCGGGAACCACAGGTGTGGGCAACGGGGTCGATACAGGCTCACCGTTCATGTTAAGGCTCAAGTATTGTCGTTTGTCGACTGTTCACAATACAAGTAGCGTATACGAGCAACAATGCAATGTTCTTGATGAGAATATTGGCGAAAATATGAGAGTTTGGATAAAAATTTCCGTCTTTTATACTCTACCATCCTTCGCGTCGCCGAAACAACCAATCACAAAGAGTGTGTGGTTGCTCCATAAACAACGCGCAAACATTCAACCAATCAACGATGTCCATTCTATTTTAAGACACGACATGCCTTATGCGCTGATGACGTCATCGCTCCAGACGTGTCTCAACTTGCCCGAAATCATCAATATGCATGCTGCGCTTGAGCACTACTCCCTCCACCACACAAACTGCACACCTCCACCTTTAAATTCATTGACAAATGTATAAAAACGGTAATAGTTTGCTATAAATACAATTTCTTGCAATTTTTCCATAAATAACGAATTCATGCAATAGTTTTCACTTTGAAATGAAATGTGAAAGTTTGCAATTAAAAAATGAACGTGTTATTATTAGTAGGCCCGGTATAGCGTCAGGGACATTGTGCATCACATGAATAATGGCATAATTTTACTTACTTTGAGTGATACAGTCATTCAAAACTGACATGACGTCATGATGACGTCATAAAAAAACAAAAAAACAAAATAATCAATCAATCAACGGTAAGTCATTGTTGTTCGATCGTTGTATGTCTGATGACGTCATCGCTCCAGACGTGTCTCAACTTGCCCGAAATCACGCGACAAACAAAACTGACATGACGTCATAAAAAATTGAAAAAAAAATTGAAAAAAAAATTGAAAAAAAAAATTGAAAAAAAAAATTCAATCATATGTGCCGTAAATCAGTCCTCTTTGTGGAGGTGGAAACTGCAGTTTGTGTGCAGTGGATGGATGTGCAGTTTGTAACGGCACTCCACCACATTTCACCACATTCCACCACTGCACACAAAATACTGCAGTGGTGGAATGTGGTGGAGTGCCGTTTGTGTGGTGGTGGTGGTGGTAACACAATTTTTTTTTTACTTGCCCGAAATGACGTCATAAAATTTTTTTTTTTTTAAATGGGGAAAAAAAATAGAAAAAAGAAAAAAAAATATGTCAGCACCTCCACACAAACTGCACTCCACCACACAAACGGCACTCCACCACTGCAGTATTTTGTGTGCAGTGGTGGAATGTGGAGGAATGTGGTGAAATGTGGTGGAGTGCCGTTACAAACTGCACATCCATCCACTGCACACAACTGCACACAAACTGCAGACAAACTGCAGTTTCCACCTCCACAAGAGGACTGATTTGCGGCACATATACTACTAGTGTCATCACTTCGCCGTGTATCACCAATATGTCTTGAATGAAAACGTTATTTTATCTGCCTAATGGGATATATCAACACAAAATAATGACAAACCAGGCCAGTTATATACAGTGCAGATGAATACATGTAAATAGTTATTTATTTGAAATATTAAAGAACAACTGAAGTGAACTGAACTGAAATATGGCTACATAAAAGCATAATCATCATGAGCTTCTTACTACATCAGCAAGCTCTAAATAAACTATGTAGAGTATGTGGGCGAATAAATACTAAAGCTTACAGCTCAACTAGCAGCATCAAAAATGAGTGTATCAACTATGCTAAAGAACTTGAAATAGTATTTCATCAAACTATTTGGAAAGATGATGCCCTTGTTCACCCAAATAAACTGTGTCGGAGTTGTGAGAGATCCCTTATGCACCAAAGAGCGGGTTCTCGCAGTGGACCAAGAGAAACGTCTGTGTTTGATAAGTGGGATAAGCACACTAGAACTGGTCACTGCCCTGTGTGTGAGACATTCTCAAAACAACAACGTGGGGGACGTCCCCAAAAAAGAAAGAGAAGTGACAAAGGTCTCAGTAATGTGAACAAACAGCATGACACAATCCCTACAGGTACAATACCACGCTTCAATTGTTTAACACCTGCAAGCTCAAGTGAACTCGTCCCCCATAATCTTGACATTCTCAGCAACAGTTCATCTGAGGCAACCCTATTTATTTGCACGATATGTCAGTGCATTCTGGGAACTCCAACGGTCCAAACTCCTTGTGAGCATCACTTTTGTGCTGAATGTTTGCTGGCGTGGTTTAAGCACCGTGCAACTGATACTGTTCCATGTCCCAATTGTAACACATCAGTAAGTATCGATGATGTCAACAGATGTCCACGGATTCTAAGAGTACAGCTAACAACACTTCCTACAGTTTGTATTACTTGTGGCACAATCGGCAATCTTGAACAAATGAAAACTCATGTATGCTCACAAGCACGCCCGAAAGCCACATCATTTGTGTGCTACCCTACTACAGATCCCCTACCCTGTACAGAACCCAATAATAATGATGTAACAGCAGCAGCCAGGTTACTGAAATTGATGGCATCAAGACACATCAAGGGAACCCCCATCCCCATGGAGATAGAAGCAGCAGCTGACAGATGGACTCTGCATAAGTTAAGGAAGAATCCAAATGCACGTCTGAAAACACCTGGAAGGGTAAATGTTTCTACCTTCATGTTTTAAACATTTCATATGAAGCAAATTACCAACATACTTATGAATTTCTTAAAGCCATAAAAACAGACATTTACAGAAAATTGAAATTACAATAAAAAAATATAAACACAAAATGCAGAATATTTACCAGGGGCGGATCCAGGAATTGTTACAGGGGGGGGGGGTCAGGCCCGTCAGATGTTTTTTTTCACAAAAAAATCATAATGCGGAATATGCTTTCTAGCCAGTCTCGCATTGATAACGCTCACCATAGGCCTATACAGATAATAAACCCCTGCAGAATGTCATCTTTGTTATTGTTACTATACTAATTGTTATAAAACAAATTGGGGGGTGTCTGAGCGGGGTGTTTCGACCCCCCCTGCATCCGTGCCTGACATCTTTGTGCAGTTTTAGCATCACAAAATAAAACAAATTTGCATCTTTATTTAGCCTGCATATATGCAGCTGGTCAAGCACTCCGAATCTATGGAGGATGAATCAAGCAGTGTAACTCAACAAAGTGAGGAGGCTATGAGTGTCAACCGGTCACTAGCCATGATGCGAGAGTGCCAATTCGCATGGGAGCAACTACGAAAACTTCGCAGGTACGGTATACAAAAATTTAATCAGAAAGGAACAACCCCTTTTCATTTTTAGCAAATAACACATTTTTAACTTGAAATTAAAAACAAAAAATAGTAATAATACATTATTAACTGGAAATGTTTTGCTGTTCATGCTGTTATACAGGTACCTAGGGACTATGGGAGTATCTCTTCCATCAGAGCGCGCCATGAGAACCCAGCAAAGCACACTCCTGAAGGATAACATCATCGGCAAAATGGTTCCCCTTCTGTTCAAATCCAGCAATGCTAATGGCTCCCACGGTTTTGAGACAAAGGAGGTTCCCTGTGTTACCGTGAAGGATGTTTCCACCATGGTCCTTGACTATCTTGACAGGCATGACAGGTGAATTTGTGTTCTCTTATGATCTCTTCTTTTCCTGAATGAATAAGGGAACACAAAAGAAGAAATGTTAGAACATTACACATGATTAAGGAACTTATTTTTAGTAGTTAGGTGCAGCTATAGAATATTTGTTGGGGAAAGTTTCAACATTTTAAAGAAACAATTGATAAAAATATCACTTTTTTAATTGTCAAAGCATTGATTATGAAGGTGAAAATGTATTTTCAGAAATGGATCCTTGACATGGCACAAGTTCATTCATCTGGATGAAATATGGATCAAGATTGGGGGGGACTTTGGTGGTACATCATTTAAGATGTGCTACCAAATTGTCAACACACACCATCCCAACTCGACAAGGAACACTATTGTGTTTGCCTGTTTTGAGGCACATGACTCGACAGCAAATCTACAGCGAGTTCTGCCCCCCATCATGGAGCAAGTGGCTCAACTAGCCAAAATGAAGTGGAGGTAAGCTCAACAGTTTTATTACCAATGATCACGACATGTTTGTTTGTTTATTTTCCAGTCATGCATACAAATACTGTTTGGTGACACCCAAACATATTCTCAATACATGCTATTAATAAATACCTTGGACAGTTTACAGACTCTGATTGGTCAAAACCCGATCACGTGGGGGTGTATTAACATGTGATATAAAGACCAGCTTTGGGAACTAGCGAATAAATGGCCCCTGAAGAGAAAGAATTACAATTGAAATTAATGATCATGTCAGTAGGCATGTACTGTATGTAGGCTATTTTACTTTACAAAGGTATTGCAAATTGATAAAGTACATTGTTAGCACGGTACTTTACAAATTCTGCGGATAGAAAAAAAAAGCACCAAGTATACAGTGCTTATCATAACGTCTATGGAGGGCAGATTTATCAATTGTTCAATATCCCCGATGCAAGAATCATTGGTTGCCGTATTTGATTTACTATACCTCATGCATACACATTTATTTGATCTACGTACCAACGCGTGTTCTTGTTCGCATGTGTACAAATACATCAGTGGGAAGTACTCCACAAAAAGTACAGTAAGTAGTTCAAAAGGGTAGTACATTTTTCCATGCACAAGATACAATATGCAAAGTACAACCAGAATACATGACCAGTGGCTACGATATGTTGGCTCATGACTCTGAGGCATACGGTAGTTAAAGAAAATACACAGAAAAACCCTGGGGGACTGTAGGCCTAATCAAATAATATTTTAATTATTCAAATAAAAAAAATTAAAAAAATAGGCCTAGTATGCGTTACGTATCCCTACTAGTACTACTATAACCCTTTCAATCCCATTGTGCCAAATTGGCTCAAAGTTACATTCCAGTTGGATACCATGGAGTATTTTTGGCACACAAAAGTGCAGGTCCCTTGGTCCCCGCAGTGCCAAATGGCACTATGGCCATCTTGGTGGTAATCACTATGTCAACAGCGCCCTCTTTTGGCAGTGCGGTTACAAAAGGCACGCGCGCGTGGGTTTAAATAGTTACCACAACGCGTCCCTTCACGATCAGACATGGACGACGATGAGAGAGAACATATTTTGGAAGAAATCTTTGCTGATAGCGGGTCTGACATGTCCTCAGACGAATCTTCCCCACCTACGTCGGAAGACAGTGATGAGGAGCATATCCCAACCTCATCATCTTCATCGGAAAAGCAGAATTTCCGGTCTGGATGGCGTGCAGCAAGTGCCCCGGACTATAAGCGTAAGCGACCGCCCGTGCAATTTACAGAACACACCGGTTGTACTCAAGATTACAGTAAGTTCTCACCCTCCAAATCTTGCAACTGTACATTTGTCAAGCAGTATGGGAATTGATGGTAGAAGAGACCAATCGTTATGCAGCCCAAACTTTGTCTGCAGACACAGCCAATCCGCCTAGTGCTTGACTCCGACAAATGTTCCCGAAATGATGGCTTTCGTCGCATTACTTCTATCCATGGGCATCAACAAAAGACCCCGATACAGCATGCATTGGTCCACGTCCGAAGTCCTGCGAAGTCCCCTGTATTCGTCGACCATGGCTCGTAATAGATTCACGGCAATCCTTCGATTTTTGCACCTCGCCAACAACCAAGCTGAAGACAAATCCCCCCCTGACAAACTTTTCAAAGTTCGCCCTCTACTGGACATTGTACTGCCATCCTTTCTTCGGATCTATAAGCCTGGAAGAAACCTCTCACCGGACGAGACTATGGTAAAATTCAATGGACGAATCGGCTTCAAACAGTACATGCCACGAAAGGCTGCCAAATGGGGATTGAAATACTTTTCTTTGAACGAGTCGGAAACCGGGTACACTTGTGCATGGAGCTTGTTCACGGGGTCTCAACCCATGTCGCCACCAAGTGAAACCACTGCTGCAACGCACCATCCACCCAATCTTCCCGCACAAGGCAAAATAGTCTTGAATCTACTGAAAGGACTAGAACATAAGGGACATTGCATCTATATGGATAATTGGTTCAATAGTCCGGCTCTGGTATCCAAGTTGTCACAGCTAGGATTTGGAGCTTGTGGAACTGTGCGATACACCACACGAGGCATTCCAGATTTTGCAAACCCCAAAAAACACCACATGACAAGAGATGCTGATCCCCAGTTTTATCAAAAAGCAGGCCAACTATGCGTCGTATGGCAGGATACGAAGCGTGTCACTCTCCTGACAAACTATGGTGATTGCAGTGTCACCACAAAACAGATTCGCAGCAGGAAGAGTTCGACTGGATATCGTGAGCAAAAAAACCATCCATAGTCAATGATTATAATAAATACATGGGAGGGTGTGATCTAGCAGGCCAATTATGCAAATATTATACGCACAATCACCGAACACTAAAATGGTGGAAAAGATTATTCGTCACCATGCTAGACATTTGTTTATTGAATGCTACTATCGTCTACAATAGCATCCCTACAACAGTCGCTTGTCAGGTTTGGAATTCCGGGTGAAGGTGATAGAGGGTCTCCTTTCCACCTGGAAGTATAACCCAGCACAGCATGCAAATCAACTCGCGAGTTCCAGGCCTTCAAGTCAACATCCACACTTTCCTGGACGCAGTCGCAAGAAACGGAACTGTGTTGTATGCAGTACAAAGTTTAAGAGAAGACAAACTCGTATGATATGTAAACATTGTCATAAGCCAATGTGTGTAGTGCCATGCTTCGAGAAATTTCACAGCCAATGATTCAAGTTCATTCCCCTTGCAATCTCTGCCCCCCCCCCCCTCCCCATGAATATTTAATTAGTAAATCTTGTGTAAACCATAGCTCAAGAAGTATACACCCGATCATCAAACTTTTTTCAGTTATACATTTGTAGCATACCGAAGATGTGCCTTTTGGCCTACAATATCTTGTGACGTCATCATGACATCATTTATAGCGAGTTTTGTACTGTGCATATGTACAAAGACATGCACTGAAAAAGTGACATTTCGTAGGTTGCCAACACAACTTTTTGTCTTAATCTCAATATCCGTGTCATATTTTACATAAATCATCATTGAAACAAATCAGCTTTTAATATCAGTTAATTCCAGGCCATTACAGATAATTAATTAGTAAATTTCTATCTAAAAAGGTCACCGTTTATTTGTAAATTTGGGAACTATATAATCACCATCTGTGAAAGCAGTGATCCAGACACGGTGTGTAGTTATTGGATTCCTAACCGGTGTCAGGGCCAATTAGTTTGTGCACAGCACGTATACATAATGCACGTTCTGGACCACATTTTTAAATCCTACGAATGTTTAACTTGCCGCAAGGGCTATCTTTATGGATACTTTGTATAGCGCCCTCTAGTGGCTGCTTTCTATGGCCTGTACATTACCAGCAGTTAACATGAAAGCAGTAGTCCAGACACGGCTGTTTCAAAGCAAAATTAAGTATGCGCCCTCAAGCATTCAACGAATTCATTTAAAAAATGCGTCCTGACAACATCCGGGTGTTTTCTAACTAAAACAATTACGCCTAATTTGCATAATCTTTTTTATTACCTTTCTGTTAGCTTTAAAAAATTGAAATACAAATTAAATTGCCTGGAAACTTAATCGTGACATTTCGATTGTTTTATTTGAGTTTGGTGAATTTCAAAAACTTTAATTGATCACTTGGTGGCGCTGATCATCACATATATTTATAACGCATTTGTGGAGTAGCGCTGTAAAAGGTAACGAAAATTCCACTTTTCTACTGAATCAAAGTTTTCACAAGAACATCGAAGTCATCTGCAGATACCTGATTAGTGCTTCTTAATATGGTGTAAGGAAAAAGGTGAGGACAGCGGGAAATTTCTTTTAAAAATTGGTCAAAGTTGGTGATTTTTGTAAACATGTCAAGCTTGTTTAAAACTCTTTACGTACATGTACGCGTGACGGTATACCCTTCCGTTGACATTGCTTCACAGTCGTCTCGCCCCAACACCAATTCGCCCCATATCAAATAGGCGTTTGTTGACATGTTGATTTGGAGCAATTTGATATGGGGTGAGTTTTTGGCGAGTTCACTTAGTAGTTTGTACAATATAGGTTTACCAGTACCACACATGCACATAGTGCATGTACTTCAATATTAATAATTGAAGAAGGAAGTCAGAATCAGATTCTTATTTTAGTGACTGACGTTAGTGTGCAGTAACATTAATTTAAAAAAAATAATAATCTAATCCCTTGAAAAGACGTCCATGAAGCTATCGGTAAGCAACTTTCATCAAACGTTATTTATTAATTGTTTGTGTAAATTTAAGAAACTAAAAATTATTGAAAATATGTTCCTCATTAACGTAGTCGTTAGGCATGGTATGCATTATATTGGAAGGGTGTGTAGGAACCTACCAATACAATAAGACCTACCATGCCCAACATCTAACGTTATACATTTCCAATACTTCTTAGTTTCTTTCACACACAATTAATAATTTGGATGAATGTAGGCAGCCTTACAAAAATCAAACTAAATTGACAAGTTTTTATCAGTCACATACGTCATATTGTAGGCGACTATTTGTAACAATGCAATTTTGTTGAAACCTCACCTAAACAAGACATCTGAGCTTTGATGTTGTGACAAAATTGCATGTGAAACGAAAAGTTAAGTCCAATTAACATCTCACTAACATGACACAGTCGCATTTGAATTCAAAATAACACAATATTGACAATCCATTTAAACAATTAGACTTGTCGCCTACAATGTGTCACATGTTACACAATCATTGGAAAATGTCCATTGCTTCACCAATTGTTCAAAATATAGTTTCCTTAAAACAGGCATAAACTCACTTGTCATGGCCTCTTGACATCTGCGCCTGATACGAGCTCTATCTCCAATAAGTAATACGCCAAGAGCAACAAAATCAGCATCACTTAAAGAAAATGCCTCTTTTGGCCCAACCTGAAAATATGAAATATTGTAATATAAAATTTTGTAAGTCTTTCCAGCGTGAAAGGACAATATTTTAATGAGATAATTGTCATTTTGGAGAAAAGGAGCATGATTACATTGAATGAAGGAATTTTTTAAAATTTCGCTTAAATGTTACGCTTTCCTAACCCCACCTGTAAAGCTCAGCAAGTACAGGCAATAACAATGATATTAACAATATTAGAAAATCGGGCACTGATGACGGTGTAATAAAGGTGGAAATGTTGTTCACAGGCTTTCTCGTCGAACATAACTTGAACGTAGCATCGTCTGACCATGCCGATCCTCTATTTAGACGGATGTTTCCCGACTCAAATATCGCTGCTAAATACGGTTGTGCTCGTACCAAAACAATTGCAATTATCGACGTTATGAGCAAAAACACTGCTGCAAATATTGCTACCTCCGCACGCACATGTCCCGTTTAGTTAGCTAAGGATCGTGAAGAGCCGGCCATCCACTTCAAGTTCATCATGCACCCCTTCCTCACCACCTAGGCAACAGTAGGATAGCAATGTAGGTCTATAATTCAAAACTTTGTTTGATATTGTGTAATGTTTCAAATGTTTTAGTATGTTTAGTAATTAAATTAAAATACATTTACTTAAAATATATGCAATGAGGCCTCTCCTTTTGGTGCTAAAACCCCTAGACCCCACCCGCAAGGGCTCGGCTGGCTCGCTCGCTGCGTTCGCTTCGATTGAGTCTTGGAAATTAAATCTTCCTCATTTTCAAAATCATATGTTGGCAGCTCTGAATCACCTACATGGTGAGATATTACACTCGGGTCAAAGCTGTGGCAAAAACAAAACACGACTACTTTGGAAAACTTCCCCCATATTGAATGCATTAAGAAATTAACAATTCCAGTGGTTTTCCATTGTGCAATGCAGATAATTAAATTACTTTTAATTATATAGTAGTATAAGTAGTCATTTTCAGTTGGTGGCACCTTTCTTAGCACTAGGTAAAAGTTGGCATCTCACCCATATCGATATGTACCATTCATGATTAAATGGATCCCAAAAAGAAGTCAACTATGTCATGGTAATTGGAAGTTGAATATTGGGTCACCTTTCCTACATGGGTCATAGGGGTTAAATATTAAATTTACATATCTAGAGACATGGTATTTGCTATACACCCATCACAACTTCTAAGTTCCCCCAAGTATTTTTTAGAATATCTCAACAAGTATTGCATGAATTTAAAAAATTCAAAAACCAAATGACAGAATGACATGTTCTACACAGCTCGTAATGAAATGGTTGAAATTCAATCATGCACAATTGACAGTAATTTGAATGAAAATTCAGCTGGAAAAAAAAGTTGCAGTTCAAAGCATTGCTTCAATGGCATGTTACACATGTAGTTTTCTGTAAGAACTCATGCATCAATAACAATGGATTGATGGCTGTTTCATAATAAGAAAAGAATTATTCAAAGAGCAACATGCATGTCCATTGTTTTAGAAGGGTAGAGCAAGAGTTTAATATGGAATTGGTCCTCCATTATTCTCCATAACTGAGTTCTTAACTATGATATTTATGTTCATATTCCCAGAAATTACCCACTAATGACCAAATGAACATCAAAGAATTTATTAATATTTGTAAACATTTTGAAAAAACTTCCATTTTGAGGATGTTTAGTTCTTGAAAAAAATCAATGCAAATGCAAAGCATTTAACATTATAGATTTTGGTTTCTACAGCCAACAGCTCACTAACAGAATAATGTTGGAACATTGACATCACGGATGATCATGAAAAAATGAGGTCATGTACATCCCTTAATTAATATTTGTATGTATTAAACTTTTAGTAAAATCAACATTGGTTAAATTCAAAAAATTGTTCCACTTTCACAAGCACTAACTTTCAATTAAATCATAATGTTCCAATTTCATTCTGATTGTTATTTTTAGTAAATAAAAGCATGTCCTAAGGCATTAGATAAGTTTATGCAACCACTAATGATGTAAATGCTAATACGCCATAACGTTAACATTAGTTTTGTTAATGTTATTGTAAATGCTAAGTTTGGTGGACAGTATAAAGTTCTAGACCCTACAGCTCATTTTTGTTGTTTAACGATATGAATATCAAATGCATAGCAATATGGCCTAAGAGTAATTACAGTTAGTGTGATTGAACAGAGCTCAAGCAGACAAAAAAAACATTATCCATTTATAAGTACATGTGATATTATGTTATTGTTAGTACTAGTAAAAGTATTACTTAACCAAGTATTACTAACACATACAACAATATTGTTATTAAGTATACCACCGAAGTTTAATGTCAAATGATACTTTCTGTGTGGAATTCTTGGTTGTTTCTTCTGAATAAAAACACTTGTTTTAGTAGTAGCATCAACAGAAGGCTTATTTGTGGATAGGGGTGGAATTCTATTGAACGGGTCGAGACGAAACGCGCTCCCTTGATCGGCCCAGCATCTCAGATTTTTTTTTTCATAAGCCCATCCGGCCTCGCGCGAAACGGTGAACACTTACTTAAAGGGGAGTATCGTCATGCGATCAGAGCAAACTTTCAACAGGGCACGGAATGTCCTTGTTTAAGATGAACAGTGAATGGTAATTACTGGCTCATTTATGCAATAGCAATGGTAATATGAGCTTATCATGTGTTTTTTTGTTTTTGTCAGTGACTTTATCTAAAACCAGCACTCTGATTCCATGCCCTGTTGAATGTGATATTCAACAGGGCATGGAATCGAAAAAATCCTGGCTGATCTCTGCAGCATTTATGGTAAAACGACTTTATCATGTGTGGATTAATGTTTAGTCACTGATGAGTTAATCTAAGACAAGCACTCAGATTCCATGTCCTGTTGATCGTGACGATACTGCCCTTTAACTTCTAGCGAGCGACAACACGTCTAGTGCGACGCGACAACACTTCTAATGCGACGCGACAACACTTATAGTGTGACGCGACAACACTCCTAGTGCGACGTGACAACACTTCTAGTGGGACGCGACAACACTTCTAGTGGGACGCGTGAACACTCTTCTTGCAATGTGATTGTGTCCTTTTTAGAAGACCGTACGATTGTGCTTATCAAAAATTAGGACGTATCCATGACGACAGCTTCAAATTTTCAAGGCAATGACGACATTTAAATGGCTGCCTTCCACTACATATAGACTGGGGCATGGCACAAAAATCCTTTCAGAAAGTGATTCTTGTTTCATTCGGCTGGAAACACGGTGATATGTCTTAAATGGAAGATGAGATATTTTTTAAGTTATAAAGAATCCAATCGATCCCACGCACTACGGTTCCACATTTCAGTGTGATTCTCGTCTAAAATAGCCTAAAATCCAGGATAAAGGAAAAATAAGAAAAACAGCGCCCTCGTTTGACCAAAAATGTTTATGCATTCTTATAAATGGTGCATACACCATGTATAGAAAACATGGTTATCTTTCACTCAGTGATGTAACAGTTAAACATTATAGGGTTTATTTTGTATGTTAATTTCTTTATTATATTTAAAATAAATATTTGATTTTTTAATCTGCCATATTTAAGAACACATGCACTGAATAATGTTAAATTTAATTTAGGCTTGAACTCCCACTCTCCCTCTAAACAACTACACATGTAGGTCTTAACAATTTCACTTCCATATGTTGTAAAATGAAAAAGAAAAGAAGCAATAAATTATGAAACATTGTGTATTTATAGTTGACAAAGTTTAATTCTCATTTATTCTCATATAAATTATGAACAAGTACATACATGAAGTGCCTTTGAAAAAATGTATAGGGCCCAGTGCAATATACTTGTTTACAATAATTATTGAGGCAGAGAACACTTTTGGTAATGATCTTGTTACCAAAATTAATCAAATATTATTTTAAACATTACTTGGTGTACCTAAGACAATCAGAGCATACTGATTGAAATGTCGAGTCAAACCTGCAGTTCTTTGCAGAACTAATTACTACTCAATTGAGAATTTCACAAGGTGTCACCGCAATTAGTCTTACTTATCCTCTTCACCATGCAAAGCTACAAGTTTTAAATAGTTGTTTTCTTAAGTGGTAGTGGCTTTTGAAACAAATATTTCACAGAACAGATTGTTTCGTGAAATACCAAATCTACTGTAAGTAGAAAAAAAGATGTATAAATAATAAATAACATGTACTTTAAGTGGCACTGATTCAAAATTAATGACTATCACATTACAAATCTCCTGTCTCCCAACTTTGTGATAAGTGCAGTGTTATTCCTCCTTACAACTGGTGCATTGAATGTTTGCTACCAACTGAATGTCAATGTTATATCCAATGTATTAAATTGTTGATTTTCATAATGATAAATGTTGAGCAAACAAATAAGCATAACATTTTAGGTTAATTTACCTTTTCTGATCATGTGAGAGTACAAAATTGGTAATGACCCAAAAATCCAATTACAATGTAGGGCTGTGCCGGGTATCCGGATACCTGACCAAAACTGTCATTACCTAATTCCATTTACCCGTAAACGACTTTTTAAAATTCGGACTTAACATCTGAGAGGAGTGAACAGAAATCTACCACTCTTGAACAATGTAATGTTTACCCTTTTACAGACAATTATCTTTAAATTCAAGAGATTACACTCCAATAAAGCCTTTGTAGTATTTTACAGACATTTTCCATACACTTTTCTCCAACTGTGATACATTGTATCGAATCGTTAAGGCTGCAAAAGGCCTGGCAGGGGGCTGCTTCAAACAACTTATTGTTTGCCTAATTTGTTTAATAAAAACGACACAGTAAAGAAAAGATCGATTTAAGTATGGTATTCTCTGTATTATAAAGGTCAATTTTGTTACCATTTACAGTACATGTATTTGTGTACCACCGGAGGAATGTTTTCAACAAAAATGAAAATGGGTATCCAGTTATCCGAAATTTCCTGATTTCGGGTATCCCGTTCCAAAACTATCCGAAAACGCACACTCCGATTACAATGTACATGTAATGATTTGGTTTTATAAAACATTTGAGATTAGTTAGAAGTCTGAAGTCTTTCCATATCTGAGAAAACATGAATTGTAGTGTTGAATTTACAAAATTGTTTGCAAATTGTTGTCAATGTGTAAAAATATGTAACAGTTATGAAAACAATATGATTGCAATGAATGTACGTTACTAAATACAAATGATGTACTTTCAATTTAAACAAATTGTACATGGTCACAATATCCAAATCACAATAGTACAGTGGGTACAGACACTGTAATTAGAAAATTGCTATGACAAAACAAATACATCTAGAATTCTTAGTTGTTTGACTTCTTTCTGGTAGAGTATGTTAAAAAAAAAACATTTATAAAGGAGAATTTCTTTTCCAGTGACAGAGCTTGAAAAGAATAAACAACCCTGTCAATGAATAATCATGGTTGTGAAAATTAGGAACTACATACAAAATAAATCAAATGTTGAAATTCCCAAATATATATGCATATAAATTGTGTACAAAAACACACCCTTAAATATTCTTAAAAATAGAGGAAGAATTGTTAACAATAAACTGTCATTATTCAAAGATTAGTAAATTCAATTTCTCCGCATTGCCATATGCATCCCCTTCCTCAACCACGTTATTATCATCTGCATCGTCTTCATCGATTGGAGCAGTGGACAGATATACATCATTAGCACACGCCTTACATGTACAAAGTTCAGTGCAGGGCACACACAATTCTTGTCAATGTGCATCAAAAGGTTCTTTCAGCCTGGCAGCCTTGAGTAGTATCCTACCATCAACTAATGCACAACTTGATAGTCATTGTAGCTGCCGTCTACTCATTTTGTCTCTGCGGCAGATGATACATACTTTTGGAAGAACGTGTGAAGACCTCTGCTGCCGGTTGGAACGCAGCAATGTCAATTTTCTTCTGCAGGTTCAGATGTTTCTACTGCTTCTGCACTTGGTGACAGTTTATCATTGCTTACTGAAAATTAAAACAAACAAAACGAAAAAATTAATTGAGTTTAGTACTTTGGAAAAGAGAGATTTTGAGTCATCACGTACCCAGATCAATTTGTCGCCACATACCAGAAACTGAAAGGTGTTTTGTTTTTAATAAAATGTTGATACAAAATTTGGAAAAATCTTCAGGTGAAGATGATCAGGTGTTTTTACATTTTTTTGTAATCAGTTATAAAAAAGGATCTATCAATTTACAGAGGTACAGAAAGTGAAAACTATCTTTAAAATCCACTTTTATGGTTTTCAGACTTTATGGAGCTTTTAAAAAATCTTCCCCTTCAGAATATAGAATTCTATTATACCGTGTAGTTGCCACTGCGCATGTCCAATGAACGTGTAGGTCACTAACTGGGGAGTTGGCAAGATCAGACTGACATATGACTGTTTAAGGAATCACAGTATAAAAATACCTGAATTGTACGCAAGATTACATTATTGGTTATGATGAGTGAGAAAAGATGGTGGTTGGCCTTGATATTCTACCCTTATTTTTTTATATTGTGTATATTAATTTATTTTGGGAAGTTTGCCCTGAAAAGAGCTGGTTGGGTTTTGTTAGTGAAGGCTTTATATTGGTAGAAAAAGCAATAACTTTTGTATTCAATGTAAAATCAAAACGGTTCAACTGCAGTATCCAAAAAAGTGTTACTAAAGTCAGTTTGTATCTGAAAAAGGAAAACAAAAGTGAAATGAGGAGACACTGGGTAAAAATATAGTGATAGTTTGGATACGAGTTGACTTGTTTCATTACAACCTTACCCTTTAAATTACTGGTCACATTGGGATAATACTCTAGGAAAGGGAAATGCCATGCAGAAACCATTCAATAAAAACAATATTTTTGTATTCTGTCCATTTTCTCAGTTCTTTTGTTGGTAGTTGGCTTTGAAGTAAATCCTAATGTTACTTGGTGTAGGAAAAATAATAACTTTACGTTGTGTTTATGCAAGTTAATTATAATAATTTTTCGAAAGATTTGCTTACCTTGTTTCTGCTTAGTGGAATCAGTTAAATACTGAATAACATTTCCGATGACAACTGCCGTCGTTGGTTATTGTTAACGTTATATTTTCAATGTTGCCGTCATGACTCTCGACAAATCCCCTTGATATTTCAGCCACATTTCCCTCTAACACTTCCCAAATATTAACACATTTCACGAACGTAGGCCAAGTTGTTTCATTGAAGGGTTTTATATCTCCAACAGAATTATTAATATGGGCATAACATGTTTGTTTTCGCGAAGAATTCATCGCATCAATATCGTCAGCCATGTCCGACATGAGAGATGTTTCACACGCAACGGAGTAATACCGAGTGTCCAGAAGAATAATTTTCATTGGTTAAGAATGGGGAGTATTGGGAAAGGATGGTAAATTTCATCCAATGAATTGAACGCCTAATATGGAGGTGATCAGTCTCGTTCAATAATGCATATTTGGGAAAAAATAAAAATTATTAAAATTATCATGTTTTAAATGTCGCGTCCTCATACGCGGGATCGGTCGGAATTGTAATGTTATATTTAATAATAAAGACTGGTATTTTTTTGGTGTGTACCCGAGTAAAGTAAAACAAGAATAGCATACAATTACCGGACGCCCCACGGTCTAATAGAAGCCACCGGTAATTTATTCCACACAATGTAATTAATTAGCCTCAATTTCGCGGGAAAAGCTATCATGTGACTGTTAAATTAACTTTGTATATTCATAAACAAATTCCATATTTAACTTGAAAACCAATCACAAGAAAGCAAAATGTAAACAAGCCATATATATATTTGACCCACACACGTTCCCCTATACGCCCAATGATGTATGAATGACGGTTCAAACACCTTATTAGCATACTGTTTAACTTTCGACAAAGAGGGGCGCACTTGAACCTATTCAGCACGCATGCGCGAAGGGAATTTCGACACGCAAAAAAAACCTACCATCAACGGAGAGGGAATGGCTCCATGAGTTCCACTGCAGAGCGCCATGGTCGACTGCAGCTTGGAGTTTTCTATCGTCGCGCGCCTAGGGTTTCGTAGTCTCTCTCTCAAGACCGGAATTGGCACTTTTACTGCACAAAACCCGTCGCTGCAGTGTAAAACAAAAATACGCTACCCGGACCCATAGACCTTTATCAGGGGGCGCCATCTTGAAAACGAAAGCGAGGCTCCTAACGCATAACAACAATGGCGCACTACCATTGCTGTGTGCCGCTGTGCACAAATGACTCGCGATATGACCCTGAAAAGAAGCTGTCACTTCACTCCATTCCGATAGATAACAGCCGGAGAAAAGAATGGATCACGAAGATTCGCCGTGATGTTGGTACAAATTTCGAGGTATATGTAAACTTCCTGGGTTTTTTGTCACGTCAACGTTAACGTTAATCAACGTAATGCCGGTGGTTTCGTGCATGGGGGCCCTGGCTGGATGAATACTTAAGTATTTTTGCTCCGGTCCACGCCACGGAGGGTATTATTCATTGCTTGCAAAGTTTTAATACAAATTTCAGTGAACATAACTAAAGTTGTTGTGCCTCGACTCGTAGGCTATTTGCATTGAGATAATGTTTCACTTGTCATTTCAGTGGACAGTTAGTGTGTGTGGGGGGGGGGGGAGGGGCAAAGACAACAAATTTGGTGCAATGATAAAGTCTAACTACTAAACTAGATTTTACAATTTTTTGTTGCTGCAATTTTCTCTAAGCAACTATTTTTTTTAGCAATAGATCTGTTAGCTAATCAATGTCACTATTGTGAATGCTAATTGAATATTTTTGTTTGCATTTTTTACATGCAGATAACAGATGCGACTAAAGTGTGTTCAGCCCATTTTAAGATGGATGATTTTCGTAAAACACTGGCAGGCCTTCGGAAACTTAAACAAGGAGCAATCCCAACGATCTTCAGCTGGACATCTGGAAATAAAGACAGACCACCACCAAAGAAAAGACATGCAAGCCATGATTTCACTACAGGATTAGTATTTTATTTACTGAATCAACAAAATACTGAAGTGGTTGATTTTTGATTTTTTTTTCTAATCATCAATAAATATCACTGAAATAATTTACTAAATTGCACTGTCTGACTCTGCACACATAATACAATTTAGTGACTTTATATACATGCATTCTGGATTAAAAAATAATTTATAAGAGACAATTTCTTTATCCTTCAATTTAAGATTGAACAAATGCAGCTACATGTTTCATGTGGGTCAATCAAATGAATAGACTTATTTGAATACACAGAATATCCACTAAATTCTTTGTAATATCTACAATGCTAAACTTGTATTATAAATGTCTGTTGTGCACTCATTATATGTTACGTACATGTACTATTTTTATCAATAAATATTTTGCATAATAATAAATAGTTGTAATTGAGCAACACCATTGAACTGTTTTTTAAAAGTATTTGAAGCCAGTAAGGTTGAGTGAGTGTCTGACCAAATCCGTTTTACTCCAAATCTCTCTCATTTTCTAAACATCCAAACGGTCTTCAAGGTGATCAATAATTATATTCAATATCACAACATACCATTATTTATTTATTTTTTAATAATGGCAATGCAAGTGAAATCATTTCAATATACCAATAACTTTCCTATAAATAATTTCCATTCTGTATTTTGTTATTTTATTTAGCAATGATGATACCGTATCTACTGATGCCTCAGCCACTGAGGCAACACTTCAGGCAGTGCAACAAGACCACAATTATGAAAGTTTGGTCACAACTGATGAGAAACTTGACCGTGCCAATTGTACTGTTCGTCATCTTGAAGACCTTGTGGAGAAACGTGAGATAGAGAGATTTGGAGTTGACCGGATTTCACCAGACCCAATTTTATTGAACTTTTATACAGGCTTCAAAGACTCTGAAACTTTTAAGTCCGTATTTAAGAGCATTCGACCAACTGCTGAGAATATGATCAGATGGGGCCAAGTACAGAGAAACAAAGGTGCTGAAAGTGAAATACAGGGATATGTGTTTAGAAATGAGTCGTTGCCTCTGATAGAACAATTTTTCCTTTTCTTATGTCGAATCAAAGTGGGACTTTTTGAGCAAGATTTGGCAGTTCGCTTTAATGTATCTCTGTCAACAGTGAGCAGAATTTGTATCACATGGGCAAATTTTTAGTATTTTATGTTGGGGTCACTTCAGATTTGGCCACCTTCAAATATTGTAAAGCAACACATGCCAGAATGTTTCAAAACTACATATCCTAACACCAGAGTTATTTTAGATTGCACTGAAGTGAAAGTACAAACTCCAAGTTCAAAGGTTTTACATTCCGAGTCCTACTCAAACTACAAAAGCCACACTACTTTTAAGGGTCTTGTAGGAATAACTCCATGCGGTGCTGTGTCATTTGTAGTGCTCTCTCACACTGGTACAATTTCAGACCAGGATATAACCAGAAAGTCTGGAATACTTAATCTTTTTGACAGAGGTGACCAGATTATGGTGGATAAAGGTTTCTCCATTGATAACATGCTGGAGTCCATTGGTTGCACACTAGTTATTCCTCCTTTTCTTCGTGATAAGGGTCAATTTACAGCACTTGAAGTTAGTTCAACACACCAAATTGCAAGATTACGCATGTACACATTGAGCGTGCTATCCGTAGAGTGAAAGAGAGTTTCATATATTTGATGGAGTGATTCCATTAGACTTAGCAGGTACAATGAATCAGATTTGGACAGTGTGTTGTCTTCTCACAAATTTTAGAGGACCATTATATTAAAAAGTACTGTTTGTTTTTTATATCAGAGCAGACATTCAATAGCCTACTGCATGAAAAGCATCAAGTTTTGGAAATGGAGCTAAACTGGTCAATGAGATATACATGTGACATTGTTTCCATGAATTTGTGGGAAAAGGCCACTCTGGTTTGTCGGCCCTGTCACTGTGCTGTGATGTCAGTTATAAATTGCAATCTGTAAAATATAAATAATAGGTTTTAAGCAAACATGCCTCAATAATTCCCTTCATACTGCTAAGGGAAATTACAGAAAACAAAACACATCGGGCAGCAAAAGACTCATTTTAAGAGCTGGTCACATTATGATCAGTAATGAATTAATAATTTTATAGCATCCTCACCCTTATGTACAAATAAATTACAATAATTTAAATATAAAACTTTATTCTCATAGATTGTATTTTTCTGTAAAATATAATTTTGCACTGCTCTAGATAAATGGATTTAACTGGCAACAGTACCTTGACTATACTGTGGGATCATATACTCAAAAGTAGAACCAATCCAGCTTTGCCTTCATTGTACTCCAGGTATCAGAGTTAAAATGAATCCTCTTCTAGGTGCACATCTTCCTCACAATATACCAAAAAAATCACACCATTTCATACCTGTCAAGGCCATTTGACCCATCACCTGAAATAATACTCATGACTGTGTTTGAGCTGCCCGTTTTCAACTTGAGTCAAGTATTTCACATCAGTGACTGATTTAGACATTGGACATTTTATTTCTAGCAAGCCAAAACTCGGTAGTTTCAGTTGGGGTCATACACTCCCCTATCTGGTGATGTACCTAAGAGCATGATGGATTGATCGGTAAAACTGGTAGCTTTGCATGGTGAGGAAAACTGAGGATGATAAGTAAGATAATTGCGGTGACACCATGTGGAATCTCAATTGAGTAGTATTAGTTTTGAAAAGAACTGGTGTGGTACAACTCGACGTTTCGATCGGTATGCTCTGATCGTCCTCGGGAGAATGTCCTGAGGACGATCAGAGCATACTGATCGAAACGTCGAGTTGTACCACCAGTTCTTTCAGCAATTACTACCAATTGAGATTCCACATGGTGTCACCGCAATTAGTCTTACTTATGATGGATTGACGACAAAACCAGTCTCGTATATGTTATTGCCTGTGAGTGTTGCATATGACTCTGCAGCCTTGGGCTCTAAATTTATTCCCCTCTGCATTGCCTGTGTCGTTATTTGTTTACCTGATGCAAGTCTTTTTGCCAGTGAAGCAAATTCCCCTTTTCTACTACAAACTGACTTGAATTTTGATAAGGTAACCCTGAATTTTCGGATTTTATACCACTCTTTGCATTTTGACTGAGCTCTTGTTAGCTTTTCATACTCTACAGATTGCTCTCTAGTTATTAGAATTCCCTGCAAAAAGTCGATTTGAGATAAAGTTAACACAGTACTGTGGTGGACTGTATCTCAGGTAACTGAAATTCAGGAAATTCAATACCATCAAAATGAAGTATTGAACTAGAAATTTCTGGTTTGGCAACTGATATGAAAGAACTGATCCTTTACTGAATTTACCATATTTAGTGGTTACAGAGACAGTTTCTGTCTCCGCAGTTGTTGATTGGCTGTAACACCTGTAGTATTTGTGTTTTCATATCAATTGCAGATAAATTATGATAGTGTGTGAGAGAATTCCTCGGGCTTAAATTTTGTATCGGGCAATAAAGGTTGGAATGAACACAATCAATACTTCTAAAACGTCGTTTAAGATTGTCATCATTTGTTACTTTGCCTGGCTTGAGTCTTTTTACAGATAATGACATTACATTTTATGGACTTAAACCGCATGTACGCATTGGAATATGCCAAGCCTGAGGGAGGGATGTCTTACTTTCCACCGCGGGTACATTTTGTAGCCCAAGTTTCTGCCAATGGGAAATCATGTAGATGAGCCCAATCACATGGCTGCAGTTCCCTTTGCCTGCTGCACACTGACATCTTGTGATCTTCACTGATGTTTCCTTTCCCCCTTGTAGAGTGATCTGTATTTGTGATAAATTTCAATGTGGAAACGTTGTAATCAATTACATTTTGATGAACATGAAGAATGAACTCCATAAAATAACCAACAAATAGATTCACCTGTACACCTGCTTTAATAACTAAACCTTGGCATTCTAAAATCAAATGCCAGCAGTAAGATTGTACTGTTCAATATTTTTCAAATTATATAAAATATTAATTGCACAATGAAACGAGGTTTACTTGATTAACCCAGACCCTAGGTACTTTTGATAGGAACCATCTCAAATCACAGCAGCAAAACTTTCAATGGCACAGGTGAGAAACCAAACAGAGAAATCAGCTTAGTCAGTTGAAAATGTACATGCCTGCAAATCAAGCACAGAATCCTCCACCATAACATGGTAAATCAACACCCTTAGCTTTGGACCAGGCTCTATTTGAGGTATGGCTGATTTGGGTGTAAATACCACTATAGTAGCCTACTTAGTCCATCAAACTATGGCAAAACCAGGTGATGGACTATGGATGATTTGGAACGGTTAGGGTTAATGAAAGTTGAAGAAAGATTTCTTCTATCTGAAGATTTTTTTCATTTCTTACCTGATTTGGTAGCCACTTTGGGTATGCCTAGTTAGTTCTTAAACAAAAACAGAAATAACAAGAACAGGGTTAAAATAACAATGATATTTTAACAAATGAAATGCAATTTCTCAAATGAGTAATAAGTAAAAAGAAAAACATGCATGCAAGAAGTCAACAAACACGATTAAGGTAGGGACTGTCTTGGAAATTTGAAAACCTTTAAAAACTTAGGAAATTCCAACAAATTTATGCCATGCTTATAATAATACTATAGGCCTATATGTATTAGAAACCATGAGCAATGATGTGGAGATGAAAGAATAAAAATCATGGTGTAAGAAATGACAAAATAACTTCTCATGATTAAAAAAAACACTGCTTCATGAGAGAGCATCATTCAACATAAAATACAAATTTAAAATGTAGCTGTGAAATGGCAGTGTATATGCAAAAGCAACAATGATTGAATGTTTGGTTACTTACAGTTAAAGAATACGGTGGATCATTCTTCTTTAAAGAGCGGAAAGATTTTGCTCTTACATGTACTGATGGGGGAGCAGCTTGAGTTTAATTCACTTTCAAGTTGAACTAAAATAAAGTGAGATGAGAAAAAAGTTTACATTTAGTACCAATAACATCAAATTTAGTAGACTTCTGAGCATTTAACAGAATGAGAATGGATGGTAAAACTGTTTAAATTATATAACATACAGTGAGTTAATGACCTTTCAGTTGTCATATGATTCCTTTGGACAATGACAAGATCTTTTATCACCTTCAACAAGTCACATTTCACTACGCTGGTTGTGACTGTGTTCATAGGCCTACCAACATGACCATGGTGGACCCAAAATTATCACTTGTGTTTGATGAGTTACCCTTTAGGTTTTATAAGATGGTTGTAGCTTGTAAATAAATCAATAAAACTGTCAAAAATGTTTCTTAAGACTGTGGATGTGCATATGCGTACAACAATGTATGTAGCCTAACGCCGTAAATGTACACGTACATTCAATCAATCATTCATAATTAAATAAAAGTGTGCACCCACCTTCGACATCATGGACATAGCCTTCCACAAAAATTACTGTAACCCTTCATCTGAGTTGATTTGGGGATTTTTTCGTCCCTTTCCCGCCCATTCTTCAATGTAAGACTGAGTTAATCCTGGAACCTGGCTAAATTCTTTGACCATGCCATTCTGTCATGGACGACGAGCTTCTTGTTAAATTTACAACTAGCAAACCTGGCAGTGGCAAAGTAGTGCTAGCAGCATACGAAGTCCACACGCATATGCCGGTCGTCGCTTGTTTACGTTCGTTGTTATGCGTTAGGAGCCTCAAGCTTTCGTTTTCAAGATGGCCCCCTGGATAAAGGTCTATTCATCAGTATTTCAGTAACAATGCGTATTCTGTTTGCTATAAAAACTAACAATTATGGATTCATTCACACAGAACATGCATTTATGAATGCAATTACCGTCAAGCCTATCTAGGTAGTCTAATACCATTGCAGATATATATTGTTCACTCTCACAAAAAAGGGGCTGGCCAGAGTTTCATAACGTGCTATATATAGCATCAGCCTTGGGAGCTTGAAATTGTAGAGGTACCATTGCTCCTTTTATATAAACTTTAAAGTCAGTTCCTTCTGTTGTTTGCATTGACCTCGCAGAAGTTATGGTAGATGTCTGAAGACAGCTGTATAAAACCAATTAACAGTTCTTAAAACAAAAGTTACACGTTGTTGGAGTCATATGTACACGAGTTCTTTTTACAATTGTATATTTGCCAATTGTATATATTTGCCAATTTATATAAGTAACAGGGATATCCAATGTTATTACTTACTTGCGTAGTTTGCGGACATGGCCCCATGCAAGTTGACAGTTCCTCATCATAGGTAATGCCTTATTGGCTGGCATGGGTGAGGAGACAGCCTGCCTTTCACCGCCACCATTTGGGTCATTATTATAAGATGCTTGGGTGACTTGCTTGATGACAACAGGCTAAAGAATAATAAATACATACATGTAGCATTATTATATGTGATGTGATCTGGGGAAAACCCGTCATTTTTGTGTTATATACATCAAATTAACGAGGACACTGTGCTGTTTTCAAAACTGTTTTATTCATGATTCTAGGTTGTCTATAACTTGAGTTATGCTCTTGGGAAGTTATAGCCGCCGCTGTCCTTAAAACACGATAGCGGAAACGAAAAACAAAGACGGCTTTTTAATTATTCTGTCATCATAAAAAAATTACATATAAAACGATGGAATTTTTATTTCATATTTTAAAGAATGATAATTTAGATTAACAAATAAAATGGTAACAAAACTCAAATTGTCCAAAAAAATTGGGGACTATTTTGCCATTATCTTCAAAACAAGTTCCAGACATCCAACGGGTTTCCCAGATCGCATCAGATATAGAATATTTTAAAAGAAGACGGACAACATTATTTTATTACTGTAGTGCAGTTTATACTGTTATTTAGTTACAGGTTATCGTTTCGGTTTGTGCGGTAACACCATGTGTTTATCTCAACTAACGCAAAGTGAAAAAGAACCTGATCGCACAACTCGTATCTCGACCTTTGCGAGAAATATGGTTCAACGATCATGGGGACTTCACGAGAATAACCCGTGAAGTCCTCATGGATCTCCCTGAACCATATTTCTCACTTTAGCTGACATGCAGAGATAAACGAGTTGCCCAAAATTGAAAGTTCTCCCTTGAACCTTTCTCACTTAACGAAGGTTGAGATACGAGTTGTGCGATGTTCTTTTCTGAACTCGCACCTCAACTCTGCGTTAGTTGAGATAAACACATGGTGTTACCGCAAACCGAAACGATATCGATATTCCACCATGCAAAGCCTCAAAACTTATATAGTTACACGTTGATTAGAATTAGAGTAGGTACAACTTGTAGCTTTGCATGGTGAGGAGGATAAATAAGACTAGTGCGAGGTGACATATGTGAATGTTCAATTGCGTAGTAATTCAGTTCTGAAAGAACTGCAGGTACAACTCGACATTTCTTGATCAGTATGCTCTGATCGTTCTCACAAGAGTTGTACCTCCAGTTCTTCTCAGAACTAATTACGCAATTGAGCATTCACACAGGCACCGCAATTAGTTTTACTTTAGAATTAAATGAAGTTATTTTGTACATAAACAAATGTTAATAGTTTGAACAAATTTTCATGCATCAGTTTTAACTACATGTATATAAATTACAGGCATGCAACTTTTCAGCTGATCAGCGGATTTCCTATTTTTTCTTTAATAATAGTGCTATAGAAAACTGAAAAACGCTGTGCAAAGTTTTGTGTGCTCGGCCATTTCCTCTGTTTTTGCAATTTCAAAGTTGAATGTCTGAAATTAAATAAGAAGTAAACAACAAATATTTTCCATTATGTTGGCATTAACTTACCCTGCCTCCTGTTTTTAGAGAGACAATCTTGTGTCCCTGCTGAAGCTTAAGCCATGTCCAGCGATCGGTAGCTTGTTCTATGTCGAATGGAATTGGATCTCCAGGTTGATGCTTCAGCTTGAAAGACTGCATTTTAGAAGGTTGACAGTTTTTAGAATATCTTCACTCTCTTGATCAGCTCAGCTGGAGTAACTTCAACAATAGTTGTGGCATGCCTAGGTCTGTCTGGAGAAATTTTCTCAGGACATATTATGGGCAGATAATTGATGCACTTTTCAAAGTGCTTGAACACAAACTTGGCAGATGCCTACCCTCTCATATTTATACCAGTTATGTACAATAAATTCCTCAGAATTATACGTTCTTGAACCCGATTGTCCATGCCTTAATATTTCTGGCACAGTAAACAAAATGCTTGATGGATGGATGTCAGAACTATCTTCCCATGTACTTACACCCAAAATTTAGATTAATTCCTTCCTGAGGTCTGAACAGTTCAAAAATCCGCTGCTCGTCTTGGCCGTATGCTCTAAACACAATTGTTTACCACAAATTCTACATAACTGTCAGCATTTTATGAAAATCAAATTTCATCTCCAGATATTTAAATTGAAATGTGACTCATAAAATTACATAAAATACCGACATCACATCCCATATGTGTTAGCGACGCGGTGTTCTGTCTGATCACTGATGCATGAGATGCTGAAACAATATACTGTACATGTTTTATGTACACTTTTTGTTTTGAAAATCCCGCACGCGCGGTCTATTACATGCATATTGTAACGGTCGGGTCCAACCCTGCCGCTCTTATCACTACTAAAACGAGCGTGTCTCAACAACCCACTTAAACAGAACGCGGATGTCTGATGTGTGATGTACGAGTCTACAATCTCGGCTTGAGGTTGTAAGTGAAGATGGTGTATGATGATGGAGAGGAGGAGGAGGATGATCATGAGGATGAGTTTTACAGAGTCAAGAATGAGGACTGACAAGATGATGACTAGACGTACGACTAAACCCGATAATAAAAGGTTACACTGAAACAAAAGGGTTTACTTTCAATTCAACCGGTATATGCTTCTTTATTAACTCTCCTAAATTTCTTCCATGTAATTAATGGGGATTCTATCTAAACTTGATCAGTAATTCACAGTGACGGATTATGCATGACCGATCAATCAAGGACTTGTAGCATGTCTATAGTTGACGATGAATAGTAATAACATGAACGCACTGTACTCGTACATACATAAGCAGCGGCCGAATACACACAGTAACGCCCGGTGCCTTTGCTATTTCGCCGGGTCATTCCAAGTCACGAACGAACTGGGGAATGAACTGCCGAGGCTGCGCGCCTTTATAGATTTCTGCAGCTCGCAATTTACAATGTGCGCATGGGCTTGCGACCAAAAGTGATTGGTCAAACTAGTAAACAATGCGCGTGCGACCACAAGTAATTGGGTTGCTAGTAAACAAGATATGCGTGACCAAACGTGATTGGCGCTTCACGGTTTGATCATGCATATTCAAGTCACTGTCTAAAATTAACGTTAATTAACTCATTGATAAAGTTTACGCGTGAAGTTTCTCTCTTGCAAGGTCCAAAGTGCATGTCTTCATGTACAAAATGTAATACATTCTCACAGATACAGAAATTGCTGTACAATGGCAAAACTTAACATTGCATAAATCATTAACGTTGACTTGCATTATCTGATTGACATTAAATCTGGAAGTGTTCTTTAGAAATCATATAGCTCCTCAATCCTGTTTGTTAACCTTTATCTAAATAAACATGGAATAGGTTAAATGCTCGCTGACAACACAGGTTAAGTGTAATTCTAGAGTAATTCTTAATAAAAGATTATTACATCAAATAAGGCCATTCCAAAGACTTCACATGTTTAAGTACTGGTGTAGGCTACTGAGGCTCTAATAAAGTTAGATTAAGAAATCAACACATTATAGCTTACGTTTAACTCTTTTTGTTCTGTAAGATTTGCTTTGGAGAAATATGATTTTCGCCACACTTAAGAATGAAATGCGTCCTCGCATCATACGCAAACATTAAAATTAATTCAATCAATTAGATAATCCGTTATTTACAACGCCAAAATGCATTTTGATCCATCAATGATGTGCTTTCATTTCAATTGCGTCAAATGGTTAAAACTTGTCCACAGAACACTTTAGCAATAACTCTTAATAATTAAATCAATTTACCTGAACATTTCGTCAACAGCTTCAAAACATGTTTTATTTATCTCATACTTTAACAAGTAACCCTAACGTTAGAAATTATCTCAATCTGACATAAAACAATTTATGTAATTTGAGCCTATACAGAACCTTTCTTGCCTTGGGCCTATTTGTTATTTTTTCATTTCCCCAACTAAATTATAATATGCACTTTATATAGTCTCTGACGAAAAACAAAGTAGCCTACATTATTTTTCATCTATAAACTTCAATTCACCAATAACGTTATACAGAAAATCTACATTTTTACAACGTGTACTTAATGCATTAACTGTGCATTTAACATTAAATTCAACTTACATGTCATTATAAACTTAACGAATTAGGGCTCACGTTGAACTCGCGTGCGTTAAGGCTTAAAACTTATGGTACAGTTCATGGTGGTTATTATTAGACATCTTGGAATTTCACTGGTGGTCGCCGTCTTCGCTGGCTACCCGGGGAATTTCTTCTTCAGCTCCACCTCTTTCAGGATTCCTCCTGATTCATCTCTTCTGCATCATCTAAAGTACTACGTCAATCGCTGGCATGACCTCTGCTTCCTCAATAAATTGATCCACTTCAATCAGGTGGATCATTTTAGACGATTATAATGAACCCTCGGCATTGATCTGGTCCCTCTTTGTATTCGACAAGTGACACCCCAGTCTTAACCACGTATGGGCATCCTAGGACCGTCGCTGCAACTTAGGGCTAAACCCTTTTCCTCTTTTGATTATGTAGCCATACTGCATCTCCTTGTTCTATCTTGCCTGAGCTTTGTGGTCATAATTCTTCTGCCGGTCACTTGCAATTCTCAAGTGTTCTTGGGCGTATTGGTGCACTTAGTTTAGCCTATCATGCAACTTTCACTGCATATTCTATCAGTTCATCACAAGTGTTATTAAGCCGTCCCATCAGTAAATCAACGGGTAATTGGACATCTCTTCCCCCCCATCATCATCTGTTCAGCGTACATCCTGTAGTCTCGTGGACAGATGTCCATATGCTATTATGACGTGGGGTAAATATCGGTCCCAATCTCGTTGATTGTCTGGCGGCAAACATTGATAACATTGCCTCTGGTGTACGGTTGAATCTTTCTATCATACCATTAGATTGGAGATGTACAGCTGTCGTTCTGCTCTTTTCTATGCCCAAATTCGGCAAACTTCTTAAATAAGTTTGATTCAAAATTACGCCTTGGTCCGAATGAAGTTGTAAGGAGGGAACTCCATATCTGCAGATAAATTCTTCGATCAACGGTAGCTAAGGTTGTTGCTTCTGGTTAGGAATTATACGCCTCTGTCATGATGCCTATCATCCTGTTGTGTTGTGATCCTGTCGGGGGTTACTAAGAGATATAGCTTTGGAGACGTACAAATAATGTTAACTTGCTTCACTTTGTCGTGAAGTTGCAAGTAAAAGAATTCGTGTTAACTTGCTTCACTTTGTCGTGAAGTTGCAAGTAAAAGATTCGTGTACGCCGTTCGGAGATGATACACGAATACGTCGTGATGCCGTCCGGAGAGGATACACGCATTCACAAGAAGTATTACTTCAAGAGATCTCCAGTTGATTATAAATATCAAATAGATTCAACATTTATTGATTCATGAAAGCATTACAGCATAGATATGTGTGTGTGTCTCCTCAGTCAGACCCCAACCGAAGAATGAATTATTTATCTTTATTTTCCATAACAAAACAATATCAAAAACATTCTCATCACGCGGCATTGCGTCTGTTTCAACATGCTGCACTTTGCAATGCGCGCACGCTAAGGCTACGCATAATTATCGCGCATGGGATGATAGGCTTGATCATGACAGCCTCTGTCCATTTAGTGAAATAATCACCTACAACGAGTATGTACTTGTTGCCGTCTTCTGTATAAGGCAATGGTCCCACCACGTCTATAGCAATCCGCTCCATGGGAACACCAACATTGTTCTGTTTCATACAACTTCTATGCTTCTTCTGAGGCGGTTTACGTGTAGCACAAACATCACATCGTTTTACATAGCCGGCTCACATCTTGTCGCCATTCATACCAGTAGTATCTTCGCTGAACTCTGTCTAACGTCTTGGTTTTACCTAAGTGTTCAGATGTTGGGTCACTGTGGAGTCGCTGTGTCGTGTCTTCCCAGAGATCCTTAGGGAGGACTAACTGCCATGTTATCCTATCGCCCTTTTCTGACTCCCATTTTCTGTACAGCACGCCTTCCTGTATCTCTAGACGGTCCTTTTTAATTACTACATCGCCTGAAACCTCCTTCCATTCTGGTCGCCTATCTCTGGACTCCTTCCACGGATCACCTGTCCAATCGTCTTGTCCCTTAACTGCGACTCCCTCAAGTCTATGGCCGATATACATTCCTCACCATCACCACACTTCTCTTCTGAGCATTTTTCACCTTGCCCCAAGTAAACGGCTGTGTACATCTCTGACTGTCCGCAGCCCTTTCCACCATCTTTTGGACTTCTCTTCCAGGGTCCATGGCTGTGTACATCCTCAGCCACCTTTTTGGCCCGTAACTTGCCCTTCCAGAACTTCTCCCTGTGGGTCTCTCTCTTGCTCATCTAGAGTCCCTGGCTGTATTCTGTCGACGGTCACTCGGCCACCACACGCCATCTTCCGGACTTGCCACCCGTTTTTATTATCATCCCCAGCACTTACTATCACCACACAGTGTCGTTGTGGCAACTTCATCTGATTCCTCACTCATCTCGTCACCAGTCATATTATCACCATCATCGATTCCTAGTAGCTTCATCAATACCGGGTACGGGGATATTTCATACTGGCTGTGTGGCCAGTGGGTTGTCTCTGCATAACCGGAATTACATCTCGACTCTGTTACACTGCTTCACAGTAATCGCCAAGTACAAATCGAATAAGCCGTCTGCATTCCAGCATGTGTATTGCCGGCTCGATGCTGTATCTCAAAATAATGTATATGTGCCCATCATCTCCAACCACCTTGCTGCATCTGGCCCTCAGGGACCTTATTCACAGAAGCATCCACCGCTATTACCGGGTCCGTAACATCCTTTGCGGATGGCGTAACGGATACATTAGGAATTGCGCTACGCCGTATTCACGAAAAGGTTCCGTTAGGGTATCCGGTAAACTTGCGGAGCTCCGCTAATAATGTGGGGGGTGTCGTTCAACGAGCTTTACGGGTTAATGAAGCGCCTGCATGATTATGTAACAATTCATAAGCGTTTCTATACATGCATGAAATTGTTATTTAATCGCGGGGTGGTGGGTATTGATCAGGGAATTGATGGGTCGCACACCATTGTGCCAGTCTTATTGAAGTGGCGCGGTTTCTTGACGCTTTCGCTTTCTTGACGCTGTTCCGAAATGAGTGAGAAAAAGAGGCTAAGGAAACCCAAATTTACACTGACAATGAAGTCAATAGACTTTTGGACCTCATCGAGGTCAACTACGGCGTAATAAAGTCAAAGTTCTCGGACCAAGTAACCCTTCGAAGAAAAGAACGAGTGAAATTAATTGGAGAGGAATCTGCACCAAAATCAACGCATATCTCCCGTGCATCAGAACGGTGGGAAGAACTAAAGAAAAGGTGGGATGACATGCAGAGGAGATCAAAGAAAAGGCCAATAAAGCAAGAGCGGAGGGACTCAAAAACTGGAAATTTAAGCCACGCGAGGAAGGGACATCTGACGAAAAGAATTTGACGGAGAGAGATCGACGTGTGATCGGAATGATGGGTGCCACCAAGGTTTGCAGGATAGATGGAAAGAAGGATCTCGATACGGCCGAGCCTGATGCAATGCCGCCACCAGTTAAGAAATCAAAGGTAGAAAGAGACCCGGCATTTTAAAAAACAATTGGATATTTTTCCTACAGGAAGCAAATAGGACACGACTATAAAGTGACCATTACAAATAGAAGCCCTGTATGTAGAATGTTTTCCAACTTAGTTCCTTCTTTTATTCAATCTATGTATACTTATTACACTGTAAAAAATATCTGTAAATTTACAGTTATTTTTTGACAGAACCAGAATCAATAATTTTTTAACGGAGATTTTGTTGTTAAAGAATAACAGTATAACTGTAATATTCTCGATTTTTAACAGAAGTGCGTTTTTTAACGGCAATGTTTATGTGAAATTTACGGTGAAAAATAAAAATAAGATGTAAAAATACGTATTTTGACGTTAAAATTACAGGAAGTGTAATGCAATTTTATTTAACAATTTGTTTGTGGTAATATTACACCATTTCCAGTTATTTAACGATGATTTTTCTGTAAATTTACAGTTATTTTTTGACAGAACCAGTTAGTAATTTTTTTAACGGAGATTTTGTTGTTAAAATAACAGTATTACTGTAATATTCTCGATTTTTACAGAAATGCGTTTTTTAACGGCATGTTTATGTAAATTTACGATGAAAAATAAAGATTAGATGTAAAAATACGTATTTTGACGTTAAAATTACAGGAAGTGTAATGCAATTTTATTTAACAATTGTTTGTGGTAATATTACACCATTTCCAGTTATTTAACGATGATTTTTCTGTAAATTTAGTTATTTTTTGACAGAACCAGTCCAGTAATTTTTAACGGAGATTTTGTTGTTAAAATAACAGTATAACTGTAATATTCTCGATTTTAACAGAAGTGCGTTTTTAACGGCATGTTTATGTAAATTTACGGTAAGAAAATAAAAATAAGATGTAAAAAATACGTATTTTTGACGTTAAAATTACAGGAAGTGTAATGCAATTTTATTTAACAATTTTTTGTGGTAATATTACACCATTTCCAGTTATTTAACGATGA
>CM055816.1:98063762-98088090 GCA_029582265.1 Zoroaster sp. YZ-2022 | reverse complement strand
AAAAAAAAATTTAAAAAGATCATTAAAAATACTTAGAAATCTGACAAATTGTTAAAAATAAAAGACAAACTATTATTGATGTCTCACCTTTGATTTTATGCTCAATTTTAATGTGGACAGTCAGGAGGGCCGTTGAATTATTCACATCCTAATGGAAACCACCCTCTACACTAGTGAACACCACCACACTGGAAAGCATGTATTTTGAAGAAAAAAAAGCCCCACACTTGGAAGAAAATTAGGAACACTTGTTCAGGGCCTAGTGTATCCAAAACAACTTAGATAGAAGTAATTAAGGACCTAAAGTTCATGACATTGGACCATTTTACATAATCCCTAATATGTACAGACCTGAAATCTTTGTTTTTCGGACAAATTTGAGAACATACAAATTATGATAAACACCTCGGCACATGAATTTCTCATTATATAGTGTGGTGCACTCCTCGGGCAGACGTTATACCAACGTATTGTCAAGTTCCCGCCGACGGTGGCGCGACATTATATCGTGCTTTTCTGAGGTATTGGCGATATAAGAAAATGAGTTAAGCAGTACTTACCGCGAAAGGCCAACAAGTAGGGACTGAAATGCTTCTCTTTAAATGAGTCCGAATCCGGGTATACGTGTGCTTGGAAGATGTTCACAGGGTCTCGGCCAAGCACAGCAACAATTCAACCCTCCACTGTGCATGCTGCAACCATGGCAACACACCATCCATCCGTTCTTCATGCACCAGGCCAGGTTGTCTTGGATCTAGTGAAAGGTCTGGAACACAAGGGTCATGTCATTTTCATGGATAATTGGTACAATAGCCCAGCTCTGGTCTCCAAGTTATCACAGCTAGGATTTGGAGTTTGTGGAACTGTGCGCTACATCACACAAGGAATTCCTGATTTTGCTCATCCCAAAAAGTTCCCAATGAAAAAAACAGAAGAACCCCGGTTTTATATAAAGGCAGGCCAACTTTGCGTCGTCTGGCAAGACACAAAGCGCGTAACTCTCTTGACAAATTACGGGAATTGCAGTGTCACCACTAAGCAGATTCGTAGTAAAAACAGTTTAACCGGACATCGAGAGATTAAAAAACCTTCTATAGTTTGCGATTACAATAAATACATGGGAGGAACTGATCTGGCAGCACAAATTGTGCAGTATTACTCTCATCCGCACAGAACAAAGAAATGGTGGAAAAGAGTATTCGTAAACATTCTTGACATCTGCTTTCTGAATGCTACTGTGGTATACAACACCATACCTACAAACCATCACCTTTCCAATTAGGATTTTAGGGTAAAGGTCATCGAAGGACTTTTATCCACCTGGAAGTACAACCCCGTACATCATGCAAGCCAACTTCCATGTTCGTCCAGGCCCTTTTCATGTCAACACTATCCTGGAAAAAATGTCTCTAACAAAAACGTGACTGTGTTGTACGAAGCTGTTTAAGGGACATGGTGAATTTTATTTTCAGTTTTCTCAACCCGTACGTACGCCTTACTAACCCGTACATACGCCTTACTAACGCGTACGTACGCCTTATGTAACCCGTACGTACGCCTTACTAACCCGTACGTACGCCTTACTAACCCGTACGTACGCCTTATGTAACCCGTACGTACGCCTTACTAACCCGTACGTACGCCTTATGTAACCCGTACATACGCCTTACTAACCCGTACGTACGCCTTAATAACCCGTACGTACGCCTTCCTAACGCGTACGTACGCCTTATGTAACCCGTACCTACGCCTTAACTAACCCGTACGTACGCCTTAATAACCCGTATGTACGCCTTACTAACCCGTACGTACGCCCTATGTAACCCAAAATGCAACTTGGTCAACGAGGAACAGATGATTTGCTTAGTACGTCTTTTCGCGCAATATCTGCCAGACCAGGGACTGTTGTCTTCCCCAGCATTCACCAGGTATCGTATACCGCCTTTGTCAAAATCATCACCATCACCTTCATAATAATGTAGTCATAATTATCATCAATATCATCATTATCATTATTCACTACCATCTCCGCCACATCATATTCAGTGATCATGGACATCCACATCCTCATCTCCTTTATCTTTGTACAATATACACCTACACTGTTTCAATAATATTATTGTGTATAGCCTTGTTTTTTGGAACTTACTTTCATAGTTTATGTTGTGCAGGAATCTTACTTTAAAGAACTAAAACTATTATTATGAAAGTCATGTCAATTTTATCGTGAACAGGAAAGGCAACAGCCAGTCACAGCGGTTATGTATGACTTTGCAGATTTTTATTATACATCTTTGCAGGGCTACATAATGAATCGAGACCGCTTGGTGGAGATGTATTTCAAATGCGGACTTAGTCATAGAGAATACTGTGTGTTTTAGCCACAAAGCACGACATGACACTGAGCTTGCGGCATCTCAAAAGAATATTAAAAGATAGTCATCTCTACCGCAGGAAACACATCAGCAACATCGAGGACGTAATTAGATTCATTCAGGATCAATTAGACAAGTCAGGACAGATGCATGGCTACAGATGGATGCATTTTAAGTGCATACAAAATGGTCTAACTGTTTCCCAGGACGCAGTGCGACTTTTACTTCAAATACTGGATCCTGCAGGTGTTGCACAACGTAAACGCAGGCGTCTGAGGCGTCGGAAATACAGAGGAGTTGGGCCCAACTATATCTGGCATGTAGATTCATACGATAAATTGAAACCATATGGCATATGTGTTAATGGCTGCATAGATGGATTTTCGAGGCAGATAATTTGATTAGAAGCCGGTACGGTACTACCAGCAGTGACTCCAAAGTCATCGCAGGATACATGATAAACGCCGTAGTGGAACTCGGTGGTTGCCCACGGCGAATGCGCGCAGATAGGGGCACGGAAAACGTCGTCTTAAAAGCCATGCAAACCTTCTTAAGGTATGTAGCCACTATTCAGTTCGGCATACCAACTTAAAAGGCCTATGAAGTGCATTTTCAAAAATATATTTTATATCAAATATCCATGCTTAAGGACAGTTTAAACAAACTGGAAAGTCTATTTTTGAAGTAAAGTTAAGATTTAATGTCTTATTTAAATTTTCAAAAACTGTCAATCTTAAACTGGACACACGAGGGCGCTGTTGTGTGAACTCATAAGGGGAACATAGTCTCACAGCAGCACTGAAAATGTACAAAATCAAGACCCCCAAAGTTTGCCAAAGAAAACAATGGTCACCTCAAAATATGTACAGATGTGTCCAAACACTCATTAATAATACAACACCCAACTATTAATGGAGCTGACATTTGAAGAAAGAAGAAACATCAATAACTTTTTGTGCACTAACCAACCATGATGTTGCATCTTTGCTCATCTTTGCTCATGAATATGCAAATTCACTTAACATAACAAATAATAAATGCAGAAAAAGTGCCAAACACCCAAAATTGGGCAATTAAAATGTGAAATTCTTTTGTCAGCATGAATACAAAGTTGTTAACAATGTTTTCAAGTCTTAAAAGATCTTAATTCATAGGCCCTTTAAGAGTCCTTTATGACCCACCTAACCCAATCCCACCCCCCCCCCACCCCGAGCGATTTTCCTCTCCATAATGAGGCCGGTGGACTACAAATAAAATTAAGCCATTTACTATCGTTTATTCAATCAGGCGGAACAGCAATGATTCCTTTGCAGACGAGAAAAGCTTCATGGTCGGACAGAGCATTGCTAATCAGCGCATTGAAGCCTGGTGGTCTGTATTACGGAAAGAATGTTCGACTTTTTGGATGAACCTCTTTAGTGAGCTGAAGGATGAAGGAGATTTCTCGGGGAATTTTATGGACAAACAACTCGTACAGTTCTGTTTCATGGGAATAATTCAGGTATACACAAAAATGGAGCCTTGTCTTAAAAACTGTCCTAGTTATTGACCTTTCCTCTCAAGCCAATCGGTAATGACACTTGCAAAAATATTTTTGTTTTCACAATGTTTAATAATATATTCTAAGGATTATTTTCTCTAGCAATAGTCAATAGTCAGTTATTTATTTTACTTTGATGTCGCTCTTTTTCACTCTAAGAAGTTTCTATTAAAAGAAATTCTGCGATCCAATTTTTTAAATTTCACTGTGATATTTTGAAAATGTTTTACTGTGTTTTGTATTCATCACATCTATATTTCTTTATTTGTTTTAACTTCATGTAAATATTTCCATAATTCAATGCCATTTTACGAAATTTAGAATGAGTTAATGAATGAATGAATGAGTGAAGAATGATGAAAAGGGATGTTTACCCTTTTGCCAAATCCTGCCCCAACCATAGGCCCGGATGAAGTTGATCATGATTAGTTTTATAATTGCAGGAAGAACTGGATGATATTGTGAGTGTTTGGAACTACCACAGAATTCAATCTACCCGCAACATAACTGAACCCACGGGAAGACCAGCTGTTTTGTATGCCTCGCCTGAGCTTTACAACGCACAGGATCAACTTGTGTCAGTGGAAACGGATGACGTCTTAGTCTGCATTGATGAATGCACATTCAAAAGTGACATTCCTTGTGACCAAGACTTCTTTAATCTCTGCTGTGGACTTATGGAAGAGCATGACCTTGAACCGCCATCCACTCCTAGTAATGCCGTGGATTTGTATCATACATTGAAATATCTCATTTTGAAGGTTCTCTAAGAAAATAATAAAAAAGAGAAAAAAAAAGAAAAAAAAAGAAAAAAAACACTAGAGAAAGCCGTGGAACAACTTTGATAACATTACTCTTATTATCACAAACTATCCCGCCCCCCCCCCCCAATTTAATCCCCCAAAATAGGGTTAATTTACATTGACAATAAAGAACTACACGTTAAACCAACCATGGGCTTTTTACTTTGTCTTTTGGGGTCCAAGATCCGAGGTGGGTGGGGGTGTGTGGGGTGCATAGTTCCCATTTAACTCTGCCAATTTTCAAGAAAGTTCGTTTCCAAATTATTTGTTTGTAAGTACCACTAGAGGGCTTTATACATTTTAGATAGTTTCAGTTTAATTCACAGTTCGATGGGGACATACAGGGCATTTTACACATGCAGATAATTTAGTTTATCAAATACATTTATCGAAATTGTAAGTTTTGTGCATTTAAATTGCTTTGGTGTAAGGACAACAAATGGTCAAACTTTATATGTTTTGTTTTTCCAGTGACTTTATTTTTGTAAATGACCAAAAAAAATCAGGTTCTTATTCAAGACGATGTATTCAATAGAGTTTCTTAGGATGCTGGATACTGGGGCCACTTTGCTTGGTAAATTCTTTTCCTGTCGTAATTGGGTGGTTACTAAAGCTTTGATGGTGACCGACCGTTGTTTGTTGCAGTGTTTACTAATTAAAATTATCAAAATTACCCCAATCAGAATACAACTGAGTGAATGAGTGAAAGGGTGGCACAATAGAACTTTATCATGATGCAGCCATCCTGCTTCTTCCATTCAAATCAGTGCAACGAAACCGAGGCTGGAGAGCAAAATAGTCTGGCCCCTTTTTATGTGATGAGAATTATGTATTATCATGTCAATTGAATATACAGGGAATATGACTAAGATATCTGCAGTGTGATCAAGGTAAATGATCAATATAAATATAATCAGACTAACTGAAGCTATTCAATAAGATATGTGCACAAACATTAAAATGTTTCTTATTGGTGGCAATCAAACCATTGTGTGAAACTAAGTAACATTTACTCAAAAAACAGTTCAACCAAATTATCTGTCATTTGTTTTTATTTATGTAGATTACAAAATAGGATAACAATTGAGGTATTACGTAGCCGACGTAAATACTATATAAAACTCATAACATTAAATCCCTACAACTAAATTTAATCAGAGATAAAGAATATTGTTTTGGTTTTACGGGATTCGAACTAGCCTCTTCACCTGGCACGATCGGTGGTCTAGTGGCTAAGATAGACTATCTGCTCTAGAATGCGGGAGTCTTGAGTTTTGCCTGTGGATTTTTTCCGTAGGACTTGGAAAGCACCGAGGACACAGTGCTTATTAGACATTGGTGTAGGATAAAACCAAAATAAGATTCTTTATCATTTGTTTCATTATGCTAAATATTGCATATAGCTCTCATTATGCAGGATGGTAAACAAAAAACTCTCATAACACTAAACCTGCCAGGCAACAAGTAACATTTTGTGAAATCACTGACGTGAATTAATATAATTAACTGTGAAGAAACACATGGAATGCTAATTCAAGGATTGCAAAAGTTTTAATACTTTATAAATTAAATACAATTTAGAGGCGAATTTGCTTTACAAGTCAGCTACCGGTTCACTCATGTTACAGGCAAATCAGTTTTGTTAAATCAATGTCAATTAAAGAGTGTTTTGAGGGTGCAATACAATTTACAACTACCTTTAAGGTTGTAATCAGCTGGACATAGCAGACGTCCCAGACCATAAAACAGGGTTCGACCTTAACTTTTTTTTTCACTCGCCGGCCGGGCTAGTAAACCAAACTGTTCACTAGCCCGCAAGCCTTTTCACTCGCCCGTATGTTTTTCTAAATACTTTTAATCAAATCACCGTTTTTTTAATAGTAATTTAGGCATTTTGCATCAGAACGTGCATTATAAACAACAGTTGTCAGTTACCTTATTATTATGTGCATATTTGTTTCTGAGGCAATACTAATGTTTCTTTAATTAATAACGGATTCTATTCTAATAACAGAGGAAAAGATCAGGCACATTAGTGTACAGTAATGCTTTTGCTTTAATTCTGAAATGAAGAAGGCTCATTTCATATTTTATTTCTAACCAACTGAACACAGCAATAATGAAAACATTTTTTTTTAAACAGGGCACCAAGGCAATTTTTAAAATTTTCAAAGGGCATCACGGCAATGATTAAAAAAACGTAAAGGGCACCAAGGCAATCTTTTAAAAAAAATAAAAAAATTAACACACTCCAATTCAGCACATTCCAATAAGACTAAACTTGTTTCCTTTATCTGTCTCCGTTTGGGTTTTTACATGTAGGCCTACATGAAAACAGTATTGCAACACTTACAGTTTATGTCACCAATTAAATATAAATAAAAAACACAATGTTAACCCGAAAAAAACCATCAAGTTTTATGCATTTGGATGTGGCAGTATTCAGTTCACTCTTTTTTTATTTGCTAGTCGGCCCTTTGACAGCATGTTGACAGCATGTTGACAGCATGTTGACGACCACCAAATTTGCCAAAAGCCCTGGCCAAGTACGTACGGCCGGTACAGCGACACGACGATCGCGATCGATGCGTACGTCGATGCTGTATCCGATGCACACGGTACGCACACGCTGCATGCATGTCTAGGTACAATCTCGGCATGTATTATTTACGTTGCATGCGCCCCCACGCCGCGCCATGCTATTTTTAGCTGGTACCCGCGAATGCCTGGCGTAGTGTTTATGTTGTGGGTACTGTTGACACCAACCAAAGTATTAGCAAAGGCCAAGTTCGTACAACGACCAAGCTGCCGATATTGCCTGGTAACCGCTATATCATTTTGGTCATGAGTACCAGGTAATTTTGACTATTTTGTTCCCAAATGGTCATTGCGTGAACTTGGTCTTAGCAGCGCAGCCACCGGTCGCGCAATCGAGCGTGGCGGCGATGTAATTTTCCGTGAGAATGTACATGTACGTAGTAAATAATATGTGTAAACAAGTGGGCACAACTATGGAATTCCATATCTGCCATTCTAAACGTCGCCCGTCGCCCTTCTAAACGTCGCCCTTCTAAACGTCGCCGTTTAGAAGGGCGCCAGTCGCCCTTCGAAACGGCGCCCTTCTAAACGGCGCCCGTCGCCCTTCCAAACGGTGCCCTTCTAAACGGCGCCCGTCGCCCTTCCAAACGACGCCATTCTAAACGGCGCCCGTCGCCCTTCCAAACGGCGCCCTTCTAAACGGCGCCCGTCGCCCTTCTATATGGAACGCCACAGCTGCCTTCGGTGCCCATATCGCTCCATTCGGCCGATTCACCATTTCATTCTGCCTTTTCACCATTTCATTCTGCTATATCACCATTTCATTCGGCTACTCATCATTTCATTTGCCCAATCATCATTTCATTCGGCTAGTCTTCATTTCGTTCGCCTTTTCATCATTTCATTCGGCTATTCACCATTTCATTTGCCCATATCATCATTTCATTCGGCTAGTCTTCATTTCGTTCGGTTGTTCATCATTTCATTGACCCAATCATCATTCTGCTCGGCAAACCATCATTCGCTGCAGAACATCGATCACCGCGCGCTGCAGCCACCGCTTTAGGGCTCCATTGGTTTAGCCCTAAACCGATTAATATTGTACACGGGTTTGTTATAACGGCAAGCATAGTTTTGGAGGCTGGTGTAAGGAGACTATACTTGACCGTGGCCTCGATCTAGTAAACAACGGACTGTCACCATATGTGGATGCTCACGATCACATGTGCTCAAAAATTACACTACTGGGAAAAGTGGAAACTCATTTTCAAGACCTCTCCCCAAATTTCAAGAGTTGGTGGGAAGAATTGCCACGAATGCTGGTCATCTCGCCCCCTAGCAAAGTCGCCCCCAATAAATAATTATAAAGAGATCGGCCTCCAGCTCCACCAAATTGCCTAGGAAAACATGAAAGCACAATTGCTTTTTTTTTTATATTCCTTGAATATTTTGATTTACAGTTACACTTTTGAACTTTATCCATTCATCTATGAAACTTTATAAGCCAAAAATATACAATCAAATCAACAAAACATTAATTTAAAATAAATGATATTTTTTTACTACATTCCCAGAATATAATTTATAAAATGTCATGATCTTTCCGGGTTTTCAGTGCAAAAATTACCTTTTCTTTTCTTCCAATTGTATATAAACACAGAGGAAACATGTGTCAGAAAACAAGAAAACGAATAAATGTTTAATGAAAAAAATGTATTTTATCTATTTTTAAATGCTTTTATAATGTTCCATGACTTTGAAAATTAATTTATTGTTTCATTTTAGCGTGTTTGCGTATTGATATCCAGGGGGCGACTTTGCTTGGGGGCGACATTGTTTGGGGCGAGATTGTAACAAGCCAGAGCGAGCTTGTTTGGGGGCGACTTTGTTGGGGGCGAGCTTGCTAGGGGGCGAGATGACCAGCATTCGTGGCAATTCTTCCCACCAACTCTTGAAATTTGGGGAGAGGTCTTGAAAATGAGTTTCCACTTTTCCCAGTAGTGTAATTTTTGAGCACATGTGATCGTGAGCATCCACATATGGTGACAGTCCGTTGTTTACTAGATCGAGGCCACGGTCAAGTATAGTCTCCTTACACCAGCCTCCAAAACTATGCTTGCCGTTATAACAAACCCGTGTACAATATTAATCGGTTTAGGGCTAAACCAATGGAGCCCTAAACCGGTGGCTGCAGCGCGCGGTGATCGATGTTCTGCAGCGAATGATGGTTTGCCGAGCAGAATGATGATTGGGTCAATGAAATGATGAACAACCGACCGAAATGAAGACCAGCCGAATGAAATGATGATATGGGCAAATGAAATGGTGAATAGCCGAATGACTTGATGAAAAGGCGAACGAAAGGAAGACTAGCCGAATGAAATGATGATTGGGCAAATGAAATGATGAATAGCCGAATGAAATGATGAAAAGGCGAACGAAATGAAGACTAGCCGAATGAAATGATGATTGGGCAAATGAAATGATGAGTAGCCGAATGAACTGGTGATATAGCAGAATGAAATGGTGAAAAGGCCGAATGAAATGGTGAATCGGCCGAATGGAGCGATATGGGCACCGAAGGCAGCTGTGGCGTTCCATATAGAAGGGCGACGGGCGCCGTTTAGAAGGGCGCCGTTTGAAAGGGCGACGGGCGCCGTTTAGAAGGGCGCCGTTTGGAAGGGCGACGGGCGCCGTTTAGAAGGGCGACGGGCGCCGTTTAGAAGGGCGCCGTTTAGAAGGGCGCCGTTTAGAAGGGCGACGGGCGCCGTTTAGAAGGGCGCCGTTTGGAAGGGCGACGGGCGCCGTTTAGAAGGGCGCCGTTTGGAAGGGCGACGGGCGCCGTTTAGAAGGGCGCCGTTTGGAAGGGCGACGGGCGCCGTTTAGAAGGGCGCCGTTTGGAAGGGCGACGGGCGCCGTTTAGAAGGGCGCCGTTTGGAAGGGCGACGGGCGCCGTTTAGAAGGGCGCCGCGCGACGTTTAGAAGGGCGACGGGCGACGTTTAGAATGGCAGATATGGAATTCCATACACAACGGCAATGCAGGGAAAAAGCACAGCAACTCGTTGCCGTGAAAAATGGCATTTTTAAAGGGCATCATGGCAGAGGGTGAGGGCATTGACGGCAATTGCCGTCGATGCCGTCGTGTAATTTCAGGGCTGATATAGGCCAATCGGTGACAATATTTTGACTCGCCCAGCGGGCTACTGAAGGAAGGGTTTTGACTCGCCCGCCGCCGTTTTCACTCGCATTTGGCGAGCGGGCGACCGCTAAGGTCGAACCCTGCATAAAACAATGATTTAAATAATAGCGACCTTAGGCTAACTAAAATGAAATACTTGTTGGGAAACATACACGTATATAATTTGCAGAGGATTTAGGGAAACAGACACGAGAGAAGTATTTTATGATTGGGGAGGTATGTAAATTAATGTGCTACTACCCTTAATTTATAGAACTATTATTTTAATCTCAATGCAAACTATGTCACTCACCATGTATGGTACTACAATCACGGTGCACTGTTATCAAAATTGGTACAACCAACATTAATCTTTTTGAGTGTTGGGTATCTTTTAGCTGGCCCATATAAGTGCTTTAAAAACGTTCATCTTCAGTTAAAGTGGCACTGCATTGCAAAAGCAGCAACTCAGAACTTGTCCCCCAATGATTTACAATGTATACATGTACAAACATGTACAGTGATTTCATTTTTGGGCTTGCACTTGAATCTTTGCTCAACTGACAATGCACAACTCGACCTACAGCATATCCTTTTGTCTATGCAATGTCCATTCTCAGATAGCCAGAATCCAAGATGTTAGACAGCTCACAGCGAAGTTCATTGTATGATGCATATGTGTCGGGTAATTCGAGAGTGGGGCCACATGTGTGGGCAATAGGATATCTATCTGCCCCCTTTTCTTTTGGTTGAACACCACATCAAATGAATTGAAGCATAATGTTTCAGACCCTGTGCAATGCCTTAGAAATTTCCTCAATGTGGGCAGGTCAAGCCCACGAATGTATTGTTTCAGGAACCCAAGGGCTTGTTCCTCCCCCCTGCTTGTAGGTGTGGCATTGATTAATCTGATAACTTTCCTGGGCGCTGGCTTTGCCTCTTCGTACAACACTCTGATTGATTCAATATTTGGAAGCAACAATTGTAGGGATTCTTGGGCTGTAACTGCCATTGCATCAAGTGCATATTTTGGAGTCTGCACCAGCTCCTTGTGGGCCGCTTTTAGTACGGTTTCTCGCATCATATCTCCTGATGGAATGGAATGACAGTCTGCTCTTGCCAGGATGTCCAACAGATCGTCTCGATCATCATCGTCCATCTCTCCTCTGATCGCTTTACAAATAATTTCCCCATCAAGTGGGGACACATAGGCCTTGTAGGCCTCTATAAGCATGTGGGGAGGAACTGCATGCTCCCCATGGACAAGAGCTGAAATGAATGCTGGTGACAGACGGGTTGGGAATAACCGGTGGTCTTGAAATCCTTTTGATAAGATGCGACCAACAGCGGCCCACTGCTCAAACCCAAACTCGGGGAAGATGGATGGTACCCTCTCAGTCTCACCAGATGTACTGGTGAGATAGAATTCACTCCAAAAGGCAGTGTAAGCTTCTCGTGAGACTCCTTGTACGTCAGCTCCGGCTTCGTCTATAAACTCAAATAACAGGGGTGTGTGCAGGATCTCTGGGTTTATAAATGCGTTCACCATTTCAGAAAGGATTTTTGCCCGATGTACCCTTATTATACTCTGAAATGCTGGCTGAGTTGGTGATTGAGGCAGCGAATATGGAGACTGAGGTGGCGGAGTTGGTGACCGTGGTGGCGGAGTTGGTGAACGTGGTGGTGGAGATGGTGAACAAGGTGTTGAAGATGGAGACAAAGTTGGCAAAGTTTGTGACATATAAGGTTGGAGTTGGTGACCGACTTGGTAACTTGTATTCGAAGGCCAGCTGGGTCTCTGTGGTTTCACCATCAATTAAATTAGGTTCAAACGCTCCAAGGGATTCCTATTAATATCTTCCATGTAGCAAATAACATTGACTAGTCCAGTATCTTTTGAGCTGCCTCTTGTACTTCAATCTCCTGAGGTTGGAACTTGTCAGTCGAAGGGAGAGCTACCAGAAAATCAAAATCTTCATCAACTTCCTCTGTGGAAGATAAGGTAAATTTAGCTTTCTTGGTCTTTTTTTCCAGTTCATCCTCCTTCTCAGGCACATTCCCACACACATCACGTACAGATTTGGTGTTAAGATAAAACCGCAATATGCCATTAGGTTTCTCTTGCTTGTATTGCATTCCAACAGTAACATCTACTTCAAGGGCTATTACTGAAATCCCGCAGATAAGCTTCACAGTCATCAATTTTCAAGCCCTTTTTGAAGTTCCATCTCGGAAGAACAAAGCTTTGCTTACTTCAAGCAAAACGTCCATAGTTGCATCCTTGTCCACCGCCAGTTTCCTCACTCCCCCACCTTTAGGATCCCGGACCTGTCGGTCATTATGAATCCACCCAACTTGGATACGGCGATTATTCTTTGAAGAAGCATTTGTGTTGCCTAAACCATTCTGTCGGGATGTACTTGCTGAAGGCTGTCCCCATCTTCCACCAGACCAACATCTTTTCTAAGTCGCTCAATTAGGCTTTGTCTTCTCGTTCTCATGGCTGCACCAACCTGACTTTGTGGTTTGCAAACTGTTGATTTGGCATGTGCATCACTGCAGAATCTCTTAAGAGCAATTCTGTCACCAATCTTCATGACCTCTGCCAACTGTGACAGCTCTTTGTCCATGTCAACGATTGTTTTACTGTCAATCTGCAAACATAAGAAATTTAATTTTAATTTTAAAGATTAACTCTGACACGAATTGAGAGAAGTTATTCATTGAAAATAAAACACTAGTAACTTACAAAATGTAAATACAATGTAAAAATAAAACTTTTGGGGGTGTTTTTGCTGGTGCAGGTCATAGTTTTTTTTTACATATTGTTGTACATAAACATAACGTTATAATCAGGAATTGAGTAAACAATGGAAATTCATATAACAATTGGAGACGTTTTTATTCAATTAGGATTGATATATACAATTGTAACAATAATTATTGGCTAGTTTCCTAAATTATTGTTGCTTTAGGACCAATTTTGTCTTAATACTATAGTTGTCTGCTACTTATTTACTTTTTTAACGTAATACCGACTTGCTTCTTGTGCTACCTAGTTTTTCAGTTTTGACTATAAATCTTTGTTTTCTTCTATTTATTTTGTTTTGTTTGTTGTGTATTTATCAATAAACATTTTATATTTAAAGTTTAACTTTAAATAATATTGTCAGTTTTGTGTAAACATGTCTATATTAGTCATATGTACTCCAGTCGTGTAATTTTGTGTTGAATAATAAACCTTATTGAATTTAAACTTGAATTGAATTGATGGAGCAACATGGGTGATCACTTATTGAAATATCCCCAGCCATGAACGATTTACAAAAGTAAATTAAGTAAAAGACTGTTATGATTTTTGATTAAACTCCCAAGCCATTCATAAAGCTGTGTATTGATCAGTTTAGAACATGTTTCAAGTGCTTCTTGATACATGTAGGTCCAACACATTGATAAAGAGTAACCAGTGCTAGACAGGTTTGCACCCCAAACAGTCAAAACAAATGTATTTGCTTGATTAATTAGGGCCTTTTCACCAATTTTAGTACAGGAGGGTGTTTAACATCAAATGTAACATGAATGATTGTTAAATTTAAAAACTGGAATTGATTTGAAATTTGGCGAGGGACATAACACAATGCCCTTTTTATCAACTTGTTGAACAAGTACAGTCTCTGTAAGCAGCTTTTTAATGATATTCTTTATAATATTTTTAAATAATATTTAATATATCAGAAATACAACAACAAAAAACTGTCAAATACAAAGGGTTAATGCATGATTTGTAATTCAATCACTGATCAACTTATTAAATCGTTTATTATACCAGCCAACCACCTTGGCTTGTACTTGAACCCCCCACCCCCCGCCCCCGTTTCCAACAAGGTTTACATGACTGTTTTCAATCAACAGTTTTTGTTATGGTATTTATAAATTGATATATTCTAGGTTTTCAATGAAAACAATTTGTTGCCATATTATACCAAAAAAATTCACCTCAGAAAACAGGGCAGGAATTGCAAGTGTCACAGCTATCGACGTGAAAGACTGAAATCCCAAATTAGTTTTATTTTTCTGAAAGAAGATGCCCCTTGATCTATTGATGGGGAAGTTGTTCACACAGGACAATGTTTAATCCTGATTATTGGCCTAAAATAATAAAGCCACAAAGCCACAGTTTTCCACTATGAAGTGTCGCCCTATTTTAGCAGTAGGCCTAGTATAATTAATAGTAAATACTAAATAGAAATATTTTTGGAAGCTTCCATGAAAAGCCTGCTTCTTTTATACTCGTTACTTTAGCAGTCTGATTACATGTACTTCTATTTTCCCCCAAAAGGTTTGGAATAATGCCCTCTTGCAGTCAAGCATAGGCTAATATTTTTAATAGTCTGTACACGTTTGATAATGTTGGGTAAATAATTAAGGCATGGCTTTCTGCAGAAAAAATACTAAGGGCTAGTAGTACTAATACTGTAGCAGTACGCATTATGTGTTGTACTTGTACCGAAAAGGTATTGCAAGCATTGTTAGACATTGCTGCTACCGGTGGAGATTTGCTAGGGAGTCATAACGATTTCCGGCATTTTAATACTATGATTACTCACCTTTTCATTGATCATATAATCGAAGACACTTTCCTCAAGCCCACGTTCTTGTAAAAACTTGCACAGTGACGCTTCCATTGCGCTAGCTGATGGGTGGTAAAGATGGCTGGTTGGTGGAGTTCAAGTGTAACGTGTTCTAATTTCAAAGGTGCTTACCCATACAATTAAACCACAGCAACTACAGTGCGCGCACTTCCAATGGCGGCTCGGCTCATCAGTCAGGCAGTACACACACATACATGTACATACAGGGTGCCTTTCTGCACACGCCGCCGGCGCCGGGTCAAGTCTAGTCTCACGTGAAGTTAGTAAGGCGTATGTACGGGCTACATAAGGCGTGCGTACGCGTTAGTAAGGCGTACGTACGGGTTATTACGGCGTACATACGGGTTATTAAGGCGTACGTACGGGTTACATAAGGCGTACGTACGCGTTAGTAAGGCGTACGTACAGGTTAGTAAGGCGTATGTACGGGTTACATAAGGCGTACGTACGGGTTATTAAGGCGTATGTACGGGTTAGTAAGGCGTACGTATGGGTTAGTAAGGCGTACGTACGGGTTAGTAAGGCGTACGTACGGGTTAGTAAGGCGTACGTACGGGTTAGTAAGGCGTACGTACGGGTTAGTAAGGCGTACGTACGGGTTACATAAGGCGTACGTACGCGTTAGTAAGGCGTACGTACGGGTTAGTAAGGCGTACGTACGGGTTATTAAAGCGTACGTACGGGTTACACAAGGCGTACGTACGGGTTATTAAGGCGTACGTACGGGTTAGTAAGGCGTACGTACGGGTTAGTAAGGCGTACGTATGGGTTAGTAAGGCGTACGTACGGGTTACATAAGGCGTACGTACGCGTTAGTAAGGCGTACGTACGGGTTAGTAAGGCGTACGTACGGGTTAGTAAGGCGTACGTACGGGTTGAGAAAACTGAAAATAAAATTCACCATGTCCCTTAAACAGCTTCGTAACTCTCCAAAACTCGTTGTCGATAAATTTTCGTTTTAATGTGGGATTGTGAATGTGAATTCCCCCAACTTCTTGCATAATACGACTTATAAGGGCCTTTCGAATACGATGATATTCTTTTGGAAGCTTGAGACTAAGAGTGCATTTTCAGCCTGTTGACGCTAAACAGCACGACCGGCTATGGGTGGATGTTAAAATTTCTATGCTATATCTATACATCAACTTGCTGTTTCAATGAATACAAACCCCAACAAACTACTAAAAATTGTACATTTTCACTTGACTTTTTTGACCCAGTCCAGGGGGTGGGGATTTGGTCAATCCTATTAAAGGGATCCATTTTCTAAATTTACATTATCAACTCCAACAGTTGTAACCCCTTGAGCATATAAAAAATTGCATCCAATATTTACGCTATAGCCTAGGAAAATAAGTGAATTACATTAATTTGCATTGGGCCAGGAAGAGTAACGTTAACTGTTACTAGTGTTAGTTATTCATTTTTACTGTGATTTAGGCCTAGCCTACCTCTTGAACGAATTCCGCTGGAAGTTTTAGTTCTAATGTGCTGTCGTCATCCGTTACTTCGTCATCTGATTCTGAGCCACTGTCTGCCAAAATCTCAGCCAAAATGCCATCATTTATGTCCGTTTCCATCATGATTGCAACTAAAAACTGACCGTTGTGGAAGCCAGTGGACGCTAGCACCGGGAACCGCAAAAAGTGACGCACTTTTTCTTTTCATAAACTTTTATACACTTCATTCCTGTCAATAGAGGGCGCCAACCCCAAAACCACTCGAGCATTTTCAGGTGGTGAATTAAGTAGCCGTGGTCGTCAAGGGCATGCCGATTCCCAGCACCTTTTAGAGCCCACGGGATCGAAGCGTATCACAACAAATGCTCTTTTTAGAGCCCGTGGGATCGAAAGGGTTAAATTGTATGCATGAAACAACACATGAATACAACCTTTTCACTATTCGCTAAATAAAGTAAAGATGTTCCAACAAAGCATATAGGTATATGTTAGTAGGGCTTGATCATATAATGTTATCTTAAACGAACCAACAAGATTAATCCGTTAAATGTATACGCGACTGATGATTCAATTCTAATGGGATGATTGATGAAAACTCCATGATGCTAGAACAGAAAATTCGGCTCCTTCTTACCAATTATTTCATGTTAAATCGAGTTTGCAGTATATGTAGCCTACTGGTAGTAGTTTAGTATGCCGACTGCTTCCATCAACCTACATGATACGATGTCGTCCTTGTTAGGTCACTCCTCTGCTGTTGTTCGCATAATGTATATGCCTATTCTTTAAAGCTACGTAATATACATGCACTAGTCCTATTGGTAATCTTTCTTGAAGAACAGAAATGATGACAGGTTTACACTTAATACTTGGTGTAAAGTTGATGGTATCAAACGTCCCTTGAAATATTTGTCTCAGGTGCTATTGTTTAAGGTAAAATGAGTTTAATAATTTCCAAAATTAATTTCTGTCATCCAAAGATAGAAATTTCACGTTGGATTGAATATACGGACAGTCTCAATGCAATTTTACTATTTTCTCGTACAACACAAAAAGAAATAAGCTGAAACTTTCACAGGTTGGTTTTTATGGAAAAGTGAAATAACTTTCAGTTCGAATTGAAGAAAGAATACTCTTTCCTATAAATTAGAATGAAAACAAATAAACAATCTAAATTAATTGTCATTGTTTCTCGTGAACAATACAACGTGACTTTAAAGTCACAAGTTGGTTGTTTAATGTGTATCGTGATTCAAAGAGAGTACTACAGGAGACCTACTCGTAGAGACAGTTTTGCCAACGTGACCAATGATGCACCTTTTCCCCTTTAAGTATACACAAGTTCTGCTAGTTAGTAATGCATAACTATGCATGCGAAAGATCTGAACAAATGTCACCGGTGCACACGTAAAGGTAATTACCATCTACATCAATTTGTTATTTTCATTACCTAACTTGTCACCAAAGTCTGTTGTTCACATCGTGGAATAATTTAGATTTTATCCTGTTGTCGCTATTTCGTAGGCAATTTTGTACTCAGTTTTGTACTTCTGGTTTTATTGTAGAAAGGAACTAAATTACTTACAAATTGTACATTTCTTTCACACAATATTTGACCAGCATCAATTTATTTGTTCACTCATAATTTATCTTTATCAATGATACCCTGATCAATCAATTAACTACAAAAGTAATTTACTTCTTATCTACTTGAAAAACAACATTGTAGGCCTACATATTTGAAACAAAACATTACTGTAAAATCAAAGATTGGCACGGAATACACATCTTTGTTTATACGAGCCAAACATTTTGGTATGGTATTGGCGGACGGCACCATGACTGTGATTAGATGATATCCTTAATAAATGATGTTCTTGTATTTGATGACCAGTATCATGTTTTCCTTCGTAGAGTTGTAGAGTTTTGTAGAGTTTTGTAGAGTTTTGTAATGATGAAACAGGTTGCAAGTTTACATCATTTCTCATTTCAATATCAACATTAAAATTGTATTGTTTAACATGTTCAAAAGTATTTTGACTTAATCATAAGTCCCCTTTTCCTAATTTTTATGAAATAAATTTTCATTTTAATGAAAATTTTAAAATTCTTAATTTGTATGAAAAGAAATTATCATTTTATTGCAGTATTTCTAATATTTCTAAATTCGACTTTGTTACCAAAATTTATTTCATAAAAATTAGGAAAAGTGGACTTATGATTAAAGTCAAAAATACTTTTGAACGTGTTTGTTTATAATTTAAAGGTAAGACAGAGGATTGGTTGTTCAAAAATAACCAAAATGGCTGCCAAATATGTATGTCAAACTTATTTAATGTAAAGCTAATGAGGGTATCATACCACAAAACAGTTTTATCTCAGGTTCGGACATTTTTAAGAAAAGTGAAATAATTTCCAGTTCGAATTTAGAAAAAAAAATCTTCTTTCTGATAGCTGAATGGATTTTAACCATTTTCTCGAGAACGCTACAACGCGTTTAAAACTGAAACTTTCATAAAAGATCATTTTTAATTCAAAGAGAGTAAGCATAATCTTAGAAGCAATTTTGGCAACATTTACCGATCTTCCCTTTAAGTTTTAGATTAAAAAAACGTCGTGTAGCTTATTTGTAGCCCGGCATCGTGTATAGTATATTATCACCCAGTTCATATATTCTCATGTACATTAGCCGGCTACATATGTCTAATCTAATCATCTATCAGGTAATTACCATTCTGAACCTTAGTCAACTGGAAATAACTAATTAAAATGTACGTTGCTTAATTAAAATAAAAGTGTGTAAATCCCCCATAAAATAAATAAATAAATAAAATAAAAAAAAATAAAAAAATAAATAAAATAAATAAATAAATTTAAATAAATAAATAAATAAATAAATAAATAAGTAAACACCAAAATTGTAATCACCACTCATATTTTAACAAACAAAATGCTTTCACCTGCAGGCATAATATATCTCTTTTGTGTTGTACACAACACTGTAAACCATGTCAATTTGTAAACACCTCATGAACACCTTTCTGATAACACTTTATATACACGTGTTGGCTTTTATTTTCCAAATGCTAAAACATGGTCTGACACCGTTTAGAATCACCCACGCATTTTCATGTACATTTGCTACATAGATATAATATTAAATTATCTATCAATTGTCAAATGGAAAACAAAACTGAACTGGAATAAAATTGTGAACTGGAATAAAAGTGTGTAAAAAGAAAACACAAAACCACCAAAAGTGTAATCACCGCTAAATGTTTTCACCACTGTATACAAACATATCTCATTTATGCCGTATATAAAACACATGCACGGGGTCAACAACGTCTAACTTTGACATGAAATTCATACATAATAATAATTATGCCGAATGTCATGTGATACAAACGTGCATGTCTACATATCACTGTATTCCTTTCTCGCCATGTAGCCATATTTTTTATACGGTATAATTATGTTGACGCCACATTGCTATTTCACTCACTTTAACTCAACAGAGTATAAACAATACAAATATGGAGATAATTTGTCATTAAGGCGAGGTTTCTTTTAATTATCTTAGTCGATATTTTCCCGGGCTCAGGACAAGGTTGATTTCAGTATAAAAGCCCGTATCTTGAACGTGCGCAAGCCGCGTGCATGTGTGATTGTTTAAACAATAATCTAGCCGAAACACGATTTAATCCGACGGACGTGTTTGATCTGCTGATTTAAACAATCTTCTTGCAGAGCAGATTGAAAGGATTAGGTGTTGCAACACCATTTTTTGTATTCTGTTTCTCAAAATTTTTGAAGAAAACTGGAAAATATATAATTTGTTTGTTAATTTTTTGTCGCCGAAAAATGAATAGCAATGGTTGAACATGTCATCGGCAACACACGGTCGTGTTGCCTTTTGTTACCCTGTTTACTTAAATTCACTGATCTATCTGCCAATGACATCCCATCAAAAGTGTGATGTCATTGGCAGATTGATCGGTAATTGAACTAAACAGGACTCATTGTGGTCCCGTGTCACCGAGGGGATTGTGGGACTGTTCTTACAGATTCAACATTATGTTCCATACATAATATACATCTGAAATATTCAATTTGAAGACGTGATATGATTTGATATCTAACAATGAAAAATAAAACATATTAACACATTATCCACTTAATTCTGGTCAATTGGTAAAATTTCCCATTTGTGAACGCAGTGCGACATTAGATATGCCCTAAATGGAGATTGATAACTGACCAACAACTGACACCTTGCCCATCCATATATAGCTATGCTACATCAGTCTCTGTGAGTGGACATATGCTCTGTGGGCGCTACATGTAGAGTTTTCTATGGTACAGAGTGCATGGACTCATGACCTGATATGATCCGCACCATCTTGTTGAGTTTGATCTGACTGCAGAATCACCTATCGATGGCTCAACGCAATATCAGTATGGACTGTGGAAACAGCAGCACCTGTTCAGCACCTGTTAGTATGGTTAAAATAGCATTGTACTATCACATTTGTTTTTGATTATAACCCCTCGTGTACTACACAAGTATGAATGTTAATAACGACACTATACATGGAAATCAGGACGGTTCACCACTATATGGACTCACATCCAGGCATGGATCCAGGGTCTCGAAGGGTGGGTACCGTACATGAGTGAAAAAAGGGAGGACACCTGGGGCCAATTTCATACAGCTACTATGCAGAGAAATTTGCTAAGCAGATATTTTGCTCCAGCAATGTAGAACAGAATACCTGCCAAAATGCATACATTTTGTATGAAAATTGGGCTGGTAACAAAAGAAATCCGCTAAGCAAATATTTTTGTAAGCTACTTCATCTGCTAAGCAGCTCTATGAAAATGACTGCCCCTACCACCCAGCACTAGCTCTCGTTCAACCAACAACTCATCAAACCCCAAAACACAGACACCACGCCCCCTACTACCCAGCACTAGCTCTCGTTCAACAACAACTCATCAAACCCCAAAATACAGACACCACGCCCCTACTACCCAGCACTAGCTCTCGTTCAACCAGCAACTCGTCAAACCCCAAAATACAGACACCACGCCCCCTACTACCCAGCACTAGCTCTCGTTCAACCAGCAACTCGTCAAACCCCAAAACACAGACACCACGCCCCCTACTACCCAGCACTAGCTCTCGTTCAACCAGCAACTCGTCAAACCCCAAAACACAGACACCACCCCCTACTGCCCAGCACTGGCTCTCGTTCAACCAGCAACTCGTCAAACCCCAAAACACAGACACCACGCCCCCTACTACCCAGCACTAGCTCTCGTTCAACCAGCAACTCATCAAACCCCAAAATACGAACACCACGCCCCCTACTACCCACTGGCTCTCGTTCAACCAGCAACTCGTCAAACCCCAAAACACAGACACCACGCCCCTACTACCCAGCATTAGCTCTCGTTCAACCAGCAACTCATCAACCCCAAAATACAGACACCACGCCCCCTACTACCCAGCACTAGCTCTCGTTCAACCAGCAACTCATCAAACCCCAAAATACAGACACCACGCCCCCTACTACCCAGCACTAGCTCTCGTTCAACCAGCAACTCATCAAACCCCAAAATCCGATCACCACGCCCCCTACTACCCACACTAGCTCTCGTTCAACCAGCAACTCATCAAACCCCAAAATACAGACACCACGCCCCCTACTACCCAGCACTAGCTCTCGTTCAACCAGCAACTCATCAAACCCCAAAATACAGACACCACGCCCCCTACTACCCACACTTGCTCTCGTTCAACCAGCAACTCATCAAACCCCAAAACACAGACACCACGCCCCCTACTACCCAGCACTAGCTCTCGTTCAACCAGCAACTCGTCAAACCCCAAAACACAGACACCACGCCCCCTACTACCCAGCACTAGCTCTCGTTCAACCAGCAACTCGTCAAATCCCAAAACACAGACACCACGCCCCCTACTACCCAGCACTAGCTCTCGTTCAACCAGCAACTCGTCAAACCCCAAAATACAGGCACCACGCCCCCTACTACCCAGCACTAGCTCTCGTTCAACCAGCAACTCGTCAAACCCCAAAATACAGACACCACGCCCCTACTACCCAGCACTAGCTCTCGTTCAACCAGCAACTCGTCAAACCCCAAAATACAGGCACCACGCCCCCTACTACCCAACATTAGCTCTCGTTCAACCAGCAACTCGTCAAACCCCAAAATACAGGCATCACGCCCCCTACTACCCAGCACTAGCTCTCGTTCAACCAGCAACTCGTCAAACCCCAAAATACAGACACCCACGCCCCTACTACCCAGCACTAGCTCTCGTTCAACCAGCAACTCGTCAAACCCCAAAATACAGACACCACGTACCCACTCACCCGCGGTACACGCAACACGGGACTTTAATCCACAGCTTCTCAATCGTAAGTAATAATTCCCTGCGAAATTAACTTCATCGACGACGTTCAATTAATTTCACATTACCTTTGTGTAGAGTAGACTCAACTACAATAATATGAATAACTAGAGCTTAAGTGTTTGTTAGAACAAACACACGGTGTTCGAGTCCACTTCCGGTTCAATCAAATTTTCAACGATGATGTAAATATTATATTGTGCTAGGGTTTGTCATCTTTTATAATAACTATCAATTTCATATTCAAAAGACATATCAATTTTGCGTTAGAATGTGTTGAATTTGAACTTACTGTTTGGACAGGAAGTAAAGGTCAGATTAGGTAGTTTGAAGGTCATATATGACCTCCTCGCAATTATGAAAAATAACAAATTTGTCAACTTATACATCAAATTAAAGCTATGAGATATGACCTTTTAAAATTTGTAAAATCGTTACTTCGTGTGCCACTAATTGGACCATTGGCAAAGCATTTATGATAAGTCATTTCATAAGAATTACAAGCTATTAATGTAAGGAATTCAATTGTTTTTGTTTTCTAATATGTCATTTAGTTCTTGAGATATTGGCTGTTGAACTTGAAAAGTTGTGAGATTTAATAAATTAGAAATTAACAAGTGTGACTTGGAACACTTGTTTTTATTTTAAATGTTGACACTAGCCCAACACATACTTTCAAAACCATGCTAGATGATAAATCAACATTAAAAATCACTCATATGAAAATAGTTTGCCAGGGTGTGAGCAGCCAGATCAACCTATTCAGCATTATTATGGGCATAAAGTCACAAAAGTTTATTTAGCGTAGAAGGGGACTACATGTATAGTAACTGGATTAAAATTGGCTGGGGTTGCTTGTATGGATATCAGCTAATTAGCCTTTCATTAGAAAACAAGCTTATAACTACTACATGATAAAGTTGGAAGAAAGCTTGCATCCGTGCTTTCCATCTTCCCCTGCCCCCCACAAAAAGTAAATAATTCCCAATTCAAACAAAATTAAATGTAATTATATCCACTGGATCAAATTTAATAATTGCTTGCCCTTTTCATTTTTTTTTATGGAAAAACCTTTCAATTCTAGATTTAAATGAAGCCAACATTGGTATTAAGTCTTGTATAAAATTTATTTAATTGATGGACTGCATGTTTTTATACTGAGAGTGATCTTATTTATAATATACTTCACTTTCAGGTCAAGTTTATAAATTATAATGATAAATTGACAATGATGGTGACACTGTAATCAAGCATCTCTTATTGTGACATGCTTATAAATTGTCTTTGTTTTCACCTAATCTGCAATAATTACAAAATAATTTATAAAATTTGAAACAAA
>CM055816.1:98008351-98063262 GCA_029582265.1 Zoroaster sp. YZ-2022 | reverse complement strand
CATAGAGCGCCCATAGTTCCCCGTCAATCACGGCTCAGGACCTCTGGGGTTGAGTTTGCTGTCGCATCCTGAATTGTATATCATAACTCCTCCAATCCCAACCTTCGAAGCTGCCGTTCTTATTATTTGATCATACTTTAATATCTCATGAACCCTATGAGTATGACTTTCTAAGTAAACAGATGCATACACTAAAAATGCATTGGTCCAAGCATGAATTAATCATAATAATAATGTGTGGACTTATATAGCGCATGTATCCACCAACTAAGTGGTGCTCAAGGCGCATTATATCATTACCCCTGCTCATAAGGCTCATAAATCATTCCCGAAACCATCTCAGCTCCCTGGGGAGTATACAGCTCAATTTCTGCCATTACAGCGCATATAGTAATGGCTGCGAACAGACAAGACGTGTGTGACATCGGCTCTCCGACTTTCCTGTCGAAAATCGACTCTAAGATACAGGAAATCGTGTTGAAACTCCAGATATCACCGTCTGTCCCCGTAAGCACATTCTTGAAAAGTGGATTTGCCCTTGATGAACTGCTACAAGCCAGGAAATCGATTTTTGAATCTGCGAAGGAGAAGCACCGTGACGAGATCCAAGATAGCACCGAGACGACGGACTCTACATCAAAAAAGCTAAGTACCCTTTCAACTTGTACTTTGACTTTAAAACCCCGTAGATCTGTACAAACAGCAGCGGATGACATCCAGGAGTTGTGCCTCTATATGTTTGGTCATCGTAATATTTTTCCTAAGTATTGCCTTAGCTCAGTTACCCAGTCCAAACCCTAAACAGCTGAAGCAGTTACAGTCCCTGATGTCACAGACGCCATGTTGCCCAGAAACCGTCCCAACCCCTATTACCCTGCAGGATATTTTCAAGGCGGTATCACAGGTTCAAGCTGATATTAAATTACTTGATTGTAAATTTTCTGCCCAAATTGCCACAATTTCCGACCAGATTTCTGTTTCTTTTTTGTCCGAAAGGGAAACAATCGCCCAGTTGGAGAAGGAACGGGACGCGCTGCATTCTACCATTGATATGCTGATGAGCCCTTCTTCTCGTGGAGCCGATGCCCATTCAAAGCGACCGCCCTGTGCACGAGCCGGAACCAGGAGCAGCTCACACGTAGCGAGACATGGCCGCCACCTCTGCCCCCGAGCCAACCCAGCCAAGCGCCCTGGTGACAACAAGCAATCGCTTTGCCGTACTAGCACCGGGTGATGTCGATCAAGTCACCAGCCACAACGACACCAGCGTCGACTCTCTGACCGAGGCTGAACTACTGATCGACACGTACTACGACGCCCTGAAACCCATAGACCAGGCTGGCCAAATACATGGATCTCATGATACACCCCCAAAGCAGCTTGGCCCCTCAACGAAAAAACCCGCCTCCTTCCAAGAACAACTTGACCAGTACCAGACTAAACACAAGGAACTGAACGCTGCTAAAACCAAACCGGCAGTTAGCAAGAAAATGCAATCCCCGACCCCTCAAACGATCACCAATGCAGATATCTTGATCATCGGTGATTCCATGATCAAACGACTGCAGCCAAGGAGACTGAGTAGGAAGACGAAAGTAATCTGCCATACCATGCGCGGAGCAAAAATCGAAGACATCGCTCCGAATGCCAAACACCTGTCAACCAAACATGGTGTTTCTGGGATAATTCTTCACGTCGGAAACAACACCCTCGACAGTCCAGAAACAATTGCCGCAAAGATCACTTCCCTGGGTGAAACGCTACCGACAACAGTGACAATTTCATCTATCATCCATCGGAAGAACCAGTCAGTCTCCCAACGAAAGAAGGTGGATGAGTCCAATGATCTCCTGAAATCCATCGCAAAGCGCAACAACTGGGGGTTTATCGACAATAGAAACATAAATTCCGACCATCTTGTCTCAGATGGTGTGCACCTCAACTCGCGGGGAGTAGGTCTATTTGCCAAGAACATTATCCAGCATCGCGGTCCATCAGAAGAGACAGACCGACACACACCGCAGCGAACTCCCTTTGGCGAAATGTTATTCGCTGAGGCCCTCCAGAAACCGGCTATTGGCTCTCGAGATAGACCAACGGTTTTTCAGCGATCGAGCCAGCATTACCCGTACCTTCAGCCAAAGCGACTTCAACCGACTCATTGCCAACCACGATCCAAGATGTTCCAGACCAAAACAATGCACACCCAACGAGACCACGAGTGGAGGCAATACCTCAAACAGGTCAAAGAACTGCTCAACCCACGGAACAGGGATCCAAAGTAAACTTAACAGATGGTATCATCCACAACCAATGTGTAGGTTTTTTTTCATTCGCACACCTAAATGTTAGAAGTATAATAAATAAACTTGACCATTTTAAGATATTAATGTCAAAAAACCCATTCGATATCATCTGTTTAAATGAAACTTTTTGTGACGCTCAATCGCTGACAATGAGATCAGCCCTCCCGATTACTCTATTGTAAGAAGAGATAGAAACCGTCACGGTGGCGGGGTTGCCATGTATATCAGAAACAATTTAACTTGCATTCGCCGTATCGACCTAGAAACAGATGACGTTGAATGTATATGGGTTGAATTAATGTAAACATAGGCAGCCTGTTCTTATCAGTTCTATCTACAGGCCACCTTCAAGTTCGGTTGAATTTATAGACAAACTAAGTGATATCATAGACAAAGCCTCTTCTGAATGTAAGGAAATTATTGTCACTGGTGATTTTAATCTTGATGTGTCCGAAGACGATAATAGTAGTACCTCAAAACCTCTTATTTCTTGCTTTAACTTGTTCCAAATGACGCAACTCGTGCATGATCCAAACCCGTGTTACTGAACTAACTCGAAGCACTATTGATCTCATTTTAGCTCGCATCCTGAGCTTGTTAGTGAATGTGGTGTCTTACCTGTACTTCTAAGTGACCACTATCTTGTTTACTGTCTTCATACTTCTGGAAAATCCCCAAAAGGGAGGACATTCAATTAACTTCAGATGTTTTAAAGATATAGATAGTGATGCTTTCAAAGAAGACCTCATTAACGCACCATGGGATCATGTACTCGGTTGTCATGACGTTAATGAAGCATGGTCCCTATGGCACTCCCTGTTTATGAGTATAATTAACCACCATGCACCAATAAAATCAAAACGTGTTCGGGGTGACTCCTTGCCCTGGCTTGATGGAGACATTCTTCAACTTATGCGACAACGTGACCGTGCATAAAATCGCAAAACATTCAGGTTCACAAAATGATTGGGATGCATACAACAAGTTGCGGAACACGGTTACTAAGAAAATCCGTACGACGAAAAGTGAATACTTTACGTCTACCATTGAGGACAATAAAAGTAATCCATCTATGCTGTGGAAAAACTAAAGAGGTGCTTCCTAACAAAAACAGAATTACTCCAAATTCTATCCTTTCTGCGAATGGTGAAAATATCGAGGATCTTGTTGACATCGGTGATACATTTAATGAGCACTTTTCCACAATTGGGGAACGTATGTGTAGTAATGCCACCCTCGTGATTTTGAAGTAGACGACAATATCGATTCATCTCTTCATAACTCAGTCTATGAGCAATGCATATTGCCCGACATAACAGAAGATTATGTGCAAAAGCAAATAGCATCAATGTTAGTCGGGAAAGCAACAGGTCCTGATGGCATCAGTGTTAAAATTATTAAAATAGCTTCTCCGTATATTATTAGATCATTAACCCACATTTTTAACTTATCGATAAGATGTGACCAGTACCCTAAGGATTGGAAACAAGCTCTGGTCACACCTATTCATAAGGGAGGAGACAAATGTAACACAAGTAACTATCAGCTATTTCCATCCTGCCGATTATCTCGAAGATTTTAGAAAGATGGGTACATTCAGCTATTTATTCTTACCTCGATGAAAGTAATCTTATTCCTGCTTGCCAATCGATTTAGGCCATTACACTCGACTGAAAGTACCCTACATGACTTAACGAACAAATGTTTTCAAGCTATGGAACGTGGGGAAATGACAAGCACAGTCTTTATAGATCTCAGTAAAGCATTCGATTCTGTTAATCATAACATTCTGCTAGAGAAACTTAAACAGTTGAATATGTCAACTTCTGTAATTCAATGGTTTAAATCATATCTGAGTGAACGTAGTCAATCTGTGAAAATCGATGGTAATATATCTAAGGCCTTGCCATTAAATGTTGGCGTGCCGCAGGGTTCAATCCTAGGCCCTCTGTTATTCATTATTTATACTAGTGATCTTCCACTTTGTATCCCCCCAAACTGCAGTTTGTTCATGTATGCAGATGACTCTACACTAACTTAGTTCTCCAGTGTTAATGAAATAGAGAATATCTTGAATATAGCCCTAGTCAGAATCCATGATTGGTGCGTCAAAACAAACTTACAATATATGCCACCAAAACTAAATCCATGCTCATTGGATCCAGGCAAAAGGTTTCAAACACTGGCCTTAATGTAAGCATTGACGATGGTCCAATTGAGGTGAATTCATGTAAATGTTTGGGTGTTATTATTGATGAAACTTTAAGTTGGACTCCTCACGTTGAATACGTCAAGACTAAGGTCGCTTCTAAACTGGGTATGTTAAATATAATTCGCGATTGTGTTCCACAAAGCTGCCTGCAAATTCTGTTTGTAAGCTTAGTTAAGCCATCCTTAGATTACTGTTGTACTGTTTGGGGAGATCGATACATATCTCACAATGTTATTCTTAACAAATGCCTGAAAAGGGCCGCGCGGATAATTCTGAAGTGTGACTTTCTTACACCACCATCTGAAATGTTTGCTAAACTTAATTGGCTCTCATTTTCTGAAATAGTTATGTCCAAAAAAGCTGTTCTTGTTTACAAATGCATAAACAAAATGGGTCCTCTGTACATGACTAATCTATTCACACCGCTTACACAGATTCGTGAAACGAGACGATCCACTGACTCGGCACTAAGGGTTCCTTTTGCGAAGAAGGAATCCTACTTTACGAGCTGTGCTGTAAAAGGTGCGCACATATGGAATAACTTCAATGCCCAACTAAAATTCACTGGGTTCGTTCAAAGTTGAACTTCGTAAAACGTTCATCCAATAATGTTTATACTGTATACAAGGCATTCTTATATGTACTTAACACTGTCAATAAAAATTAATTATTTCTGTGCTGACTTACGGAGTTTATAAACTTGGTTGCCGCGAAATTTCGGAGCCGGAAGGGAAATTTCGCTTTTTCCCCAAGAAGGGTTTTCGCGGGGTTTTCGCCCTTCCCGTACTCGGCGTATATGTTGGTGCCCAATTTGTATGTTAAGATTTCACACAGCTTATAATTGTTGATCTTAATCTATGTACAATTTTAATTACTTCTGTGATGTTGTATCTAATTGTTATTTTTTACGTGGATTGTCGTATTTTCTGTATGTTTTAATTTTTTAAGTTGACATATGCAGGGCCCCAATGGAAACCAGTTTTTAACTGTTTGGGCATACCCTGGGTAAATAAATGTAAATGTAATAAATAAACCACAGAGACCCATTTCCTTGATGACGTCATTCGCAAGGAGGAAAATGGCCTATAACTAATGATTTATTTTTTCACACCCACTGATAAACACCAATATATTCACTCAACTATTTGTCATTCCCGGCACTTTTTGCGTCATTCATAGGTATTCAATAAGCACCTTGTGTTCAGAGGTCACAGATCACGGTCTGTTCATCAAGCCATCAAGAAAAAACAAGTCTATGCCCAGGATATATCCGTCCTACTTATGGATATCATGATACGAAGGGGAAAAAAGTAGTTTGGAGGAAAAGTAGACCTCGGTGGATTGGGGGTGGGGTTTGGGTACACACACTTCGCACCACCCCACTGAAACGTTTAGTTATCTTTATATGTTTTAGTGTGTTCCATTATAACTCAGCATTGGGAGTTTAAAGAATAGGTTGTAAATATATAGGGGAGAGGAACAACACAGACAGATTTAAATAAATACAAAAATACCCAAAAATAACCTTGACTATAATTATGATGATTCATACTAGAAATAGGAACAAATGGTTATCCTAAATATTATCAAGTTTGTGAATGTATGTAGCTTTGTTAAATAAACAAAAATAAATACAAATCTCAACTCCCCATAGGGCTACTTATTGCCTGCTGTAGTGAACGATCCTGCACCACTGTTAAAATCACTTCATTGGCTACCAGTTCAACAAAGAATATCATTTAAATTGCTTATATATGTGTACAAATCACTAAATGGCTTAGCACCAGTATATTTATCAAATTGTTTGAAATTGTATGTTCCAAATTGGCATTTAAGATCAACAGATGACTATCTCCATCACAAGAAAATCCCATCACAAGAGTCCAAGCTGGTGATAGATCTTTCACTGTTTGTGCATCCAAGCTATGGAACAATCTTCCTGTTCATATCAGACAATCTGTTTCTGTTAATGCCTTCAAGAAGGCTCTTAAAACTCACTTGTTTCCTCATTAATTTTGCATCAATTTATGTCTTATTCTATCCTGATTTGTATTTATTATGTCATATTAACTTTTGTAAGCGCCATGAGCCTCTCGGGAATGGCGCATGATAAATACTTGTTGTAATGTAATGTAATGTAATGTAATGTAATGTAATGTAATGTAATGTAATGTAATGTAATGTAATGTAATGTAATGTAATGTAATGTAATGTAACGTGTGTGTCCCTGTCCATGAGTAAAAAGATCAAGAAGTGTCATTTAAACATAATATCTCTAAAATCCATTTACTTTATAGTACATACTACTCATATGACATTCTGCAACCATGACATATGAAGACCGTGTGGCCACAGTAAAGGATAGTCAATTCGAAATTATATTGAAAGCATTGAATATGAAGTGTGACTCTGGCCAAATAAGTTCATCTGGTGTTTCTGTCTTGAGCAACTTGGTTTCCATCAAGCCTTTCATTGTGTTGGTCGTTCTTGGATCTGTGCTAATTTACTGGAAACAAGCATTAATTCACTATTTAGGTAATGGCCTAAAACACTACATTTCACCGCAAATACTGACCAATGTTTATGACCCCTGTGGTTTCTAAAGCACTCAAATTTTCTTCAACAACGTTACTTTTCATAAAATAAGATAAAATCAAGCGTTTACCATTTTTGACCTTTGACCCAAAATGTTTACCCATGTTATGACCCCTATGATTTTCAAAGGTTTTATATTTTAAATTGCTATAAGGATCAAGCAAACTGGGGATAAATCAAAACACACAATTGATGACAACGAGTGTTGAAATGTCGTGTCTTTCCATCGTTTCCCGAAAGCACGTATAAACATTTTCAAAATAGTAAATTCAACTATATAAGTATATGGTTTTAATTGATTTGATTTTGCCCTCACACTGACGTATGTATGGAGCACTGCATGGTATAAAAAACAAAATAATAAATAAAAATAAACAAATAAATAAAATAAAATCTAAAAATTAAAAAAAATTAATCTTTCTCACCCGACGTTAGAATTTCAGCAATCTATGTAATGGTTTTTTTTTATTTTATAAAAAGAGTCTGACCTGAAAACGCTCATAATTTTTGCTGTTTTTCGAAGTGAATAATTTCATTTTTCTTGTTCAAAATATTATACCCTTTAAATACATGTCATATTTGTGTCTTCTCTGAGTAAATCATTGTCATCATTTCTTGGTCTGACAGTTATCCTTATCATTGTCTGTTAATGTCTCTCAAGTTACTGTGTCGTACATTATAACCATATTTCAATAAACCCATTTTAACTTTACAATAATTTGCCTTATAAAACGGGTCGTATGCCATTTTAGACAAAAAACAATTACTAAGAAACAACGTGTTTAATATGAAACCTAACATCCAACCAACTCTATATAAACAAAAACGTATGAAATAATATAAGGAAATTACTAAGTCAAAGTTAGTTTTCCCGCTAGCAACACATTTTCTTGCTAGATAGTGTGTATGGTTATTCAGATTGGGTACTTTAAATATTTAGATTTCCTTTAATAAATTGTAACGTGTGCAACTTATTATATAATGTATACACATGCAACCAGATTAGTTCGTAGTTAAAACAAATATTCTACCTTGGGCATTATTAAAAGCATTGATAATTTCTAGTAAAAAAAAGCGCGCAATTATTTGCATAGCCGTTTTATGTTCAGACTATCAAGTTTGAATTTGACGTTCATTACCCCTGTGCCACCCCTCTCCGTTATATTTCTCGTAACATTTTATTTGATTTGGTCTGGTTTACCATTCCAGTAAAAATCCCAAATAATCTCATATTTTTTTAATCAGGTTATCCAGACATGGAAGTAATGATCCCAAGTAGGTGAGACCAGCCCCGATCATATTATTGACAACAATCGACTTGCCGTTAAGTGTTAAATTCCTAGCTTTCCATCGGTTCATGGTGTGTTTGATTTCATTTTTTCTGGGACACCAATTGTCTTCTGGCGTAACTTGGTTACAAACATAGATTCCCAAAAAATTGTTATCGGATACCCATTTGAAATCACAGGGGGAGTCTGATCTAGTCTTCTATTTACCTAATGCTATGGTCCCACAGGAATATTTCGATCTTTCTGTCGAAATATATTTCGATTCTTGTTTGTTTTGTTATTTTTAATAATTTCGTCAAAATCTCGTATAAATATCGACAAAATATCTGTTTTCCGTGAGAAAATTTTTAGTTTTGTATTTTCTCGACAATTTCGAGTCATTTTCGATTTTATTTCGACGACTTTCGACTGTTTAGATCATTTCGACTGGCATTTCGACAAAATTCGACTGTTTAGACTGTTTAGATTGATTTCGATTTTTGTTTCCGATTAATTTTCGATTGTTTTAAAAAAATTTTACAAATGTTCCAATTTATTTCGACTGTAACGATTGTTTAGACTATTTAGAGAGTTTAGATTTATTTCGACTGGTTTTCGAATTTTAGACTGTTAAGACTATTTCGATTTCATTTTCGACAGTTTCGATAAAATGTCGACAAAATTTCGATAAATTTGATCGAAACTTTATCGAAAAATATTGGTCAGGTTTAATAAATATTGGTCAGGTTTAATGTTGGTCAGGTTTAATGTTGGTCAGGTCAAAATATTGGTCAGGTTTAATGGCCAGGAATAGTTGACTTTCAACCAATGTCATCTCCCTACTTCCCATATCTACCTGAAGAAGTAGTGGTAGACCTCAGCTGGGATCAGATGTATAGATGTGTGCGCTTATTATAGGGGAATGGGATGATGATATTGCTATGTTAGAACCCAGCCCTCTCTGCCATTCCTGATGGTTGACTTTGGCACAAAGAAATCTATGTCGTGATGTTCATACTTCACGTCCATGTTTTGCACTAAGACGGCTAACAACAGCTGCGACATGCCATGGCGCTGTTTCTGTCAGTAGGTTTGTAAACAAAATTTAATTACTCCGTTGATTGTTACCCAAAATTTCTCAAATTCCGTAAGTTCACTGTTGAAGTATACCCAAATAGCATTTCCCATTAGCCTGCTTTGAACCATTGACCCAAAAAATCCTACTGCAAAAGCATGGTCCCAAAGGACCGTGTGCAAATCCTAATCCCATCTGTCAACACAAGGCCATTGAGTTCCGCTCCTAAGCGGCTTATCAAAGGCTATCAGTTACCCACTATGGTGTGCCAGAACATGATTCCAGACAGGCTGGAGCCATCAGCCAGAGGATGAGAGATGTTTATTCCTATAACTGCTATGGGTACACATAATAGGGTATATTTTATGTCGATTTGGGGTAGGGGAAAAAGCGTTATCAGAACTAAATTAAACATCAACCTAAAGGGCCCTTACATTTGTTTGCTTCAAATTGTTGTCTAGGGTCTAGAGGACCTCTAGGCATCTGTTAAAACCATTGGCAGTTGGTAGTGTTCAACGCAACAGAAGTTATAGCGCCCCTTCACACCTACTGAAAAATTTTGCGCGATGCAACCACGGTGTTCGTATAAGTGTCATTGTGCGTCGCAGGGTTTTAATTTCTACGCTCAAAGCTGATCTAAGAATTAAATGTCACCCATTATGTACCGATGGGCCTAAGAACCGTTATTTCATGATAACACTTCTGAAATATTTCAATGCCTCAGAGAAGCGCACTGGAAAAGCAGTTATCCAGTGTAATGCTTTCCATGCTCACCCAGAGAACCTACTTCTTTATATGCTTGGTGATGAGGATCGAGACATTCTTCAAAATGTGTCAAAAGCATGGCAAACACGTCAAACATTTGAACAATCAAGATATCCCCAGGATAAAACACAGGATAAAACACAGACAGATAACCAAGTAGAGAAAATAATCTAGATTCCTACATGTATGCCCCCTTAACCCCACCTGTGAACAAACCTGTATTGAAGCCCTCCCCCAGGTTTAAAAGTTTATGAAATAGGTGTTTTGTTCTTAGTATACAATAAAGTATGCCTACTGGAACATATATTTGTCATTTGTAATTTTTCGCCTCACGTTTATACCATACAAATATTAATTTTTAAATTTAAGGGGTGCTTTTCGACACGCCCATACCCCTCATTAACATACAATTCGTGACGTACACTGAGGAGGCAATTCCCGATCCGCGATCCACAGCACTTGCAGACAGGCGAGCACACATGCTTTGAACGGGGCCTTCACAGCCAGTTCGGTATGGCTTATAGGGCCATGCTGCTACCAGATAATAATAATAATAATAATAATAATAATAATAATAATAATAATAATAATAATAATAATAATAATAATAATAATAATAATAATAATAATAATAATAATAATAATAATAATAATAATAATAATAATAATAATAATAATAATAATAATAATAATAATAATAATAATAATAATAATAATAATAATAATAATAATAATAATAATAATAATAATAATAATAATAATAATAATAATAATAATAATAATAATAATAATAATAATAATAATAATAATAATAATAATAATAATAATAATAATAATAATAATAATAATAATAATAATAATAATAATAATAATAATAATAATAATAATAATAATAATAATAATAATAATAATAATAATAATAATAATAATAGCGTTCGAAGGCGCAAGACGTGTGTCAACTTTGCTCCTGCAAAATCACCTTTTCAGCGTCTTAACAACAGCTTTTTATATATCGGTGAGTAATAGGTTTTACCACCAAAGAAGAGGAATCTTTAAACCGAGTTTTTGTAGTTAAATTATTGTCCTGACTGAAGACCTTTGAGGAATAGTATTTTCGTCAGGGCTGGCAACAGCCCGACGACGCCATCTTAAGGTGTCGCCATGTTTTCCAACACCATGAAGAGACCAAACACCGTGAGATTCACAATCAAGCACAATAGACCATCAGCCAAACAAGTGTATGACGCCGCCACTAAGGATTTGAATACGGACAATGCAGTCAAATGCATCGCTGAACTGGACAACAACTGGTACAATGTTACATTCAGTGGCGAACATTACTGTGAATTGATCGCAACAAAAGGACTTCATTTGAATGGAATGTTAATAGAATGCGAAAAGAATTGAATTGGTCAACTCAGTTGTAGTGTACGTGAAGGCTCCATACGAGATGAGTGACAACATAGTCATGAATGCCTTAATGCAGTATGGCACAGTGGTCAATATCCGAAGGCAGTATCACTATTTCGACAACAACATAGAAAATGGAGTCCGGGCTTGCTTCTCAAACACATCAAGAAACCAATCCCGAGCTTTATCAAGGTTGGAAGTTTCAACTTACCGGTACGACATCGGGGACAAGAAAGAACATGCAAAATCTGCCAACAACCAGGGCACATGGCCAGAGACTGTAACCGGCGGGGTCGTTGCTTTATCTGTGGCTCTAGAGAACACCGATCAGACTCCCATGACAAACTGGAGCATCTGAAGAACATGCCCCCGGTAGACAAAGTGTTAGAACATACAAGAGACAGTGACGACGAAAGGGAAAGACAGTTTGAAGAAAACGGCGCTGAAGAAGGGGAAATGGAAGAGGATAGGGAGGAAGAGAAGGAAGAGGAAGAGGAAGAGGAAGGAGAAGAGGAAGGAGAAGAGGAAGGGGAAGAGGAAGGAGAAGAGGAAGGAGAAGAGGAAGGAGAAGATGGAGAAGATTTTGACAACAAATCAACAACCCTCGAGGAAGAATGGGAAGAAACAGAAATTATCATCACAGAGATTAAAAATCGAACGGAAGAAACTACGCCAACCCCACAAGCGAAAGAAGCCAAAAACGAAAACGCAGAAAGGAAGGACAAAGGTACCGCGGAAGGAAGAACAAAAGAGCCAAATAAAACCCAAAACACCCAAAAAGACAAGGCAACGCGAAACGCGATTCCCGCAAAAAAGAAGGAGAACGGTTTATGGGATGAGGCAGTGGCCAAAGACCTGAAAGAGAAGAAGCGGCAGAGAGAAACCAACAACAACAAAACAGTCCTCAAACAAAAACGAGCAGAGAATTCGAATACCGACAAGGCCAGCCAAAAATCAGCCGACGATCAACGAGACAACACGCAAGAAACTGAACAAGAACTTAATACCCAAAGCAAAGGTCTAGCTCTACCAGACATGATGGCTAGAAAAATGCTCAAGAAGAAGATTGGATGGGCTGAAGCTGTTAAAAAGAATTTGTCAGAAGACAGGCAAACAACAGAGACAATGACAAACAGCGAAGAAACGGAAGATATGGAACAAGAGACCCAGATTCGAGGAGAACATCATGTATATGAACAACCCCCAAGTCAAGAAGAACTGGTGCCATATGTCAGACAAGGAGTCCAACGATTCAGGAAGAAACGCGGTGGTGGAGCAATCGCGCAATACAGAAAAGGACCATATCAGATTGGCCCAATACGTCAAGATACGAAAGATAAAGCAAAACAGAAGTAGAATTCAGGACTTCAACACTATTAATGGTGAGGTGTCTTTTTTATTATAAACCGATGTTTAGATTTGTCATTCTTTTTCAAATGGTATACACAATAGCTACACTAAATGTTAATGGACTCAGGAACCCACAAAAGAGGGACATTGTTTTTGAATACCTTTTAAGAAAAAAAGCGGCCATTGTTTTTCTCCAAGAGACTCATAGTATGGTTAAGGATGAAGCGGAGTGGCGCAAGCAGTGGTGTGGGCAGATCGCTTTCAGCCATGGAAAAAACAACAGTTGTGGGGTTGCTATTCTCACTTCTGAGAAGAGTGGTCTAAATCTCATTAATATTACACATGATTCTAATGGCAGATGGGTCAAAGGCGACATAGGAATGGGTGGAGAGGTGATTAGTATCATATCTATGTATGCGCCAAATAACGCTACGTTACGCAAACGTTTCTTTGTGGAATTTGGCAAGTCTTTTAAAAACATTATTACTGACTGTAACTATATTGTTTCTGGTGACCTGAACTGTGATATCAATGCTAATGGAATTTATGATCAAAGCAAAACCTCCCTGTTAAATTTTATTCAGGAAAATAACCTCAGTGACACGTGGGCCGCATTACGAAATGAGCCCGGTTTTACATTTTATCACAAAGGGATCAAGAAACCTAGTAGAATCGATTATATTCTCACGTCCAAAACGCTAAGAACTAATTTAAAAGAAATTAGCATTGATTCATCTGGGCTTTCAGATCACAGTACTCTTATACTCAGGTTAGAAAATCAAACTGTTCCTACCGGTAAAGGAAGATGGTATTGTAACAATGAAATACTTAAAGACAGCCAATGTAATTTGAGGTTAGAGTTGTTCTGGAATTTTTGGAAAACCCAGAAAGTTTTTTACGAATGCCCGCTTATTTGGTGGGATTTGGGTAAAAACAGGTTGAAAGAAATTTCTTAAAGAGTATGATGGAGAAAAACGATATAAAGAAAGAAAAGAGGAAGACACCTTAAAAAAAGAATACCAAAACCTTATTAGCAATAATTCCGAAGATATTTCATTTAAAATTAGAGATATAGAACAACAAATTAAACTTTATGAGACTGCTAACTGGGAAAGAGCCAAACTCAGGGTCCACGTTAAACATAAGTGTGATATGGAGAAACCCAGCAAATACTTTCTTTCTACTGAAAAACAGCAAAAAAACAACAACCTTATAGGGGAATTGAAAAACACAAAAGATCATATAATTAATAAACCCTCAGAAATGGTGGATGCTGTTAGAATTTTTTATAAAGACTTATTTTCTACCCAAAAAATTAATAATTTTTATCTGCAGAAAATTCTAAATTTGGTCTCAAAATATGAATTTGAAGAAGAATCTGTCCAAAACATGGAGAAAACAATCACTGAAGAAGAACTTTACTTGGCGCTTAAAGATATGGCAAAAAATAAAGCGCCGGGATTAGATGGCCTTACGGTCGAATTTTACTTAAATATTTGGCATCTTATTAAGAGTGAATTTCTTGATTTGGTTAATTACTGTTACGAAAAAGGAAAGTTACCAGACTCTATGAACAGAGCATTAATTAGGTTAATTTATAAAAACAAAGGGGAAAGAAGCGAACTTAAGAATTGGAGACCGATCAGTCTCCTCAACGTTGACTACAAGATTATTTCAAAACTTATTACTAAACGCCTCAGAATCATCTTGCCTGAATTAATTGCTGAAGATCAAACTTGCGGGGTTCAAGGTAGAGATATTCAAGATAATTTAATGGTTCTTAGAGATGTTATCGATTATGTGAATTTTTATAACAAGGAAGCTGCTATTATAAGCGTTGATCAAGAAAAAGCTTTTGATCGTATCGAGTGGAAATATATGTTCGCCATGATGGAAAAAATGGGAATACCCTGTGTTTTGAGGCGGTGGATTGAAATATTTTACAAAAATCCAACGGTTACTATTAACGTAAATAATTTTTTCACCGAGCCTTTTCAAGCAACAAGAGGCATAAGACAGGGGTGCCCACTATCCCCTCTTTTATATGCCATATGTGTAGAAGGTTTAGCCAATCTTATCCGAGGTAAAAATGGAGTTAAAGGAGTTGGTCTACCAGGCCAAAAAGTTAAATATCAAATTGTTCAGCATGCTGATGATACCAGTATTTTTATTACCGATAACAGTGAGTTTATTTCATTACAAAATATTTTTCATACCTACGGCGAAGGGTCGGGTTCTAAAATAAATGAGCAAAAAACCCAAGGCTTGTGGCTCGGTGCGTGGAAAAATAGGAAAGATAATCCGGGGAATTTCAATTGGAACAACCAAAAGATTAAGATCCTTGGTATTTATTTCGGAAATGGTATTAAACCTGAAGACATATGGCTGGAAAGAGTCAATAAAATAAAAAATGTCCTTAATAGATGGAAAGAAAGGTCACTGACTATGAAAGGAAAGCGGTGGTTGTTAACAGTCTTATTGGTAGTAGTTTAGCTTATTATGGTTCAGTTATTCCTTGTTCGCAGTACTTGAAAGAAGAAATAGATAGAAGTATTTTCAATTTCTATTGGTCCTCCAAACCTGATAAAATTAAAGAGATACTATCAGAGGACCACCAGAATTAGGTGGAACCGGTCTAATTAACATAACTTGTAAATTAGATGCTTTGTTGTTAAAATGGCTTCAGAAATACTGTACCAGACACGGAAAATGGAAGTATCTCTTTGACTTTTGGATCAAGCAAACAAACACTGACCAAACACCTGGGTGGTTTGTTTTTAACAACCTCAAGTTAATTGGACCTAAATTACCCGTTTTTTATAGAGACCTTGTGAAAGCTTTTCAAAAAGCAAAGGGTGTTATAAAACTAAATGTGACTTGTATTAATGAAGCTCTCCAAATACCTTTGTGGAACAATACAATTATAACTAATACGGAAAAAAAACTTGATACAAAAATATTAAAACATCATGCAATGTTATTGCTGGAACATGTTGCCAACAAAGGCAGACTTATATCTCCCCAAGAACTGGCTAAGATATGTAACATAAAGCCAATTAATGCCGGAAAAATAGTGGCAGGTTTAAAGAAACATGTTGATAGTAACTTGTTACAAGAAAACAGAGAAGGTCCAGCTCGTCATGTCAGCAGTTTTTTATATCTCCAAATAGGCGATGAGACAGTTCATGTTGCGAATATTACCGTTAAAAGTATATATAAAAGTATGGTTAGGGAAATGTTCATACTGCCTGTAGTTGAAAAGAAATGGCCAGTTAAACTAAACATTAGCCCACAAGCAATTTTTGACTGGAAAGAGATTTGGCAAAAAGCTAACAATCAAAGTATTGATTTTGATGATAGAGATCTCTGGTATCGTTTACGCCACCGTATCCTCCCAACTAATGATGTTTTACAGAAAATGAAAAAAATAGTTTCCAAAGACAATCAATGTGGGTTATGTAAACAAGAGAAAGAAACTATAGAACATGTATTTATATATTGTAAAAATACGTGGACATCCTGGATATTTTTAGAATATGTCCTTCGTAAATATAAGGGTAACAAACATTTTATCTCAACGATAGCAATAGGATATTGGGATACGGAAAACAAATTGACACTTTTTGCTTAATCTTGATCGCCAAACTTCACAAAACTATCTGGACCTCCAGATGTCTCAATTTAGGTGAAATTAATCCATTGTCGGATCAGATTTTATTGAGAAAGTTCCAACACAACCTGAAAAGAACCATCCTTTTGGAAAAACAGAGACTTACCATAGATAGTTTTGTTAACTTTTATGCAAAAAATCAAGCTTTGTGTCAAGTAAAAGGAGAAAAAGTATTATTTACCTTTTAGTTTTTATCTGTAATTTTACTTGTATAAACATTTGTTAAAGTCTGTATTTTTGTTCTACTCCGTAATTTAGCGCATTCACTGAATTGTAATATATTATTGTAATACTGTGGAATGTGTGGTTGTATGAAATAAAAGGAGACGTATATCTCCACAACAAAAAAACAAAAACAAAAACAAAAAATAATAATAATAATAATAATAATAATAATAATAATAATAATAATAATAATAATAATAATAATAATAATAATAATAATAATAATAATAATAATAATAATAATAATAATAATAATAATAATAATAATAATAATAATAATAATAATAATAATAATAATAATAATAATAATAATAATAATAATAATAATAATAATAATAATAATAATAATAATAATAATAATAATAATAATAATAATAATAATAATAATAATAATAATAATAATAATAATAATAATAATAATAATAATAATAATAATAATAATAATAATAATAATAATAATAATAATAATAATAATAATAATAATAATAATAATAATAATAATAATAATAATAATAATAATAATAATAATAATAATAATAATAATAATAATAATAATAATAATAATAATAATTAATAATAATAATTAATAATAATAGTGAACTTGTATAGCGCATAACGCAAAAGCTTCTAGGCGCTTAACAAACATAAAATACACTGGTACACCTAATCAATTTATACTTAAAAACTACCAATACACAAAAACCTAATTAATAATACAAAATATAATATAATACAAGTATAGAATACAAATACCACCAATAACACGACTAAGTTTAAGGAGGATAAAAAAGACAAATTGTTAAGGCAACACATCCTCCCTGCCCCTTTTTCCACCACTCTCCATGCCCCTTTTTCTCACCCCTCTCGACCCATCCATTATCATTGTGAGGGGTCCCAAATAATAGTTAGGAAAAGTCAGAAAATTTAAGCGTGATTGGACAGAGCGTTCTGGAGATGTTATAAACACATTTCATAAGGGTTGTGCCCCCCCCCCCCCCCCCGGCCTGATAGGGTTAGTGAATTACTTGCCCATTTTTGTATTAGACCTGTGGGAATACCCATTTCATCCATAATGGAATACATGTGTTCTCATTCTAAGCGATCGATACTAACTACACCTGCTTCGATGTCGTTGATGTTGATGTAATTGACACAATCTCTCAAAATCATCAAAGTATCGTGAATGTTTCTACCTGGGCAATTGTAGGCATAATTGTTTTCAATTGATTAGTTATGACTTTAGAAATCAGTCAAAAGTTAGAAGACACTTATAGGTCGCCAATTTTTAAGGTCTAATTTGCACCCTCTGTTCTTAAAAAATAATCTGATTAAGTGCATTGTTCAGAAGTGTATAAATCTTCATAAAACTCATTCAGGCATTTAAGCATAGAGCTTAGTTGATCAACATAATTACCAGATTAGTCCTGTAATTTTATTATTCTGTTATGGTGCATTTGTAAAATTTCCAATAAAAATCAACAAATGTGGTGTTATTTGGGATGGTCTGGAAAAAAGGTTTCCCCTTTCTGAGTTTGTCTGGTGTTTGTCATTCTTGGATCTGTGCTGAACAAGTTGAATATGACCACTTCTTGAGTTACGTCATCATGTAATGTATCATCTGCAGGTCATTATTTGGTGCATCAGCAACACTGGTGGCTGTCATCCAATGAGCAGAAGCGCACCAAGAAATGGTTCATCCTGGTCTGCTAAAGTGGAAGGGGTTGCCAACAAGGAGGACGATGATGAGCTCTGCCAACCCTCTGTAGTCAGCTCAGGGTAGCTTGTATATTGCCGATATTAAGCCGGGGATTTGACAGCGGATATGTGGTCTCCTGAAGAAATTTCGAAACTTGTAATAATAATAATAATAATAATAATAATAATAATAAAGATTTGTAGCGCGCACATATCCACCCTGCTGGGCGCTCAAGGCGCGAAAACAAAGAAAAAACATGATTACAAACAATATACAATGTTAGCATAGAAGAAAAAGGTTCTGAGATGTACATGTACCTACAATGCAATTACAAATATACATCATCTTTGAAGAATTGTGACATAAGTTGAATTTTAAGCAGCGACTTAAATCCAGTTATACTATGACAAGATTTGAGTTTAGTTGGAAGATGATTCCAGAGTCTCGGAGCCGCGACAGAAAAAGACTTATCACCCCAGTTCCGTTTTGAAGTTGGTTCCTATAGGAGTGACGTTGCTGGAGCGCAAATTGCGTGATGGAGTGTAGACTTTAAGCGGTTCAGAAATGTAAATTGGAGCAATGTTATTAAAAGATTTGTGAACGATTAGCATAAGTTTAAAAACAATTCTCTGTGAAACAGGAAGCCATTGCAGTTCTTTCACGATTGGCGTGATATGGCATGACTTTCTGGACAAAGTTACAACACGAGCTGCTGTGTTTTGTATGTGCTGAAGACGAGATATTTGATTCTGCGGGAGACCGTAAAGGAGAGCATTCCCGTTATCGAGCCGTGATGTGACAAACGCATGTATAATTTGTTCAGCAGCACTTTTATTCAAGTATTTCCTTATTCGGCTAATATTTCCGATATTATTATAATAATAATAAAGATTTTTAGCGCGCACATATCCACCCTGCTGGGCGCTCAAGGCGCGGAAACAAAGAAAAACATGAATATATATAAATATACAATGATAGCATAGGGAAAAAAACTATGTACAGAGATACATGTACCTACAATGCAATTACAAATATACATCATCTTTGAAGAGTTGTGACATAAGATGAGTTTTAAGCATCGACTTAAATCTGGTTATACTATGACAAGATTTGAGTTTAGTTGGAAGATGATTCCAGAGTCTCGGAGCTGCGACAGAAAACGACCTATCACCCCAGTTCCGTTTTGAAGTTGGTTCCTTTAGGAGTGACATGTTGCTGGAGCGCAAATTGCGTGATGGAGTGTAGACTTTAAGCAGTTCAGAAATATAAATTGGAGCAATGTTATTAAAAGATTTGTGAACAATTAGCATAAGTTTAAAAACAATTCTAGTACCATAGTAGTTATTATGTCTGCCGTTATTTTACTTTTAGTTAAAATCTTCAAAAAGCATGTTTCTGGAAGAAAGTGACCCAAAATATTACTTATAGCGCCCTCTAGCGGTGATTTAGATGATGCCAGATTGTTGCTTTTACTGAAGACAACATTTTTGCCAAATTTCATGGCCGTTGTATAAACATTAAGGAAGTTATGGGGAAATACTATTTTTGATCAACAATGAGGAAAAATGACAAAAATGGGTATAGCGCCCCCTAACGGTGACCTACGAAAGTTTATATGAGCTCATTAAATAGTTTGCGCCAAACCGAACATGGCTACCGAATTTGGTGGAAATTGGCTCATGAATACAGAAAATATGGAGGGGGCACAATAAGCCCCTCCCCAGGTCTGTGAAGAGAAAAAACGCCCAGGCTTGATAGGGATAATGCAGTCCCTCCACGTTATATTCATGTAGAGGGATTGAGTAATAGACTATTCATATAATATACGTACACAGTCACGTTACTAATCACAACCTCTTATAGTATAGCTCATATCTACTGGACTGAGATGGATGTATAGAGACGAACCTTACACAGGTTGTTATCAGATGATATTTTCATTCACAATATCTTAAATACTGTTTTGCCTATCGTATTGTAATAAAAATACAGTTATAGAGAACAAAGATAAGTATACAATGAAAACTTACGACTTCTCACGTCATCCTGCAGGGACCGGCGTTCCCCGTGTATCATCACAAAAGTTGAAACAAAACACAATACGAAACTGACGACTAACAACATCTGGAAATATATTAACGAAACGGTATGGAAAATTTGATGTGGTTTATTTGCAAGGGTGTCCTTCTACAATTTCCATTTCGACTTTTAATAATTATTATGTTTGTAAGTTCAAATGTAACATTTTTCCATGAACTGGTCATAAAACATACTTCGATAGGAAAACATACACACTTGATAAATGGTATTTTATTGTATTATTGTTTACTGATATGAACATTTCATGATAATGTAGTAAAAGTTAGATCATTGGTGAGAACAACAGCATACCAGTTTTACATCGTACCTACTTGTTTTGGTAAAGTTATATGAAAAAAAAATTCGGAACAATTTATAGCTGAGATTATATTATTTAAGTAAAATGTTGAACATTATTTCCAACTTATCTTGATATGATACTTTTAGTATGTGTCGTGGCTCGATCTACAAACTAGAAACGATTTTTAACTGTGAACAACGATAATTGCATGTGATAGATATACCTAAATATGGCACGCCCAATAAACGCCCGTTTAAAACACATGATTTGTGAACAATGATTGAATGGTACTCGTCATCCAATTTAACAGGGCGTGTTTTCATAATTATTGTTGAGTTTGAACGGTGGTTGGCTTATTCCCCTAATTACTGATAATATTTGCATAATGCTATCAAAGGTTTGCTACTCTATAATACCGTCGCCTGCATCACGTATACTATCCTTGACTATTCTGATATACTATCATTCCCATGCAAATGGGAAAGGTAGGTCGAATCGCCATATGGAGGTCTATCCGACTCGTAAATGAATTAATGTTTTTAAGTAAATACCATTCATACTCTTAACAATACAAATACGCGGTTCTTTAAAACAAGCGCCTTCAAACTTGACCCAGATGCTGCCTTTAATAATGTGACGTCACATACATCACCGCTAGAGGGTAATATTGCCAAACTAAATGACTGAAAATTTTGTTTTCAATATTTAAATAATCTGTTAAAATGGTCAATACATCAGATACTGCATTTTTTACAAAATGGCGGCCATATGGATCCCCAGAATTAGAACAAGAACAAGAACCAGAACAAACAAACAAAAACACTAATGAAAATATTTCCCTATTAAGTCAAAATCAAACGCCCCAGGATGTACGCTTTTAAATTGTAAAATAACTTTGTGATGTGATGTCTATATAGTATCAGTCAGCAAGTAATGTGCACCATAAAAGCCACTGTGCTTATGTCTTCTTAAACTTGATTACGAACATTTACATTCACCAGTTTGACGAAGTCTAAATGTTTCTGAGATAGCCGAGAAAACTAAAAGCTCTTATTAGTATACAATTTATCAAAAGCGTCATTAAAGGGAAGAGTACCTCCCCTTACCGCATTGTAATCCAATTAACCGGGTATTATACAAGGTTTATACCGCAACTTTTAATCAAATATGTATTGCTTCACGAATTCCCTCCTGAAAATGGCCTATGGAACCAATTGACTGTTTAACTGGAATGAGTTGTAATGAATTTCCACAATTTATTGCATGAAATTAACAATATATTCCATTGGAAAAATCAAGAATAATATAAAACCTTTTTCCTGGTGACAAACGGATCCAATTGATAATTAGTCTAACCATTCTGTTGGTTTCCCCCACTAGTTAGAACACAAAACAAATGTAAATGATATTGTTTTATGCCTGGCCTTTTCTCGAGTGTTAATTCGAGTGTTAATTCTTGCGTCTGGGATGTCAAATCATTCGTAAAATTGTTGCTCTTTCACCGAAATAGCCCTTGTTTGATAACTTAAACGTCAAGAAGTATTCATGGACTGTTAATTCAGCCACGTTTGGTTTTTCAAGACAAAAGCTAATTTTGGTGTTTATATGAGTTTTTGTGCCTACCAGATGATTATTTGTGTGTTTGTGCCGCATGTGGACTATTTTGTGAGACTCTGTGTGCCGAGTTGGTGAGTTTGTCAGGATTTTCGTGATTTTACAAACCAGAAGCTACTACCATAGTACTGTTTAGTGTATGCTATACATAATAGCTACATGCATCACACGTATCGCCATTACGGTCTATTGGTGACCTCGAATTCCGTGCTTCAGTGATCAAGCTGTGAACTAATGCACAATGCCTACCTATTCACGTTACTCAAGAGAGGCAATTTTGAACATTGGTAAACAAAACGTGTACAATGTAGAACCCCACGTATGGAGAACTTTGAAAGATCTAAACTTAGCAAAAGTAATACGCCGTGGTTGTAGCAGTGGAAAAAATAAACAGAGGAAAATTCAAACACGCATATCGAACAGAATCACCAATACTAGCAAATCTAGATACAGTGGAGTTTGCCATGCGAATTTGATAAAAATACCACTTGTTGCTGATACAAAACAGTGGGCGCTACCCAAGGTGTATCTATGTAATCCACGTTCACTTAACAATAAATTCGATGAATTCAGCGCTGTAATTAAAAGCCTTGATGTTGACATTGTAGGTATAGCAGAGTCCTGGTTCACCGACAGTAAATCAATTGAGCATTTCGAAATTGACAATTACGTTCTAATTACCAAGTCTCGTAATGATAAACGCGGTGGTGGTGTGGCATTTTATGCACGTGAGGACCTTAGGGTTCAGAAAACTGATATCGTGGTACCAAAGAATCTTGAAGTAGTCTGGATAAAAATCAGACCCCATAGACTTCCACGTACAGTATCGGTACTCTTTTATGCCATTGTATATTTTCCACCCAATAGTAGCAATGAAGATGAGCTCATAGACCATCTTCTTGAAAGTTACGATTATATTTGTACCAACTTCCCAGATGCAGGAGTGACCATTATTGGTGATCTTAATCGTTTGGACACTAATCAGATATGTGCTGGCAATAATTTTGTTCAAGTTGTCGACAAACCAACTCGCAAAGATGCAATCCTAGACAAGATATTAACCAACATTTCTAATCATTATCTTACTCCTGAGATATCAGTTCCTATTGGAACCAGTGATCACGATACTGTCATCTGGACATCAAAGTCTACCTCTTCTTCTCACTCTAATGAACAGCGTAAACGTGTTGTGCGTCCGATGACAGAGTCATCCATCAGGGATTTTGGTCAGTGGATACAAAATCATGACTGGCCTGATGTTTATGCTGAAACCACCACCATAGCAAAGTGTGATGCCTTCTATCGTACCTTGAATGATGCTCTAAACATGTATATTCCTTGTAAGACAGTACGACTACATAATGAGGACAAACCTTGGATGACCAATTACATAAAGGACCTTATCCAGAAACGCCAAAAGGTCTTTCACAAGGAGCATCGTTCGTGTAGATGGAAGCGACTCCGCAACAAAGTCAAACACGCCATTATTAAAGCAAAGAAAGACTATTACCGAGATAGAGTTCAACGTCATAAGAAGGCAAACCCTGCGCAATGGTACCAGCAAATCAAGGTTATGGCCAACTTGAATAAGATTGACGCCATCATTCAGCCCCCATCTCATGTTGACTCGACCGATTTCATGGCAGTGGCAGATGTAATCAATGATCACTTTGTCTCAATATCAAGCGATCTTCGTCCACTCTCCATTACTGATCTTCCATCTTACAGACCTGATCCTCACCCTAGTCCTTCTGTCAAGGACTATGAGGTCTATAACATGCTACGCAGGACTAAGGCTGGTAAAGCCGGAGGCCCGGATGGAATTTCTGCAAGAATCGTACGGGAGTTTGCTTATGAACTCAGCAAACCACTGGCTGACATTTTAAACAACTCTTATCTAGAAGGAGTTGTGCCACCGCAGTGGAAGAGAGCTGTAGTAGTTCCAATTCCCAAGGAAAAGCCTGCAACGTGGGATAAATTGAGACCCGTTTCCCTCACTGACCATTTCGCGAAAGTCGCCGAAGGTTTCATGGCAAAATGGCTTTTAATGGACATTGACAATAAGATTGATCACAACCAGTATGGAAATCGCAGTGGAGTATCTACCACTCACTACCTACTCAAGTTAATGGATACATTACATATGAATGCTGACAAACCAGGTTACTTGAGCAATGTAGTTATTACTGACTTCAGCAAAGCGTTTGATTTGGTGGACCATAACGTCCTCACGAGAACGTTCGTCAGTATGGGGGTCAGACCATCTGTCATTACGTGGATTTCCAACTTTCTGAATGGAAGGGAGCAGTGTGTTCGCTACCGCGGTAATTTCAGTGAATGGAAAATGTTGAATGGTGGGCTACCTCAGGGTACCAGGATTGGACCACTTGGCTTTGTTGTAATTGTTAATGATGCAGCTGTGGACACGCCATTTGTTACTTTAAAGTATGTTGATGACCTGACCCTTGTGGAATCAAAACCATCTTCTCAGAAATCTGTCATGCAACAATATCTTAATGACTTTCAACAATGGGCTTTTGTAAATAACATGAAACTCAACCCCAAAAAGTGTGCCTCAATGAAAGTGTCATTTCTAGTCAATGATCATGATGATCCACCACTCACAATTTCAAATATTCCCCTTCAGGAAGTGCAGGTTGCTAAGATTTTAGGTGTACATATTAGTGCAGATTTGAAATGGAACGTCCATGTCACAGAAATATTAAAGAAGGCGAATGGCAGGCTATACATGCTTAAGCTTCTAAAGCGCTTTAACTTACCTCACGATGATCTTGTCACAATCTACACGGGTTTTGTTAGACCGCTGGCGGAATATGCTGCCCCTGTATGGCATTCTGGTCTAACGGTCAAAGATGCGAACGCTTTAGAAAGAATCCAAAAGAGGGCGTGCAAGATCATCATGGGTAAGCACTATATATCTTATAATCAAGCGCTTGATAAATGTAATATTGTACCATTATGTGATAGAAGGGAGCAACTATGTTTGAGGTTTTTTTTAGGTCTATCATGTGCTCCAAGCGGTTTAATGGTTGGGTTCCTCCACAAAGAGGAGCAGTGCATGGAAAAAACCTGAGGAATTCCCATAAGTTAACTCTTCACAAGGTCAAAACTGTCAGGTGTAGAAACAGCCCAATGGTACATATGATAGATCTGTGGAATAAGTCTCAGTAGGTTCAATCTTTTTGTAATGGATGATTGGTGTGAGATGGTATAGGATGTGTGTGTGTGGGGGTGTGTCTGTGTATGAGTTTTGAGTATTTTGATGGCGAACATGTTTTTATATGGCACTTGTGCAATTTAATATACCTTCCTTGTAATTCTGATGTATGTTTTTTAATCTGTATCTGATTATATATGTATTTTAATGTAAAATTGTTGCAATTCAGTTTTATTCTGTAATAGCAATTTGTCAATAAACCTTTAATGAATGAATGAATGAAATGCAACTCGGATTACTGTATTAGCTATAGCGCAAACACCTCTTCTTCTTCTTCTTCTTCTTCTTCTTCTTCTTCTTCTTCTTCTTCTTCTTCTTCTTCTTCTTCTTCTTCTTCTTCTTCTTCTTCTTCTTCTTCTTCTTCTTCTTCTTCTTCTTCTTCTTCTTCTTCTTCTTCTTCTTCTTCTTCTTCTTCTTCTTCTTCTTCTTCTTCTTCTTCTTCTTCTTCTTCTTCTTCTTCTTCTTCTTCTTCTTCTTCTTCTTCTTCTTCTTCTTCTTCTTCTTCTTCTTCTTCTTCTTCTTCTTCTTCTTCTTCTTCTTCTTCTTCTTCTTCTTCTTCTTCTTCTTCTTCTTCTTCTTCTTCTTCTTCTTCTTCTTCTTCTTCTTCTTCTTCTTCTTCTTCTTCTTCTTCTTCTTCTTCTTCTTCTTCTTCTTCTTCTTCTTCTTCTTCTTCTTCTTCTTCTTCTTCTTCTTCTTCTTCTTCTTCTTCTTCTTCTTCTTCTTCTTCTTCTTCTTCTTCTTCTTCTTCTTCTTCTTCTTCTTCTTCTTCTTCTTCTTCTTCTTCTTCTTCTTCTCGAGCTATAGCGCAAACACCTCTTGTTATTCGTTTTTTGCTTTTTCCTCTCCTTCTCAGACATATCCAGAGACAAAAACATAGTCGCAGAGTTCACAGGACCTTACAACTTAACACATAGTTAGACCTTAAAATGTACTTGTATCCTAAGTTGTGACGTCATGGTGAGGTCATCAGATATCGAATTACACTAAATCAAAGTTTAATATCAAAAATCATATCACATGAACCACAAAAGATATTTTCACAATCTTTGCACCATCTGAAAGATCTTGAATTATGTGATATTTCGTTTACAGACGTGACCTCAATCTGACCTCTCCTGGTTGAAACCGGAAGTTGAATATTTCAAAAACTCATATCTCATGAACCACAGAAGATATTTTCACAATATTTGCATCATCTTAAAGATCTTGAATTATGTCACATTTCGTACACAGACATTACCCAATTTAACCTCTCCTTCCGGTCGAAAACGATATGCACATCCCATTTCGCGTGCGAACGGCTTTGAAGGTCTCTCACACACAGACAAGGGGCATATACATTACCTTAATATTGGTATTACCATAGAGCAAGGTCCAGATGGTATTACACAAAATGTCCTATTGTTTTGAAGAGATGTTTTATTAACCCTAACTCCCTAAGCATTGTTAGTGAACAATAAAAATCCTTCAAAATTCACCAACTGCCTTTGTTGTCTAGGGAGTTAGGGTTAATGGGTAACCTTGAGTGTACAATAGCAGTTCTTGTGTACCGAAAATAATTTGCATCCTGGCTGATAATTTTGACAAACATTATTGTGTTTAAATGGAGTAAAAGAAGCGCTCGTGTTGGTACAAAACCAACAACAAAAAACACGTTAATAAACGACTAGCTGTTGTCTGTACCTAAGCTGTATATTGATACAGACAAATACCGACAATGAGCACCATTGAATTTTTTTTTATGGATTCCCATCTGTTGTATTTAACAGCAACAGATGTTTGTGGACCTATATCCTTTATATGCTTCTCTGTGGTGATTTCGTATTGTATCACGAAACTAGACCAGCATTTTATCAATAAAAATTATTCCACTGGTTTATGGTGTAATCGAGGACCTTCCATTGTTCCCTTTATTGTTGGACGTTTGTTTAGACATCTCCCATTTGCAATAACCACCAACCGAGATCCCATTGCTTTCTTTTTGTTATAAGTCCTCAGTTTACACCATAAATAAAATCATGTGAGCGCTAGACATTGATGTTTCGATGTACATAATTATGTTGGTCTATGTATTAAAAACTATAGTATTATATGAACATTATGTTATATACTGACATTGTAAGTATCAGAAACATACTAGCCACCGACGTTATTATTCAAGTAAAAAAAATATTTTGAAAAAATACATGTACATTGATATAGGGTGGCGTGGACAATATTTCTAGCGTGGCGGAATGAGTTGCTATAATACATCTCATTCAAATGTAGTCTATCCATCTTTCTTCATGATGCATTATGTTATCAAAATACACGTTTTATTCCTATGATGTTGTACGCCGAAGCTTTAGCACATGGTTTGTAATGAATTTCTGGAAGACGCACTTTCATGAGGCCGCTGCGTAAGCGATTCCGATTGCTTTACTACAGTATATCCAATTGATTATTTTCTCAAGTTACAAGCCTGTATTTTGCAAATAGTGAATATTGTGAATATTGGGCATTTCGACCGCCAGGTGTGTGTGTGTGGGGGGGGGGGGGTGTTTGCTCTTACTTCGCTCCCTTGTGGAGTCCTATAACAAAAGGGAAAGGCAAGAACAATTGGTCTCCACAGGGGAATTCTAAAGGACTCCGTGCTCCACAAGGAAATTTGTGTTACAAACCCTATGATAAATTGTTAAGTACAGGAACAAAGGAAAGAACAATAGAGGTCTCCACAAGGATGAAAAAATGAGAAGGTGTGTATACGAGTGTGTCGTATAGTCATGCGCATGCTCAGATGAGCATCCTGCGTTATAGCTGTAGATGAACTCAGAGACTGAAAATAATACCCCACGAGATGGAGAGAGGACGTGTGTCTGGAAACTCTATCACTCTCGATTCAAACACGTGCTTTTTCAATTTTTTGAATTATTTCCAAATTAAAGTTACTGTACCACGAGAATTGTCAAATTCAATCCAAAACCAAGGAAAGGTAAGCATCACCATTATAAATCAGGAGTTTATATAGGTTATACATAATATAATTTCAATCTCAAATCTGGTAGTTCTATCTATAAATCTCATCTCGGTTAGCCATGGCAGAGGATGTCATGGATTACTACACTTCATGGGATCATTTATCTCAATCAACTGCTACGAGTACTCAAGATGGCATCTGGCAATTAGACAATCAGCCCCGTTCAACCATTGACAAGTTAATTAGCCAAGCACAAAATAGTTCTCCGACCTGTAAACAATATAGAAAACGCCCTAAACCCAGCAGCTTTACTTACAGTGATGTCAATAGCGACTCGGATGATATATTAAGTGACCATCAACCAAAACGCCGAAATACCCAAAATGGGCTTACCCAAAATTCCCAATACGGAGTCATTGAAGCAAAACGGTTAATGCGTAAAGGGAATGGAAAACTTGAAAGAAGTCTTTCTGTCAGGGTAACTTTCAGCACACCCAACTTACCAAACAAAATACAACTAGGATACGAATACTTTAATGTAAAACCTTTCATCCCGTCAGTAATCCGCTGTTTCAACTGCCAGAGACTAGGCCATGTCGCCAATAACTGCCGAAGCTCCACACGATGCGTAAGATGTGGTGGCCCTCACTCGTACAACGAATGCAACCAAAAAGAGTCTGTGAAATGCTGTAGGTGTGGTGGGAACCACTCGTCTGCATACGAAGGATGCAACACTATCAAAACCGAAAAGAAAATTCAAGGTATTAGAGTAACCTACAATATTTCGTACGCTGACGCGGCCAAAGTTATTAAAACCGATATTACAGTTCACCCTACGACTAGTACTCAAGCTAATCCAACACCGCGACCAAAAACAACACAAGATAATAAAACCCACCCACGACCCTACGTTAATGCAATAACTGAAGACACAACGTATCAACCCAAAACTGTTCCCATAACACGGGATATCGCCACACAAACTGATCATGTAGTAGGAACACAAACTGAACCAACCCAACAATGTCTCTGTAAAGAACACCTTGTCGAAATACTCACTGGTATAATGCAAATTTCGGATTATATCAAAAGAAAAGATGAAAGGTTCACGGCACCAAGGCTCAAATTGAGGACGTTCTTCAAACAGAAACCATAAAACCTAAAGAAAAACAAGAAAAACGAAGAACGCTGTCGCAGTCGCCCGTTAGGCCCAATACAAAAAAACACGTTTCTGGACGAAGACAATCTAAAGAAAAGGAACCTACATCTGACCAATCACATAAAAAGGGTCCAACAGTAACCCCTGTTCAAAGTACAAGCCAAACATCTAAAGTAAAACCAAATCAATCATCAAAATAATATATATTTTAATGGTCCTTATCTTACAGTGGAACGCACAGTCTCTTACAGCTCACAATAAAGAATTTAAAAATGCAATAAAATGTTATTTGTATTCAGGAAACCTGGTTTAAAAAAGACAAAACCTATACCTTACCTGGATATAATATATACCGCTTTGATAGAAACCTGACAGGACCTAAGAAAAAGGGAGGAGGATGCGCCTTTTGTGTCAAACATGGCCTCGCTTTTAAATACATAAACGGATCTGATGATCCCATCGAATATCAGACAGGTGAATTATATGATACTAATAAAAATAAAATTAATCTTGTGAATATTTACAACCCATGTACAACTTTAGAAACTAATTCATTAAACAAAATCCTAGGAAAAATACACAAAACATGTATTATATGCGGCGATATAAATGGCCATAACCCATTATGGGGAAGCTCGAAAATAGATCACAACGGACAAATAATTGAAAACACTATCGTTAATTATAACATGGTTTGCATAAATTCCGGTGAAGGTACAAGGGTTAATACCACCCAAGCAACATTATCTTGTATTGATGTGACATTTGTATCTCCACATATAGCTTCAAAATGTCATTGGACTGTATTAAATGACACATGGGGTAGTGATCATTGCCCGATCCTAGTGGAATTTAATCACCCATTTCACCAAAATCCATATAACTTTACTCCCCAATGGTCACTCAAAAAAGCTAACTGGAATCAATTTCAAGAGGCTTGTAACAAATATATTACTAAACCTAACGAATTGAATAATATAGACGAAACATATAAAAACTTCATATGTCAACTTGAATCAGCTATGGCCGATTCTATACCAAAAACTAACCCTAACCACAATAAAAAAAAAAAACATCATGGTGGAATGATGAATGTAAACAGGCCATTCTAGATAAAAAGAATGCTTTAAAAACATTAAGAAAAACTCGTCTTCCAGAAGATTTAATAAAATATAAAAGAGCCTCCGCTATCGCTAGAAAAACTATAAATAAAGAAAAAAAAAGGACTGGGAAAAATTTTGTAACGAAATTAATCCACAAACCAACACCAAAAAAGTATGGAATAAGATTAAACGAATCAACAAAACACGCACCAGAAACAATATCCCTGTTTTAGAACACAATGGCATCGATGCCATCACTGATGAAGATAAAGCTGAAGCCTTTGCAGATAATTTTGCAAAAGTCAGTAGCACAGATAATTATTGCCCTTCCTTTATTAATATTAAAACAAAAGCTGAAAATGAATTATCTATCAATTCCAATAATGATAGTGTCATCAACGAACCTCTCAATATCGAAGAACTGAACCATGCTATTGACTCTTCCAAATGTACAGCCCCTGGTAAAGATGGCATAAACAATGGAGTCATAAAACACCTCCCAATAAAAATCCGTAAATATTTACTTATCATCTTTAATATGATCTGGTACGCTTCCCAATGCCCCAAACAATGGAAATATGCCATTCTTATTCCTCTTCTTAAACCAGGGAAACTATCTTCCAATACCCTATCATATAGACCCATAGCACTTACCTCTACTTTATGTAAATTAATGGAACGTATAATCAATTCCCGATTACTCTGGTATCTTGAAACTAATAACCTCTTTACATATCATCAGAGTGGTTTCCGAAAAGGTCGATGTACAAAAGATCACATCATCAATCTAGAATCCTCTATTAATAAAGCCCGTGCTAATAAAGAAAGCACTCTTGCCATTTTTCTCGACATTGAAAAGGCTTATGACATGCTATGGCGCAAAGGCGTCATTATAAAACTACAGAACATGGGTATACATGGCCGGATAACACACTGGATAAATAACTTCCTCACTAATAGAAAAATACAAGTTAGAATCAACAACTCTTTCTCGGAAGAAAGGACACTTGAGAACCGGTGTTCCCCAGGGAAGCGTTTATTTTATTCAATATTGCAGTGAATGATATCATTAATTATATTACTGGTGTTAATATTTCACAATATGCAGATGACATTGCCATATGGGAATCTAACAGAAACGTTACTTTTATAGAAAAGAAAATTCAACAAAGTCTCAATAATATTAATTTATGGTGCGAAAAATGGGGATTTAAATTATCTATACCAAAAACTGTCGCTGTTCTCTTCACAAACAAAAAACATACAAATATTTCAATACGTCTTCAGAACCTCACTATTCATGCCCAACAATCCGCTAAATTTTTAGGAGTTATATTTGATAGCAAACTAAGCTGGAAACAACATATAGATTATATTCTTAATAGATGTAAAAAGAAACTTAACCTTCTTAGGTGTATCAGTGGCAGTACTTGGGGTGCCGACTGCAAGACCTTATTCCAACTTTACACAGCGCTTATCAAACCTATAATTGAATACGGATGCGAAGCCTTTGAATCTGCGTCCACTTCATTAAAACTGAAACTCGACAGTGTGCAATATCAAGCTTTAAAAATATGCACTGGAGCTATCCAAGGTTCGGCTCTTTACAAATTACAAATTGAATGTGGGGACCCCCCTCTTTCCCTACGTCGTAAATTTTTATGTAACTTATATGGAACAAAAATAAATGCTCACAAAAATCATCCTAACCATTACCTCAAACAAGACAACTGGCAAAAATGTTACTATGCTGATAAGTGGACCCTTACCCCCATAATACCCCCCTTTGAAGCTAGATTCTCCTTTAACTCCTTTAACGGTTTTCCCGTAATAAATCCGTTCCCTTTCTGGCATTATTACAATCCTATCATATCTTCAGAAATTTTATCACAAGTGGCCCACATATCTAATATCAACCATAAATGCTATATTAGTACTGAAATCATTAACACAATCTGGAAAAACTCGCTTCAAATATATACTGACGGTTCTTATAACCCTACCTCGAATACAGTCGGATGTGGAATTTATATCCCACAATTAAAATATTATAAAAATACCAGACTTAATAACGAAATATCCATATTCTCTGCAGAACTCTTTGCCATACTACTCGCCCTAGAATGGATTGAAGACGTCAAACCTTTACACACATGTATCTTTAGTGACTGTCTTAGCCCCATTCAAGCCATTTCCAAACCAATCCCACAAAATAAAACAAATTGCGATATACGTCATATTTTAATTAATATTCAACATCAAGGAAACACTGTTATTTTCGAATGGATTCCCGGCCACTGTGGAATTGCGGGAAATGAAAAAGTAGACCAAATTGCCAAATCGGCCACCCAGAAAAAGTATATTGATTACCATATTCCACTATCAAATAACGAAATTAAACATATTCTTAAAAACCAACTCAAAGAAAATTGGACAAAGACAATTCCCAAATCCCACCCTTATCTAAATTCTGATTATAACCTTTCTTTCACCTTTTCAACATGGGGAATGAAACGGCGAGAAGAAGTCATATTACACCGATTACGTCTAGGTACATGCAGAGGACTAAAAGACTTTCTCTATAAAATCGGCAAACACCCCGATGGATTATGTGAACTATGTAATACCCGCGAAAACGTTGAACACTTTCTACTTAATTGCCCTAAATATAACACCCAAAGACACATTCTTCAAAAAAAAACTCAAGCTATCAAATACACAAATGACATTAAAACATATTCTGGGACAAAAACATAATTCTTACCAGGTTATAAAATATATATACAACTGTAATATTAATATATAACTGTATATTATTGTATATAATTTAATAGTAAACTCCTGATTTTGGTGGTGTTGCGCATATTTTGTGGTGAAGGACGGGAAGTTGGAAATTGGCCGGACATGTGTCGCTGTAACATCACCCGGAGGGATGCGGACCTGCAAACTCAGCCGGCGGAGCCCGGGCTCTTAAATTGACGGTACACGGTCCGACCTCGCGGGAAAATAGTGACACCATATGTCTGGAGGATTACCGGCGCCCCAACTTCACCATAGATATTTTCTTTCCTTTACAGCTAACCTCTTTCCCAGTACAGCTAACCGCATTCACAGTCTTTGGCACCCAGGGCACATCAAATGCCGTAAGTGCCATTAAAACATACAACAACAACAACAACATTGTGGGAGAGTTTTTACATTGTGGAGGGAGTATTTCACCGGGTGGGTGTATGCCAGCGGACAGGACCGTCAGCGCTGAGGCTGTCGCGTCGTGCCTAAGCCGCCGAGCTTAGAGAAGTGTCGGCGACTCTAGTTGTACTGGGTAGGGGTCCGTCAGGGTGTTTGAGACCCATAAGAAGTGACTCCCAAGGCAACGTAAAATCTCCCGGGAACACCGGAGCCTAGGATAGACATTGATAAAGCCAAAGGCACTGGGTTTGCGTAAGTCTACCTAAACCGTGGTGAAGTGTCATTGGATGTAGTTCAGTGACGCCAAGCTGGGCTTCCGATTGTGACGGGGATCGGGAATGCGGGTCTACTTTTCCTGACGGGTTGTTATACAAGATGTTGGACGGCGGGTCATCACTTCATTGGGCTTAGATATTTTCATTGTATTTTAAAGATAATTTTGTAAACTTTGATTGTATTAAAGTAAACTTGGAATTTAAAATCCCGAAGAGGGTGGTTAATGGGCAGCCATTACGCAAGTTACACCAATCAATAAAATAACTTTTATAATTTGTAATAATTCCAACCTGTTTTCACTGTGTTCATTCGTCTGTGTCTTGTGGACTGTTGATATTGGTCTGAGTGGAGTGGCGCAAGGGTCCGCTCCGCGACACTCGGTAGTTTTGTGTTCAGCCCCAAAATAACTCCACACAAATTCCCCTTTTAAAGATGCATTGCTCGTGTTTTTAAACGGTCTTTCCTGAGATTAAACTTGTTATTGGGACATTGTTATATTACTTGAGAAAGTTAAAATAAATGCTGTAGAACACGATATTTGGGCACATCATTACTGCTAAACTGAGCTTTCCAGTTTTGAATTTGGAAAAATTGTAAATAAAAGTAATTTAAATGGACCTACTCCAAATAAACGGTAACCGTGACCATCGAATCCCCTTGATTTAGGTATGAGTGGCTGACTGTCCTTAAGTATAGTTATAAAAAGTAAGAAGATAGAACGTGATCGGTTAAAGCATTCTCAAAATATTATCCATGGGGGTAAAATAGCAAACAAACAAACGGGCTATACATCTTTAAGTAAGCAGTTTCGACACATGTGACCCGCTCTGTGAAAATGAGTCACAAGACGCAAATTTGACAAATATACATTTCTATGTAGCTGGAAAGAGTACATCATCGGCTTTAATTTGGTATATGTTAGATGTGTGTGGCATATTGCATTATGGAGATATGGCATTTGTAATAATCAATAATGTGCATAATTAACATAATTTATTGTTAGGAAAACAAGCATTCAAATGTAAACGCACGTTGAGACATGTGACTCATTTTCACAGAGCGGGTCACAATTATTATTGTATATTGTTAGTGTGGGTTTCTGCCGTGCCGTACATTATTGTACTTGACATCCGCAAAAGCATACGTTTTCATCATACCACCACCTGACTGTACAAGCATACCATCAGACAAAATCAGAACCCTCGTAAGTGGTGTTTGCTCATCTGTTGCTTCAGTAAGTAATTTGTTGATCATTTCAATTTCTAAAATGGTGAATAAGATACCTAATGCATATGTATTCTGCGGACTGACTGTGTTGCACTGCTCGCCTTTCAAAACGCTGGCAACAGTGGCCTGAATCAAAAAGTGGGAGTGGTGGTGACATTGAAGTTTGTGTGTACAATATACAAAGAATACCAGGGAAGCAGTTTGATGTGCTTTACTGAAATATGGAAGGAATCAGACACATATGATACTAACTCTGATGGGTTCACAGTGAGCGACTTAATAGAACACTGGAATCAGGTAAGTCTGTTGTTGGTGGAGTTTGCGTCTCCCAACCAGAGTTAGAGCTTCTGACTGTCGGGCTGCGGCCATTTTATTTGCCACATGAATTTAACCAACCTTTCATCACAGTTGTATACGTTCATCAGATGTGAGCATTACATCTGCTGAAGTACAACAATAGGTTATTGAGCAAGTCGAGACTCGGTCACTAGATCAAACTCATCTTAGGTGACTTCACCTCTTATAACTCTTGTAACCGTATTGATTGATTGATTGAATTTATTTGGATAAAAAGATGAAAAAAAATACAAAACACATTACAAAGATACGAGAAAAACATACCAAATTTATTCAAGGATAACCCAAAAGCAAATAACATATATAGGCTTATTACCATTGGGGTCCTTACATCGAAACATAAAAAAAAAATACAAATACAATTTGCAAATTAGAAAGACAACGACAAATCAAGGTACCATCACTCCCCAAAGAAAGAACGAATTATGCTTCCCTAAATTTAGCTTGTGTTGAGAGATGACATTTTTAACAAGTCGTTTAAAAGTAGACAGATTGGTGGAACTCTTTACATTAGTAGGTAAATTATTCCTAAATTTAGATTACTGTTCCTTGTATTGTGATGGTGACAATCAGAGACTTTAATAAATTTGTCACGGAGATAATCAGGACTTACATTGCACGTTATTCTGAACACATGGTTTAATTTCAGTTTAGTGACATGTCCCTTATATTTAAAAAGCCCAAAATGTCAATTTTTTTGCCCGATGCGTGCGCTAGGGCCTTTGTCTAGGATGAACCTAACCATTTTGTTTTGCATAATTTGAAGTTTGTTTTTAAATTAGTAGAGAGTGTAGAAAACCATGAAGAGCATGAATAGTCAAAGTGACATTGAATCAAAATCGAAAATAAAGTTTTACGGTTTTTGTATTAAGAAAAATAGCCTGTCTATAGAGGAATTTCAACCTATCCCCTGTTTTCTTAATAATAATATAGGAGTTTCGTAGCTGAGCGGTCTAGCTTACCGGACTCAAGTTCTGGTGTTAGCAGCAGGATGTGAGTTCGAATCCCGGCCGTGAACACTTGTGTCCTTGACCAAGACACTTAACCATAATTGCTTCTCTTCACCCAGGGGTTAAATTGGTACATGTGAGGGCAGAGTTGGTTGATTAGCCCTATATGCACTGTAATGACAGCAATTGAGCTGTATACTCCCCAGGGAGCTGAGATGGTTTCAGGAATGATTTATGAGCCTTATGAGCAGGGGTAATGATATAATGCGCCTTGAGCACCACTTAGTTGGTGGATACGTGCGCTATACATTATTATTATTATTATATTAATTGAATTGACAATAAGTTCACCAGATAGATGTTGGGCAATTGTAACCCCTAGATATTTCACAGAAATAGCTGATTTAATTTGTTTACCCCCAACAACTAAGTGTAATGTCAATTTATTGTCAATGAGCCATTGTCTACACGATTCCAATTCTGTGCTAAGTATGTTAGCTACAGCTGCAGGATTTTTGTCAGAGACGAAAAGGGCACTATCATCAGCGTAAAGAAGTAATTTGCTCTGAACACTGCTGGGCATATCGTTTATGTAACACAACAATAATAAAGGCCCCAGCATGCTCCCTTGGGGGACAAAACATGTCAGATTAAAAAATTTAGACTGCGTTTTGTTAACATTGACAAATTGTTGTCTGTTATGAAGATACGATTTAAACCATTCTACAAAACCAATGCCCGTGGCCTGCAGTTTCATGATTAACAGTATAAAATGCTTTGTGGAGATCGATCATAACCATTCCTATGTAATTACCCAAAGACATTTTGAAACGAATATGATCAGTTAAATGCATAAGGCAGGTGTCAGTGTAAAATGTTTCTCTAAACCCCGATTGGAAATTAAACCAAATAATATGTTTTATGAGATACTCCTCAACCTGAACATGGACAGCTTTTTCAAGCAATTTGGAAACTACACAGAGAATGCTTATTGGTCTATAGTTGCTAATATCGGTTCTACTGTCTCTTTTTAAACAACGGCTGAACCCTGGCAATTTTAAAATCATCAGTGACAGTATTGGACAGGATAGACATATTTATTATGTGAGTAATAGGTTTTTTCAGTTCACTGGCCCCGTCCTTAACATTAGATAAATGTAATGGTAACATCTCTAACGCATACAAAGCACATAATAGAAGCAGCCTTCGTATCATCAAGTTGTTGTGAAAAGTTAGCTCTTCCGGAGTGTTTAATTAAGATATATCCTAATAGTAAACTCTATCCTAAGCACATCCATAAACTCATCAAATAGAAACAACGAGCCTTTTTTAAACATCGAGGCTGAGGAGAAACGGACATATCTCGCGCTCAAAACTGCAGTTTGGTGAGAAAATCAATGGTAACTCCAGGTGTGCTGACCCTAAAAGTGTATGAATTTACTACTGTAATCAGTACTTTTAAAAACACTCTTAGTGAAATCATCGCAAATCATTGAACTCAGTATACCACCTGTAGAGCAGCTTAGTATAGTAAAAAAACAGTAAAGTGACAAGGAAAACTTTAGAGTTTTTAACTACTTGGTGCTAAATGTTAAACAGAAATAAGGAGATAATTTTTGACTTTCGTAAAAATAAAAATGTGATTACCCTTCTGAAGATTAAAAATGTAGTTGAGATTGTAACTGAGTATAAGTACCTTGGGACTGTCATTGACAAAACAATTGCTTTATTTTCTACGTAACCTTGAGGGTAAGAAGTGATATCATTGTTTTATTTGATCAAAGTGGCGCTCTCGTTTTAAAAGAAAACGAAAAACATTACCATGCTATCTGGCATGACATACAAATTCCTGTTTTTCCAAGATGACAGCATTTGATCGTGTATTTAAATATTCGTTATTTAATTTGATAATCTGTTAAAATAGTTATGTTCATCCTTTGCCTTTGGTTTTACACCTACATAGTATGACGCGTAGACGAGGCAGGACGACGTCTGCATTAATAATGAACGATAGGCATAACCTGGAACTCACTATTTTGTTTAAGCCCCAAAAGCTTTGGGAATTCCCACTACGGGGACTGGATTTCAACATAATATGTACCATCTATTATGTTCGGGTGCTGTACAATAAATTCCCCGAAAGGACACGATACAACACGTTGCCCATTGTTGTTTTATGTCCCATGACGAACTAACCTCACATTATTCGTAACTTAAATGTATCTTTGGAAGCCTTTTCTTCTTTTTTGTCCAGGTGCTACACTGTAAACGTAATTGTTAGAATTTAAACACATTTCTAAACACTTAGCTTGTACTCACTTGTTCACATGTTTAGCCTAAAACATGTTTAGATTCTGCTTTTCCGTGATGTGTGTTTGCTAAATACCATATGAAAAGGTGTCAAACATCTAAGCACGTTTAACTTGTAACATGTGTTCTAAACACTATTTTCACAGTTTATCACTATTTTCACATTTCAGTATAACTATTGTTTGTTTGTTTGTTGGGGAGTTTGTTTGTTTGTTTGTTTTATTAAATGAATTTGTAAACTTAATGATAACAAAATTTCGCATAAATCCAAACAATCTGAATGTCTTTATTTTCACGAATGCGGAAGTTTTCATATGCTCGATTTATGCATCAACAAAAACATCGTTTGCAGAAAGGAAACACATTTTACAACAAAATTCAAGCTTAAAATTAAATCTTAAGTTCTCTCTATCTTGTAACAAATGTGAGTAGACTTCAACAGGTCATGTCGACCGAGTCATTTTTTAAGGGGAATTTGTGCGGAGTTATTTTGGGGCTACCGAGTTCAACTGCACTTCTTTGTTATGTATGTATTCATTCAATCGAATATTTGTAAAGTTGTTGTAATTATGTAAAGTTGTTTCACAGTCCCAGCACTTATCTGCGATGTAGTGTGTATTCATGCAGGCTACCTCTGTATTGAATCATAGAGATTGAATGATCTGTAATTAATGTAATTAATGCTTTCAGATGTGCTTTCAGATGTTCTTTATAGTCCATCGGTCTTTATCATGCGATAAACGATGTGACATAAACTTGAACGGGGAGAAATACTTTTTATGTCAATGCATATTTATAAAACTCAACATGTGCTGTTAAATAAATATAGAAATCTCAAAACTAATTAATTTCTTATACGGTAAATGGTGATGGCTAAAACCATCATGAGCCGGCGAATAGTTTTATTTACAATTTACAAATTTGTAATAAAATAGTGATTATCTCCAATAATAAAAGAAAAACATACTTAAAACGTATTATATATAATTTATGTATATTGTTTTACAAGACATGAATACGCCACCTATTACTCATAAACCCTCAATAAGGATAAGGTGTCACTAATTTACTTTTTTATTCGACAAGGCTGGAAAACAATAAGCTGAATAAAGTGCAGAAACACATCGAGGTTTATCTATCGGACTAATATTTATGCTTCTTAACACACAAACCAAAAATTAGGTAAAAGGGAAGATTGAATGTACCATCTTAATTAGAAACGTCCATGCTTATCATTGACAAATGAAGCCGTTGTTCTCTAAGATCACAATAGTGTCACATCTTGCCCATTCCCCAAGGAAACATTTATTTAAAAGAAGTTTACGAAACAAAACTAATAATTATAATAACCGAGTTACTAATAAAAAAATAAATTATCGTTTAAGCACAAACCGACCTTGATGTTGCATCTTGCCCACTTTGACATCATTTAAATTGAAATTCACTCCAACAAATTTAAACTAGGGACAACTATCAATTTGTCACGAGTTTCAATCGGTTTGAGTGAATTTCAATGTTAAACCTTTATGATTTTAACACATATATGAAACATCATATCTACTTTTTTCAGAATTTACATGATATAATCATCATTTAGAGAAACCCTATTTTAGAAATGATTTCAGAACCGGATGGTTCTCAGTAATTAAACGATTTTCCATTTCTGGTCTCCGCGCGCGTCGCCTCAGACCCGCGCGTCAGAATTTTTTATTTGTATTTGTTTTAATAATATTGTTTTTATTATTATTATTATTATTATTATTATTTTATTTTGCTATGAAACGATTGCAGGCAAAATTGCTGGATCGATGAGATTTGTAAGGCCTCTCTTAGCCGCCATACTTCGCGTCACCACACGATTTTTTGGGCCTTACAGGAGATAAATGTCAGTTCACATTTATTCTAAGATCGAACTTTTGTCTCACTTGGAAGTATATCTAGTTGGAAATGTTTGACTTCGTTTACATACCATCAGAAAAAAAACCTAGAATCCTCGTAAGTGGTGTTTGCTCATCTGTTGCTTCGGTAAGTGATTTGTCGATCATTTCATTTTTTTAAATGGTATATAAGATACCTAATGCATCGTTCGTTTTAAATATAATACACGTATTATAGGCGTGTTAGTTGACTTATGTTGCATGGAATGAACTCAGCCGATGTTAGTCTCGGTTCAAAACTTCGAAATCTTCTGTCTAAGAGGCTGCACACCCAAGGTATCGTTGATGGTCTCGCACCCAGCTGCAATAAGTTGCCAATGACAATTCTGTGGTCTATTAAGTCAAAGGCTTTGCTGAAGTCAGTTACTATAACGATGTTGTGGCTCATGGGCTGTCTGCATGGCAAGGTGTTCATTAACTTAATCAAAATGTGAGATTGAAACACGCATGCGGTTACCGAATTGGTTTGGATCCAATCTATGTCTGCTATAAACCTAAAATTAAACGAGTCTAAAGACGATGTTTGATTGGGAATCCATTATGATGTAGCGAATGAGATCACATGATATAGTGCTCGCCGCCCAGAAGGATCATTCTGTAACGCAAGTTGAGTTTTACCTGAAAAAAGAAACTAGGGAAGGGAAAAGAGTTGCCCATCAACAAGAGGGGGGGGGGGGGGGGCTTGTGATCTCCTTTGCTACATCATAATGGATTCGCAGAATCTCAATCAAACATCGTCTTTAGACTCGTTCAATTTCAGGATTCTACGTCACCATTATGACGTAACTCAGTGACCACATGAAATGTTTAGAGCCAGGTAAAACGACTTTTAAAAACAGTCTGTTTAAAGCGAAACACACGTAAAATTGGTTTTATGTTTCATTCAAGTCACCTTACAGAGTGCTGTATACTTTATAAAGATATGTTTCGTGCACTAATATACATCTGGATTATTTTATATTCAACTGAATTTTACTTTCCAAAATTGTTGTGGAAAATGCAACGTCTTTTGCAAAAGGCTTGTTGTAATAACGTGCAAAAGTTCTGGCTCCAGACCATCCGGCTGTTGCTAGTATCGTCTGGATGGGAACACCACTATTAGTCTGTGGGCTGGAGGGGTCTACCGTGCAACACCCCCCCCCCCCCCATAACCCACTGTCACCGATATGTTTTGTTCCTTTGGATGTCCTAAACACGAACAAAATTGTTAACATTGAAAACTTTGGGTTTCACTATCTGTTCTGGCCCACTATTTGTTTGCCCTTATAATGAGCTTACGCTGATAATTCTTAGCACTATAGATCAAACATCTCAATATTACTCCGTCATGCCTTCACCTATTATCATGTAACTTGGTACAATTAATGTTCATTCATATGTCGTCATGATGACGTCATCGCTTCTTATGAAAACGACCGATATTGCACGTATATTATGCATATTTTAATTATTGGGATTTTCAAAATATCTCATTATAAGTCATTTAGTTTTTATTGTTGCCACCAAGAACAAACAAAAATAATTTATGCTTTAAATGGGTTTGACTATGTCTAATGTAACCACAAAAATGTGTTAACTTAGAAGTTAATGTTATTAATGGTATTAAGCTTAGTTGGACGTCCATATCACTACATATTGAATAATCCTTTATTTCTGGAACATGTTTTCAATGTTAACATCTTTTTTCGTTTTTAGGACATCGAAAGGAACAACAAAATAATATTGGTGGCGGTGGGATATGGGGGGGGGGTGCACGGTAGACTCCTTCAGCCCACAGACTATATCTCTGGCTAATGATGTAGAGGCTGCCTGAACACCGTAGGCTTTAAAAATAGAAGTATCCACACCTGCATTACTTAATGTCTTTTAATCCATCTGCTGATGGTGTCGCTAGATACTGACTTGTGAGGCTTTCTATAACTAATGAAGATATTTATTTCAGTTCCTCTGAACTCTGCAGTGCAGGTTAAATATTATTTCATTGTCACCACCACACAATACACATGTCCGACTACAAATGGATAATGCCAGTGCAGTATCTTACATTAATAATATGGGTGGAATACATTGAAGAGCTTGCAATGATTTGGCACGAGATATGATGTGTCCATAAAGCTTAGATATCTGGTTATCTGCATCGCATATTCCAGTAAGATTGAATTCGCTAGCGGATTTACAATTCAGACTTACCAATATTGATACTGAACGGATGCTCAAGCCGCATTTGTTTCGGCAATTTCTTGAAATATATTTTGTACCCGATATTGACTTATTTGCCTCAAGATTGAATCACCAAGTGGAAACATTATTTCATTGCGACCAGACCCTGGTTGCATACGCAGTTGATTTCATGGAATAATTTCCGTTTCTATGCTTTCCCCCAATTAGCCTGATTGGCCGAGTGATTCATCAGGTCCAGGAGGACCAAGCAGAGGGTATGTTTGTTATCCCACATTGGCCTACACAGCACTAGTTCCCCACGTTGATGAGTATAGCTTATGTCATTAACACAATCAGATCGGCAATCTCTGCAGTTGTTCAGTTTTCCACTGGTGTTTCATTTGGTAGCCTCCCGTTGACCTCCAGATTTATGAGAAGTATATTGATTGATCATTTCCTAGATACAAGACAATCTGGGATGTTAGTGTTGTGTTACGCTACATTAGATGACCTTAAAGTTATCCCATTGCATTTTGTACCCCATCCTATTTGAGATGCATCATATGATATATTGTTATATTTGGCTGGGAATAAGTCCAGCTTCTAAAAGCTTCTTTGTATTCAATAGTTTCAATCCACCAAGTCGGGTCTTTCCTTGCTTCTTGTGATAAACCCATTGAAGTATCATAGTCATTGTTATTGCTCCAAAGTGCCTCAATCTTATCCCATTCAAGGTGACTATAAAATAATTTACCATATAGTATGCCTGATAAACTTGACACCAGATTTCCAAGAATTTGAGCTACCTCTCGTATCAAGGGTGATTTCTTGAGTAGCAAAGTTTTGCATGATGCATCAAGTTTGACTTACTTGTCTGTTGTTAGCGAAATACACATGTTCTCTGAAGCAAGTACAAAGCCCAAAATGTATAAACTGTTGCGCGTGCAGTTACTGACTTACCCTCATGAACAACGAACCCTGTTTGGGTCATTAAATTGGTTATTTTGTCTACGTTTCTGCAACATTTTTCGTAAGTATCACCAAAACAAAAGTGAATCACCAATATAAGCTACTGACTGAAAATCTTGAGCTCAGTAGGTATGAAGGGGGATTCTTCCCTAAAAAGGGGTGTGTTTTTTGTTTTTAGGGTGGGTGGGTGGTGTGGGGGGTGGGGGTTTGTGGGGTGGGTGGGGTGTGGATGAAATTAAAAAATTATATGAAAGGGTGGACGACTTGTTAAAAATGTTGGTTGTTAAAAAAAGGGTGGGTAGAGATGGTTAAAAAAAGATATTGAAAAACTTACTTAAAAAATGAAAAAACGATTTGAAAAGATGTAGTAGTATAATAAAGCAGGTGCATGAGTAAGTATTTATAAAAACTGAGATTAGATGAATTAAAGGAAATTGCGCGTGATAAAAGACTATTAATGGTGCGAGACCTCAGAAGAAACAAAGTTAATAAACGGTCTTGGTATGAGGCGATAAAAATATATATAAAAATAAACAGACCAACGCCATTGTATAAATTAAACTTGGCTGAACTTAAAGAGCGCTTAGAAGCTGTTGCAATATTGCTTTACCAATTGTTGGCAGCGGAAAAAGAGGGTATATTAAAAAAGACTACATCATTTCCATCAAAAGGTTTTACGCGTCACCAGTTGATGGTGGTGAGTTGAACTTTGATGAACCACCAGATGAAAGTGGAAGGCATTTACGTCAATGGAGGATGGATATACTGGTTGGTCATAGCAAAGAAAAAGATGTAATTGTTTTTTGGGAAGCTGTTAAGCCAAAGATTATAGACAAGTTAACCTCAGACTTGCAAGAATTTGGGAGTGGGATAAAGTTTATGATTGAATTGATAATTAAAATGCATACAGAGAGAGCAGATCGTACGATCGTTGGAAGGTCATCAACGTTTAATAATAAAATGTTAAGTTTGTTTTATCCAAATGAGATAGAAGAGAACTTAACCACGGTCTTTGCAATAATTCAAGAGAAAATAGAAAAGTGGACGCACGATTGCTCTGGATGGGTGATAGATCGTTGTTGAAACGATACATATTAATATCGCAAGAGGTGGTTCTTATACCCCACTCCCAATAGAGCTAAGTAACAAAAAAGCATGCATCAACGTCAAAAACAAAGATAATGATTGTCTGAGGTGGGCGCTACGTGCTGCTTAGTTTCCAGCGAGTCATCATTCGGATATAATTTCTAGCTACCCATTGGCGGATGGTTTAAATTTTGATGGGATTGATGCTTCAACTCCAATCAGTCAGATAAAAAAGTAGAGAAACAAAAGAATCTTGTACTAAACGTTTTTGGTTACGAAAACAAAGCGATCGTAATTTATAAACTTAGCGATCAACCCACAAACATAAAACGTATTAATTTATTATTAATTCACAAAAAAAAAATTGCACAACACCTGGATCAAACATTTTGACCGTTTACTTTCCGATCAAACAAAACATAAAGCTCGTAAACACCTTTGCGTAAGATGTTACACGGTTATTCTACTGAAGCATTGCTCCAAAACACATTCTCGATTGTAATGGTATCGAAAGGCCGCCGGTTCGAATTGAGATGCCAAGCAAGGGTAAAAACGATCTACTACGTTTTCAAAACTTTCATAAAAAGATGAAAGTTCCTTATCTCATATACGCGGACTTTGAAGCGCTAATTTAAATAAAATGACGATGCGAGTACAACCAATACTAAAAAATTGCAAGAACACGTAGTTTGCGGTTATTCGTACATTGTTGTTCGATGCGACGGTCAAACTGAACCACCAGTGGTATACAGGGGTCAAGATGCTTCAAAACACTTTCTCGATGCGATCATTGAGGAAAAACAAAAAATCAATGACATATTTAAAAAAAAAAACTAAACAAATGTTTATCACGATAGGTGAAGTGAAAAATTATAAAAAAGCTAGCAAGTGTTGGATTTGTAAAAAAGTTTTTTACAGAGGCAACAAGAAAGTACGCGATCATTGTCACGTGACTGGAAAATATCGAGGCGCGGCGCATAATGTAATTTAACTGTAATTTTAAACTAAGACTAGAACCGAACAAAACGTTTATCCCGGTAATATTTCATAATTTGCGAGGATACGACTCTCATCTCATCATGCAAGCCGCGTGTCGAGTTAAAGGAAATCTAAAGTGTATCCCAAACAACATGGACAAGTATATTTCTTTTTCAATCGGGCAACTGCGATTTATCGACAGCGCTCAATTTTACATGCTTCGTTAGATAAGCTTGTTAAATCAAACAATCCTGATTCTTTATTAATATCTACCAAGTACGAACCAAATCGAGACAAACTAAAATTGCTTTTAAACAAAGGTATTTATCCCTACGAATACATGGACGATTTTGAACGTTTTGAAGAAACGAGTCTTCCTAAAAGAGAAACTTTTTATAGTAGTTTAAACGACGAAAGCATTACAAACGAGCAATATGAGCATGCTTTGAATGTCTGGAAAAAGTTTGATTGTAAAAATCTAGGCGATTATCACGATTTGTACGTGCGTACGGATACTTGCTTATTGGCTGACGTCTTTGAAAATGTTCGTGCAACTTGTATGAAACAGTACGAATTAGATCCCGCTCATTATTTTACACTAGTCCAGGCTTGAGTTGGGACACGCTGTTCAAACATTCGAACGTTTGTTTAGAACTATTGACGGATAACGACATGCATTTATTTATAGAAAAGGGTGTTCGGGGAGGTACATTGATGGTGAGCGAAAGATACGCTAAAGCAAACAATCATTATTTACCCGATTACGACCCATCAAAACCTATGAATTATATACAATATTTAGACGCGAATAACCTTTACGGTTGGGCGAAGAGTCAATACCTTCCGACCGGAAAATTTAAATGGTTAACTGAAGATACAATTGATTCGTTCGATATAAAATCAATCTCGCCAGAATCGGGGGTGGGGTACATTTTAGAAGTTGATCTCGAATATCCTAAATAATTACACAATTCTCACAACTCCTTTCCACTTGCTCCAGAGTCGTTGGTAGTTCCAAAGGAATGGATGTCTGATTATCAGCAATTGCTATTGAAAGGCAAACCCGCACCAAACGTTAAAAAATTAGTTCCAAATTTAAACGACAAGTCAAAATACGTTCTTCATTATCGTAATTTGCAATTGTATTTACAACTTGCTATGAAACTAACTAAAATTTATAGGGTTTTAAAATTTAATCAATCCCCATGAAATGAAGTCTTACATCTCCCTAAATACAACTCTGAGAAAAAATGCAAAATCTGATTTTGAAAAAGATTTGTACAAGCTCATGAATAATTCAGTCTTTGGAAAAACGATGGAAAATTTAAGAAATCGGATCAACGTGTATCTAGTGAGAGATCACGAAAAAGAACGTATGCGTAAATTAATCGCAAAACCAACTTTCGCAAAATTCAAGATTTTTGATCACAACTTGGCTGCTATTCATACGCACAAACTCAAACGTTTGCTTAACCGCCCAGTATACGTCGGAATGAGCAAACTGGATTTATCTAAAGCTTACATGTACGATTTTTATTACAATAATTTAAAAAGCAAGTACAACGACGAGCGCAATCTACTTTACACGGATACCGACAGCTTATTAGTTGATATTAAAACGAGAGATGTTCATAAAGACATGTCAGAAGACAAAGATCTCTACGATTTTAGTAATTATCGCAAAGATCATTGTTTGTATTCAGACGCGAATAAGAAAGTTATTGGCAAAATGAAAGACGACACATCTGGAACTCTTATTTCTGAATTTGTTGGACTAAGACCAAAAATGTACCCGATACTAAAATCTGATAAAGAATCTTTAAGAAAGGCTAAATGTGTAAAAAAGCCTGTTTTGAAAAAGAAAATTATGCATGAGCAATTCAAACAAGTTTTATCTCAAAAAAAGACTCTCACTCACTCTATGAATTTTATTAGAAATGAAAAACATACCATTTATTTACACGACACGCGTTAATAAAATGTCCTTATCTCCTTTAGAGATATATTTTACAAAACAGAATACACACTTATGAATACGGTCATTATAAGTTGATGACGTAAGATTATATTTTCGGTGGAAGTTGTGTATCTCTCGGAACAATTTGTAATTATTCTCTAACAAAACTACGAGAAGGACCCGATTCTAAATAACACAATATGGGTTCATTTTTTACGACAACAACATTTTTAATAGTATATGTTTTAATGGACCATATTGGATCGGTAGCTCTGCGACGAGTATCATTTTCAGCTACTCCAGGTGCGTATAAATATCTAACGAGCGCGTTTGAAGGAATTATTTTTATTTTTAATAACTGGAGAGGCTGGGTTTTGCTGAACCCATTTTTGTTTAATGGCATCTTTTGGTTTTAGTCCTATAAGTCTAGTTTCTTTGTTGTTTAGAGCTTGTATGACTTGTGGTAATCTTTTTACCCACCCCCTAGATCTTGCATTACTCATCATTTCTGTATTGATAAGAAAACAATCTCTCGGCTAAAGTTCTGTTGAATCATTCGACGATGCCTTGCGCTCTATGATTTTGAGCCTCGCTTCTCTGTATCTTTACACCTTTTTTACTCATTAAAGTATTTACGCTCGACATAAATTCTTTTCCCGGATCGACTTTGAGGGCCAAGTCAATAAACTTCGCTTGTAATTTTTTTTCAAACGCGTTATTGACTTGCGCGGCGATTTTATTGACAAATGGTTCAGTTTCTTTATATCTGCTCGCTTCGTCAGATATTGTTAACGCGTACTTGTAAACTTTTTACCAACACTATCGTGTGGAAGAAACAACAAATCAGCCTGATGAACCTCGTTTGGTTTTTCTTGAAACGAGTTTGAGCTGGTAGGTATAGGGATGTATTTAGGGTATGGTAGATAAATCTGCCATAACGCCTGCTTTCTTAACCACTCTTTAGTTGTACTTGTAGAAATTTTAGTTTCTTGAGCTAATTTCTTAATTGCTGTTTGACCCTTTTGATATCCTTTTGGACCATAATAAGCGTTTGAGTTTTTGTTTTGTACGCTTATCCAATTATTGTTTATAAATATTTTAAGTGGGAGAATTCATAATATTTTTAGGTAAAATTCCTTGTTGAACCAACCAATTTTGGGTCATTAATGCCGATCCGACCGTCAGTGTGAGTTTAAGACTATTGCTTACATCTAGTTTTCCCAAATCGGCCGGATTTATTTTAAACACTTTTTAGCACCCATGCTATAAATAACGGTTATAATTCCTATAACTCCTCCGTGATAGGCTGTATTGACGATTCCATTTGTATCTATGGCAGACATTTTATATTATAGACAATATTTTGTTTAATTTTTTTATCCAGAAATGGATTTTGATGATGTTCTGTGAAATCCAGAAATGGATTTTGATGATGTTCTTTGAAAAACTCGTGGCTCAGATACCCTACAACTCCCATGCCCAAGGTGACGAATAAAAGCTCATTTGATTTTTGTTGTTAATTTTCGTAAAAATCTTCCGTACTAGTTTTAAACATTTGGCTAGCGATAGTGCTATAAATAACGGCTATAGTTCCTACAACACATGCGTGTCGCGACCTGGTCGCGCTTCGTATCGCGCGTATAATTTATTTTGATCTATAGCATTTAAAGTTTCAATCTCGGAAATGGTATACTCTTTATCGAGATATTTTCTTGAATTTCCGCCAGCGACAATAGCCAACAAACGATCGCTGTGATTATTAGTAGGTGGTAATTCAACGCAACTTGCTTGCTGCTGCGCTGGCTCTTCGTTTAAAATTTTCGCAACTTGTTCCATTATTATATTAGTTTTGTTATATTTTTTAAAATTTGCTGAACGGAAGAAAGTGGTTTTATAAATTCATCATTGACGTATGAATATTTAGGATTCAAAAATACAACTCCACCAACTACTAAACAGTTTGTAAATACACAAAATCCAACTAAACATTCGATGAGCATATTTATCTATAAATGTTATTATAATCTTACAACAACTGTCAAGTAACCTGTCAAGTAATCTGTCAAATAACCTGTCAAGTAACCTGTCAAGTAACCTGTCAAGTAACCTGTCAAGTAACTGTCAAGTAACTGTCAAGTCTTGTCAAGACTTGATCAGTCTAGTATTTTATAATAAGTTGGTTGATCTGTTTTTAAAATTAACTTGCAATGTTTAGCTCGTTTTAATTTTTGACACATTTGTATTCTCAACTCTTGGGTCGGTATAACGTCATTTTCTCGAAGACAATTTTCGAACGAGTCTCTATCTTTACAATAAAATATACACAACCACTTTAGTTGCTCTCTAAAATCTTTCAACACGCTATTATATTTCTGCGAAAGAATCCAACAGCTGTGCTTGGCGTGTCTGCCGCTAAAAGCTAACTGGCTGATCATACATTTATTATTCTCGTCGTATTTTCTATACTTTATTTGTTTGCTCGCGGAGCAGTCGTCGATGATAAACAACGTCTCATCTCCTTTAAAAACATTGTGGTAAATTTCTATCACTTTGTTTAGCGATAAATCACTTAGATTGTTAATGTACACTCGTTCATCGTTCCAAATCCATTTTCTGTTTTGGTAGGCGAGATTTTCAGCAATGGTCGGACATAATATAACGATATATTCAAAATATTTACGATATTCATCTTCCAATAAATTTAAAGCAAATTTTGTTTTTCCACATCCACTCTGACCACAAATCAATGCAGCGTGTGGATATCTCGGCAACATGTTTAAAACTAGTACAAAATATTTTTTTTAATATATCGCACTATGAAATCGTCCATTTTCGATATTGAGTTGAGCGTCCATGATGATGTAAATGAAGCAGTATAATTCGCCGGGAGTTTCCGACTCTTTTTTGAGTTGAATGGTAATCCCTTCGGATAAGTTTTCTACTCGCCTTCCAATTCCGTGAACTTTGTTGTCGTCGTTGCTTCTCATATCTAAAAACAAACTGTATTTGTTCAGAAAGTAATTGCCTTGTTTCACACTCGATATACTTAATGATCTAGGTACTCCGTATTTTTCTGTTGAAAAATGTAATATCTTTGAATTTTTCCCAGTGTTGATATCTACTTATCCCATACGCGTAAAGTTGATTTGGAACTCCTTCGATAGTAATTGAAACTTTATCAATTTTTGGATTATAAAATTTCCAAGTTTCTTTTACATCGGACTCTTTGAATAAAAACAGTATTCCTTTCATGCTTTTTGCCGGCGTATTTAGATTTATATTCCACGTTTTATCTCTCTTGTTTAGCGGTTTTACGCTTTGCCTCAAGACTCTATGGTATTATAGCCAACTTAGAGTTATATTGATTTTTAATCATTTGCGCGAGATGCGGATTACTAACAACCTCGTATTCTAGAGAAATTCCGCTTATGATATATTTACTATTGTCGTCTGTGCTTTTAATAACTTTTGAAAATTTATTAAACGTGAGTTCATAAGTTAATCGATCCGCTAGCCTGTCTTGATAATACGGTTGATGATCGGTCAATAGTTCAAAGTCGAGTGGAATGTAATCTCTATTGTTATAGGTATCTGCGATGGCCTTGTCTTTTCCTTGGTTAGCCGTAGCATCACCGTCGCTAGCACCTACTCTTAATTTAGTTATATTAGGAAGTTCGATTCCTTGATACACAATATTATCATTATCGTCTTTCATAAACCACTCGTCTTTAAAACAATTGTACACATCCGCATCGTCTAAAGAATACACTTCATTTCCTTTAATTTTAATTGAAATATTTTTTTACGATGCTCTGCCTATATTATATACGATTGTTCTGGTATCATCTTCAGATTCTAGAGTAATGTTAAAAGCCAATCTAGCCGTACCTGGAACGATGACGTCATCTTTTCCTAAATTTGGGAAACGAACCGTCAACAGCTGATTTTCACTAATGGTGCTTGGATTGTTTGTAATGACGACATTTTGTCGTATTCCTTTTATACCTTTTGGTTCTCTCAATTTTCTGTACGGATTTAGTTTGTGTCCGAATACTTGACTCATATTTAACATGTAACATTATTTTATTTAATTTAAAAAAATGTTTGTAATTAAAATGGTTTCAATAGCAAAGATGGTTGGAGGCGCGGTAGTAAACGCACTCGCTTTTTCAGGATCAAATTTTTTATTTTCCAGTTTTCGTTCTAGTGATGCGGAAAAGGAACGAAAGAGGCACGATTTAGCGTTAGAACAACTTACTACAGCCAGAGACGAATGGTCAAAAGAGCGTTCGAATTATCTAAATTACATGAACGATCGGCTCAAAAAAGAATCGCACGCTCAAAAAACTTTTAGTAACATAAACGAAGCGATGAATGAATATTATATCGTTACTGGCAGTAAATTTGATTTACCTCCGAATTTATACGACGAGCCAATTCTATCCGATTTTTACGTTCCAACCGAAGATCAGAAAACTAGAGAAGTCTTGTTTGTCATTTTGGGTATGACGGTAGTAGGTTATGTAAGCTATAAATTATTAAAACAAGATACAAAGTAATTGTAAAATGGCAGAAGGAGGAATTGAGATAGATGACTTTGATCCGCCGATACAACAAGATGACTTTGAACAAGAAACGCCTTTTAATAACGATAATGATGATATTATAGAAATATTAGAAAGAGAAAGCCAAGAAAGATTAGCAAAAGAAAGATTAGAACAAATGGAAAGGGGAGAAACTACTTCTAATTCATCAGCAAAACTAGTTAACGATATGATTGAAAGATTTCGCAAGCTTTATGTTAAAAACTATAATCCCGACAAAATGTACCATAATGAAAATTTTCGTTTTGTTTATGAAGACTAAGCAAAAAAATATAATGAAAAAATAAAGTTTATTAATCAAGCTGATTATAATAAAAAATAATATCTAAAGGTTTTTATTACAAAGATGTAAATTTAACGCGTGTATCCGACATGACTGAATTTGTCACCCTAAGTAGAATAGAAGGTAGAGCGAGAGACAAAGGACATCAAGGAACTATATTTGTTAATGAAGCATTAGGTATTAAAAGTAGCAAGGAAAGAAAAAACTTCTTACTTTCCCCCCAAAAAAGAAAAGTTAAGAGTTTCAAGAACAACTTAGTATTATCGATAACATAATTCCTGAAAACATTGAAGTGCAAGATTTAACACAAACCGCAACGGATGTAACGCAACTCTTGGATGATATGCTTTCTATTATTTCAAATGAAGAAAACAATTCCTGAAAGCATTGAAACGCAAGAGGCGACAAATGTAAATGAAGAAAGCGATGAAGCATATGCCAAAATTCGATACGATGAAGAATTGCAAAACTTTATTTGGACTCAGCCCATGCGAGAACTGATGAGCCTTGATAAAATCTTGACAACGACTCAAGGTGAACTATTAAATAATTTAGCTAAATTGAACGCATTCGACAAAGAAATCTTAAAGAAAGAAACGCTGACGCTAAAAAGAATGAACTTGAAGAAATAGTCGTAGAAGCTAGTAAACAGCTGAAAAACTACAAGAAAGATTAGAAACATTAAAGGCTAAGATTTTGCAAGAAAACAATCTTCGTAGTCAAATCAATAGAATCAAATAAACGATTCATAAAATGTTGGAAATAGACGTTGCGTTAGGTGAAACAAATTTAACTTTGTTTAGAGAACAAGGCGTAACGATAGTCAGTATATTAGCGGCAATTAGTCTCGCCATCAGTACTGTAGTAATTGCTAAACGTAAAGATAACTATTACTTACTTAACCGCTCGGTTAAAATTCCATATCGTCGGTCCCGTTCCGGAAAATCCAAGATGGCGGCGAGGATACAAGCACGTGTAGAAATGTCAGAAATGAACGTCGACCCCGCGAAAATATCTGGTTTCTTTTCCACAGAAAAGGAGGTCGCAAAACCGTACGTAAATTTCTTTTGGTGAACACAAGCAGTGTCTATATTTATAGTCAATAATTGGGGTCTTTATGTAGACCAAAATCGTAGAAAAATATTACTCCACACTGACGAAATCAAACTAGAACTCTCGCTGTACACGACCGCTCACTATGAAAGTCAGTCACATTGTGTTTGAAAAAACGAAATCTCGCGCGTTGTGAGATATGCAAAAAATGTACCAAGTCCACGGCTGTTGCATGTCGCGATAAAAAGGTATATATATTTTAAGTCACTACAGTACCATCGTCGCTTCAATCTTACCGAGCGTAAAACCAATCTCAATACCGCCTATACCACCTACGCCTACACCAACTGGTGGTGGTGTAAAAGACTGGATACAAAAAACTCTATCGGAGATACTAAAGAAACTTGGATTGAAAGCCTTAGATTCTTTACCAACTATTATTGGAGGAGTTTTGAGTTGGTTATTGACTCAACTTTCAAAAGTGGTAGGATGGGCGGCGGAACATGTGTGCGCTATTTCGTAAGCGAGCTTCTGAATTTTAGTTTTATCTTAT
>CM055816.1:98002445-98007851 GCA_029582265.1 Zoroaster sp. YZ-2022 | reverse complement strand
GCTTTTATCTGACTGCTTTTTTTTTTATGCTGGGGTGTAGAAGAAACCTCCCCTCTTTGTTTTCTTCTTTTTCCCCCTCGGTTGAACAGCCACCATTTTTATTTCTTGTAGACATTTTTTGTAGACCCCTTTCCCCCTTGTCTTAACCCAATGATACTCCCAATCTTCTAGATTTTCCCAAAAGGTGTTGTAATGTTTCCCTCAGTTTTTAAAATACTTATTTTTGTACATATAATTACTATGTCCAGTGCATCCCTCTGCCCGGGAGCCAAAGGTTTTGACGGAATTTCACGGATTTTTACCTCAGTCCTGGCTGTACACTTACCATGTTTGGGGGATTTTGGCCAGGGGTTTTACGGCCTTCTTTTTTCTTTCACCCATTTTTTTTCCATGAGGGGTTTCGCCGTATGCTGCCCCCTGGCGGGGCGTGTTGTCAGCGGTGCCTTTTATAAACCCTGGTTTGATAAATCCCTTTTGATGGCATTTCCTCCAAAAAAATTTCCCAGGCTGCCTGAGTTGGGAATTTTTACCCCCCGGGCTGTGCCATGAGGTATTATACAATAATCAGTAAATCAAGTTTTTGTGGTTCTCTGCTAAATGGTTTAATTTTTTTTTTGTTCCCATTGAATTTTTTTCCCGGTTCATTTCAATTGGTGTAATGTTCGCCGGGGGAAAAATATACTAATTCATCCCCAAATTTAAATTTCCCCGAAACAATATCATTTCTTAAAAAGGGAATTGTATAAAACAATTAAAAAAAAGCAAACTATGAATATTACTCCGTCGTAGTACTTCAATAAAAATTTCCCTTTGGGTTTTTAAGCAATATAAATAACTTGGTATTATTAGGGCGAAATTGTTTAAAATAATCCTTTTTAAAAATTTTTTATTATATTACCTCCATCAAAAAACAATTTTCCCTTATTGATAAAACCGCCTATTTTATACATTTGAGAGTTTTTATACCACTTTGGATGGGTTGTCCCCTGGGGGCGGAACGGTGAATCACAGGGAATGTGAATTTTTATTATTATTTATTTTTTATTTTTTTTAATTTTTAAATTTGTGTGTACTTTTCTTAAGGAAGCCTTTTTGACATTAATATGGTTCCTTTTTGGTAATCTTAAGCTCTGTTTTTTATTTATTTATTTTTTTTTCGTTTAATTTTTTTTTTTTCAATTATGAGGATCGTGTTGAATGAATTAATGGACGGAGGAGGGAGGACTGACCCCATTTTCAAAAAGTGACAACCGGCTTTTTGGGAAAAAAAAAATTTCCCCAAAGAAACCCACTGATATTTGTACTCTAAAAACGGTGGGCAGACGGTGGGTACCAGCTATAACTAACAGACTGAGAGCTAATCTGCAGAAAAAGGGTTTTTTTAGTTTGTTTTGCAATGAAACTAAACTGAATCTAAGATGTTTACATTTTTTTCTTTAAAAACAGCATTCTTTTGTCGAGAAATATAAATCGTCCCTTAAACAAACATGGCAAAAAAATTCTTTTAAAAAAACAAATTTGTGGCCTTTATCTAATTCCGTCACCGTGACGCCATCTTGAACATTATTCCCCCTGTAAAGGCCGTGATATCATTCCAGAACCATCTCAACTCCTGGGGATTCGATGCTGCCAAATGTCCAACGAGCAATCAAACATCCATCTCCCCCTCAAGGCCCCCTTTTATACCCTGGGGGAAGCTTTTATAGTTATGTGTCCTGCTCAGGACACAACCCCCGGTCGCGGCCAGTATTCAAACCACATTCAAAGACCGGCCATCAAAACCCGATCCGATGTCTAAACCACTCGATGGAAACCCAATTCGATAAAGGGGTCAAATTTAATATGGAAAGACGGGCATTTGATTTAGTACGGGTCAGAATAATTCAACATCGTTACATAGAAAATAAACATTTTAAAAAAAAAAATTTGACAAATTTCCAATCAATTTATTAACCTTGCATAAAAAAAAAGTGTTTTTGATACATAAACAGACTATCGGAAAAAATGATTACTCAAAAAAATTAATTAAAATTATTTAATACTTCTTTTTGGTTTAAATTCTCAATCAATGTTTTTTGACGATAAAGGGTTTAAAAAAAATTCCCCCTTTAATAGTCTAACACGTTTTCCCTTTTTAACTATTTTTTCCCATAAATGGTGGTCCAAAATTTTCCGACATCGGGTTTTCGGGAAGAAAAAATAGTACTTATTTTGTAACGTTTTTGACATCCCCTAGATCATTAAAATTTAAAAAAATTAGTCATGGAAGATTAATGATTAATTTTGATAATGATTTGGTTTGGTTAACATTTTTTAAATTTCATATCATTTTATAAAAACAACAACATGTAACTACAATGAATTACAAATATACATATCTTTGAAAAATTGTGACTAAGATGATTTTAAGCACGCTTAAATCTGTTTCTATGACACTTTTTGGGTTTTTGGAAGATGATTCCGGGTCTGAACCACGACAGAAAAGCCCCTCCCCCCGTTCCTTTTTGAATTTGGGTTTCCCTTTTAGGGTGACATGATGTGGGCCTTTTTGGTGATGGAGGTAGACTTTAAGCAGTTCAGAAATAAAAATTGGGAGCAATGTTAACAATTTTGAACAATTAGCATAAGTTTAAAACAATTCTTTTGTGAAACGGAAGCCAGTGCAGTTCTTTCAAGATTGGGGATATGGCATGACTGTTGGGCAAAGGGCTGTTTTTGTTTTTTATTTCTGAAGACAGATATTTGATTCCGGGGAGACCGTAAAAGGATTCCATTATCGAGCCGTGATGTGACAAACCCTGTATAATTTGTTCCCGCACTTTTATTCAAATATTTTTATTCAGCCAATATTTCTCTTGAAAAGGGTGATATGAACAATTTTGGGGAAAGAGGTTTTTTAAAATCATTTGAGTCAAATATAACACCCCAAAATTTCGTGGGATGGGGGGGATCTAGTCAAATTTAATAAATGGAAAGGAAACTTTTTATTTGGGCCGGGAACCAAAAAGAACAAAAACTGTTTTCGTCGTTCAATTTTTAAAGTTTTTTATCCCTGAATTCCTAAATACATTTCTCCACGTTTTTAAAAAGAATCGGGGTTCTTTAGAAGATTTAAAAATAATTAAGCGGGGTCATCAGGGAGATATTAAAATTTTAAAATTTTACTTGAAAAAGATATAACAACCCCAAAAAGGGATAAACAGTAAACCCTGTGGACCGAGAATGGGTTGGGTATCGAAAGTAAGAATAACAGGTTTGGAGATGGGTTTTTAATACAAACGTCAGGCCTATTTAAAAAGGGGAACAAACCCGGGCTGTGTTGTTTCAAAGATATTAATTAATGTTTTTAAGGGGAATCCTTATTTATTGAATTTTTTAAATTTAACTGATTTTCTTTGATCAACCAGATTGTATTGTAGAATAAAATATAACATGACTTGGGTTCGTTTTTTTCCCGCATAAAATATTTGAAAACCAAAAACTGTCTTCCTCATCTTTTCCCCAAAAAACCCCAGGGAAAAAAAACCACCGAGCTTGCCCGATGGGATTGGGCTAAATCCTATAAGCGGGGTTCCCTGATATACCTATAGGGTTTGGGGGAATTTTAGGGTTTGGGGGATAAACAATTGATTTAATTTTTCCCTACTGACGTGCTTCATTCCAAAGGCAGCCTTTTTTAAACTTAATTTTACGGTACAGTTGTATAGCGACGTACGAATCGGCCAACAAAAAAAGCCGGTTTTTGGGCTATTTCCCATCTTGGGTAACCTCTTTTTTTTAAACTTTAAACCCGTGAAATACATGCGTGTATGCGTTTTTTGGGAAACGATCATTTATAACCTACACAAATATGATGGCTGAAGGCCCCAAAAACTAAAAAAGCCAACGCGCGGGGGCCCAAAAAGAAGGAAAAAAAAGAAAGACCAACAAACATCAAAAAGAACAGGTTAAACAGCAATTGTGGTTTGCTGAAACCATTTTTTGACTCCATCCTTGGTTTCCTCCCGCTCCCGCCCGTTTCCACGGACGGGACTCCCAGTACTTCACTTAAAAGCTCGTGTCATCTTTCCTGTTTATTGTACATTCCCCCTATTGATTTTGTTTTTTTTATCATAAACTGCAGACCTCTCATTGAAAAGATGTGGGTTGAAATTGTCTACAAGCTCGTTGGGCGACTATCTTGGGTTGAAAAATTTCACTTTTCATGAAGATCAAATAAGTGTATAAAATCGGATTGTTAATGGAAAAAAATTTAAATTAAAAACATTGAACACTGTATGGCATACTGTTTTTTTTAAAGTTTTATTTAAAAAAATTTCCCAAAAATTCAATCTCAATTATTTATTAAATTTTTTACATAAAGCATCCGAATCTGCAGTCAGGAAAAAAAAAGGGCCGAAAACTGGGGATATGTTCCCTTTTAAAAAGAATATCCCGTCGATCGATATTTTGAAATGGGGGAGGGACTTTCCCCCTTCCCCCTCCCCCCCCCTCCACCTCAGTTCCCCCAATTTTGTGGGTGCCTGTTGTTTTCTTGATTTTTTTCAGGCTTATCGTTCCCAAAAAAGGACCATTTAATCTGTCCTTTTCCCCCATACTATCTGGGCATAAAAAACAGCCCCATAATAAGACAACCCGGGTCCGATTAAACTGTTGATAAGAAAATTTACCTTTTGGTTAACGTCTTCCTTTCCCTCTATTAAGAACTGATTTATTTTTTTTATTCTAGGTTCCCCGTTTTTTTCGAGAGTTATCCTATTTCCAAAAATTTCAAATTTTCAAACTGTCATTGCCCCAAAAACCCGGTTTGTCTTTCTGTTTTCATGTTCAATCCACAAACCGATTCTGGTTTTAAATTTTTGATCCATAACTTTTACTTGTTTTAATGATTGTTTAAAGATGTCAAATTCTAAATGGTCGGAGAAAAACTGGGTTTGTTCCTTATAAAAAAAAATTCCTCGATCGATATTTTTGAAATGGGGGGAAACCCCTCTCCTCCTCCTCCTCCTCCTCCTCCTCCGGAATTGTCCAGAGACAAAACATAGTTATTATTATTATTATTTTTATTTTTGTTGTTGTTGTTGTTTTTAAATTATTATTAGGTTTTCTATCATAAACCCAATATGAAAAACAGAAGCACCAAAGGACAAGTTAAAATGGATTTAAATTGACATCAGTGTCTCCCATATGTGTAATGTCAAGTTCTGATGAATAAAAACGACAATAGCCTACTAAAACCTGGTTTTTTTCATTTATTTTTTATTATAGGTTTTCCCGTCTTTTGGGCGGGAGCCCCAATTTTAAAACCGGGTCTTCCATTTGGCAAGGCAAGCCCTAAAAAAGTCATTCTTTTCATTTCATGCAAAAAGTTTCATTTGGACGGAATTAAAAAGAATCACCATTCAA
>CM055816.1:97989945-97997445 GCA_029582265.1 Zoroaster sp. YZ-2022 | reverse complement strand
GAGGTCAATGGAAGTAGTTGTTCTGATGATGACCTTATTGGATTACTAATCCGTGCGAACGGATTATAAACCGTGCGAACGGATTACTAAACCGTGCGTCGATATAATCTCGTGCGAACGGATTACTAACGTGGAACGATTACTATCCGATGCGCACGGATTACCCATTGGAATTTTTTCTACCACTGTCCCTTCCGGGCTTGCACAGCATTCCAGGACCGGAAAAAACAGTACAGTTGTTTGGTGTTATTGGGGACCCGCGCTATTTTTGCAGCATAACAGAGTGCGCCTCTATGGAACAAATTGTTACTTCCACAAGTGGGGACCGGTAATCGGTCCCCACAGAAAGGTCGGTCCCACTTTGTTGGTGTGTATTCCAACGGCGGTCCTCAAATTGCACACTGGGTTAACACAAACAAACAAACAAACAAACAAACAAACACCTCAACTAACTCACTTTAAATTATAAGCCCAAGATCTCGGTGAACGAAAACAAAATTTGCAAAACAGAATGAATTCTTGTCAAATTACTTTTAATATAAAATAATTAACTGACTTGAGTTTATAAATAAACTGATGTGTCTTGACAGCGAAAGCCAAAGTCTTGAGACTTTACTCATAAGTGTATACATTTACATGAATCAAGAAGTTTTACCTGTTTACTAGGGGCACTCTCTTTCCATAATTGTAGCGTATTTCCACCTTTCTTTATGGAGGAATTTGCAACTATCACCAAGTGAGGTTGTTTATTTAAAACAATCTTTTCTACTCTAGCATTTGGGCTATCCATTCATCATTTATATATCTTCCTTGTTGTCTTCAAATGTTGCATTGATGCTGTAAATAAATGACACATGAATAATTAATAATCTAGTAAATTATATATTTTGTCATAACATGCATAGCAAAATTAACAATTACTGTGAATCTGTAAATTGATGTACATCAATGGCAACAAATTCACAGCAACTCAGGCAGTAGGGTCTAATTTACAAGTTTTTCTCCCACACTGTAGATACATTTTTATATTTCTCTTAATTCATATACATTGTAAGTTTTATAACATTTGTATTAAATCAAATGCATGCAATGTGACTATCCCCCTTACCCATAGAATAATAATATTTAAAAACAGCAGTCTTCAAAGTTTGATGAAAAGATTTTGTGTCACTTGGAAACTTCAGACATTATGGACAATTATATTTAATGCCATGATAAAATGTAAGCAAATTCAACTTCAAACAAGTAACATTGTGATGTCTACTAAAGTCTTCAATGGAAAGGGATTCCTTTAAAAATAAATAAAAAAACAACCTCTGGACAAATCTTTCTGAATGAACTCCTAACCCCATTTTATGAACAGATTCACGATTGATGTTGGCTGATTTTTGCAGCCCCAAAGACAGATTTCGGAGGAAAACTCCCATCCTTGTAGAAGCTACATGTTAAAATACGGCGTATTTCACTAAAGTCCATGTTTGCGATCATTATTTCTCTAATAGAAAATAAATGCTGTGATCAAAGCAGATGCAACTTTACATGAGCAATGACCCTGACCTAAATCAGCTAAAATAGCTTTGTACACAGTGGAATACAGTGCAAAAGAAATCGTAAATAAAATCGGGAAAAAACCCCAACTTTAATCCTTACATTGATACATACATGTAATGATTTTACTATATAATACATTATATAAATTATATGCAATAACTTGTACATAGGAAGTGTGGATGGAGGTCTCCAAAAGCATAGCTTGTCGAGGGGAGACCCCTCCTGATACAAGAACAAAACAAATAAAACAAAACAACAATTATGATAATGGATAACAAGACAAACCTAAAACAACTCATTGATTGGTATAACTAGTGTATAAAGATAAACCTGAGATAAAAAATAAACAAAATAACAAAAAAAACCCTTTATAAATGTTAGCCAATTAGATGAGTTTTAAATTTACATTTAAATAATGATAGTAAAGACAAAACAAAACAACAATTATGATAACAATAAAACTTAATAACAACTTAAAAAATTTGTATAACTGATACAGAAAAAGCCTGAGATTAGAAGAACGAAAATTAAGCTTGTAAATATTTCCCAATTAGATGAGTTTAAATTTAGATTTGAATAAGGACATATTTGGTATATTTTTAAAAAAGGTATTCAGAGAGTTCACAGCTTGTAGGCCTTTATGTTTTACACCTTTTAGCTAGTGGGGCAGGCATAAAGATAAGATAAGGATGATCAAATTTTACACTGTCTAGTGTAGTGATGATGAATATCTTGATTTTTTCTGAACATTGAACAGATAGGGAGTTTTTTGTTGAAAAGCTGGTATAAAGACCCAAGCTGTAGATTATAAATATCATCAACTTAAAATGTTTTATATTTGTATACTAATTCTAAGGGCCCTTTTCTTAAGGACAGCAATTCTATTGATTTTAACTTATCCACAAATTTCCCCATGCTAAGATGCCATAACTAATGAGGCAACATTAATGCATTGAAAGAGGAATAAGATACTGGGGAGTTAAGTTTGTTGATAACACCAATATTTCTAGAGATGATCGAACAAGTACATGTATTAGATTTTTTTACTCCAAGAAAGAGATTGATCAATATACAATCCTAGAAATTTCAAACAATCGGTGTTCTCAATAAGTGTGTTGTCAATAGGACAGAGAATTCAGCAGGTGAGTCAAACAGTCTTGTTACTATTATTACGGGTACTATACTAAACTGAGTTGAGTCGTAGACACCCATGTACCAGTACATGAGGCCCCAAAAAGATGTTGAGTTGTTTTCCCACCGATACCCAAAAGTGCTGAAATCCGGTCGGTTTTTTTCTTCTTTTTTCCCGTCATTCATAGGCCTATTTATTAATGAAACTTACCAATTTCATTGTAAAAAACATAACACGTTTGATTTGTGAAATTTTCCACTTTTTACCTGCAAATTTACCGGTACCCAGATTCAATCTACATGTGTTCAAATCGAATGGCTCGGCCCTCACATGGTGCACTGCCTTCGACACACTGTGTGCCAACGATTGCGACTCAATTACATCTGCACGTTTTCAAATCAAATGGCCCTCCACGTTGTGCACTGGCTCCCGTACTGTACGTGTACTGTCAACGATTGCGACTCGATCTACACGTTTTCAAATCGAATGGCCACTCACATGTTGCATGTTGAGCATTGCACGCAATATGGATGAATTAGCTGTGTCAATCACAGTGAAAAGTACAACAAAAATGCTTGGGATACTTTTATTAGGGTTTTCAGGTGAAAAATTATTCCTAAACCATTATGCTCAATATTTATATCAAATTAAAGGTCTTGATGAAAGAAATATAATGGTTTTTAAATCAAGAAAATCGGACGAGTAGTTTTGAGGAATCCTGTTTTATTTAATCAAGTATACAGCATTCGATGAAGCCCGACTGTCCATACACTGTGTACATCCCCAATGGCAACAAAACCGTTGAATCAGCCTACACACTGTGATACACGCACAGCATTCATGCTCGTTTCCTCATAAGAGCTTTTGAAAGGGTGTAAAAATACACTCTCCGCTCAAACTAAACATTCATTTACGGCTCAAAATTTTCACATATGATAGAAAGAGGTGTACAATTTATTCAGACATCGCTCTACTTTCAACTTAAAATTCACCTCAAAACGGTGTTTAATTGTTTATCTCTTCATATTAAACTTCGGTTGTAGAGTAGCTGTGAGATCGAGCTAGCATGGGTATTTAAAGAAACCCGTTTTCATGTCAATCACAACGTACTCGGCGCGGATACAGCTCCGAAGTGGATGCCCTCAGCAGAGCGCGGCAAATTTTACGGCCGAATGCGCCGATCTCGGAACACTCGAAAGGCTGGGCGGGACGAGAGTGGTTCATTCATAAAACCTAGCCTTTCACGTACTTCCGATTGCTATTCTATGTACACTGTTGATAGCTGAGACTATAAGCTTTCCAATGAGCTATTGCATGTAATATTTCGACAGGTAAAGTAATATAATTTTTGATTAAAATGTTGATGTTTTGTTGCGGGCAATGCGCTGTGCGTGTGGAGGGCTTCGGTCAAGCACGTACAAAGTGAAAACCCTACTTTTATTCTGAAGCAAAATTCCTTGCTGATAGGTATACAAATGGAAAACATGTATGTGGTTTCAGTTCCAATGCATTTCAATTTTAAAATGACAAATGAAAAAAATAAAATAAAAAAAATCCCGACCGACCGACCGACCCCTTCAAATATTTTCACTGGAGGGCAACTCAACAATTATTTTTTTTGCCTTATCTATATACAAGATTCTTCTTTTCTTTTTAAATGTTTTACCGTAATTAATGCCATAGTTATCGGCCAAGTACATACCGTACTTGTAGTATAATTCGCATAATATGGAAAGAGCTCGAAATAATGGATCATTTTCAAATCTGTAATTAATTTACTTCGTCATCAATTTCAAAACGATATCCGAGTAAATCAACGCGGTCTAAACTATACTCTAATGTTTTGACATAACACGTTATAATTGCACTCCCCAAAAAAGATATTATATCACGACCTAATTTAGTTTCGTTTTGGGTTTTTAAACATCTCGCTTTCCGTTAAATTTCAATGTCACTGAGGGAATCTTTTTCAAATTTTTTTTTTGAATCTCCTCCCCTTTAACGGAAAAGTCTTTGTCCCGCTTTTTTTGGCAAGCGCTAAAAAGGGAATTAAAAACCATTTCTTATATTGAGTTCCCCATCCATAATAATAAAAGTGTAATATATTCAGGGTTTGTTTCTTTTTTTCATTTAAATAGTAATTCCTTCGGATAAGTTTTGTACTTGTCTTCCCTTCCTTTATTTTATTGTCGTCCTAGTTCTCATATCTAAAAAAACCTATCTATTGGTAAAAAATCGGCGTTTTAAAGTTAGATAAAATTAAAAAACGACTCCATGGCGTGTTCTTTGTTCAATCTCAAAAAAATTTTTTAATTTCTTCCCAATGTTGATACTTTTTTTTCCCCGCGCGTAAGTTGATTTGAACCCTTTGATCAAATTAAACTTTATGTTTTGGATTATAAAACTTTTTCGTTTTAATTTCATCGGGTCTTTAAAAAAAACAAAATTTCCCTTTTATACTTTTGCGGGTGTTTTTTTTATATTCCACGTTGTAGCGCGTTTGTTTATGCGGGGTTTCCCTGGCCACGTTTCCACGATCGCCCGATTTGAGAGTCGATAGCGTGGGGGTCGTGGTCCGTGGACGGGGTTTTGGGCGTGTGTCGGAAAAGACTGTAAAAAAATTTTGTCTTAACCCGAAAAAACCCCGAGAGAGCGGGGAAGAACAACTAAGAGGCTAGAGGCAACAGACCTTAACAGACCTTATGCCAAAAGGAGGATCTGGTAAACCCCTTTCCTTATGAAAGGCAGAGCCATAAAAACATCCAGCTCAAAGGGGAGTTTGTGGCGCAACAGGCAGACAAGATGGGGACAACCGGCAATGAGCTCAAAAACCTGGGACAACACCACAGGACAAATTGGGGAGGTAAATATACATTTTTTTAATGTTTTTAATTTGTTTATTGCGTTTTAAAAAATAAATAACGTTATTTTAGGAACCCTTTTACAATGAAGACTTGTAAGTTTCTAAAATATGTTAAATTAAAGATAACATTACTTTTAAACTATATTGCATCCCCGACTTTTCTCATCTAAAACATAATTTTAAATTTTAAATAAAAAAAAATTTAAAAAAAATTTTTTTGTTTGATTTTATTGGTCTAACAAAAAATGACAAAGAAGGGTTAAGGTATTGCTTTATGGGGAAACCCTCCCCTATGTCTTTTTTGTCTTTTTTTGGGTTTAAACAGGGGGGAAGAAATCTGGGGGGTGAGGGGTTCAGTCAACGGACCAGTGGGTGGGGCAATTTCCCGTTCTGGTACCCCCTATTATCGACCTGCAGAAACTTGTCAGCCTTAAGTCCGTTGAACTCAGGCTCCCCTCCCTTTTGGGGGAGCTCCCAAAATGGTGCAATCATCCAGGTGCAGAAAGGGTGCCACCCCCTCCCCCCTCCAGCTCCTCAATGTTCCCCCCTGCTTTATGAGTTTGCTGGATTGGCAAATTATTTTTGTATTATGTCTAATTATTTTGTTTTTTGATTATGAAATTGAAATGTAAAAGTTTGAAATTTTCAACTCATAGAAAATATTTAATTTTACTTTTATTTGTTTCACAGGGACCATGCTCGGGGTTCCTGGCCTCCTGGCCTGCTGGTGCAGCTACTTTGCCCTCTACGTCGAGAGCATCCTCAAGCAGCTGTCTGGGCAACTCAGGGGGGAAAGCCGAACACTCACCCAGGAGGTCCTGCATGATATGGAGGACAAGGCAGGCACAGAGGTCAGCAGGGTTCAAAAGCAAGCAGCAACAGCATGCCAGCCACAAGCAGGCAAGTATTTTTTATATATCTTTCGAATTTAAAATTTTTAAATTTGTAAACTTTGCAAAAATCACCAAACTGCATTTTTTAATTTGTCCTAATATTTTATGTTCAGGGGGACCAGAACTGGCAGCCTCATCCCAGTCAAAAAAATGAAATTTCATTGGAAATTAGTTTACAATTTACATGTTTTCAATGTTTTTCAAAATTCCTCAAGAAAGAAACTGTTTTTTCTAAGTTGTTAATTTTGTTTAGTCAAACAATAAATATTTAGAAAAATAGATCTTGTCTGTTGTTTTAATGTCAATTAAAGGTGATATTAATTAAAGGTGTTAATTCGGTGATATGCCGACATTCAAATCATCATAACATTCTTATTATTTGTCCGATTTTGCTAAAACGTTCACTTGATTTGTACCTTAAACTTCCACTTTCATTCAAGATAAGTTGTTCTAGGGTAATTCCATTTAATTAATAAAGAGGCAGTTAAACAAAACATACAGTCGGTGAAAGTATCACAGTGATAACAGTTAACAGTTCATTCATTGTTCAAATTTGGTATCATGTTGTCCTGCCATGTAGCTCCCCCTGGTGAGTTGGACTGCTCAGCTGTTCCCTTTTATCTTTTGCTTCTCTAGTGGATCTGTTCCTCCCTCAACTGGTTGCTGGACGTCCTGAGGGAACCTCATCTCTCCAGGTGCCACGTACCATTGTGCTCCCCATTGGAACTGGGTACCTGCAAATACAATCATATATATTTTATATTTGTTTGAAATTTAAATTTTATGACAATAGATTGTACACTTTATTTTCAACAAATCACAAAAATATATCTTTAAATGAACTAGATACTTGTCCTTAGAAGTTGTGTAGTACACGGCAGCCTCAACTATTCCCCCACTGTCTCAGGCCCTGTTCCAATGTCCCAAGGAGGCACCTGAATCTCTTGGCCAAAATACCAAAGGCATTCTTTTACACACGTCATCCTCTGGATATCCTGTAGTTGTATATGAGACTTCTTTGGGCATGCTCTCCCTTTATATGGCTTCATCAGTTTGGGCCA
>CM055816.1:97737746-97989445 GCA_029582265.1 Zoroaster sp. YZ-2022 | reverse complement strand
TTCAAGGAAAGTAGATTTTTTACCGCCCAATTATTCAGATTGTTTAAATCATCCTGAATGTTGCTAACAACATTGATGTGCCTATTTTCACTAAGTGTAATATCGTCCAAATATTTCCAGCATTTACTGTGAACAGAATCAGCAGAACTATTAATACAAACAAGAAAACTCACTGGACCTAATTTGTTACCCTGTGGGACGCCATCTGAAAGGGTTTGCCAGTCAGAAAAGGTATGTTTATACTTGACCCTTTGTTGCCGACCACTTAGGAAATTAGCAATCCAATGTACAATAGCTTGAGACACATCCAAATCCATATCGATATATACACCCAATATCTCTACAAAGTTTGGTGTTTTTGTCTAGTCGGTCAAGACTTTCACATAAAGCAACCTGACTAAACACCCAATTCGTCATTTCGTGAGATACTAAAAATGTGTGTGCTGCTCTTGCCACAAATTATCGGCATGCACACTTTTAGACTTGTGCCATGCATACACAAGGATACATTGTATCATATAACATACATGCTATATTCTACACATGTTATTAAATCTCCCCCACAGTAGTGTGGGTGGGGTCTACGAACGAATACTTACCTGTAGAGCTACTACATTTGCATATTTCCCCAACCGGCAGGTTTCGTTCGCTAAGAATTTACACACAATAGGCCTACCCACAATGCCCTGTGGCACGTCCGCCCTCTATCGTCCTCTTTTCTCGTGCGCTTACAGGCCTAACTCTATCGAGTATAGTGGGGTAGGAGGGAGGGATGCTCTACAGGTAAGTATTCGTTCGTAGACCCCACCCACACTACTGTGGGGGGAGAGTCTACGTCACTCTACTTACCTGTAGAGCTACTACATTTGCATAGATTAGCACCGTATTATGGCGGTGGGATGCGAGATAGTATTGTGTAAAAATAAAATGGAAGGCTTGCTCAAATCTTTTGGAATATAATTGGGGAGGAGTCAACAAGTACATAAGTATCCGAGTTCAAACCTTTTACTCATAAATATATATACAATGATATATATATATATATATATATATATATATATATATATATATATATATATATATATATATATATATATATATATATATATATATACACACACATACGTGAAATAGACAGTATTACACTATACATTCAATGTATGTGACGTCACTGCAATGGACATCTCTAAAGTGAAAGCTCATCTATAGTAGTTTTGTTGCAGTGGCGTCCTACTAAGTTATCAAATTTAAGTGACAAGACTCACCAATGCAGTGTGTCTGTCTTCTACTGTGGTCCTTGAGGATGGTGGTCGTGCTTGTTAGCAGATGTTCTGGCTGCTGTCATTAGTGTCAAGACTGTCCGTCCTGTTCTACCTTCAGACTGGATAACATCTTTGAGGTAGCAGCTTGTGAAGGTGTTCTGCGACTTCCAGCATGCTGCCTGTATTATATCTTGAAGGGGAACACCCTTAAAAAAGGCCCATGATGTTGCCATTGCTCTGACATCATGCGCACGGATTGTTATATCTGACTGAGTGGGCCATTCATTCGTGGCTGAATGAATGGCTGTCACTATCCACCTGGTAATTGTGTCTTGTGTCGCTGGTCGATATGGTGACACTGACGTAATAAATAGTGGTTTAGTGCGATTAATGTACCACTTCAGTGCGCGAACTAGGCACCAATATTTGTCTGCTGTTACAGCCGAAACAGACTTAATGTCTGGAACGAATATATCTGGTGGGTAAAACATCTCTGATTGATATTTTATTAAGAATTTCGTATTTGGGATCAGCCGTACACCAGTTGGTTCCCATCGAATTTGTCCTGGCTCGATCGTGAGAGCGCACAATTCACTACGGCGTCTGGTGGTTGCCATTGCTAGTAGGAAAGCCACTTTGATAGACAGTTGCAACAGCGAGGCTTGGGCCAATGGTTCAAAGGGAGTCTCAGACAGTGCGGATAGCACTTGAAACAGGTCCCAGGATGGAATGAGTTTGCGCACTGGGGGTCGTTGTATAAACATTCCCCGGATGAGTTGGGCTATTACCGGGTTGTTTGATATAGATGATCCATCTGGGAATCCTTTGTGGATTGCTGCAATAGCTGAACGGTAATGTTTTATTGTAGTGATTGCTAGATTGCTCTTAAACAGGTGGACCAGGAAATCCCCTATTGTTGTTAAAGAAGCAATGGTAGGATCATGATTCTGTCATTTACACCATTTGAAAAAATGGTGTAATCTGCTGTAGACCTTCCGAGTCGATGGTCTACGACTGTGTGCAGCGATTGCTGCTGCGTCCTGCGAAAGGCCAGCTGCTCGGAGAGATCTCTTGACAATGTCCAGCATGTCAGGTGGAGATCCTTCGGAGCCGGATGAAGAAATCCCGATACTGGCTGGAACAGGATGTCCGGCCGATGGGGGAGAATTATTGGCCGATAGACTAGAAGTTTTACCAGTCTGGCAAACCACGGTTGGCGGGGCCAGAATGGGGCTATGAGCAGGATCTTGCAGTTCTCTTGCTCGATCTTGGTTAACACTTGTGAAATTAGTGATATTGGAAGAAAGGCATATGCAAGGATGCCGTCCCATCGTATCGATAAAGCATCTATGTGCCATGCTTTGGGGTCTGGACCCCGAGCACAATAAACCGGCAGCTGATTGTTGTTTGCTGCTGCGAACAGGTCTATGTGAGGCCGGTCGCGTCGATCTGCAGAACAATTTACTGTACTACGCTCGGGAGTAATGTCCATTCTGTTGGGACAATCTGCCTCCGTGACAATGCGTCCGCTAGGTAGTTCTCTTCGCCTGGGATATGTATTGCCGTCAGCGTAATTCTCTGTGTTATGCACCAATTGAGCAACTGCCACGTGAGGAGACACAGCTGGCTCGATCGTGTGCCCCCTTGATGGTTGATGTATGCCACTACTGTGGCATTGTCGCATCTGATTTTAACTGTTTGGTCTGTTACTGAATGAACAAAGTGATGAAGGGCCCCGCTGACTGCCAACATCTCCAGTACATTGATATGATATGTTTGGCAGTCGGTGTCCCATATTGCTGCCACTTGACGTGGTGTCAGTGTGGCCCCCCCCCCCCCATCCGGTCAGAGAGGCATCTGTTGTTATGGTCACTGATGGATATGGTTGAGGGAATGTTATCCCTTTCATGAGGTTGTCTCTTTCTGCCCACCATTGGAGATGTGGTTGTAATAGGGATGTGACCGGGACGACATGGTGAATTGGATGGCGACTGGGTCGAAAAAACGATAATAGGTAGAGCTGGATTGGCCGCATTCGGAGTCTGCACCAATGTATGAGGTCTACTATGCTTGCCATCAGTCCCAGTTGTCTGAGCCAGGCTCTTGCTGGTGCAGACGTTGTTTCCATGAAGAGCTTCACGCACTGTTGAAGATTCATGATGCGTTCGTCTGCCGGGCGAGCAGTTCCTTTTTGGAGGTCGACCACCGCGCCCAAGAAGACCGGGGTCTGTGTGGGCTGTATTTGTGATTTTGTCTCGTTGATGATGAACCCCAGATTATTTGTCAGACGTTGTGTTGTTTCTATTGCTGCCCATGTCTCTTGGTACGACTGACCTACTACGAGCCAGTCGTCGAGGTACATGAAGATTTTTATTCATTGTCTTCGTAGTACTGCCCCGATCGTATTTACTAATCTGGTGAAGACCCTGGGGGAAGTTGACAGTCCGAAGGGGAGGGATCTGAATTCGTAAGTCACTTTGTTGTACAGGAAGCGAAGGTATTTGGGCCAGATCGTGCTGCGTTCGGCGTGGGGTCCTCTGTGGACAAGTCGGTATCCGACCCGAGTGTTGCAGACGGGTGGATGCTGATGTTCGGTGGGGAAGCTGGTGGGTGACTTAAAGTCTGTGGGAGGTCCCTCTGGTGCGTGGTTGCGCAGCGTGGGTCGACCGGGTAGCCCGGGTCGTGACCATATCCTACCAGTGGGGCACTGGAGATGGCCGATAGCGATGCGGAAATTGCTTGGAAGGCCTGCATGAAGTCCGCCGGGGAAACGGAGTCCCGTTTTCGGTGTGGCTTTTTATGCGACGAACGGTCGGACGACTCCCCCGAGTCGGAGGGCGATCGTCGGTGTCGGGAACGATGGCTCTTTTTCCCTTTCTTTGTGTGGCCCCATGATGTATCCGATGTCGGTTCGGGCGATACGGGGATAACTGGGATGCCCGAGCAACGGGAGAAATCCGAAGCCGAGGGTATCCATGCCGTGGTTGTCGGGGCCAGCGGTGAGATCGGCCCGGGAACCGGGGCCTCTCGCCGCTGGGCTTCTTTATCTCTAGTCCCCGTAGCGTACGCTACTCGGGGAGATTGAGGGGATGAAGCTCGTTCTGCACCACGGTCATTTGACCGCTGGACACTCTGTTCCCTTACCCCGGTATATACGGTGGGTTGGGGGAGTGTCAGAGCATATGAAGGTGCAGGACTTGTTCTCTTCTGGCCCTCGGGCCGTTTCACACTTTTTCCCTTAGTTCCCGTGGCTGTAGCCAATAATCCGGGAGGTTTGGAGCGTGATGCACTTGACGTGCTGGGCAGATCGAGCGTGGGCAGATCGACCCGTCGCCTTCGGTCAGAGTACCCGTGCTCAAGGTTGGGCCGGCGCAGGCTACGAGCTCCGTTTCCGGGGCTCGTCTCCCGCGTTGGCCCTGCTTGGAGCTGGCGCCGGCTCGGGTTTCTGTCCCCTTGCCGGGCAGCTTCCTTTTGCCCTTCTTCTGGCTTACCCCCTTTCAATTCGGCCGGGACGAGGGGCTGGTTAGAGCCCCCTGTTCGGCCTGCGGGGTTCCCAATGCTCGGGGCCGACTCTGGCACCGGGAGTTGGGAGGGGAACTGCTGGCCCGGAGACTTTTCTAGGTCACCGGTGCAGCCCCCCCGGAGAGACGGACGGTCCCGAGGAGTGGTAATTCTCCCCGTTACGGACGGTCTCGACTCTAGCCATGCGTTTAGACATACTAATGTCACTAAATAAAACATAAAAAAATAAAATAAAATCAAACAATCTTTATAAACTCTACACTCACAATCGTCTACTACTACTTAATATCTTTTATTGTAAATCTCTCTTAAACGTGTGGTAAAAATAATAGTGATTCTACGGAGCTCGAAGAAAACACGTGCGAATTCTACCTGCCGCTAAGAGAAAAGAGGACGATAGGGGGCGGACGTGCCACAGGGCATTGTGGTTAGGCCTATTGTGTGTAAATTCTTAGCGAACGAAACCTGCTGGTTGGGGAAATATGCAAATGTAGTAGCTCTACAGGTAAGTAGAGTGACGTAGACTTTCGTGTGTTGGAGGGGTTAACGTAAGATAAAAACACTTAAATGCTCACTGATTTTCTAAATAAACTTGAACAAATTAGTGTAAAAGCTTTGTCTAATATTATATGACGTTGTAAAATGTACATTGTGGCTCAACTTACCATGTCACTCTTTCTTGAGTCACTCCTCCGTCTCCTCGAACACTGAGCAAAACAAATAAACATTCACCATAAATGTTACTTTACTCTAACAAAATTAATAGTTAACACACACACACACACTCACATATGCCGACTTGTGGGGTATTCCTTTGTTCGTTCTATTATCCCTTTTTCTATTAAATTCTCCTGTGGGGTACCAGAATTTCTATAGATTCCTTGTGGGGTACCATTGTTCCATTGTGTTTGGTACCCCACAACGAATGGTGTGTAAGTACACACACACACACACACTCATTCCCCAAAAACGAAATTAAAATGAAAATATTCATATAATAATTGCTGTTGGAAGATGTTAATAAATGTAAACGTGGTTCAACCTACCCATGCTAATGCATTTCCCATTCCTATTGTGAATGTTCTTCTTCACTGAGCTTAACTGGCACAGAATCAGTGCCAAAACAAGGAGAAATGTCGCTCTTGAAATATCTGTTGTGAATAAAGATATAACTGTCAGTTATTCCTGTATTATTTCACATCAGACTGATTGTTAAGTTAATTATATTCATTCACGTTAAAAAAGATACGTGTTCATCCCATAATACAATTAAGTTACCAAATATCCACTGAAAAAAAGTGATGTTGAAGAATTTTACTAGGAGTGCAGATGTGCAAAACAGAATGGGAAGGTTTTCAATGGGCACTGTGATGCCCACATGAGTGGTCAGATTGGTTTCATATTTTAGGTGCGTATGTCTGCCCCCAAACAAGGATGGACCACTCACATCAGTTCTTCATTGGAGGTTTAGCTGGGGGTCTGAATTTAGGTTTGGGGTCAAACATTTAAACAATACCACCTCCTCCTAATGGATGGTTGACCAAATGGGCCACTACCCATGTAACTGAAACAGTTACATCTTAAAAGATTGTGTCATATCTATGCAAGAACATTCAGGTTGGTGAGGTCAGGTGATTCTTCATTAAAATTGACATGTTTCTTAATATACAGTATACTTGTTGAATACATCTTGTATACGTATACCCATACCCCAAACACTTGTTAATGATTTTTCAAATGTCATGTATGTACACCATCATTTTAAAGCATTGTATCCAACCCATGGATGTAAAAAATCAGTTTTGTATTTTTATTCCTTCATGGTTTTGGAACGGCTATGTTCTCTTTGGAATGTTTCACTGGGATGACTTCCGCGGTCCGTGCATGGGAATGGCTGTGCGTGCTCTGTGGAACTACGTAGTATATTTTGAATGACAATAATAGAACAAGCAAACCTATTAGTACCGGGAATGTAAACATTTTCCTTCCAATATGGAGACAATTAACTTCAGATCCCTCCATTCTTGACTAAGTTCAAGGATTACATAATGAATTTGAAAAGCCTCCTTGTCAACAGTACCAAAACAATTTAAACTAGACGCTTTTTCTGCCACATTGATTATTAAACAATCATTGTTGAAAGTTTTTGATGTTTTTCGTTTAAAAACTATACACATTATTCCATTTGCAAAATTAAAGTTAATTAAGTTGCTAAAATAATAAAAAGAACATTGAAATACATAAATTAGATCTAGATCACTTGCATCAAAATCAAATTTAATTGATTTTGTATTTAAATTAACTCCAGTGCCTGGAAACCTGTTGTCAACGGCGCATTAGAAAACTGTTACCATGAAATTGATTGCCCATAAACGAAAGAAAAAAAACAACGAAGAAATAAATTCTTTAAAAAAACCTCTGCGCATCGATAACTCTTAATTTGACTGCATCAATCGCGAAATGATGTGAAACATGCACGATGAGGTAATTGAAATCATGAATGCCTAAAACGATATGTTAGAATTATCTCTTAGAATTAGAACAAGCGTTAACAATTTTAAAATTGTGTATAAAAACGACACCTCAAAATAAATAACGAAATTACCGTAAACTGTGTGGACACAAAATGTTCTCGCGATGTATTATATTCTAATTAGATACTGTACTGGACAGTGAATGTAATACAGTTTATACAGTGTATTATACACTGTATGCCTCTTGTCTGTGTGTGTCAAGGCTGTTCACACGCGGAATGGGCTGTATCAGCTTATAATATAGTACACGTATATAGTACATGTACTTCAGAATGGTTGTTCACTTAAACTTCCGTTTTCGGCCGGAAGGAGAGGTCAAATTGGGGTCATGTCTGTGTAAGAAATGTGACATAGTTCAAGGTCTTTAAGATGATGTAAAGATTGTGAAAATATTTTCTGTGGTTCATGAGATATGATTGTTTGAAAATGTTCAACTTCCGGTTTCGACCGGAAGGAGAGGTCGGATTGGGGTCACGTCTGTGTACGAAAAATCACATAATGGTGGGTGGGGTGGGTGGGGTGTGGATGTATTTTTTTTAAAGAGTTTTGGGAGACTTGTTAAAAGTTTTTAACAAGTGAAGTTGGGTTTGGTTGATATGAAAGGGTGGACGACTTGTTAAAAATGTTGGTTGTTAAAAAAAAGGGTGGGTAGAGATTGTTAAAAAAAGATATTGAAAACATTACTTTAAAAAAAAAATTAAAAAAACGATTTGAAAAAATGTAGTAGTATAATAAAGACAATGAGTAAGTATTTTGGTAATTTTTTTCAAAAAGCAATTATTCCGTGCGAATGGCTTTTAGTGGGCAAAACGGACAAGTGTTGTTTACCTAGTGTGGCTGGAGATGTATTTTGTCCGCAACATCAGTGGCGTATTCGACACAGAAAATGTATACCAGTTCCGTGTCGAAAATGTAAAAATGGTACACTAACAAAGACGCATTCATGTACAAAATGCGGTAATATATTAAAAAGAAGTTTTTTAAACCGCGTTGAAGCTCGAGCTAGAAGAAATTTTAATCTCGTTATAAAAGAGTTGAAATCCTTAAAAAGTTGAATTATACGGTGGTGGTCTTTGAATTAAAACTGGTTTATTGTTGTAAGATTTGTCTATGGAAAAATTTACTTTAAATTCAAAATTCTTTATCGATGATGGCTTTAAAATTTGGAGGAGCTTCAGTTAATGGTGTAAATTTTGTTCGAATGTTTTTTTTCATTTGCGAATACTTGTTTTGTTCCTCGTTGATTAAAAAAAATTCTTCTTGAGTTATAAGACTGTCTTCGATCGCTTTCGAAACGTGACTGTTGATGGTGTTTAGTTTACTTTCGGCTAAAACTCTTATCTCGTTCTTTGCTTTTTTAGAGAGCTTGAATTTCGCATATTTTATCGCCATAGCCATAGCTCCTAACCCAATAGTTATTCCTTCTAAAGCGAACCCAACTTGCAATGCTACGACGGTAGCTAAACTGGCAATTCCAACGGTTTCGGCTCCGATAGCGCCAGATTCTGCCATTGTTTCTACGACAGAACAAGTTTTAATGATTTGATTATATTTTTTTATACGATCTTTCGCGCTCATTTCTTTCTACTGAAATTTCTTTTTGGATGTCGTTGATTTTTTGAAATCTAAACGCATCCACATTTAACTCATCTACGTTATCCGTAACGTTTATGGACGCATCTCTTGCAGCGTTTGGTAATGCGGGATGTTTTTTTGTTGTTGTATCGTTAGATAGGTTCATTATTCTATTAATAATACAGATTATAATTTTTAAACCAATGAAAAACTTTAAATTTTTATATTGAAACAAATTTCCGTGTCTAAAGCACCAAAAAAACGTTGCTTGTACAAACATTTCTTGATCTTCAACTTTGAAACAAAGTCCACATTCTAAATGCTGCGGTATATTGCTAAAAGTTTGCATCAACATCTTCAGTAGCACTAAATGCATAAGCTGTGTTGGGTACAAAGCTGCGCCTTGCAGTGACTGAATAAAAAGTATTGGTTCCCTTGATTGGCAAAATTTGGCAAAATTGAACGGTATACTGGTTCAATTTCTACAAAAAACAGGGTTGACTCATTACTCCTTTCCACTCGATAAAAATGGGTAATCTTCCCATTAAATTGATCAATGGTACCGTAAGTCTAACTTCGTTTGGAGTAATATGATTATGATATTCATAAATGGACAGATTGTGATGTTTAGATAAAATGTGTTTGTTTTTACGAGTTGGACCGCAAATACTCGCCATACTATTTACAATTAGTTTTTATTAATTTCGACAGTAAAAATGGCTGGCATACTGCGATTATTAATGTCTCTATTGATAGAATCTTTCATTTTAAATTTCAATTCGTTAAAAGTACCAGTCTTGAGATTTGTTCGTAATGTATCAGAATATTCTATCCAGGCGCTTTCGCCAAATCTTTTATCTTGTAATGGAAAAACGTTTAACATACTCGAAGGTTTACCGTTGAAAAGGTTTTCGCTCGTAGGAATTTGATCGCAATGAATGTACATTATTTTAAAAGGCTGCAAATCAATTTTTCCATGATGCTCTCCCATAGCTAGAAATTCAGCCGGAAACCCGAGTAAATTAGCGAGCCCAGCTGAATATTTTATTCTTCGGTTTTGATTATTAATTTGGAGCAAAGATTCACCTTGACTTTCATCGATGACAAATGTAATCCAAGGTGTATTATTGACAATATCGATAATTTCTTTTATATTATAAAGTCCAGGATCGATAAGCTGAGTTTCTTCTATCGGTTGAAAACCCTGATTGGTTTTACGACAGAATATTTTTTTTTCTTTTTTACGCACATTATAGTCACCGACCAAAAAGTTGGCGGTCTTTAACGAAATGGTGAGTTTACCATCGCGATTATCGATACTATTATCTAATACGATTGGTTTGTTAAAATTTTTAATTTCAAACGTATGATACATTTTATTATAATCTAAAACTAATAGTTTATAATAAAATGTCGATTCCTTTAGCATTTCAGAGTAATTTATCAGAGAGGTATCAACAATCTGGAAATTATACAGCAGGAGCAATTTCTTCTAGCGACTTGACTAATATAAATATTTACATTAATGAAAATGATTTTTTTAATGTAGTACTTGATAATCCATTCGAAAAATACAAGTTGCCACACATCGATAGCGATGAGATTGTAAATAGTTGGAATTCTAATCCGCTAAAGTTTTATCAAAATCAAATAAATTTTGTTACGTGGTGTAGTACGACGGCATGTGGAGTGAGTTACGAACATTTGTTTCATTCGAATCCGATGATTAGTAGTTTCTTAAAATTTCACGTCTGTTATCAAATTAGACGATTACTCAAAGAAATGAGCTGCTTTTCAAAATTTTTGGAGCGCGTTTGAAAACAATATTGACATTGGTGCGTATAATAAAATATGTAGAGACTTTCACGTTTCGTCAGTATCTGAAACAACAAGTAGACAAAAACTCGAGAGGATTAGGAACAGCTTATTATTACGACAACGGTTATAAAGTGGTGCCTGGGAAAGACTACGATAATTCGAGTTTGCACGTTGCGTTTAATGACGTGGGTGATTATGATTATTACAAAACCGCAACAAAGATGAACTTTGGAGATCATCCTTCAACGTACACATTCGGTTTCATTTCACAATCTCCCGAAACTAAGCGAGCTTGGGTTAAATTTATACTCGGCTTAGGCCAATCCCAACGGGCTATAGAACGAGTCAACGACTCTATAAGAAGGTACGTTCACGCGATGCAAATAGCTCAAGCTAATCCCGGAATTCCGGGATTAGCTCAAGGAGTGACTCAAGGACAGACAAACTAGACTCGAGTAGGTCAATTGCTGTAACCAGTGAAATTGGTACCTTGCGTAGTGAGCTTCGCGACATGTTGTCTGGTGTAATAAGAAGCTTGATAATGTTCTTCTAAACCAGCATAAGCTTATTGACAGAATTGCAGTAGTAGAAAACAAACAAACAGAAATGGAAACATCAATGGCTTTTACAAATAGTACTGTAGAAGAGCTTCAGCACAAAGTTGACCATTCAAAAGGTGTTATCGACAAAATGACTTCCACCATCACATCTACAACACATCGACTAGATGAAGTCGAAAAGACTATTCTGCAGCTCGAAAGATATTCTAGAAATTTCAACTTGAGATTATGTGGTGTTGCGGAGAAGAACAATGAAACACCAGCTGATGTTCTGGACAGCATGCGACAGATTCTCTGTGAAAAATTTAAACTACCTGATGTTCAACTCGAGAACGCTCACCGTACTGGTAGCCGCAGTCCTGAAAAGCCACGTCACATCTTGGTAAAGTTTCTGCGTCGCCCCGAGAAGCAAGTGGTACTTACTACCGCCAAAAAAGCACTGGCCAACACTCACATCTATGTGATGCAAGACCTACCGCTAGTCGACTTAAAGAAGAAACACTCTCTTAGAGAGGTGATGAAAAAAGCCTACGATGACAACAAAAGACCTGCCTTCAAAAATTGAAAGCTGTTCATTGACGGGAAGGAGTATCGTGGCCACTAAAACTCTCGCGGTATCTCCCTGATGAGATCTTTTCATCTAGAATGTATATAGTATTAATCTTTCGTAGGCATTTATAATTATTTCTAAGCCTTCTCGTTGTATTGACGTGTAACTTTACCTTCAGGTGCTCAAGTTTCTAAACAGTTTTGGCCATTTTCGAAGAGGTTTTTGTCTTGCCTGGAGATGTAATTTGCATTACTTTTCAGGATACATTAATCAATATGTACTGTGTCGTTTGACCTGTGATCTAACCACGTTGCATTTATGTCCCGCCCATTCTTGTATTTTGTATTATTGTATTTATCCTCCTTCGTTTTCATTTGTTGTGTGTACTTTAGTTTTGTTTGTATTGCTGTTCATGTGGTCGGCCTATCAATACTAAGAAATTGTGTTATGCAATTGATGGTTGAAATTTTGGATTCTTTGCCAACCCAATATGACTGGAACTAGAAATGATGAGTTTGTGATTAATATTGATGATGAAGATGTTGATATCAATAGTCCATTCTTTTTATCTAATAATTCCCAGTATTATACCGTGCACCTCTGGTACACTTATTGATAATTTATTTTCTAATAATATTTTACATACCCCTAAATCTGGTATTTTAATATCTGATATTTCAGATCACTTACCAATTTTTATGTTTATACAGTCTCCCAACTCAAGTGCTCCCAGTAGTCGAAATGGTAGTTCTTCTTTTATTCGTAACTTTTCTAGCATTAACCTTGAAAGATTTAATGATGATTTGTATGCTACTGATTGGGATGAGGTTTTATGCTGTGATCATCCTGAAGTAGCCTTTAATACATTTATAGATAATTTCAATTATTTGTACGACAAAAACATTCCGCTTACTCGACATAATCACAAAACCAAAACCAATCATAGTTCAAATACACCCTGGATTACTTATTCACTCCTTAAATCCATCAACAAGAAAAATAAACTATATCGTCAATATTTGTCTAATCCCACGATTTCTCACAAAAACAAATATACTAAATATAAAAATACTCTGATCTTACAGGCCTCTTACGTACATCCAAAAAGGTTTATTATGCTCGTCAGTTTGAACAGGAAAAAACAATATTCGTAACACTTGGAAAGTAATTAATTCTGTTTTAAATACAACAAATCTTCTCGCACCATTAGTAGTATTATTTCTGATGGAAATTTGATAAATAATACTGATCAAATCGCTAATTGCTTTAATGATTACTTTACGAATATTGGTCCTAATCTTGCAAACAACATTCAACCCTCACAGTCTTCTAGGTTTACAGATTACCTGTCCAAATTCTTTATCCAAATTCTTTATTTCTTACACCAGCTAATGAACTTGAGATAATTGACATTGTTAACAGTTTGCAAAGCAAAAAAGTTCTGGTCATGATAAAATTAATATGTCTATTATCAAAAATTCTATTAATGCCACCTGTAAGCCACTTGCACATATTATTAATACTTATTTTATGACTGGTGTTGTTCCCTCCCAATTGAAAATTGCCAAAGTCATTCCAGTTTTTAAAAAGGGTGATCCTAACTGTGTCAATAATTATAGACCTGTCTCTATCCTGTCATGTTTTCCCAAACTTTTTGAGAAATGCATCTATGCTCAAACTATTAAATTCCTAAATAAATGTAATATCTTGGCTAATTCACAATTTGGTTTCGTAATAAGCATTCTATCACTCATGCCCTTCTTGATTTTATAGATAAAGTTTCTAATGCAATTGATGACTCCAAACACACTGTAGGGATATTTCTAGATCTTTCAAGGTATTTGATACAATTGATCATGACATTTTATTGTATAAACTTCCTTTTTATGGCATTCGGGGAACTTCACTCGAATGGTTTAGGAGTTATCTCTCTGATAGATCCCAATATGTATCTATTAATGGTATAAATTCAAACTCCAGCATTCTCACATATAGCGTAACCCAAGGATCAATTCTAGGACCATTACTTGTTATATTATACATAAATGACTTTACTAAATCTTCTAATGTACTATCTTTTGTTTTGTTTGCTGATGATTCTAATTAATTTTTTTCTCACAGTAACCTTAATTATCTTATTGATACTGTGAACAATGAACTCAAATTAGTTGCCAACTGGTTCAGAGTCAATAAGTTATACCTCAATGTTGCTAAAACCAACTAATATGTTGTTCAGTAATTCAGTAATCCCTATGAACTAATAATTAATGATTGCATCATTAAAAGAAATGATTGTTGTAAATTTTTGGGATTGTTTATTGACTCTGGATTAACATGGAAAAATCATATTGATCATATTTGTAAAATTATTGCTAGGAACATTGGTGTGATTAATAGGATCAAACATTTTATTCCCTCATCTGTCCTTGAATCTCTTTATAATACATTATCTTACCTTAACTATGGAATACTCGCATGGGGAAATAGCTCTGTTACTAATTTAATCAGGTTACTTCTTCTACAGAAGAGAGCTTTACGTGTAATTAATTGTACTGACTTTCATGCACACACGGATCGCCTTTTCATTAAACATAGGACTTTAAAACTTAAAGATTTATATTTTCATCAGCTTGGGTCCCTCATGTTTCAATCAAACTGCAACACCTTACCATATTCAATTAACAGTATATTTACCCGGAATTATGAAATCCATTCTCATTCCACTCGTCAAGCTTCCAATTTTCATATCCCATCTATTCGAACTTCATTTGCTCGCAAAACTATCAAATATGAGGGCCCCAGGCTTTGGAACACATTTACTGATGAACTTAAAGCATCAAAATATATCCACATTTTTAAACGTGTGTTTAAATCTATCCTGTTGAATTCTTATTATTGAAACCATGTTTTTGCATTTATATAACATTCCATGCTGAGCTGTTTAAGTCTGTCTGTTCTGTAGCCACTGTCCATTGTATTGTTTGTGTATTACTTGTGTATGTTTAAGTAACTATTTCTTTTATATTTATTATATATTTGTTTCATATGTATGCAGCATGTACATTGAGCCCTATTACATGTTGGTATATCCATGGAACCTCATTATGCAGTGGGCCCATGGTACAATGGACATTATCTTCTTATTTCCGGCTCAATGCACATGTTTACAAGCTCTGCTTCTCAATGGGTCCCTCTGCAGTATCACCCATATCTGTCACTTTTACTTTCTATTGTAATATTTTTAATTCTTTACTTATCTCACTACTTTCTATTGTTATTGATGAATTTTGATGCTGTGGAAAAATAAATGAACCTTGAAACTTGAACCTTGAATCAACGACTCTATAAGAACGTACGTTTACGCGACATTGGGAGATCAAGCTCAAGCTAAAACACGCATTCTCATAGCTGGTACCGGTTTAGATGCTAAAAGAGAATTTATAAACATTCTCGAGGCTTCGATCGATTCAACATTAGATTTTCAATCTTCTATTCAGAGGTACCAAGATTCTTTACAATACGCTCGATCGCAGTTAAACTTTGTCATCGGAGAAGGTTTATACCTTATGCCATCCGACATGAATTTGCGTATAGGTACGTACGTGGGATACAACAACAATGTTTTAATCGCAACGTCTGATTTATCACTCGGATCGAACCAAGACACAAATTCAACACCCGATCTATCACTTTTACCAGAACCATTGTCCAACGATATATCACCTCTACCAGAACCATTGTTCAACGATTTATCACCTCTACAACCGCAATCACAATCTACTAATTCTCAACAACTACCATCACAGTTTCACGATACATCTACCAATCGATACAGCAACCGGTCGATACTCACCAAGATGAAAATAAAATCTCTGAATTTTGGTTTTGCAATTATCGGCAGACTAGGCGTCATTATTTACGATTTGTTTCAACGTTGAATATAAGATAAAACTAAAATTCCGACTCCGCTTACAAATAGCCACACATGTTCCGCCGCCCATCCTACCACTTTTGAAAGTTGAGTCAATAACCAACTCAAAACTCCTCCAATAATAGTTGGTAAAGAATCTAAGGCTTTCAATCCAAGTTTAATTCTTTAGTATCTCCGATAGAGTTTTTTGTATCCAGTCTTTTACACCACCACCAGTTGGTGTAGGCGTAGGTGGTATAGGCGGTATTGAGATTGGTTTTACGCTCGGTAAGATTGAAGCGACGATGGTACTGTGGTGACTTAAAATAGCATATACCTTTTTATCGCGACATGCAACAGCCGTGGACTTGGTACATTTTTTGCACATCTCACAACGCGCGAGATTTCGTTTTTTCAAACACAATGTGACTGACTTTCATAGTGAGCGGTCGTGTACAGCGAGAGTTCTAGTTTGATTTCGTCAGTGTGGAGTAATTTTTCTACGATTTTGGTCTACATAAAGACCCCAATTATTGACTATAAATATAGACACTGCTTGTGTTCACCAAAAGAAGTTTACGTACGGTTTTGCGACCTCCTTTTCTGTGGAAAAGAAACCAGATATTTTCGCGGAGTCGACGTTCATTTCTGACATTTCTACACGTGCTTGTATCCTCGCCGCTATCTTGGATTTTCCGAAACGGGACCGATGATATGGAATTTTAACCGAGCGGTTAAGTAAGTAATAGTTATATTTACGTTTAGCAATTACTACATTGCTTTTTGTCAATTTGTGACATTTTCACTGGGATACATCACATCACTGGAACGTTACATCACAACCATGATCACCAAACCGGATGTTGACGAACCCGCAACAACCCCTCCACTTGCTGCCGTTAGCCTAAAACGGCCACCCTTTTGGCCCAATGATCCAGTTTTTGGTTTCCACAAGTGGAAGCTCAATTCACCATAAGGGGAATAAAATCACAGAATACAAAATTTGCCTACGTTGTTTCTTTGCAACCAGAAATCGCTGAAGAGGTTCGTGACCTTTTAATCGACCCACCTCAAACAGATTGCTTTAACATTCTTAAAACATAATTAGCACGTCGCACCTCGGCCTCCGAACAAAACAAGCTACACCAACTTCTTATTTCGGAAGAATTAGGAGATAGGAACCCTCACAACTGCTACGTCGCATGAAGCAACTTTTGGGGGATAATAAGTTAGAGGAACGCATCCTAAAACAACTCTTTCTTCAGCGGTTACCTACCAACGTTCAACTTATCCTCGCCTCAACGAGTGATAGTGTTAACATCGAACAGGTTGCTGAAATAGCAGACAAGATCATCATAGTTGCGATACCAGTTGGGCCTACCATAGCAACCATGGAAGCATCAACTTCTCCACATAATGCACCAGCTGCCTCGGTTATACCACCCTCTACAGATATACAGAACCTACAGTCGCAAGTTCAACAATTAACTCTACAAGTTCAACAATTATCGGCACACATGTTGGGAGCCCTAAGCAGAGATCATACATCCAGGAAGAGAAGTCGTGACACCCCGCACCAACGATCTCGTAGCCGCAGTAGCAGCGCACAACGACATACATCAGGTGAATGCTGGTAATTCTTCAAGCAGTCAACCAATCGCCAATCGCGACATTTGGAGAAAGATCAGTTACAATAAACTTAGGTTTAAGGCGAACATACCGCTGGATTTTTATAGTAGCAGCTGTATCTACACCTATCGTTGGCGCAGATTTTTTACGACACTATGGACTGATTGTTGACGTAAAGGGTCATAGACTTATCGACACCACCATCAATCTTTCCATAAAGACGATAGCCTGTTCAACACCATCAATTTGCCCAATATTTGCAAAATCCGACAATTCAGCTCGCTATGACGCAATACTTCAGCAACATGCCGACATCGCACGACCAGTTTATCAAGCAACAACAGTTAAACATACCACAACTCACCACATTGACACGCGCGGACAACCAGTTTCAGCCCGGCCACGACGCTTAGCTCCAGACCGCTATACTATCGCCAAACACGAATTCGAACACATGTGTGAATTGGGCATCGTGCGACCATCTAGCAGTAACTGGCCATCACCCCTGCACATGATCCCCAATAAGACATATGGAGATTGGAGACCATGCAGAGACTACCGTGCACTGAACCAGCGTACAATTCCAGACTGCTATCCTATACCGCACTTACAAGATTATACCGCCGGACTACAAGGAAAAAAGGCTTTTTCCAAGATAGACCTGGTGCGCGCCTACCATCAAATACCTGTGGATCCAGCAGACATACACAAAACTGCAATCACAACACCTTTTGGACTATTTGAGTTCGTGCGCATGCCCTTTGGGCTACGTAATGCTGCACAGACTTTTCAACGCTTCATCGACGAGGTACTTCGTGGTTTTCCGTTCGTATATGCTTACATCGATGATTTACTCGTTGCTAGCGACACGGTTGAAGAGCATGAACAACATCTATATATTTTGTTTTCGCGTTTGTCTCAGTACGGAGTTATCATCAACCCGGCTAAATGTAAATTTGGCGCCTCATCTCTAACATTCCTCGGTCATGTCGTTGATGAACACGGTATCCGACCACTGGAAACTAAGGTGACGGTGATACAAGATTTTCCCGTACCAGACTCAATACGCAAGCTCAGAGAATTTCTAGGACTCATCAACTTTTATCGACGTTTCATTCCTCATTGTGCAGACATCGTTCAACCACTTACCGACCTTCTTAAAAGCAAGAAGAAGAATAAAGCAATTGTACTCGACAGTGCAGCACTATCTGCATTCAACGAGGTCAAAACTGTTTTATCTCAAGCGACTCTTCTTGTTCATCCACGGTCAACCGCACCAATTTGTCTCATGGTTGATGCATCCGATGTAGCCGTTGGAGGTGTTTTACAACAACTCGTCGACGAAGTATGGGAACCCATATCGTTTTTCTCTAAGCGTCTGCAGCCAGCTGAAACCAGGTATAGCACTTTTGGTCGCGAGTTGCTAGCTGCATATTTGGGGATTCGACATTTTCAACACAGTGTGGAAGGGAGACAATTCTGTATCTACACCGATCACAAACCATTGACTCCTTCCTTTAACGCCAAACCAGACCGCTACTCACCAAGAGAGATACGACATCTTGACAACATATCACAGTTCACGACAGATATTCGTCACATCAGTGGCAAGGAAAACACTGTTGCAGACGCCTTATCTCGCTTAGGCGTGAGTACACTTAATATGTCGTCAAAGATAGATTTTGCCGAGATTGCTGAAGTTCAGAAAGACGATGATGAACTTAACATATTGCAGTCCACAACATCATCTTTGCAGTTTAAGTCCATCCCTCTACCATTTTCTGACGGCACCATAATATGTGATGTCTCTACCAGCACAGCTCGTCCTTACATACCTAAGGCATTTCGTCAAGCAATTTTCAACTCGCTGCACAGCGGTTAATTACTGCACGTTTTGTGTGGCCTAGCATTAACAAAGACGTAAGATTTTGGGCCAAGACATGTCTTGCTTGTCAATGAACGAAAATACACCGACACACCAAATCTCCACTTGGAACTTTTTCAACACCAGACGTACGTTTCGACCACATACACATCGACATAGTAGGACCACTACCTCCATCGGAAGGTAACATGTACCTGTAAGACTTCATTCCATGGGGATTGATTAAATTTTAAAACCCTATAAATTTTAGTTAGTTTCATACCAAGTTGTAAATACAATTGCAAATTACGATAATGAAGAACGTATTTTGACTTGTCGTTTAAATTTGGAACAAATTTTTTAACGTTTGGTGCGGGTTTGCCTTTCAATAGCAATTGCTGATAATCAGACATCCATTCCTTTGGAACTACCAACGACTCTGGAGCAAGTGGAAAGGAGTTGTGAGAATTGTGTAATTCTTTAGGATATTCGAGATCAACTTCTAAAATGTACCCCACCCCCGATTCTGGCGAGATTGATTTTATATCGAACGAATCAATTTTATCTTCAGTTAACCATTTAAATTTCCCAGTCGGAAGGTATTGAGTCATCGCCCAACCGTAAAGGTTATTCGCGTCTAAATATTGAATATAATTCATAGGTTTTGTTGGGTCGTAATCGGGTAAATAATAATTGTTTGCTTTAGCGTATCTTTCGCTCACCATCGATGTACCTCCCCTAACACCCTTTTCTATAAATAAATGCATGTCGTTATCCGTCAATAGTTCTAAACAAACGTTCGAATGTTTCAACAGCGCGTCCCAACTCAAGCCTGGACTAGTGTAAAATAATGAGCGGGATCTAATTCGTACTGTTTCATACAAGTTGCACGAAAATGTTCAAAGACGTCAGCCAATAAGCAAGTATCCGTACGCACGTACAAATCGTGATAATCGCCTAGATTTTTACAATCATACTTTTTCCAGACATTCAAAGCATGCTCATATTGCTCGTTTGTAATGCTTTCGTCTTTTAGGAAGACTCGTTTCTTCAAAACGTTCAAAATCGTCCATGTATTCGTAGGGATAAATACCTTTGTTTAAAAGCAATTTTAGTTTGTCTCGATTTGGTTCGTACTTGGTAGATATTATTATTAATAAAGAATGAGGATTGTTTGATTTAACAAGCTTATCTAACGAAGCATGTAAAATTGAGCGCTGTCGATAAATCGCAGTTGCCCGATTGAAAAAGAAATATACTTGTCCATGTTGTTTGGGATACACTTTAGATTTCCTTTAACTCGACACGCGGCTTGCATGATGAGATGAGAGTCGTATCCTCGCAAATTATGAAATATTACCGGGATAAACGTTTTGTTCGGTTCTAGTCTTAGTTTTAAATTACAGTTAAATTACATTATGCGCCGCGCCTCGATATTTTCCAGTCACGTGACAATGATCGCGTACTTTCTTGTTGCCTCTGTAAAAAAAAATTTTTTTACAAATCCAACACTTGCTAGCTTTTTTATAATTTTTCACTTCACCTATCGTCATAAACATCTGTTTAGGTTTTTTAAATATGTCATTGATTTGTTGTTTTTCGTCAATGAACGCATCGAGAAAGTGTTTTGAAGCATCTTGACCCCTGTGTACCACTGGTGGTTCAGTTTGACCGTCGCATCGAACAACAATGTACGAATAACCGCAAACTACGTGTTCTTGCAATTTTTTAGTATTGGTTGTACTCGCATCGTCATTTTTAAATTATCGCTTCAAAGTCCGCGTATATGACATAAGGAACTTTCATCTTTTTATGAAAGTTTTGAAAACGTAGTAGATCGTTTTTACCCTTGCTTGGCATCTCAATTCGAACCGGCGGCCTTTCGATACCATTACAATCGAGAATGTGTTTTTGGAGCAATGCTTCAGTAGAATAACCGTGTAACATCTTACGCAAAAGTGTTTACGAGCTTTATGTTTTGTTTGATCGGAAAGTAAACGGTCAAAATGTTTGATCCATGTGTAGTGCGATTTATTTTTTGGTGAATTAATAATAAATTAATACGTTTTATGTTTACGGGTTGATCGCTAAGTTTATAAATTACGATCGCTTTGTTTTCGTAACCAAAAACGTTTAGTACAAGATTGACTGATTGGAGTTGGAGCATCAATCCCATCAAAATTTAAACCATCCTCCAATGGGTAGCTAGAAATTATATCCGAATGATGACTCGCTGGAAACTAAGCAGCACGTAGCGCCCACCTCAGACAATCATTATCTTTGTTTTTGACGTTGATGCATGCTTTTTTGTTACTTAGCTCTTTTGGGAGTGGGGTATAAGAACCACCTCTTAAGGGTTGATATCTTGCGATATTAATATGTATCGTTTCAACACGATCTATCACCCATCCAGAACCATCGTGTGACCGTGCTTAAGTTCTCTTCTATCTCATTTGGATCAAACAAACTTAACATTTTATTATTAAACGTTGATGACCTTCCAACGATCGTACCATCTGCTCTCTCTTTATGCATTTTAATTATCAATTCAATCATAAACTTTATCCCACTGCAAGTCTGAGGTTAACTTGTCTATAATCTTTGGCTTAACAGCTTCCCAAAAAACAATTACATCTTTTTCTTTGCTATGACCAACCAGTATATCCATCCTCCATTGACGTAAATGCCTTCCACTTTCATCTGGTGGTTCAGTAAAGTTCAACTCACCACCATCAACTGGTGACGCGTAAAACCTTTTGATGGAAATGATGTAATCTTTTTTAATATACCCTCTTTTTCCGCTGCCAACAATTGGTAAAGCAATATTGTCAGCTTCTAAACGCTCTTTAAGTTCAGCCAAGTTTAATTTATACAATGCCGTTGGTCTGTTTCTTTTTATATATATTTTTATCGCCTCATACCAAGACCGTTTATTAACTTTGTTTCTTCTGAGGTCTCGCACCATTAATAGTCTTTTATCACGCGCAATTTCCTTTAATTCATCTAATCTCAGTTTTGATAAATACTTACTCATGCACCTGCTTTATTATACTACTACATCTTTTCAAATCGTTTTTTCATTTTTTAAGTAAGTTTTTCAATCTTTTTTTAACCATCTCTACCCACCCTTTTTTTAACAACCAACATTTTTAATAAGTCGTCCACCCTTTCATATAATTTTTTAATTTTATCCACACCCCACCCACCCCCACACCCACCCTAAAAACAAAAAACACACCCCTTTTTAGGGAAGAATCCCCCTTCATACCTACTGAGCTCAAGATTTTCAGTCAGTAGCTTATATTGGTGATTCACTTTTGTTTTGGTGATACTTACGAAAAATGTTGCAGAAACGTAGACAAAATAACCAATTTAATGACCCAAACAGGGTTCGTTGTTCATGAGGGTAAGTCAGTAACTGCACGCGCAACAGTTTATACATTTTGGGCTTTGTACTTGCTTCAGAGAACATGTGTATTTCGCTAACAACAGACAAGTAAGTCAAACTTGATGCATCATGCAAAACTTTGCTACTCAAGAAATCAACCTTGATACGAGAGGTAGCTCACATTCTTGGAAATCTGGTGTCAAGTTTACCAGGCATACTATATGGTAAATTATTTTATAGTCACCTTGAATGGGATAAGATTGAGGCACTTTGGAGCAATAACAATGACTATGATACTTCAATGGGTTTATCACAAGAAGCAAGGAAAGACCCGACTTGGTGGATTGAAAATATTGAATACAAAGAAGCTTTTAGAAGCTGGACTTATTCCCAGCCAAATATAACAATATATCATATGATGCATCTCAAATAGGATGGGGTACAAAATGCAATGGGATAACTTTAAAGTCATCTAATGTAGCGTAACACAACACTAACATCCCAGATTGTCTTGTGTCTAGGAAATGATCAATCAATATACTTCTCATAAATCTGGAGGTCAACGGGAGGCTACCAAATGAAACACCAGTGGAAAACTGAACAACTGCAGAGATTGCCGATCTGATTGTGTTAATGACATAAGCTATACTCATCAACGTGGGGAACCAGTGCTGTGTAGGCCAATTTGGGATAACAAACATACCCTCTGCTTGGTCCTCCTGGACCTGATGAATCACTCGGCCAATCAGGCTAATTGGGGGAAAGCATAGAAACGGAAATTATTCCATGAAATCAACTGGGTATGCACCAGGGTCTGGTCGCAATGAAATAATGTTTCCACTTGGTGATTCAATCTTGAGGCAAATAAGTCAATATCGGGTACAAAATATATTTCAAGAAATTGCCGAAACAAATGCGGCTTGAGCATCCGTTCAGTATCAATATTGGTAAGTCTGAATTGTAAATCCGCTAGCGAATTCAATCTTACTGGAATATGCGATGCAGATAACCAGATATCTAAGCTTTATGGACACATCATATCTCGTGCCAAATCATTGCAAGCTCTTCAATGTATTCCACCCACATTATTAATGTAAGATACTGCACTAGCATTATCCATTTGTAGTCGGACATGTGTATTGTGTGGTGGTGACAATGAAATAATATTTAACCTGCACTGCAGAGTTCAGAGGAACTGAAAGAAATATCTTCATTAGTTATAGAAAGCCTCACAAGTCAGTATCTAACGACACCATCAGCAGATGGATTAAAAGACATTAAGTAATGCAGGTGTGGATACTTCTATTTTTAAAGCCTACAGTGTTCGGGCAGCCTCTACATCATTAGCCAGAGATATAGTCTGTGGGCTGAAGGAGTCTACCGTGCATCCCCCCCCCCCCCATATCCCACCGCCACCAATATTTGTTGTTCCTTTCGATGTCCTAAAAACGAAAAAAGATGTTAACATTGAAAACATGTTCGAGAAATAAAGGATTATTCAATATGTAGTGATATGGACGTCCAACTAAGCTTAATACCATTAATAACATTAACTTCTAAGTTAACACATTTTTGTGGTTATATTAGACATAGTCAAACCCATTTAAAGCATTATTTTGTTTTGTTCTTGGTGGCAACAATAAAAACTAAATGACTTATAATGAGATATTTTGAAAATCCCAATAATTAAAATATGCATAATATACGTGCAATATCGGTCGTTTTCATAAGAAGCGATGACGTCATCATGACGACATATGAATGAACATTAATTGTACCAAGTTACATGATAATAGGTGAAGGCATGATGGAGTAATATTGAGATGTTTGATCTATAGTGCTAAGAATTATCAGCGTAAGCTCATTATAAGGGCAAACAAATAGTGGGCCAGAACAGATAGTGAAACCCAAAGTTTTCAATGTTAACATTTTTGTTCGTGTTTAGGACATCCAAAGGAACAAAACATATCGGTGACAGTGGGTTATGGGGGGGGGGGCGGGGTTGCACGGTAGACCCCTCCAGCCCACAGACTAATAGTGGTGTTCCCATCCAGACGATAGCCGGATGGTCTGGAGCCAGCACTTTTGCACGTTATTACAACAAGCCTTTTGCAAAAGACGTTGCATTTTCCACAACAATTTTGGAAAGTAAAATTCAGTTGAATATAAAATAATCCAGATGTATAGCAGTGCACGAAACATATCTTTATAAAGTATACAGCACTCTGTAAGGTAACTTGAATGAAACATAAAACCAATTTTGGAAAGGAATTGGTTACGTGTGTTTCGCTTTAAACAGACATTATGATGTAGCAAAGGAGATCACAAGCCCCCCCCCCCCCCTCTTGTTGTTGGGCAACTCTTTTCCCTTCCCTAGTTTCTTTTTTCAGGTAAAACTCAACTTGCGTTACAGAATGATCCTTCTGGGCGGCGAGCACTATATCATGTGATCTCATTCGCTACATCATAATGGATTCCCAATCAAACATCGTCTTTAGACTCGTTTAATTTTAGGATTATAGCAGACATAGATTGGATCCAAACCAATTCGGTAACCGCATGGGTGTTTCCATCTCACATTTTGATTAAGTTAATGAACACCTTGCCATGCAGAGAGCCCATGAGCCACAACATCGTTATAGTAACTGACTTCAGCAAAGCCTTTGACTTAATAGACCACAGAATTGTCATTGGCAACTTATTGCAGCTGGGTGCGAGACCATCAACGATACCTTGGGTGTGCAGCCTCTTGGACAGAAGATTTCGAAGTTTTGAACCGAGACTAACATAGGCCGAGTTCATTCCATGTAACATAAGTCAACTAACACGCCTATAATACGTGTATTGTATTTAAAACGAACGATGCATTAGGTATCTTATATACCATTTAAAAAAATTTAATGATCGACAAATCACTTACCGAAGCAACAGATGAGCAAACACCACTTACGAGGATTCTAGTTTTTTTTTCTGATGGTATGTAAACGAAGTCAAACATTTCCAACTAGATATACTTCCATGTGAGACAAAAGTTCGATCTTAGAATAAATGTGAACTGACATTTATCTCCTGTAAGGTCCAAACATCAGTGTGGTGACGCGTGTTTTTCCCTAACAGGGAAATACGTGGTACACGTATACGCGGGAACCAAATTCCCCATATACGAAGTATTGTGGCTAAGAAAGGCCTTACAAATCGGACAAGGCAGAATTCCCATCGATCCAGCAATTTTACCTGCAATCGTTTCATAGCAAAATAAAATAATAATAATAAACAAATAGTATTTAAAAAAAAAACAACAACAACAAAAACAGACGCGCGGAGACCAGATATGGAAAATCGTTTAATTCGTGAAAAACCCATCTGGTTCTGAAATCATTTCTAAAATAGGGTTTCTCTAAATGATGATTATATCATGTAAATTCTGGAAAAAAAAGTAGATATGATGTTACATATATGTGTTGAAATCATAAATGTTTAACATTGAAATTCACTCAAACCGATTGAAACTCGTGACAAATTGGTAAATAGTTGTCCCTAGTTTAAATTTGAGTGAATTTCAATCTAAAAGATGTCAAAGTGGGCAAGATGCAACATCAAGGTCGGTTTGTGCTTAAACGTTAATTTATCTTTTATTAGTAACTCGTTTATTATAATTATTATTAGTAAACTTCTTTTAAATAAATGTTTCCTTGGGGAATGGGCAAGATGTGACACTGTTGTGATCTTATGGCCCAGTCACATTTGAGCTGCGATTGCCTACGACCATGTCAGTCGTGCGACCTAGGGCGGTCTTGGCCCGGTCGTAGGTTTTTTCTGCGATGTCGGCCTAGCAGTCACACAATAAGACCTGTCCCCGACTGGTCTGCGACTTGTAGCCAACTGATAGCACGACTGGTCGCAAGACCTTGAGGGACTTGTCGTACGATCACCCAAGACTACCTACGATTGTCAAGGATCAGTCGCACGACTAGTCACGACTATTCGCACGACTTGTCGTGCAGTCGCAAGACTAGTCACGCATAGTCGTGTGAAGTCGTGCGAATAGTCGTGCATAGTCGTGCGACTGTTGGACGACTGGATAGTCCCACGATGAACCACGACTACGTAAGACCACCCAAGACTTGTTGCACGACCATCGCACGACTATTGAAGACCTAACTACGACCAGCTACGACCAGTTTGGTCGCAGCCAGGTTTTTGAACATGATCGAAAACCTCCCCAAGACCGAATTCGGTCTTGCGACTACCCAAGACCACCCGCAAACACCCGAGACTTGTCGCAGGACTTTTCTACGATTCCTTGTAATTTCCAGTCGCAGACGATCGTAACCTGTTGTAAGTTGTCGTATCCTCCAGTGTGACTGGGGCATTAGAGAACAACGGCATCATTTGTCAATGATAAGCATGGACGTTTCTAATTAAGATTTCAATCTTCCCTTTAACTATTTGTGTGTGTGTCAAGAAGCATAAATATTAGTCCGATAGATAAACATCGATGTGTTTCTGTACTTTATTCAGATTATTGTTTTCCAGACTTGTCGAATAAAAAAGAGTAAAAAGTGACACCTTGTACTTATTGAGGGTTCATGAGTAATAGGTGGCGTAGTCATTTCTACACTCTCGAAACAACTTGTAAAAATAAATATGTAAATAAAGTTATGTAAATTAAAACTGATATTAAGTAAAAGTTGTCGAAAAAACAATACTAAATTTTCACGTAAATAAACAAATTCCCAATTAACAAGTAAGAAGAAAAAATTACAAATGTTACGTAAAAGTTACCGAAGTGCTTAGAGAAGTTTACATTAACGTCCATAAGGCCAAGAAATGTTGAGTTGCCCTCCAGTGAAAATATTTGAAGGGGTCAGTTGGTCGGTTTTTTTTTTCCTTCTTGACTGTCATTTTAAGATTGAAATGCATTGGAACTGAAACCACATACCATGTTTTTCAAAGACAATGATCTAGCAGTATGCACAAGTACCTAAAGAATAAAAAGACATCACACATTCAACTTTATAATAATCTTTCAACAACTTTATTTCAACATTTCATACACTTGTTTCTATCACCGTGAATTCCTCGGTCTCGTCAACTTCTAACACCGTTTTATTCCCCGTTCGCAGGTCCTTCAACCGCTCACCGATCTGCTACCTAACGCAAAAAAAAATCTGCACCTCTCCCTTGGAATAACACTGCTACAGCTTCATTTCACGCTATCAAAGCGGCTCTCGCTAATGCCACTCTCCTTGCTCATCCAAAGCCCGACGCGCCTCTGTGCGTCATGACAGATGCTTTGAATATCGCCGTGGGAGCTGTTCTTCAACAACGAGTTGCCAATGCATGGCAACCACTCGCATTCTTCTCCAAGAGACTTCAACCAGCAGAGACACGTTACAGCACATTTGATCGTGAACTTTTCGCAATATACCTCGCCATCCGCCATTCTCGTCACTCACTCGAAGGTCGTCATTTTCATGCGCTAACGGACCACAAACCGCTCACATACGCTCTCGGCACCACAACGGACCGTCACTCCCCTAGCCAAATTCGCCACCTCAATTTTGTTTCACAGTTTACCTGCGATATCAGACACGTTAAAGGTGGAGATAACCCCGCAGCGGACGCCCTATCTCGTGTTGAACTTAACACCCTGCGCACGGATCATTCTTCCCTCATCGATTTCCGCAAAATGGCGGAATTACAAAAAGAAAGCCAGTGAGGAACTTACGCAACTGCGCACATCATCATCATCCTCGCTCAATTTCGGAGAAGTTCCTCTCCCGTCATGTGACACAACATTAATTTGTGACGTTTCTACTGGAAACCCACGTCCGTTCGTTCCAGTTGAGTTACGCCGCGCGGTATGTGACGGGCTGCATTCCCTGTCACACCCTGGAGTTCGTGCTATGCAACGCTTCCTCACGGATCGCTATGTTTGGCCAGGTATTAACCGTGAGGTGAGACAATGGGCGAAATTGTGCATACCATGTCAGCGATCAAAGGTCCACCGCCATACCTTTGCACCCCTTTCTCAGTTCTCTACCCCGGAGGCCCGATTTTCACATGTTCACATTGATCTTGTTGGCCCATTACCACCGTCTAATGGACATACATACATGCTGACCTGCATCGATCGTTTCACACGTTGGCCAGACGCCATTCCCCTGCCTGACATCACAGCCGAAACGGTTGCTCGTGCGTTTTTAACGCGATGGGTTGCCACATTCGGCGTTCCATCGATTATCACCACCGATCGTGGAGCCCAGTTTGAATCCGCGCTTTTCCGCGTCCTGGCTAACCTACTTGGTACGCAGGCCTGGTGGAACGTTTCCACAGACAACGCAAAGCATCCCTTAAATCACAAGTTGACGCATCCAACTGGACAGAGACCTTACCGCTCGTTCTGCTTGGAATTCGCACTGCAGTCAAGTCAGATTTTGGTCACAGTGTCGCTGAGCATGTGTATGGTACCACTCTTCGCTTGCCAGGATTTTTTTTTGACACGACCTCCGATATTTCTACTTTGGACACAGCTGCCTTCTGTCCATCGTCTACAACGCGCAATGCAATGTCTCCGACCGCCTACGAGTCGTTCTCAACAACGAACTAATATTCATGTTTCTTGTGGTTTGCAAACATGCACCCATGTTTTTGTCTGCCGTGACGCTGTACGGAAACCCCTTCAACCACCCTATGATGGCCCTTTCAAAGTACTCAGTCGCTCAGCCAAGCATTTTGTACTTGAACTGACCAACCGCAAGGACACAATTAGCATCGATCGCCTCAAATGTGCCCATTTTGATATTACTAAGGACACACATCCTGTTCCCCTAACACCCGAACAGCCTGCCCCAGCAGTTAAACCCCCTGCCCGCGTAACTACTGAACATATTTCCCCCATCATCGGACAGTCCACCCATTCGTACGTCCCGTCCAGGCCGTACTGTTCATTGGCACAAACGCTATATCACACTCGTTCGTTCTTAATTTATTATCATTCTTATTTTTTTATCAGCCACTCACTGGAAGGGGGCTCCTGTAGTGCTTTCTTCCATGTAAACATAGAAACATTTGTAATTCTAATCCATTGTATATTTTCCCATACAGTATTCTCAGTGTTTGTTGTACTATTTGACCCTGTATTGCCAAGCTTCGTAATTGATAACCACTTCAAGGTCCACTTTTATTGCTTTGACCTACCTTCACCACATGTCATCACCTCACTTTAAGCTTTGCTCTCAGACTTCTTGTCTATAGTTGTATTACTTTGGGGATAGTCAGCCTTACAAGTATTCTTACCATATGTTAAGTTAGGCCACTCTGTTTTCAAACACAGCAAACAACAACTCCACAAACGCTCTCTCCCTTTCTTTATTTGTAAACGTTATGTATTACTGTTGATCTCCAGTCAGAATAAAAGTTTATCTCCGAACACAAAAAATAGTGTGACTTGTTTTTCTTCATTGAAACATACTAAAGTTGCAGCTCTATTCATACATTGGGCCAACGTTGGCAATTGGTCGGCAACGTTGGCGTTGGCATTATGTCAGCTTTTGATGTTGGCTCAATGTTGGCATTACATCGCCAACATCGGCGTTGGCATTATGGTGGCTGCTTATGTTGAGCCAATGTTGGCAATTAATCGGCAACATCGGCATTGGCATCATGTTGGTTGCAGACATTGGGCCAATGTTGCCTCTAGGTCGGCAATATAACATTGGTATTATGTTGGCGATCGATGTTGGACCAACGTTGGTTTTTAGTCAGACACTGACATTGGCATTGTGTTAGTTTCAACATTGGGCCAATGTTGTCTCTAGGTCGGCAATATAACATTGGAATTACGTTGGCGATCGATGTTGGACCAACGTTGTTTTATAGTCGGACACCGACATTGGCATTGTGTTAGTTTCTTACATTGGGCCAATATAACATTGGCATTACTTTGGCGATCGATGTTGGACCAACGTCGATTTTTAGTCGGACACCGACATTGGCATTGTGTTAGTTTTTAACATTGGGCCAATGTTGGCTCTAGGTCGGCAGTATAACTTTGAATTACGTTGGCGATCGATGTTGGACCAACGTTGTTTTTTAGTCGGACACCGACATTGGCATTGTGTTAGTTTCTTACATTGGGCCAATGTTGGCTCTAGGTCGGCAATATAACATTGGAATTACGCTGGCGATCATGTTGGACCAACGTTGGGTTTTAGTCGGACACCAACATTGGCATTGTGTTAGTTTTTATCATTGGGACAATGTTCTTATCGGTGACGTCATGTCAGCAACTCAGCCAGTTTGATTGGACGAAAAGAAATACGTCACGCAGGTCACATTTTTCCAACCGCCATTTTTAACTACGAAACGATGTCGTTTATTTTCGTCTAACTGATCGTTTGAGAATCGTTGCACAATTAATGGAAGGGGTCTTCATTACTTGGTTTCATTTGAAGGTATGTAATCTTTCACATTATTAATACATGTATGTTCGTTTTAGTATAGATAATGACTGTACACAACTATGGTTATAACGTTAACATCAGTGTGCCGGAGTGTGGCACTGGTATTGTACAGAAGGTCATGTACTGATGTCGCCGATGTCACCACACTGTTGTCATTAAAGAATTATTGTTAATGGCGTTTTTGTGATGTTGCCGATGTCAATCATGATAATAATGTAAACAAAAAAAGAAAATGGACGGAGGACTAACTTTCATGAATGATTGCAATTTGGCAAAATAACGGTTACACTAATTTCCGGACACTAAACATTATTATTTCTGTTAAAATTTGGACATTCATATTATGAACCAAACGACAGTAAAGCCTTAAAAAACACCTTTAGCTATGCACACTACATACTGTAATTTTAAGCATTTTTTTATTTGCTACACAAAATTCACAGATTGCTATACAAAAAAATAATGTTGCTATGCAAATTAAGTTTTTGCATCGCAGTTTTGCTATGCAAAATATTTGAACGAAATCGTTCCCTGTCAATGGCATCATAATTAGCCATCCATCCTTTGTGATGTCCCGAAGTTAATCTTGACCGCACTGGGAATTCATGCATCACTTTAGAATAAAAAAGTTTAGCAACAAAAAATTCAAAGGAAGATTTGTACAAAATAAAAAAACATAAAAACATTCTTTTATTGTGCAACACATATAAATATTACCAATACAGCGCAATTGAAAAGTAACCCTTCATTTTGAAACTGCGATACTGCGCAATTATTAAAACATTCGTAAAAGGGAAAACATTCGTAAAAGGGAAGCCTATCGGCCGTCCAAATTGTGATGACACCATGTACGAGATGATTTAACTGTTGCATTGACTATACGAGGTGACTATAGAGAAGGTACGAGTTGACTAAACAGTGAAGGTGCGAGTGAAGGTACGAGTTGACTATAGTGCAGGTACGAGTTGACTATAGTGCAGGTACGAGTTGGTAAAGGTACGAGTTGGCGAAGGTACGAGTTGGCGAAGGTACGAGTTGACCTGAAAGCTGCAAGCTGACTGTTTCAGTCATCCAGATACATGGCTACCTGGAACAGCCTTATCCCTAATTGGCTTCTAAATTACACAAAAATATTTCTTATTCAATTATGTTATTGTCCACAGATTGTCCAGACTGAGTTTGTAGTGAGGATGAGGTGCAAGCTTGCTCCTTCCTTATTCCCCGTCAGAGGTAAGTGGGTGAAGAGCATACAAACTCTATAGTCATTATAGGATGCCACCAAGTCATTTATTGACTGGTATTAGTGGTAAGGACATGACTGTTAATAACCTGTTGTCATTTCAAGTGCATGCTGGGAATCTGGTGACAAACCCAGTAGCATGCAAATCATTTGAAGTACACAGGCATAATGGTGCATCAAATCTGTACAAGATGTGTGGTCATTCAATTGAGAATGCTTAAAATGTTTGTTTCTTTTTACATTGAATAAGTGATTGATTCACCATCACTTTATAGGCCTTATGAATTCTTCGGCATGTAGCATCACCATCTATGCTGAGTTTGGACCACACCAACATATATTCATCGGTATATATTGAACATACATGTATCTTATAGCATAAATTGTACATGTACATGTCATTGTATACAACCCATCATATCTTTTAAAATAATATCCCCCCTTTTCACTCCAGATTGGAACCATTAAACCCTTGTCATACAAATGTGTCACACACAAACAGCCATTTTGTGTTAGTACTGCTTCGAGGTGTGTCAGAGTCCGTATAACTTTGTGATCCAATGGCCAGCAGTTGAAGTTGATCCATTCTTCAAAGGAGTTAATGTATGTTTCAAATTAATTTATATGGACCTATCCTATCTGTGGCAGTCTGTACCTTCATGGGAATTGTTTTTTCAGAACCTTAAGACACATCTAGGTCTTTCTAGGTATGTTTGTAAACATATAACAATGATTGTACTGAAGAATTATTTTTTTGACTGAACCCAAAAATCCTCATGAGTGTAGTTATTAAACAGTATATGTTGGGTGATCTAGTAAAATGTATATTGCCGACTGTGAATCCCTGGGAGTTGGGCCATGTAAACAATCTTCATTGCATAGGTATGTTAGTCTACATTTTCGCAGATTACCCAATTTAAAGTTCCTATGTATTTTTATGCAAGCATTGGGATATTTCAACCCAAGTACTGACCATCAATCCCATAACACAAGTAAAGATATTAAAGGGACAGTATTGTCACGATCAGAGCAGACTTTCTACAGGGCATGGAATCGGTGTCTTAGTTTAATATGAACACAGTAACTGAAAATTACTGGCTCATTTATGACCTTACCACGTGAGTATTATTTTCAGTCACTGAGTTAATCTAGAACTTGAACTCTGATTCCATGCCCTGTTGATACGTGGCAATACTACCTTTAAACAATAACTTTAAAATGACTATTTATGAACATGTATTTTCAACAGTTAAAGAGAAATAAATACATATAACAATCAGAAGATCATTTAATTGTTTGTTTCTTTTCATTTTACAGTTATCCTTCAAATTACAATGTGTTGTCTCCTAGGCCATCCTAACAAGGTAAGCATGTGTTGCTTATAGAAATATGCACTTATTTATGGCAATTTTCTATGCAAATTTAACAGTTTATAATGTTATGATTCAGTTGAATGTTACATGGAAGACATGCTTATCTCATTAGACTCGGAATCCGGGTCAACATTAACGTGAGTCCGGGTTGGATATGTCCCGACCCTTTCCAGGTGAGAATGACCCCGGAAAATTGGGTCAGATTATGTGACTTGTTTTCTGGGTCAAATAATCTGACCCAACTTTTTGGGTCATTCTGACCTGGAAAGTGTCGGGGCATGTCGGGAGTTTTTAGTGTGTTGGCTCGATGCTGGCTCGAAGTCAGTGATACAAAGGCACAATGTTGGTGCAATGTTGGAATATGTTGGCTTGATGTTGGATCAAAGTTAATGATAGAAAGGCCCAACATTTGTCCAATGTTGGAATATATTGGCTCAATATTGGCTTAAAGGTGACGATACAAAGGCCCAACATTGGCCCAACGTTGGGCCAATGTTTAAGTTGGCCCAACGTTGGGCCAACTTTTACATTGGCCCACTGTAATGCCGACGAGCAAAATTACGTTGGGCCAACATTGACAGCCAACGTTGGCCCAATGAAACCGTTCCGTTGGCCCTACGTTGGGCCAATGTTGGGATGAGTTGAGTCAACGTTGGCTCAATATTGGCTTACAGGTAATGATACAAAGGCCCAACATTGGCCCAACGTTGGGCCAATATTTACGTTGGCCCAACGTTGGGCCAACTTTTACATTGGCCCACTGTAATGCCGATGAGCAAAATTACGTTGGGCCAACGTTGACAGCCAACGTTGGCCCAATGAAACCGTTCCGTTGGCCCTACGTTGGACCAATGTTGTGATGTTATCTGGGTATAGCCTATCTGCCAATTATATTGATGATTCCCTTCTCATTGGGGACACAATGAATGAATGTACAAATAATATTCAAGCTAGATGTGCACTTATGACCAAACTCGGTTTTGTCATCACTTAGACCAAATCGCATCTTAACCCTTCTCAAAGTATATAATTTTTGGGTTTTGTGATAAATACAGTAGAAATGACAGTCCGTTTGCCGACTAATAAGATATCTGTTATTGTTAATGCATGTCGCCATCTAGCCAATCAGAAAAATTCGAGGATTTTATTGGTAGCACAAATAATAGGCAAACTAGTCTCATGTTTTCCTACAGTGCCACTAGGCCCGCTATTTTACAGAAATTTAGAAAGAGCGAAAGATGAAGCGCTCAAAAAACATGGTGGAAATTTTCACGCCAAAATATCTTTGCCTCAAGAGGCCATTTTCGAACTGCAATGGTGGATGGAAAATTTAACTTGTTCATAACGCCCAACTATGCCTCGGGTTGGTGATATTCAAGTATATACTGATGCTTCTCACAATGGTTGGGAGCAGATTGCCTGGCAGTTAACCTGCACACCAAAGGGAAATGGAACCCATTTGAAGCAACTTTCCCCATAAATTATCTGGAGTTATTGGCAGTCTATTATGCACTAAAATCCTTTGCTACTCACATACAGAACCCAACTATTTGTGTACATGTAGATAATACCACTGCTGTAGCATACAACCCTGTGAGGCAGGTTCACTTCATTCGAATGCAGAAGTGGTACGATTTTAGTTAGGCTTTACGGGGTCCCTTTATGCTCGAAACTGTTTTGTATTCTTCCTGAAGGTCCTTGGAAAGTATATCAATATTTAATTTTGACAATAGGAGGTAATGTGAGGGGATTATAAACAAAGGAATCCAGTCACAACACTGTGAAAGCCATTGAAATGGGTTGCGACAGTTAGTGTACCACTTATGGTGCAAGTGCAAAAAATACATTATAAGTAAACAACCGGGTCAGCAGGTCAGAGTTGACACCTGGACCTGATCCAGAATATCCTGGGAGAGGCTTATCTGGCTGGACAGGGTCAACAAACTTTTTTGAATGGGGTTAGGCTCGAAAATGTGTTTTCGCTGCAACTAGAAGCGCACCACGCACTAGTCGCAGAGTTAACCATATGGGGGTTGCCACTCTCCATCACTCAATACTTTGACTAAGCAGTTATGGCTTTGGTGTTTACAACAGGGTTCATGGCTTAATGACATATCACATTCCTGGCATAAAGAATGTTCCAGCAGATTCTTTATCAAGATCAACAGATGACCACTTAGAATGGAAGTTGAATAGTCAAGTATTCCAAAACATTTCATTAAGACTGAAAATTACACCCACAAATGATTTATTTGCATCTAGAACCAATTACCAGTTCAAGCCATATGTATCATGGTTCCATGACCCCGCCCGAGGTAGTAACTTGTGATGCATTTTCATTCTCTTGGGAAGATGAAATAATTTATGTTTTTCCTCCATTTGCTCTCATTGACAGAGTAATGCAGAAATTAGAGCACGACAAGGCTACCGGTATTCTGGTCTTTCCGCTCTGGCAGACGCAACACTGGTTCCCAAGGTTATTAAGACTACTGATAACACATCCAGTAATCATCCCAAGAGAGCCAAAACCGCTCTACCTACCACAAGCTCCAGAGTAATGACAGCTGCTGTCTTGTCAGGCGATCGCTCGAGACAAGAGGCCTTTCACAAAGAACTATTATTACATCATCATGTAGGCCTGGAAACCAAGTACGCAAAAACAATACTATTCAGCCATATCCAAATGGCTTCAATTCTGCGCTCAACGGACATTGCATTTAATTCGTGCCCCTTTAAGCTCGGCATTGGACTTTCTCGCCTCCTTGGTGGATCATGGTGTACAGTACAGTACTATAAACACAGCAAGAAGTGCCTAATCAGCTTTATTATGGTCAACATCAGACTCCATTATCAAGTTTGGGTCTCACCAATTAGTGGTACGCTTTATGCGTGGGGTGTTTAACCTTAAACACCATAGACCTAGATATTCCCACATTTTGGATGTTGGTCAATTACTTGCATTATATAGGTAGTTTAGAACCTGTACAATCAATAAGTCTCAAACATTTGACCTTTAAGCTTATTTGTTTAGTTGCACTAACCACAGGTCAGAGGACACAAACGTTGTCCTTATGTGAGATTTTCAACATGTTACTTTCAAATAAACAGGTTAAGATTAACATCACAAAACCAATGAAGACTTCTAAACCAGGCGAGCCTCAGCCAGTTTTAATACTTTCAGCTTACCCACAGGATAACAAACTGTGTGTAATCAGAACACTGTTAGAATATTTAAAACGTACAAATCCTTTTCGTAGGAGTAATCAGCTCTTCATAAGTTTTGTCCCTCCGCATCAAGGAGTGGGTCGTTCTACCATTGCTCGATGCTTGAAACTGTGCTTGACTGAAGCAGGTACAGACACTTTGATTTTTAAGGCACATAGTTTACGGTCTGCGTCAACGTCTGCAGCCGCTAACAAATGGGTGCCAAGTGGATTTTATTTTACAGACAGCAGGTTGGTCAACGGCGACAACCTTTGCTAAATTTTATAATAGAAGTAGTTCTATCAATCACAGGGAACCACAAACGAGCTTTGCGAATACAGTGTTAAATATCAATTAACCTCTATAACTTATTAATTGCAGGGCAACAAGACAGAGGCCAATTTACTGATATCAACAATCCTTGGTCATGGAGTTAAATCACAGGTGTAAATTGTTGTCAAGTTGATTTAAATATATAGAAATGTATCAGTCACTCGGAAAGACAGTGCTATACACACGTCAGTGTAGGGCAAATTTAAATCAATTGTTTATTTCCCGACGCAAGAATTTCACCAAACCTATATGTATCAGTCAATTGAATAACTGAGATATGATTTGAATCTACAAGTTAACGTATGTTGATATTCAACAATGATCGATTGGTCCAAGGTCATTGGAGAGTGTTTATCGAAAACGAGTAATGTAAACTTAAACAGGTAGAATTTTTTTAAATTTTTATTTCTGATCTTTTTCTTGTAATTTGTTTGATTCAAAAGTAGTTGAATCTATCAAATTTATGTAAAGTGACTGTAAATCGACCAATGAGGTGCAGAGTACCTCCAGATTTGATCTCCATGATATGAATGGATTTTATCTTTCTCGATGTTGTAGTATCCTCATTAGGCACTCCATACAATGTCAAGGGTCAAATAAAGGATGTTCGATTGTTACATCAAAACCGTATGTACAGTCTCAACAGTGTCCCTAATTTGTGCCCAAATTAGACATAGTATAAACCTCAAGACTTTAAAATTGGCGACGAGGATGGGATCGTGAACCTTCGTAGAGGAAGAATCGCCTCGTCTTAACATCGAAACTGAGTAAGTTTCAGAGTTATTTACGTATTAACTGCGTATAAATTCAACGTGTACACATGTACATGTCGCATAGCCGATAACTAACGTTACGTACATGTACATACCGTCGCCAATTTCAGTCAACATGTCCGTTACAAATCTGCCTACTTATCCGACTTTTCAGCCACACACTGACCCCACAACTGTTGGTGTGCGGTGGCAGAAATATGTTAAGAGGCTCGAGAACCTTTTTGTTGCCTTCAATGTCGGTGATGATAAACAACAAAGGGCAATGCTCCTCCATTATGCAGGACAAGAAGTTATGGACATTTTCGACACTCTTAGTGACACTGGGTCGGACTACAAAACAGCCAAAGAACAGTTAGACAAGTACTTCTCCCCACATAGAAACATTGAGTATGAACGTTTCGTGTTTCGTGAAACCAACCAGGCACTTGAAGAGTCAATCTGAACATTTTCGACCCGGCTTCAACAGCTGGCACGGAAGTGTGATTTTCATGACACTGATTCAGAAGTCAAGTCACAAATAATACATGGGTGCACATCCTCCAAACTGCGCAGGTATGCACTACGGGAAACATATTTAACGTTGTCTAAGTTGTTGGCCACAGCCCGAGCATTCACAGGCGAAAGGGATAGAGCAACGCCTGTATCCCAGTGCAGACACAGTTAACAGGATAAGGCAATCCTCGCAAATCTTCAAGTCAACAGTCAGACAAGCGGCCATCTGACAAGTTTGCACATACAGCTGGACCACAGCAACCTACACGATGTCGTAACTGCGGTGGCTCCTTCCCCCACAAACAACAGTGCCCAGCCAAGGGTATCACTTGCCATTCCTGCGGGAAACTCAACCACTTCGCTAAACATTGTCTTAGCAGTATTCGGGGAAAACGTCGCTCCAAAGCTCAAGTGCATGTCGTTGCCGGTGATAATGACTCAAGCCCAACCTCCGATGATGAAGAGTATGTGTTTGGTGTGCATACACCACCTACGCTCAGACAACCCGTTGTTACTGTCACCATCGATCGAACACCAGTGAAAGCAATAATCGACACTGGTGCATCTGTTAGCGTTATGTGTGTTGATGTGTATAACAGACTACCCTCTGCTCCAGTACTACATAAACAAGGACACACGAAAGTCTTCGCATACGGCAGTACAATTCCACTTGCTATCGTAGGCACATTCAACGCAACCGTGGCCTACAAGTCGTCCCGTGTCACAACAACGTTCTTCGTAACAAACCAGCCAGGGGAAACGCTGATCAGTTTCACAACCGCATCAGAACTTGGCATTGTTCATGTCGCGTATAATATCCACCCCACTGACTCCACTCAAGCACAGCGGCTGTTTGACCAGTACGCCGATCGGTTCGTTGGCATCGGCAAACTCACAAACTTTCAGTGCAAACTCCATGTGGATGAGTCTGTCCAGCCGATCGCTCTGCCCCATCGCCGAATACCGTTCCACGTAAGAAAGAAAGTTGAGGCAGAGCTCGCAAAGCTTTGCAAACTAGACGTCATTGAGCCTGTACGAGATGAACCCACCCCATGGGTTTCACCTATTCATGTTGTGGAGAAACCAAAGCGACCTGGTGAAATTCGTACATGTGTTGATATGCGCAATGTAAACAAGGCGATTAAACGAGAACACCATGTTACTCCGACAATTGATGATATCATAGCGCGTGTCAATAGTTCCACATTGTTTACCAAACTCGACCTCAACGCAGGCTATCATCAAGTGGAGTTAGCTCCCGAGTCACGCTACCTAACAGTGTTCTCCACACACGCTGGTTTGTATCGCTACAAACGCTTAAACTTTGGCATCAGTTCGGCGGCTGAAGTGTTCCAAAACCTGATCAACACCGCACTACAAGGGCTCGACGGCCTCCTTAACATTAGTGATGACATTCTCGTGTTCGGTAGCACTCAACAAGAGCACGACTCTAGACTGAAAGTTTGCCTTCACCGACTCCGTGAAAGGAACCTAAGACTCAACAAAGATAAGTGTACAGTCAGCACAAACAAGGTTGAATACTTCGGACACGTTTTCAGCTCCGAAGGTGTTTCACCTGACCCTAAGAAGGTGCAAGCCATTCAGGACATATCTGAGCCCAAAAACGCAAGCGAAGTGCGCAGCCTCCTTGGACTTGTCACATACTGCGGTCGTTTCATCCCCGACCTCGCTACCATTTCTGCTCCGCTCTGCGAGCTTACTAAGGACGCAGCACCTTGGTCTTGGGGAACCAAACAGCAGCAAGCATTGGCACAAATCCGTCACCGTGTTTCGCATTGCTGCACAATGGCGTACTACGATCAAACCAAGAAGACAGAGATCATCGTTGATGCCAGTCCTGTTAGTCTTGCTGATATTTTCGCTCAACGCAACAACGACAATGAGCTATCCATCGTCGCACTTGCTAGCAGATCGCTAACGCCCGTTGAACAACGATACTCGCAGACTGAGCGTGAAGCTTTGGCCATAACCTGGGCCATTTTGCATTTTCACCTTTACGTGTATGGAAGTGCGTTCGTCGTCATCACCGACCATAAACCACTGGTCACACTGTTTAGCAATTCGAACACTCATGCTCCAGCACGAATTGAACGCTGGGTGCTTAAGTTGCAAGAGTACCACTTCACCGTTGAATATAAGCCGGGTAAATTCAACCCTGCTGATTACACATGTCGCGTCACCCGCAGAAATACACACGAGCAACCAGCAGGGAAGAAAAGTTGGCTGAAGAGCACGTAATTTTTTTTGCTGAGAACGCAGTACCCAAAACGGTAAAAATCGACGACATACGCACTGCAACGCAACAAGATGCTATCCTCCAAACATGTATCAATGCCCTCGTTAATGGCGATTGAGACAGACTTCTCAGACAATCGCACAACCGGCAAGCCAGTGATATCGTACGCAGCCTGCACAGAGTCCGTGCTGAACTCACAACAACCGATCGCGCTCTTCTGCTACGTGGCAATCGCATTGTTATTCCCCATTCGCTCACACAGAAAATTGTCAACATAGCCCATGAGGGCCACCAGGGGATGACCAAGACTAAACAACTCCTCCGAGAGAAAGTGTGGTTTCCTGGCATCGACCGTCTTGTTGAGAATGTCATCAGCGACTGCCTTCCGTGCCAAGCAACAACGGTGGACAACACCAGAGTTCCACTACACATGTCCCCACTCCCTAAAGGCCCATGGTTGGAGGTCAGTGTTGATTTCTGTGATCTCCCAACTGGTGAACATATTCTTGTCATCATAGATGACTATAGTCGGTTTCCTGAGATAGAAATCGTCTCATCAACCTCTCTGCACGAGCTGTGATTCCGAAACTCGATCGCATTTTCGCACCGACAACGGCCCACCATTCAGCAGACAATGGAGTCTTGGTTTTCAACACCGCAAAGTAACGCCACGATGGCCACGCGCAAACGGCGAGGTTGAGCGCTTTATGAAACTCTGAAAAAAACTTATCGCACTGCAATCGCAGATCACAAACCATGGAGGCAAAGCCTCTATCAGTTCCTCCGTAACTACCGTGCAACACCACATGCTACAACTGGCGCTCCGCCTGCCACGCTTCTTTTTGGTAGACCGCTACGCACTCGTCTACCAGAACCTACACGCTCGACTCACAATGTTGACATCAGTCGCAGTGACAACCGCAGGAAAGAGGCGATGAAAGCATACGCTGACAAGAACGAACATGCTAAGCCCAAAACCATCAATCATGGTGACACAGTGCTAGTACGTCGTGATGGTATGGTTGCAAAAGACCAAACTCCATATCACATGCAGCCCTACACAGTCACTCACAAGAAATGATCGCTTATCACAGTACAACATGAGACACACACAGTCACTCGCAATATCTCTCGCTTCAAACGCATTCACGATCACGATCTCAGGCAATGTCTGATTCGGATGACTCTGACCTTGATAACATGCCTGACACGCCCACACAACCACGCATATGTGCTCCACGCAGAAACCCACCTAGAGTACGTCACCCACCAGCACGTTTCAAAGACTACATTATGAACTAAACATGCCACTTGTCCCAGCAACTCCTTGCAGTATTTCGACTTATTGCATTTTTCTTGCTTATGTTTTTTTGTTTCTTGTTTACAAAAAAAGGAAAGGTTCAGTAGTTTGATAATTGCTTTCCTATTTGTATTCCAGAATCTTAAATTTCTCAGGTTTGACTTTGTGATTTTACAAGTGTTTTCACCATGGCATGTTTCTCATGTATTAACTCTCTCCTGGACCCTATTAGCAAACTTTATCTGCTCAATCTATTAAAAAAAACAATACCATTTTGGAACATGTTGCAAATATGTACCTGTTTATTTTGTTCACTGTGGTAATTCAAAGCAAGGTGAAAAGAGATGTAGTATCCTCATTAGGCGCTCCATAGAATGTCAAGGGTCAAATAAAGGATGTTCGACTGTTACATCAAAACCGTATGTCCAGTCTCTACAGTGTCCCTAATTTGTGCCCAAATTAGACATAGTATCTTTTTTGGGGCGGTGGTACATTGGCAGGACGAAAAGCACCCCGTTACCACAAACGTCCAACAAAGGGATCATGAAAAGAAGGGAAAAGGTTAACCCCGTCGTTAACTTCGGCCGAGGCCACACATCTCCAAATAATAGCAGGACAAAAAGCAACCCGTTGCCACGGATGTCCAACAAAGGGAACATAAAAAGAAGGGAAAAGGTTAACCCCGTCGTTAACTTCAGCCAACGCCAACTGTCTCACACGGAAACCAGTGTCTTGGCCTTGGGAATGAATTTTGCCACCGCCCCAAAAAAGATTCCCGTGGAAGAATTCATACAGTCCATTGAACCTTCCATCCGAAAGCTCGAAAAACAAAAGGCAGACGATATCCGTATTCAGATACACCAGATCTTTAAAAAACGTGAAGCCCCGAAATCCAGTATCACAAGACTGGAATATCAGGCTGTCAATAACCTCCGTAATGACTCTTCGAAACACATTCTAAAGGTAGACAAGGGTAATGCCACAGTAGTGATGGACCGCTCAGAATACGATCAGAAGGTTCAGGATATCCTCGACACGGATACCTACACCCGCCTCAAAAAGAACCCAATTCCGTTAGCTGAAAGGAAAGTCGCCGCAAAGCTTCTTTCCTTAAACCGGAGCACAGCCTTAGCCACAGCACTATACAGGCACCTCCGTCCGTCCAGCTCGAAATGCCCAAGATTCTTTGGCCTACCAAAGATTCATAAACCAGACAGACCGCTCCGAACGATTGTCTCATCCCGAGGTTCCCCCACGTATAACCTCGCCCAACACTTGACAAAGCTCTTACACCCACTCGTGGGTAAGACGCCCCACCATGTACCCAATTCAGCAGGGTTTATCAACATCATAAAGGGAACCATATTGCAGCCTTCCGACACGCTAGTGAGTTTTGACGTCAAGTCATTATTCACCAATGTACCGACAGACGAGGCTATCCTCGTAACCAAGTCGGTACTCGAACATGATAGCACGCTCCCGGAACGAACCAGCCTAACGCCAGATCAAATCGTTGATCTACTTTCAATATGTGTGAAATCCACATACTTCCAATGGAGAGAGACTTACTATCATAAATCTTCTATATTTTGTAAACATAATTATTATGGACAAGAATATTGACATTATGTTCATTGTTGAAACCTGGCTACACAGTGACGACCCAGTTGATATCTCTGCTTGTACACCACCGGGTTACACATGTTTTAATGTGCCGCGTGCAGGAAATGACTGTCATGGTGGTATCGCTGTCGTATTCAGATCTCCTTTGAACTTGTCCCTAACCAACACTGATATCGTACATACTACCTTTGAGATGGCATGTGTCACCGACCCTTTGAAAAAAGTCTTCTGTGTTGCAATTTATCGTCCACCACCTTCTTCCAAGAATCGTCTGAAAACCAGTGATTTTTAATTGAATTTGATGACTTCTTAGATAAAGTGACTCTCCTCTCTAGTAAACTTCTTTTGTCAGGAGAGTTTAACATCCATGTGGACTCGCCTAGTAAGGCAGATGCATCTCATTTCCTAACATCTCTTTTTGAAGCTGGACTACAACAACACATTACTGGACCAACCCACCAACATGGGCACACTCTTGATCTTCTCATCTCGCGCCCTGATGACGGCCTTATTGTTGAGAGTAGAGTCTCTAATATTCTGAACTCGGATCACTTTATTGTTGATTGCTCCATTAATTTCTCTAAACCCGACAGCAAAATGATCACTTCAAACTCGAGGAACTATCGCAGCATCACTGAAACCTTTGCTAAAGATCTTGAAATTGCATTTCAGGTTTTTCCTTATGAAAGCAGCCTTGATCTTCAGGTGTCATTTTATAATATGACCATTATCTCTGTTCTTGATAATCGCTGCCCTTTTCCTACTCGTACACACAAATTCAAATCACAACCGGCCTGGTACTCCAATGAAATTCATCTTGCGAGACGCAAACGTCGTATGCTCGAACGCAAATGGAAGAAGTCTGGCGATCCTAATGACCATCAGCTTTATCTTGACAGTATTCATGAAAAATCAAGATAATACACAAAACAACTATCCACTGCAGACACTAAAACAGTTTTTAAAACTTGCAATACTTTACTTAATAGAAATGTTCCAGCTCTTCCTTACATGGACTCATCTAAACATCTGAGTGATCGCTTTAGCAGCAAATACTTTGCGGACAAAATTGTTAATATTAGAAACAAAATTGATTCTACTAAGTTGATGTGCCATTGTCTATACCAGTGCTTAATCACTCTGTTCCTATGTGTTCTGAATTTAAGCCTGATGATCAGGAGGAAGTGCACAAAATAATTTCAAAAATCACCCAATAAATCATGCTCGTTGGATCCCCTACCTACATGGTTCCTTAAACAGAACATGGACATCATGGTACCGGCCATTACATCTATCGTGAACGCTTCACTGAGTACTGGAATTTTTCCCACTGTTATGAAACATGCAGTGGTTACTCCCTTATTGAAAAAGCCTTCCTTGGATAAGGACACTTTGTAAAACTACTGACCAGTATCAAACACTGCTTTTCTATCCAAAGTTATTGAGAAGACTGCTTTGACACGTGTTTCTGATCATATTGATAATAATAACTTACACCGTAAATTTCAATCAGCTTACAAGTCTGGCCACAGCACGGAGACGGCGTTGTTGAGAGTCAAAAGTGATATAATACGTGCGATTGACAATCGACAAGTCGTTTTTGTGGTGTTGCTAGATTTGTCTGCTGCTTTTGACACCATTGACCATTGTATATTGTTAAATAGATTGTCTAGTGTTTTTGGTTTTCATAATAATGTTTCCAACTGGTTTCAGTCTTATCTTACTGGTAGGACTTGTAGAGTTAAGATTGCCAATAACTATTCTGATCCGCAAACTCTTGATTATGGTTTACCACAAGGTTCCTGTGTCGGACCTCAGATGTTTTCTTACTACACACACCCACTCTCAGATATTATTAAGCATCATTCTGGTGTCAAATTCCATTTTTATGCTGATGACACCCAATTATATATGTGTGTTGATCCCAGGAAACCTGGGGAAACAGATCGTGCACTTTCAACTTTATCCGCTTGTGTTTCTAGCATCGAGGCATGGATGTCAAAACATTTGCTCCTCCTCAATGATGAAAACACTGAATTTTGTTGTTGCTGCCAACCATAGACTTTTGAAAACATTATCTGACGTCACCATTACAATTGGTAATACAGTTATCAAACCCTCCTCATGTGTAAAAACCTTTGTGTTATTTTGACAGTACTATGAGTATGTCTAACCATGTATCTTCAATATGCAAAACCATTAACTTTCATTTAAGAAATCTGTCGCAAGTTCGTATCTTTATTGATGAAATCACTTGTCATCATGCAGTCCGTGCTCTGGTCACAGCACGTTTGGACTATGCAAATTCACTTCTCCAAGGATCCTCTAGCAAAGAGATCAAACGTCTTCAACGGCTTCAAAATCGTGCTGCAAAATTTATTTTCAAGGCTAAAAAGTATGACCATGTGTCCCCTCTCTTACGACAGCTTCACTGGCTTTCCGTTCAAGACCGGATTGATTTCAAAAACATTACTATTGCCTATAAATGTGTTACTGACTCTGCGCCATCCTATCTCTGTGAGCTTATTACACCATACCAACCTAACCACAGTGGACTCCGTTCAAATTCTGATTCCCGGATCTTCAAAAAGCCAACTACACATTTAACTGCGGTTTCTATACAAGGGTTTCTATACTGCTGCACCCAGCATTTGGAATGAACTACCATCTGGTATCCGTCATGCTTCTTCATTGAGTCAATTTAAAACATCTCTCAAGACTCATTTATTTTAGGCACTGTGTATTTTAAATTGTACTTGCATCTCACTGTAAAGCGCTGTGATACGTTTGTGTAAGAGCGCTATAGAAATGCCTTCATTGTGTTGTATTGTATTGTATTGTATCAACAGTCTTTGGGCACTCCAATGGGATCCCCGATATCCCCGGTCCTAGCAAACATCTTCATGGAAGATTTCGAACAGAAAGCCCTCGAGACGGCACGATACAAACCCAAACTGTGGCTTCGATACGTAGATGATACTTCCATCATTTGGCAGCACGGTTCCAATAAACTGAGTGACTTCCTCGGTCACCTCAACCAGCAACACCCGAGCATTCAATTCACCATGCAATCTGAGACATCCGATTCGTTGCCTTTCCTTGACGTACTCATTTCCAAACGGGTTGATGGCTCACTTTGGCATTCGGTTTACAGAAAACCTACACACACAGACCGCTACCTAAATGCCCGGTCGTTCCACCCACCATCCGTGAAATCCTCCGTGAATCGCACCCTACTTCGAAGGGCACACACTATCAGTGATAAAGAGCACTTGCCATCGAGTTGAAACATCTTAACACCGTGTTGAGACAATGGGTACAGACCTGATAAGCTGAAGTCCCTCCCGAATAGGAACACTCCACGATCCTCTGACGCAACCGAAAAACCTATTGCCGTCCTACCGTACATTGGCCACACTTCACACAAGATTCAGCGTATCCTGAGGGAAGCTGACATTAAGGTCTACTACCGGACTCGAAACACGTTGGAAACGAAGTTACACACCCACAAGGACAGACATGATCCCAGCCGTCAAGCTGGGGTTTACCGAATTCCTTGCACTTGTGGGAAAGTGTACATTGGCGAGACCGGCAGAGACCTTACGACCAGGCTCAATGAACACAAGACCCACGGCCGTAGAGGGGAATGTGACACATCTGCCATCATCAAACACTCCACCGATTTGGACCACATCATTGACTGGCAGAATGCAAAGATCATAGCCCCGGAAAAGCACTGGTACACCCGTCGTATCAGAGAGGCTATTCAGATTCATAAACATGACACTGTCCCCCAGGACATCGGCTTTTTCATCAGCAACATTTGGCATTCAATCCTACCATCCACCAACACTCACACTGTCAACTGACACGCCTCAGCGAGCAGGCAACACACACACAGCAGGAAACACACACAACAAGAACAATGCCACGGTGGCAACCAATCACAACACATCACACAACAGTGGCACCAATCGGAACACTTCCCGTTCTACACATAATCCCAGCAAATACTACTTAAGGAGTTGCATCGGCAAACCTCTTCATTCTCCTGACGAAGATTAGAGCAGGCTAACCGAAACGTTGAGAATACCCGTGAAGTCCCCATGGCTCTCCCTGAACCATATTTTGATAGATATTTTGATTAATTTTTATCGTGCCATAATCGAGAGTATATTAACTACACATATTTTAGTCTGGTTTGGTCGCATAAGTAAAAATGAGCTTAGGAAATTAGAATCAGTTATTAGAAATGCTGAACGTATTATTGGTACTGGCCTGCCATCTCTCTTTTCCCTTTATCAAGAACGTACTTTAAAACGAGTTAGAAATATTATAGGAGATAATTCCCACCCAGCTGTTGACTATTTCAAATTTCTCCCCTCAGGGAAAAGATTTCAAAATTTTAGGGGCTCTAAGAGATTTATTGATAGTTTTTATCCTTCTGCCGTAAAGGTTTTTAATGTGCACCATTCCCGTTGAATTTTACATTTTATATTTGCAATTAATTGAATCTTATTGCCTTATATGTATATTTGTATAGTTTTATTTGTATACTTTTGTACACAATATTTATTTTTGTAAAATTTTAGAGCTCTTGTGTTCGCTCGATTTCCATTGTATATTTTTTATCATTGGCTGAATAAATATCTATCTATCTATTTCTCACTTAGCGACAGTAAACGAGTTGCCCGAAATTGGTTCTCCCTTAAACCTTTCTCACTTAACGAAGGTTGAGATACGAGTTGTGCGATACGGTTCTTTTCAGAACCTGTACCTCAGCTTCACGTTAGTTGAGATAAACACATGGTGTTACCGCAAACTGAAACGATATCGATATTGTGATTATGACAAAAAAGTGTGTTGGCTACCTATGAAAAATTTCCAGTTTTTCAGTGCATGTGTTTTGTACACAGATACAAAACGCGCTATAAATGATGTCATGATGACGTCACAAGATATTGTAGGCCAAAAGGCACATCTACGGTATCCTACATGTATAACTGTATAACATGTATAACTGAAAAAAGTTTGATGATTGGGTGTATACTTCTTGAGCTATGGTGGTAATAAGATTGCCTAATTAAATATTCACGTGACTATAACTAAGCTAATTAATTAAGAATTTTAGTCTAACGACATTTATAAACTAAGTCAAGGCATAAGCTTCCATACACATATACATATATACATATACATATATATATATATAAACGATTCGCGAGCAAAGAAAAATTGGCTGATGCCGGACTCGAACCCGCGACCTCTCGAATACCAGACGAGCGCTCTACCAACTGAGCTAACCAGCCCCTATGTTGGTGGGCGGTCCACTTATGCCAATTATCTATTGATCCATGGGGCCAGGTAAGAGGCCAAACCATATCTGCCGAGTAGCCAGGGATCAAGCCCCGGTCAGATGCAAACAGCCCGGGTAACGGCAGTAGCGGGGATCACACAAACGGGACACAAGCCTTTTATGTGGTTGTACACAAAGTAGATTTATATAGAGAAACTGACCTGAAATATTATATAAACGGTTCGCGAGCAAAGAAAAATTGGCTGATGCCGGACTCGAACCTGCGACCTCTCGAATACCAGACCAGCGCTCTACCAACTGAGCTAACCAGCTCCTATGTTGGTGAGCGGTCCACTTATGCCAATTATCTATTGCTCTATGGGGCCAGGTCAGAGGCCAAACCATATCTGCCGAGTAGCCAGGGATCAAGCCCCGGTCAGATGCAAACAACCCAGGTAACGGCAGTAGCGGGGATCACACAAACGGGATACAAGCCTTTTATGTTATGAATTTGTTTTTAAAATGTGGTTAAAAAAATCATAAAATTGAGAAAACAATATAAATTCAGTAAAACATGAGATAAATGGTTTAAACCAGACAAATTGTTAACTAGTAATTGAAACTACATAAAATTTACAATTAAATACGTTTGACTAGAATGTGAACCGTAGTTATCCACGTTATTGTAATAATGACCATAATAGTAAAATGTCACTTCTGTTTATCTAGTTGGTTCAACTATTTAATGTTTCAGTGGTGGTTGTGTGATAATGTAGATCTATGTATTTATTTCCACATGGACAACACAAGTTGGAATCCATAAGAGGCTTACATGGCTGGGCTAAGCTAAAAAGAATTTGTGTGGGTAATATGTGTCCTTTCGATCATAATGATGTGGTATAATATGTAGGCCTACTGCTTATGTTATAAATATGACATTTATGCACACATGTGTTTCTAATCTGTGATACATGTGCATGGCCAGGGACCCTTCCTGCATGCATGAAGCAATAAACAGTGAACACTGACCCAAGAAACGACCTTGCAATCACTACAACACACATGGATATACATGTACCATGGAAAGGCAAGTATGCCTAATAACCTCAATCCTCCAAACCCTTCACTTTAGCAAAGAGGATTTTGGAGGATTTGGGAAGGTTAGGGATAAGAAAAATAAACACTACTGTCAATATCTAGCCCATCCCACTAATCCCAACAGAATAAAATACACCAGATATAACAATAATTTAAATGACCTCTTATGTACATCCAAAAAGCATTACTATACACGCCAGTTTGAACAGGAAAAGAACATCCGTAATACATGGAAGGTAATTAATTCAGTAAATAATAAGTCTTCTCATACTATCCAGAGCATCATGCATGATGGGAATTTCATTAATAACCCAATTTATTCACTAATAGTTTTAATACTTATGTTTAATGTTTTGAAAGTTATGTAAACAGCAGCAATGATGAAAAAAAATCCATACATACATGATAGTTGTTACTAAACCGACCATTCTGTCGTAAAATATTGATGACAATGTCATAACGTGGCTCCATTACCAGAAGCCTGTTCCTCATTTTTGTTCATGTATATTTTTGCTATCCATACGTGTAACCACTATTACTCTCTGCAATGCTCCAAACACAAATGCCCCATTGCGACCTTGTCTTATAATTCAAAACAATTAGTTAATAATCCCAAGGTGTACAACTTTACTTGTTTTAAATTAATAATACATGTAGGCCTATACCAACTAATGGGATAACCAAAATGTTTCACATCAAGATGGGGTATCCTCTGTATTACCACATGGTTCTACTCGTTCCATTTGTCTTGTTACATAATACAATTTATCCAGGGAGTGGAAACTTTTGATAAAATGCTTGAATTCTGGCAATTGTTAAAATAACATTTTTACGCACAATCTCTAGTCATGATAATGTCAACTGTTATATATATGTTACATTTCTAACTCACCGAGTAATTCTCTTCACTATGCTGTTGCCATTCAGACGCAGTTGGATTTGCAAGGGGAGGTCAGCAATAGCTTGTCGATTGTAGTGTGATTGAATTAAATTGACACTGGAGTCAACAGCTGTTGTGTTATCATCATCATGTGGCACGGAGTGGTTTATTTCGTGTTGTGAATTAAATTGACACTGGAGTCAACAGCTGTTGTGTTATCATCATCATGTGGCACGGAGTGGTTTATTTCATGTTGTGTGGATTTAAAGTAGGCTGGTGGAGATACGGATTTACTTATGCAGATATAGTGGAAATTATGGTAATTCACTTGCGTAGAGATCTTGGGCATCATATCCCTTACGGAAATTCTCCCATACAAAATCCCATGGGAATCTCCCACGCAAATCCCATGGGATTTAGTCAAAAGGGATTATATGGGATCCCATTGGTGATTTGGCTGCACCATGTATCATGGGGAATTTTCCCATACGCTTTTCCCATGGGAATTCTTAATATTTCCCATGTTATTTACTAAACATTTCCCACCAATATTCCCATGTGATTTCCTGGATATCCCATGGCTATACTAAACATTTCCCATCAATATTCCCATGTGATTTCCTGGATTTCCCATGGCGATACTAAACATTTCCCATCAATATTCCCATGGCTATACTAAACATTTCCCATCAATATTCCCATGTGATTTCCCATGGCTATACTAAACATTTCCCATCAATATTCCCATGTGATTTCCTGGATTTCCCATGGCGATACTAAACATTTCCCATCAATATTCCCATGTGATTTCCTGGATTTCCCATGCCTATACTAAACATTTCCCATGTGATTTCCCATTGCGATACTAAACATTTCCCATCAATATTTGCCATGTTATTTCAAGACATTCCCACTTATTTCCCCATTGGATTTCTCATGTTAATTTTTTTATGGAAATTTTTACCCACTTCCCATTCGCTACCTGCATAGACTCCGTACTTCCTTGGTTAATATCTTCATTCGTGTTAACAATGCACTGACCTTACATGACAAACTTCCAAACTTCCAGTCCAAAAAAATAGGTATGCACAAATTATTGTGTGCAATGACGATAAAAGATTGTCATCATATTTTATTCATAAGAATTAACCTTTTAATCCGGCATAGGCCTACATCGTTGTCCTGAACAAATAATTTTAGGTAAAAATAATAATCACTCTGTAAAAATTTAAAAGAATTAAAAAAACGTTGTCAAAATTTATCATTGGCATACTGGTACTAGAAAGTTTTGCTGTCTGAGATGTTGTATCTTGTGTTACATATAGTTTTACCTGCATTTACTTATTTGTTCCATAACTACAAATAAGTAGGATTTCGAATGAAATATTATTTAATATATACTTAAACACAAAGAGCAACAACATTTTTCAAAGATGGCATGACAAGAGAATCCAACAAGTTTACAACTTTAAAATAATTTAAAGGTGGCTCTCAGAAAACTTTAACTCTTAGATTTATCCTCCAAACTCACTCCATAAATTGGCTGGCTCATGGACTATGATGGATTAGTAGCTTTGATTAAACGTTACATGTGCAAATTTCTTGAATTTACACCTAAGTTAACACAAATGAATCGTTAAGAGACATTTCTTTCATTAAGAACAAAAGTTTGAAATGTTTTACTTCCAAATGATCTGAGGGTCACCCTCAAGTAAAAATTACTGAACAACAACCGTATTTAGGACTCATTCTTTCTTGAAGCAGATGTTCTTACGTCCTTGAGTTTATATGCCATAGTCTGGCGTATTTGGGACGCTTCAGCAGATGGAAATTTCTTCTGCACGTATTCTGCCAAAAAAAAAAAAAAAATGAAAAGCTTTAAATTTGTAAGTTGGAGAATAAGCTTTGTTGATATTTACTTTTGAGAAGCTACTTAAACCTGACACTAAAATTCCACAATTGTATTTAAAGACAGAGAACAGGATCAGTAATTATTAAAAAAATGATTCGTTTCAATCTGAAAGCTCACTAATTATAAAGTTCATACCATTACCAATTCCGCCTGAAATACTGTCGAAAGTTTTAAAAAAATAATTAAAAAAATGGAATTTGAGACCCCCCAAAATCACTGTTGCATATTTTGACTGCTGCAATCGAAATAAACCTGATATGAATGTGCACAACATCTGTTCAGTTTTTCGTTGTTTTCACTAAAACATGATCATCGAATTTGATGAAATTTTCAGAGGTTGTTTGTATGGTGTGTTTATTGAATACTAGAGGATTTGGAATTAAATTACTATTCCAAAAACCAACATTGCACTTTTCCTTTTAAACATTTTCCTTTAAGTATTTTTAAGTTTAAAAATTATGTTTGTAAAATAGGTTTGTTCAATGGCAAAGGTTATACTCTAATGGTTTAAAGCATGGACAATATATTTTTTTACAGAATTGAATTGAGACTTCAGTTCAAGTAAAATGCCTCAATAGTATATAAATGTTTTTCCTACCCTTCTCTTAAAATTATGAAATAAATCATTCCCACCTCAGCCTACAAAGTATGACAAAGATTTTACAGATTTTGTCAAGATTGGAAACTCATACTCAAATTGTGTACAAAAGATTTGGCAGTTGAATAGGTACAAAATGTCACAGATTCAAATACCAAGAAGAGCTTCCATCTTTTTGGGGGGTAGAGCTGGTCTCTCCTCTGTTTGACCAATTCCTTTTTTCCCTGTGACGCTGCACATGCCCATTTCTGTGTGTGAAAACAAAGCACTCATCAGGTCTCTGGTCAGGCATCGATAGTCCGAATGTTTGCATCTCTGCAGTTGGGTCGGTGTGATAAATGTCACTACAGCTGGTGAACCCTTTACATGTGAAAAACAGTAACATGTGCACATTATTTTATATCGAGTATAAACAGCAAAACTTCTACTTTTCAAAGTCAAAGCTGAACTTGGCCAGTATTAACATCATCCAATTTTGCAGAAATACTATTCCAGCATAATGCAAGTCTTGTAAAATTTGAAATTAAGTTCATCTGCATAACAATGTCAATGTGTTGTGTCGAGCACTAATTTGTTGTGCTTCTGGACTGGTGCTATGCATACAACTTTGTATGAAACCCTCATGTGTGATCCGGTATGCCCTGTCCATGCTAGAAAAAATACACAACTCATTATCCATTCTGGTTATAATATGTAATACAATTTTTTACATACAGTGCAGTTAGTGCCTTGAGTGGTTGAGGGAGCCGGAGGCATATCCACGGTGGTTACAGGTTTTTGATTGATGATGGCTGGTTTGTTTAATGCAGTACGCACATCTGAAAAATCAAAACGGGGTCTATTTTAATTTCTTTATCATGAGTGTTGTGCTGTGATACACTCTGCACAACATATGAACAACCATTGAATAAAAAGGCATGGCAGAGCATTGTATTTTAGACAATACACTTACTCAAATCCCCCAGTCTTAAAGAGACATATCACTAAACCGAAATCACGCTTTACAAATTTGACATGTAATATCTATAAAAAAATTGAAATGGTTTTACATCTGTTGCAGCCTACATGTGATGTTTCAAAAACACGATTGTTTACCCATGGTTTAGTTTACCTTTGTGGAGAATTTGTAGCTCTTGACGAAGTTGGGCGATTCCATTTGACAAACTTGCACAGTGTGAACAACATGCTACTTCCTTGGTGTTGTTATCAGACAGGGATGACTGTAATTTTAATTTCTGGATGATGTCCTCACCTCTCTTTTGCAGTTGCTGGCTTTTTGTAACCTTAGATATAAAATTAAGAATGATTAATATACCCATCTTTTGAGAGTATTCATGTTGTAGGCTATGTAGCAGTCTTTACGGATTGGGGTTGTATAATCCTAGAACTGAGGTTTATTACCGGTACTCTATTGGCTCCACTCACCTCGGTACGTCATTCCATAGTAACTGCAACATAATTTATATGTCCGTCACAGATGCATGCCTAGGGTGACTTTCATGAAAAAAAATAAAATAAAAAATCAAGCCCTGTATTATACTGTATCCCCGAGCTCAGTCATACAACATAAAAAGCTTGATTTTGGCGATTTTTTTATTAATTTTATTTTTTTTCAAGAAAGACACCCTAGGTGTGCATATAAATTTATAGTCATAGTTCTAGGGATAGGGGTTGTGCATGTTCTTTTTTTTTTAAACAGGTAGGACTACTTTATAAACTTGTAATGTGCCCTGCCCCTAGCTGTGGTGACAACAGCCCTACTACCACAATATACTGCATGTTTTTTTGTTTTTTTACCGGTAGCACATGGGCAATTCTCCATGGGAGAGAAAAACAATTGTCAAAAAAATGTACATTAGCAATAGAGGAATATTTCATATTGATTCTAGACCAGAATTTCATAGGGAATCCAATCCATGTGGTTAAAAATTCGAAAAACCCGTGTTTTCTGTGAGAAATATGGATTTTTGTGTAGTAAGTCTGAAAATGTGTAACTTTCAATAAAAATTCAAATTTAAGTCTCTTGGACATTGTGATTAGTGGAGGCCTTGTGAGAAAATAAATGTTTGTGTGTCTAGATAGCCATTGTACCAAAGAATACTTTTGTATGTAAAAAACTTAAAATAATTTTTTGTGTTCTCCAAAAATTTAAAAATAAAATGTGAGAAAAGCACACGTAATTCCGTGACCAAAATAATGCACAAAAGTAATTTTTTGAGCAAAGAAAATAAAAATAAAAATTCCAACATTGTTTTTTTTGTAAATATACCTCCCTACAAGTTTATATATAACAAAAAAAAAATCACTTTCGGACATTTGCTTAGTACTTTAATACGGTAACGGAATTAAGGTAACCATGGTTACGGATTTGCACTGCACTTATATTCAAGTTTTTATTCGTGTTACAATGACTTTCACTGTGACTTTTGACATCTTCTGTGACAAACTTGTATTTAATGTTAATTAATAAATATTTTTCAATAAAAAAACTTTAAAAAAAACACTGTTTCCTAAAATATTTGACACAATGTTTAGTTTGAATGCAAAACTATGCTATTGTACGTGTTTATGGGCAGTACTTGTAGTAAATGCTCATTAATTTGGTTGGAAATTGTTAAGTTGGCATGATTTAATTGGATTAATTGGATATGTACTTGTGAAAACATTATTGCATATCATAAAAAAAAATGGATATGCCTAAATGTAGAAATTCAAGTTTTTAGACCTGTACAAATGCAATACGTAATTCCGTTACCGTCCTGACGTAATTCCGTTACCATGATTGAATGTTATTTTTTTCAATAAAGGAATATTATTTCAAATTTTATTTTGCATTGCAGTTATTAACCCTACTAAAGTCTATATACTACAAATAACACCCCTTTTGGAAATTACTAAACAGTTGGCTAGGTCATGAATGGGCGTCACCGGAGAATTGCCCACATGTTTGGGACACCTTTTTGGGGTACAGAACATTGTCCATACAGGACTTCCATGGGCATTCACCACAGCACTACTACCGTCCATTAATGACAGAAGTTGTAAAAGTCAGGTAGTAGGGCCGGTTTTTTTTGGCCAACTATAAGGGACTCAACGATAATTCTTAATGAATTTACCATTTTTTTCTTCTTGGTTTGCTGCTGAGTGTGTTGAGCGTTCTCATCAGTATCACCTGATGACTGCTGCTCATCATAGAAAATCTTTCGTTTGGATATCCTGTTGCCTCTCCCGAACTCGACATCTGAATCAAGCTCCTCTTGAAGGAAAGAGTTTTCTTTCAACTGAAGTACGCTTTGCTTGTCTTAGAGAGAGAAAAAAGAAGGAATCGGACTAAATGTGAACATTCATATGATTTCATTGCTCCTGTATATACTGTTCAGCCTTTAAATTCATACACATGACTGCTTAATATTATAATGACGAATGTGAACATCTGTGTTTTCACAGGTCAGTACTTTTTAAGGCTCATAAGTTACATGAATGCCTTAATGAATCTAACGTTATGTGAGCTGGAACTTTCAAAGCAACACAGCAATTACAGTCCTGCAATGAGTTACTTTAGGGGCTATATTATAGCTTAACTAAATACATGCAATTGCTTGACTCCAAACTAAAACAAATTTCATTTTCAGTAGCAAGTTAAGCCTACTCTTTATTTGCCCCACCAGTGTGCCATACTGGTGGGGCAAACTCTTGATGTCATTGTTTTATATTTACAAAATTGTTACTTTTATAATAAACACAAAACTATGACATAGGCCCTTAGACCTAATGTTAACTGTTAACAAGATAGTTAACACCAACAATTAATTCTTAGGCCTAATGTTTGTTAGGCTTAACAAAACATTAAAAAAATTAGGCCATAAAATGTTGTAGTTTACAGTAATCATGACATGCATTTAACTGACATGATGTCAATGATCTTGTAACAGGAGACTATTAATTGCATGCATGCATGCCAGTCAACTCGCCCCCTGGCAAACTCGCCCCTTACAAACTCACCCCCTGACAAGCTCGCCCCCCTGTTGATACAAACTCGCCCCTGACAAATTCGCCCCTCGGCAATCTCGCCCCCAATAAACTCACCCCCGAAATTTAGGGAGTGAGGAAGCCGGTAAGTAAACATAAAGGCAGGATGTACGGGGACAAAACTATTTTAACTGTTAATGAATTATTAGGCGCTATTGAGACTGATTTAGTACAAGTAAGACTGACTGAGTAAATCAAACACAGGGGCCTATACAAATAACTTCCATGGGCATTTTATTTAACAAAAATAAACATTAGGCCTACATGAAATAATTTTATTTTACTGGGCCCTATGTACGATGTATTATGTAGCCTATAGGCCTACTATGAATATTTACAAAGTTGAATTAGGCCTAGGTATATTTATTTAATTGTAGCTATGTGACAACAATTTTCAAAATCAACAGATTCCAATACAACTAAATTTATTGTCAAGGTCTTAAATAGACGATTACAATGATATAAGGATCATTTTCCTGTGACCAAAAATAAGGAAGTTATGACATGTTGAATCCGGCAATTTTAGGCCCGTAAATGGCAATTATTTTATAAGGAAAAACAAAAGAAATGTAAATTTGACTTGTGACCCGTTTCCTAGATTTTCTCAGATTCCATATCATAACTTTCCTAATTCTTGTCCGATTTTCAAAAGGTTGGTATCACTGGAATGCTTGGGAAAAGAGGAAGAATAATAACCTATTTCCAGGCTAATTTAATGATTAGTTTGTTTTGTAGTGCTGATTTACAAATAAGAAATACAAAAAAAATGTGTTAAACAATAAAATAAATAAATTAAAAAAAATTAAAAAAATAAAAATTACTCAAATCTGAGGATTATTTTCATATTTTTACACTGAAATCTTCAAAAGATTCTCATCCCTGATTTAATTAAATATTAGAACAATTTATAAATTGGACTGGAAAGATAAAACAAAATAATGAAAATAAATTTCAAAAAATAGAAAATAAATTACTCAAATCTGAGAATTTTTAATATTTATACTGAAATCCGCGAGAAATTCTTATCCCTGATTTAATTAAACATTATAAAAAATAATAAATGGTATTGGACTGGAAATATGAAGAAAAAAATTAAATAAGTTCATGAGAACTAATATTGTGTTACGCCGATGTATATTAGGTTTAAACGGACGATTTATCGGACTGAAAATTGGTAGGTCTAACGCGCGCTGAATGTGGCGCAATACAATCTTTGGTTGACATCGATGTTTGGTAATCAAAAAAACATAACTGGGAATCGTCCAATCGCCGTCAAAATTGGTCAAGAGGTAGAAAACAAGTATAGAAAAATGATTTTTGTGGTTTGATAAGTGATTTTACTCAACTTTTGGTAAATCGTCGATGGTTTTGATGAGCAAGAGCGAACCCAAATTTCGAGAATTTTTTGGGGAAACTTCTAACGTTAGATGCCGCATTCAGAAAATTTGAGAACGAGGTTGAAGTAGAATATGTGATCTACGTCTTCGAAAAAAAAGCTCCTGGGTACGTCAAAAAGAACGGCCTCAGCGAAACGTTACAAAGCGCTATCTCCACGGTGTCTTCACGACAATGCGTGGGATACGCACATACCTATTAATTGCATTTTAATTATGCCTAACGTTATCTGTAATAGCAATTACTTATTTCTTATTTTAAGCCTACTGTTTTTTTAGCTAGTTTTTTGTTTAGCTAGTATTCTATTTAGGAATTTGTAATTGTAAATTAAATATTTCTTGTATTTTTGTAGGCCTTGGCCTAGGCCTAATATTTATTTTCGTTAAATAAAACGTTAAATTAAAATGATTTTTATGTTTGATTTTAAATAAAATGCCCATAATACTATAGGCCTAGGCCTATTTATTTTCGTTAAATGAAACGTTAATTAAAATGATTTTTATGTTTGATTTACTCTCTTGTATTAAATCAGTCTCAATAATAGCGCCAAATAATTTACCACAGTCACAGAGTTAGACTTAAACAAGTTTTGGCCCCGCACATCTAACTCAACTGTTGTGTTAATATTAAACTAGGCCTAGGCTACTCTCAGTCTCAATACAATAGTCATGATAGTGTGAAATGCGTCCAGAAATTACGTGGGGCGAGTTTGTAGGGGGCGAGTTTGCCGAGGGGCGACTTTGTGAGGGGCCAGTTTGTCAGGGGGTGAGTTCACTGGCATCATTCATAGTGGACGTATTGATGACACGACCAACATGACCAACATACCGTGTGTAGCAATGACACGACCATCGTGCCTCGGCCATCCCGCTGTGGGAGTTTTCTGTCCAATGACAGCTGCATATATTTTGGCGGTTTTAAAAGGATTTTCCAGCATGGATTTGTCCGGTATCGCTGTAATAGGGACTATGCTGGTATTGTTTCCATTAATCCATAAAACAAGAGCAAATTTATGATTTACTTTAGGTTTACTCATTGCAGACTGCAGTCGGCCGCGACGTCAATCGCAGTGTTCAATAATAATGCGACGACCACCACCGGCACCAGCAGCTAGTACATATAGTAGCGACTAGCGCAGCAGACGAAATTAAAGATGGCAGAAAACTTATTCCCGCGCGCGCGCTCAGCTACCTGGCCGGCTAGCATGCATGCAGGCTAGGCGCAGGCCTAGCCTGTGCGCTTGCGTAGACTTTTCGGCATCGAAGTGTAGACTGGTCCCCTGTCTTTATCCAATATCCATATGCCTGTATCAAGGATATAGGCTCCTGGTATACCATTTAAGGGGTTTTATTGGATACGTTATACTGAAGATCTGACGTCACGTTTCCTGGCTCGCGTGCTTGCTACCAACCAATGTCCAAGTTGCAATCGGGGAAAATATGGCGGCCGTACAGCAAGTATCTGGCGTAATTCGTTGAGCTCAAGAGGGCGCGATCCACTAGCAGCTGTCATGTTGTGTATTTATGATGGCGATTGATTCGATGAATAATCTACACGGCAGGTTGGTGTTTGTTTCTCTTTCTTCCTCCATGGTTTAAATATCTTGAGTCTTTGTTGTTAAAAAATCTACAAACATATTAATCAATCCTCAAGGAACGTGAAATTGTAATGTACACATAAGTCGTAACGTTAGGCCTAACATTAGCCCCATTCTAACGTTATGGCCAATAAATACACATGACCATGAATGATGACTCTCGCCTTATCCTTGGCTGCCTTGGCTTGGCCCGTAACGTTAACGTTAGGCACCACAAGGCACATGTACAAAAATTAAGCGAATTTTCTTTTTTCCCTCTTTTGATCTACTAATGATTACAACCCAAAATTTAGTAAAATTAGGTAACCTTGCCCAAGCAGACACTTTTGTCATAAAAATCCATTATTCTGGGATAATGTTATTGTTATGACTGTTATTGTTAGGGTTAGGCCTAACGTTAGGCCTATCTCACTTTCATGAAATTTTCGAAACATTTTTGAAATTTAACGTAAAAAAATAATAACAGTTATTAATAAAATAAAAATTTCAACGAAATTACTGATCTCACAATAACTTTATGCCAAAAGTGTCTGCTTGGGGCTTGGGCAAGCTTACCTAGGCCGGGCTAGGCCTAACGTTAATCACATAATTTTACAATTACATGGTACTAGGGGCCTAATAATTAGTATAGCAGATCAAAAGTTGAAAAATCGCTCCCTTTTTGTAACATTACATGTGGCGCTAGGGCCAAGGATACAGAGAGAGTCCAGTGCATTGGCCCAAGAATGGGGCTACACTGGAGCCCCACATGTAGAAAAAAATGGAGCGATTTTTCTTTTCTTTTTTTAACTTTTGTTCTGCTAATTATTAACGTTACAACCAACAACTTTGTGATTATGTAACCTTACCCAGCAGATACATTTAGCATAAAATCTGTTATTCTGGGATAGCTCACTTTCATGAATGGGGCCAGGCCTACATGTACTTGACAAACTGACAGTGATGACAAATGCAAGGAATAACATATGACCGAGTTATGTCTTAGTTAAATGACAACTCTTGATGTTTTCTATAAAATATAAAATGCTAGCCCCATTGAGGGCCAATTCCACTGGACTTTCTGTGGATTGGCCCGTAAGTAAATATTGTTGACTGTCAATTATTGTCAAGTCAAACATTAATTGTCAATGATCATACTTGATATCACTTGTTAGAAATATGGAGTGCATGTACACATAGTTTTGTTTTTTCTGAGGTTTTCTTACCTTTGTTTTTCCAAGCATATTGTATTTTATGTGGACAAGTATTGCATTTAATCTCCATCGTTGATGCAGTGATCTGTTTTCATTTATAATTTACATTAGCTGGGCTCCAGAACAAGTGTAGTGCAATGTAGTGTGACAGATCAAAGAAAATGGACCATGTTAATCAACTTAAGCCCAGAGGCCATTATAAGCGCTACTTGTGGAATGATCCCATTCCATTGCGTACAAAATGCCGTTGGAGAAGTGAAAAAGACTTGAGGGATAAAAACCCAGAGGAACACAAGGAAATAGGAGAGGTAGGCCAATATGTTTGTGTTCATGTGGTACATAATGAATGATACAAGATGATTGCAACCTTGGCTTGGGTTCTTTTCTTTACTGACATGCAGAAATTGTTCACATGGTCCCACTAAAAATTATGTTCTTTTGTTACACCATCCAATTAGCTTAAAACTATTCATGAAAACTAATTAATATTCGTGAAGTATAATGAGTCTATATTGGACAAAACATCAGAAAAGCCTGCAATAATGTGGCTATTTTAAATTTTACTAAATATTATTAAATGCAAATGATTCTCAATTTGCTTTTACAATTTCAGGGTGACCAGGAACATAAAGAGCAACGAAGGGTTGAAGAAAATGCCGTAGATATATTTGAACATAAATCTGATGATCACTCCAGAGTTGATGAGCTTAACAATGTGGTTAGTCAAAAGGAGCAACACATGGATGACCAGGATACTGTGGAGGAAGGAATGGGTGAATATGAGGAGCCACTCGGGGACAATGCAGAAGATGGTGCAGATGAAGAAACTGATGAAAATGAACATGAAGAGGACGCCACGGAGAATGGACAACGACACAACAATGGAGAAGATTTTACCGAGGCAGAAATAGATAACAACGAACATGAAGAGCTACCGATGGATAATGGAGAAGATGGTGAAGAGGAAGAAATGGATGACAATGAACATGAAGAGCAACACATGGACAATGGAGAAGATGGTGAGGAGGAAGGAACTGGGGACAATGAGAGTGATAAGCCAATATTTAACGGATCTAATATAACAGTGGGCCAAATAGTTACAATGATTTACTATTTTGCATTGAGGCATTCGCTCACAAAGGCAGCTCTTTCTGACCTCTTGCAATTGATTGAGACCATAATAGGTCAAAATAATTGTGTACCCAATACCTTGCACCATTTGAAGAAATTCATTGGAAGCTCAAAAACAAAGTCAACCTGCATTTCTACTGTGAAAATTGTACAGAGTACATTGGTCCCTGTGAAGAGCAGGAAGTGACATGCAGCATCTGTGATCAAAGGCGCTCTCGCAGTGACCTTGTAAAAGGTGGTAATTTTTTTTTTTTCAGCTCATTAAAATCACAGCTTGAAGAACTTTTCAATGATCCTGATATACAAAATTATGTCAACCACAAAAACACACGTCAGAAAATTAATGCAGATAATATTGAAGATATATATGATGGGAATTTGTATAGATCTGTACCTGACTTAATGAAATCGGAAAACATTTCAATAACTTGGAACACTGATGGGGTGCCAGTCTTCAAGTCGTCCAATGTATCAATTTGGCCATTGCAGTGCATTATCAATGAATTGCCACCTAAAATCCGGAAGAGCAATGTTTTGCTCACAGGATTGTGGTTTGGCGAAGGGAAGCCAGATCCCACAGTGTTTTTGAGGCCTTTTGTTTATGAATGTAATGACCTTGCTGAGAACGGCTTCTCCTGGACTAAAGGTGCCACAAATGTTCAGACAAGAGTATTCACACTCATTTGCTCATGTGACTCTGTCGCTAGATGCACTCTTCAGAAGTTTAAACAATATAACGGGAAGTTTGGATGTGCATGGTGTGTCCAACAAGGGCTACGTGTTGCTAAGGGAAGAGGACACGTCCAAGTGTATCCGTACCAAGAAGAAGCTGTACCAGAAAGAACACACCAACAAACTGTAGATCAGGCTGAAGAGGGATGCAGAGAGAAAGTAGATGTTTGTGGAGTGAAAGGTCCTTCGATTCTACTTTTACTCACATCCTTCAACATCATCAGTGGGTTTAGTGTTGACTATCTACACAATACACTGCTTGGAGTCACCAGGTATTTTTCCAGTCTGTGGTTAGACTCCTCAAGTCACGATGAAGACTATTACATAGGAAGACAAGTTGATAAGATCAATGAGCGCTTAACGAGTATCAAACCACCAAGAGCCATATCACGTACTCCTCGTTCTGTCTCACAAAGGCGGTTCTGGAAGGGATCAGAATGGCGATCATGGCTTCTCTTTTACTCGCTTCCATGTCTGAGTGGTGTGCTCTCGGAAGCATATGTGAAGCACTGGCTGTTGTTAGTACATAGCATCTCCTTACTACTGTCTGAGTCAATATTTGAATCTGACCTTATCAATGCAGACATTATGTTACGCAAGTTTGTACTGTTTGTTGAAATATTATATGGACAGCAGCACATGACATACAATGTCCACCAGCTCCTCCATATTGTAACAACTGTGCGGAACTGGGGACCATTATGGGTAAGCTCTACTTTCCACTTTGAATCCCACAATGGAACATTGCTCAAAATGTTCCACGGTACTCAAGGTGTACCTTTTCAAATAATTGAAAATTTCACTATCTGGAGACATCTACCAAAGTTAATATCCACTTATGTTAGTGAATTTTCAATAGTACATGAGTTTTGCAAATAGTTGACAGATGGCCTTGTTACCATAAAGAGGGCATACCACATCTCTCCTGGAGTTACTGTTCTAGGTTGTGTTAAAAAACATAATGTAACACTTGAGGAAAGACTTGCTTTGGAAACCCTCCTTGAAAATCCAGTTCCAAATATTATTGACTGCTATGATCGTGTGGTGGTGGAAGGGACATTGATCCAATCAAAGTCCTACAACAAAGTCACTCGTAGAAATTCCTACACTGTGAATTTTAAAGATGGATCATATGGTGTTGTAACACATTTCTGTGTTGTGGAGAACAAGTGCTATGTTTTGTATAATGAGCTGTTAGTAAATGAGAGGAGAAGTATTCTAGCTGACAGGCAAACAGGGGCCAGTGCAGACCACATAAAAGTAGTGAGTAGAATAACTGATGAACTCAAAGCTTGTGATGCTACTACTATGAAGGACACATTATGTATTCTCATTGAGAAGTGTCATCTAAAATTTCCACATACCTATGCGTGCACTTTTCCTAATACTGTAGAAAGTGATTAGCTGATAGGAATTCACTTTGTCACTTTTGCCAAAATTGTTGCTTGTAGAGAATAGAGTAAACATTAATCGGTATATATAAGATGAAAGGAGCCCTCTATGAACTATTAAAAGCAGCACTTAAAGTGACAGTATCTGTCAACTTCATAAAATGTTTAGTAAAATCACCCTCACATTATAGTTCATCATTTCAATTTGAAAATGTTGTAAACTGTGTCGATGATATAGTTACCTAAACTTGGTACCTCCACAGCAAAATAGAAATTAAAAATATAACATCAGAAAATAATTTTATATAGTCTTAAGTCTTAACCCTAACCACCCCAAATCCTGCAAAATCCTCCAAAGGGCACTTTTTGGGAAAAACGTCAGCACTGTTGCAAACTGATACTTTCACCTCTTCAAATGGGACCAAATTACTACCTGGCAAGAAGTACAGGCCATAAGTGCTGAAGCTGAAAGATCAACGAAAATGTATGGTGCATTTTGAAGATATGGGCATGTTTCCAAAAGTGCACTGATGGATTTTGAAGGATTCAGGAAGGTCCCTAGCCAGAATACCTAGGGGGTTAGGGTTAATGAAATTTAAATTATAATCGTTGTTCTAACGCCCCATAGAAAGCAGGAGTCTTACTAAATTGAGCAGAATTTACATGTGTAAGGTGGCAAAAGAAAGTAACACAGAACAATGCAAAATTAATTGAAAACACCTGGATTTGCACAAAGCCAGATTTTAATTTAGAAAGTTGTGAAACAAAGTACACTGCATAAGGATTTGCTAAAATTGCCTGGTGATTCTCAAAAAGGGTATAATAAAATTTGCAATTTTTACCAGTTATACTGTGAAGATGTGTTATTACCTAACTTCCAAATTGTGATATTAACAACAACGTTTTAACAGTTAATAAAAAAAAACATAAAATGCATGTCGTGGAAACTCATTGTCATGTACGTGAAGATGTTTTATAGTGTACTGCTTGGAGTCATAAATGTGAAATACTTAAGAAAATATTGGTTAGTTTTGGATATAATTTGGCAATTGGACATTGATTGTTTTGATGACATTAAATTATATTCATGTAACAAGCTATACATGTAGTTTAGTGTTTCCTATGGTAGCAAATTATTTCAAAAGGAACTAACTGATAGGCAATAGGCAGATTCAAGAACCCAGCCCACATTTCCTTATGTGAGTGTGACCAACAAGCAAACTTTCTTTTTTATTATTTGTTTTTTGTTTAAAAAAATACCTAAACAATTATTTTAGGACAAAAGAGCTAGGGGTATCATTTTTCCTCTTCTTGTTTCCAGTGTTGATAATATTTTGGATATAGATTCATGCAAACTCATTATAGACTAGAGACGACCCCGAATGGTACATTTGATGAGTTCTGAACTAAATTTGATAACATAAGGCAGTATGCTTCCACCAGTGATGGGATGTGTGTTATTTCCATCAAATCAACATTCACTGCAAGGAGGATGTGCCACCATATTAAAAACCCATGATGATCATTTGTAGTGAAACTATTGACTCGTCATACATGATTCCTCCATAATTTGATTGCTTAGTGCCTTGAACGGACCTCAAATAGGGATAACCATGGTGTTTCATTGGCACAATGGTGACTGCGAAAACAGGTACATTGTATTACACCATGGTGATCTGATTTCCCCCATGGGCTCAAAAAGTGAGTCACCACTGTGTCAATGAAGCCCCATGGTGATCCCAAAAGTGATATGTTTCCCTCATGGGCTCACCATGTGAGCCCGCACTGTGTCAATCAAACCCCATGGTGATCCCAATGGTGATCAGCTTTCCCCATGTGGGTCACCACTGTGTCCCATGGTCTCACCATGTGAGCCCACACTGTGTCAATGAAACCCCATTGTGATCCCAAAGGTGATATATTTCTCCCATGGGCTCACCATGTGAGCCCACACTGTGTCAATGAAACCCCATGGTGATCCCAATGGTGATCAGCTTTCCCGATATGGGTCACCACTGTGTCCCATGGGCTCACCATGTGAGCCCACACTGTGTCAATGAAACCCCATTGTGATCCCAAAGGTGGTATATTTCTCCCATGGGCTCACCATGTGAGCCCACACCGTCAATGAAACCCCATGGTGATCCCAATGGTGATCAGCTTTCCCCATGTGGGTCACCAATTGTCCCATGGGCTCACCATGTGAGCCCACACTGTGTCAATGAAACCCCATGGTGATCCCAATGGTGATCAGCTTTCCCCATGTGGGTCACCACTATGTCAATTTGACCCCATGGTGATCCCATAAGACACCATGGCAATCCAATGGGATCCAATGGTATTCCCATGGGAAAGCCATTGGACATTTCCGTAAGGGATGTGGGGAAATCGTTCTGGAAAATACAATAGGGAACACAACGGATAAACAACAGTGTTTGGGATGCATAACAAGTCCAGGTCCAATTATCAAACAGGAATCATACAGGTTCTATACGGGAAATAGCCATACTCAAAAGCAAAGTATCTAAACGGAGTACATCAAATGTATATAGAGCTTTCTAAGCTTTAACACGTCTATTTCCGACACTTCATCAAGCGGCACAATATTAGGGATTTACTTCTCAAATATATCGGATAATGACCTAAAACTATATGATTTATTATCCCAAACAATCCAATCACAATAACTTTTAGGAAAAATATTGGCAAGACTTTCTAATCATTTATAATAATCAGCAAACTTTCACTCACCATCCAAACACAGACTTCGGCTTAACATGGCAACCGGCAGGCGCTTCGCCGCTCAGACAAGCCTAACGCGCGGTGGCGCCCTTCCAGAATAGAGAATTTACAACAGTGATTATTGTTTACGAACACCAATAAGGCAAAGGGTATAAAAGAAATTAACAGACCAAAAGCATAACCGCTCCCTGCAAGCGACCTCTCTCCGTGACGTCAAGTGAAGGAATTGCTCATGCAATATTTGTGAGAAAGCACGCCCTCGCGCTTGACAGGCCACAAGTATTTCGCTCATTTGTATTCACATGTTGGCGCCTGTTGGACAACAAAGCCCAAAGTTACGTTACCAAATAAGGAATGTTCTTCATACAGTGGCGTAGCCACAGGGGGAATGGGGGAATGTTCCCCCACAATTTCCAGTGCCCCCTCCCCTAGGTGCCCCCACGAAAAATCCCAAATAGTGCCCCCCAAAAAAGAAAAGAAAAAGAAAAGGGGAAAAACATACCGCTGTGCCCCCACTGAAATGCAATTCCCCCACCCCCTCCCCCACTGAAAAACTCCTGGCTACGCCGCTGTCTTCATAACATCCCACAGACCATCTATAAAGGTGATATTGAATAATAAATTTAAATAAATTATCATTATGTAAGTAAATGGCCGAGCGTCGAGGTCAATTGATTACATTAATATAGGACCCAATCTCACTCAAAGTATTTCCATTTCCAGAAATCTGTTACTGATTTTCTTACTCATCCCAATCCTAATTCTTAATGTTTTTGTACTCCAGTTGATGAAATTGAGGTGTCTGACATTGTCAACAATGTACAAAATAAAACAGCTCTGGTTATGACTGCATTAATGTTTATGTTATTAAGATTACTATCAGGAAATATGCAAACCACTTGCATATATTATCATTTGTTTTAAATTCACAACTGGCATTGTTCTATACCAATTTATTCCAGTCTTTAAAAGCGGTGATCCCAATTGTGTTAATAATTATAGACCTATCTTTATTTTGCCTATGTCTAAAATCTTTGAAGAAAGTGTCCATGCTAGAAGTAATAATATTTTATTTAAATTTAATATTTTAACTGACTCTATATGGATTTTGTAGTAAACATTCGACTAACCATTCTAAATTTTCTGGATAAAGTTTCAAATGCTGTAGATGATTTTGAACACACCTGGGTGTTCCACTGAGGCAGTGAATTGTGAGACTTAGCCTGCGGCTTGAAGACCGCCCTCAATAGACTGTAGTTAGTTACGTTTACATGTGATTGTTTCAGCCATATTTACATATGTATTGCCTGTAGCAGTTTTTCACCTAAAAGTTTGTAGTTAAAACAGCAGTTTTCAGTGCTAACTTCAGAGCCTGTGGACACCTGGTTAACCTAGAGTCTTGCCAAAGAAGTGAGTAGTTTTTCAGTTGTAATTGATGAAGATTTAAGCCCGTTTTTTAAGCAGACAAAAGTTATTGGGTTTCACGTTAAGACTATGTACAACTTAAAGGTACATGAAATTTGTTTACATGCAGAGTAGAAGTGCATTAACTAAATAAGAAATACTGCTTTTGCCAGTTTCAGTCCAGATTTGAGAAACTATGGATTGTGTTATTTACGATGGATATTAGTCAGTTTGGATAAAGGATTATTAAGTAAAATGAGTTCAGAATAACGCAATTTGTGTCAGCAAAAGCAAAGGAACGTTTGATATGTTTGCCAAGTATATTCTGGATTGATGTTCAGTTAAAGGAGAGTTATAACCAGTTTCTGACGGATAAGTTTGCAGCCTTGATTTATAGCAGGACATGTACTAAGGATCTCTTTTTTTGTATGTTTATTTACAGTTCGAATTATGCATTAAAATACGAAAGCAAGATCTCTAGTCCGTGTCAATTGTATGCTTTACTCCATGACGAGCCATCATTCGAATTCTGTTCTGCTAACCCGGGATCAGAAGGGAGTGTGGCACATGTATCACAATGACGGACTCAGCAGTAAAGGAGTTTAAGGTTAAAAGAAGGAATGCAAAGGCAGCACTGACAAGGCAAAGGAAAGCCCTGTGTTTGATGATTGAAAACATCAGGGCAAACGATGAAGTGGTAAGTCAGCTTGAAAAGTTTGAGTTAATGTATGAGAGCCTGGTTCAGAAGCATGAAGCTTATACGGAGCAGATTTTGGATGATGATGAATTTGTTGCTGAAGAAGCATGGCTGGAAGAATGTCAACAAATGTTCATCAATCTACAGTGTGAGGCCAAAGATTATTTGAGTGCAAAACCTACTAAGGACGAGTCAAGTCCGAAAGAGGCAACCAGCTCCAGTGCCGAGCAAACCAGTTCCAGTGCCGAGCAAACCAGTTCCAGTGCCGAGCAGTTTTTAGAATCTGAAAACCATATCAGTATAATCAGCATATTAAATGAATCAAGTGAGCAGGAGGAAGAACCGTTGAAAGCAAATGCAGTGACCACTGATGTTAACAAACCCTGCGGGTTTAAAATGGAAAAGCCGAAGATGCCCAAGTACACCGGGGATGTCAGAGAGTACGTCATCTTTAAAGATGATTTCAAGCACATGGTCGATAAGAGGTATAGTAAGAGGGATGCCATCACACTTTTGCGTACATGCCTTCAAGGAAAGCCACTGGAGCTGATTAAGGGGATTGGGTCCGACTACGATGCAGCCTGGGAGTATCTCGACTCCATATATGGTGATCCACGATTTATTGCCGACACCGTCACGCAAGACATCATGAAGTTTAAACCACTCCGAGACGGAGAAGATGCCAGATTATGTGAGCTAGTTCATCTAGTGAGAAGGAGTTACAATACACTAAAGGAGGTGGGGCGAAAAAATGACATGGATAATAATCACATGTTGGCAGTCATTGAGCAGAAAATGAACTCTGACGACCGTAAGGTGTGGTTCAGACACTTGGAAAGGGAGAAACAGATGGCAACGCTGGAGGGACTGCTAGTCTGGATGTCATCAGAAATGAAATCAAGGATGAGGGCAACGGCACCAGTACGATGCATGACTCAAAATCCTTGGTTAAGCATTAACTATGTTCACCAGAAAGACCAGAAGCCAATGCCTTCCCGTGACAAGTGCTGGATTTGTCACGCTTCCAGTCACTGGACAGACCAGTGTGAGAAGTTCAAAGCGATGAGTCCAGAAAGCCGATTTAAGATGGTTAAAGACAACCATGCATGTTTCAGCTGCCTCAAAAGGGCAGGAAAAGAACACAATGTGTCAACCTGTGCAAGACGACGACAGTGCCCCGAGAAGATGAATGGAGTCCAGTGCAAATACTTTCATAATCAGTTACTGCATATTACTCCTCAGCAAGCCACTGCTCAATATTACACCGGTTTAGTCAGTGTTGCAGTAAGTACAACCCGAGCAGAAGTATTACTTCCAGTACTGCAAGTACAGATTGTGGGAATCCAGATTACTCAGCCAGCAAATGTCCTCCTCAACTCTGGGGCACAGATATCACTGATAAGACAGTCTCTTGCTGAGGAATTGAAGCTCAAGGGAAGGGATGTAATCACTACCATCAGCAAGGTGGGAGGAGAAGAAAAAGAGCTTCAAACTAAAGTTTATGATGTCCGTCTTCGTCCAAAAAACAAAGGTCCAACTTACACTGTTGCTGCCATTGGTATCCCCTGCATAAGTGAGGATGTTGCTGAAGTTGACCTATCAGAGATGGCCAAACTCTTCAAATTGCACACAGGAAGTCTCCATCGACCTACTCATTGGCATTGATCATGCAGGTATACATGCTGGTAAAACCCTAGAAGTCCAAAATCTGATTACCCGCCAGTTACCACTTGGGTGGGTGATTTTTGGAACCAGCCATCAGGAGCAAACCAAGACAAACCGAGTTCTTCATGTGAAGTTCTCTACACCGGTCGACATAACAGATTTTTGGGAAACTGAAGCTATGGGAGTAGCTATAACGACATGCACATGTGAACCAGAAAAGCTCAGCCCAGCAGACTTGAAAGAAGCCAGAATAATAGAAGAATCCTGCACCCGAAGTGGAAACCGATGGACCGTCCCTTACCCCTGGAAAAGGGATCCGAAGCAGCTGCCGGATAACAAGATCCAAATAGAGAAAAGGCTCTATGCAACAGAACGCCGACGTACGAAAAATGCAAATCATGCGGAAGCCTATGATGCCCAGATGAAGGAAATGGTGGAAAAGAAGTTTGCCCGGAAGCTGTCTGAAGCTGAACTGAAGTCTTACACAGGTCCTGTGCATTATATTTCCCATCATGCAGTTGTGAGGCCAGAAAGTAAGAGCACACCTCTCCGAATTGTCTTTAATACTTCAGCGACCTTCCAGGGACACTGCCTGAACGACTACTGGTATAAGGGGCCGAACCTTCTTAACAATCTTTTTGGAGTCATCCTGAAGTTCCGTGAAAATAAAGTGGCAATCAGTGCAGACATCTCGAAAACGTATCATCAAATCCTGATTCCAGAACGAGATCAGCATGTCCACCGCTTCTTGTGGCGAGACCTGAATACTGACCGTACACCTGATGTATACGTCAAGACAGTTCTGACATTTGGGGATAAGCCTGCTCCAGCCATGGCCCAGACCGCCCTGAAGAAAACAGCTGAGGCTGCCGAAAAACAATATCCAGATGCAGCACGAGTCCTAAAGGAAAACACCTACATGGACGCCATATGCGATTCCGTCCACAATGTGAAGGAGGCCAATAAGCTAACAAAGGAAATAGATGAGGTCTTAGCTGAAGGGGGATTCCAAGTAAAGGGCTGGCAGTCTAATGGAACTCTGGAGGAGAATGATAACAGCAACCAGGAAATGGAGCAAATGAAGTTTCTGGATACAACGACTGAAAAAGTGGTGGGGACGGTATGGAACCGACAAACTGATGAATTCCACTACAAGGTCATGTTGGACTTGAAAGAGTATTTCCCAACAGACGATGGTGAACCAATGCAGAAAAAGTTAACAAAGCGCCAGATCCTGAGCCAGATTGCACGGATCTTTGACCCGATTGGATTTGCTGCAGCCTTTCTCATCCGTACCAAGATTGGAATGCAGCGGCTATGGCAACAGGGTCTTGACTGGGACCAAGACCTACCCGATGCTGATCACGAGAAATGGATTCAACTATTCAAAGAGATGAAAGAACTGAACAAAGTCAGTTTCAAAAGATGTCTCACCCCGTCGAATGCAGTTGGGGTGCCCATGCTGTGTATCTGCTGTGATGCTTCGGAGGAAGCTTTTGGAGCGTGTGCCTACATCCGATGGCAAATAAATGATGGCACCTATGATGTCCGATTCGTTGCAGCCAAGTCTAGGGTAGCACCCTTGAAGAGGCTTACCATCCCACGACTGGAATTGCAGGCAACAGTCATGGGTACGAGGCTGTACCAGGCCATCATGGAAGAGATGCGCCTACCAGTGAAGGAAGCAGTGTTCATGACTGACAGCAGGATTGCCCTATCTTGGATTCGAAGTCAAGCCAGAGGTTTCAAACCATTTGTATCCAACCGAGTAAGCGTAATTCAGAGCCAAACAGATCCATCACAGTGGAAGCACGTTCCAGGGGAGCTGAATGTAGCAGATGACGTCTCCCGCGGAGTAACTGTGGAACAATTGACCCAGCGTTGGAAAAATGGCCCAGAATTCCTGCACTTCCCAGAAGAAAGTTGGCCACAAGACACAGATAGGGTGAACCAGGTTGAGGTAGATAAGGAACGACGCAAGACCCAAGCCGTATTCATCACAACTGAAACTCAGGAAGTCATCGACTGCAAGAAGTATTCCAGCTGGAGAAAGCTAAGCAGATATGATCGATAATTGAACCAACTTTACGCCAAGTAAACTTACAGATAATAATTCTTTAATTTGGTAATCTACTATAATTATCAATATTATACCTTTCCTTTAATGGTAATCAGACAAAACAGCGTTTTTACTCTAGGCCCTGACGCAGTACCTCAGTAAATTAAAAAGTATCCTTGTAAAGTTTATACATGTGTCAATTCTCCACATTATTCATCTCAGAAAAAATATTGTTATGTTACAAATTACAATTGATGTACCTTCCCTCAAATCTGCCTGAACTTAACGTACTAAAACAGATACCTTCGAAGGATGAGCTCATTTATTGTATTTACTGATTTCCAGTTTCAGCAAATCTCATCAATAATGTTTATGTTGTGTTGATACAGCGCCAGTCATTACCATATACAGCAAAGCAGAAGGACGAGCTAAATATTTTGTCTGAATGTGTTTAAAGAGCGGCTTGCTTTAATATGCCAATATAAATTATTGACCTTTAACTTTTAACCACAATTAAAAGTCTCTGTAGAGGCTATGAGGCAATTCAAACCTGTCGGCCACTGTTATTGCTCACAGTTTCGGTTCCCGGCCCGTGAAACAGTCGGATTCCGACGCCACAAGCTCGACGGGTGGGAGGGTGGTGATAAATTGGGGTTTGGAAGGTCTCGTTCCTTACTACTAGAGTATGCTGCAGTGCCTTGGTGAATAATCCCGATGAATGTCTCACTGACTGCGGTAGACCGTCGATGTAGTTAAGACTGAAGTCGGGGTTGGAAGCCGATAATGCTATATCCTCCGGTACGGGGGAGGGCTAGTGGCGAACGATGTGATCCAGTCAAACGGGCTGTTATTCCATGTAGACTTTGGCACTTGCCGATGAGATAATAATGACTGTCGTTTGTAAAAATAATTTCTCAAAATTATTTGTCACAGATCCTGCCGACTACGCCATTTTTGTGTAACCGAGTTGGTGAGGTTACGCGGGTTGGTGATAACGAAAAGAGTCAGAGATATGTTTCTTTACCAGTAATGTATTCGGCGTGGTGGGGATGAAATTTACAGTATTTACACTTTACAAACCGACAGTCACTAATATATTCATGGTTTTCTGTAAATAAATGGTAAAACAAATATTAAATCCATCGAAATTCAGTTATCCATTCAAAATATTATACACAAATTATGTATCTTTAACAAAACAGTTAATCTAATCTAAAGCCAATTTCACTTCAGCAATCATTCCTAAATAAAATCCTACAATCATTTTAAGGTTAGGCTAAAGACACTAACCGGCGCAGTGGTAGTTTCTCCACCTATGCCTCACGGAGACTGACGGGTTACCGACTGAATATTGGGGCCTAATAAACGCAGCCCGGCAATATGAATAATTAAACTGCAAAAGACTCTCCAGAGGAGTAAGGTGTGGCTTTAAGGATGGCAAGAAGTCAAATGCACTATACCCTACTTGCTTACTGTCCAGGAAAATGTCTAGGAATCTCCGGAATCACGCCTAGGAATCACGCCCATGTGCCTATAGCCGTTAAGAGGTGCATTTAAACCGTCCGCCTTATGCAAATTATGCAGTTAAAGACCGCTTAGCGGGCGCAAAGTGATTAACGCTGGCGGTGCTGTTCATCTTACTTCGCCTACTGTGCAGTTCAAGTGCCAAGCTTTTATATACAAAGAAAATAAACAAGGTAAACATTAGGTGTATTATACAGGGGCCTGGCAGCGTAGTTAGTCTGGCTGGTCACAAGTTCAAGGTTATGTTTATATTTTTTGCACATTTCTATGGGATGACAACATTTTTAACCAATCAAAAAAATGTATTTCAAAGTCAGCGCAAGCACCGTTAACGGTCGCCCGCGTCCACGTCTAGGAATAAATAATGACGTAATGCAAATTTGACTGGTAAGCTATTGGACACAAATTGGCAACAGAGGGCGCACTTTTTTTTAAAGGGCGGAACAGCCGTGGGGGAGAACCGCTGGGAACATGGGCCGCAGCGTATGGAGGTCGAAAAGTGGACATCTGCTTTTCAGCTTTCTAAATAATGAAAAAGCAGATTGAACGTTGTTGGCTAGTGCATTTTTCTACTTTTCTGCTTTCCTTCCACCTAAAAAGTAGATTGAACATTTTGGTAACATCCATTTTTCTACTTTTCTGCTTTTCAGTTTCACGAAAAGCAGATTTTACTTTTTCACCTACACTGGCGGTCAAAAAGTGGACATCTGCTTTTCTGGTTTCCTACAACCAGAAAAGTAGATCGAACGTTTTGGACAAATCCATTTTTCTGCTTTTCTGCTTCCCGAAAAGCAGATTAGACGTTTTGTCACACAGTGGCCTAAAAGTGGACATCTGCTTTTCTGGTTTCCCACAACCCGAAAAGTAGATCGAACGTTTTGGACGAATCCATTTTTCTGCTTTCCTGCTTCCGGAAAAGCAGATTGAACGTTTTCTCAACAGTGGTCTAAAGGTGGACAAGTCTGTTTTGCGCTTGAAGAAAAGCAGATTGAATGATTTGATAAATCTACTCCCTTATCCACAAAAATAATGGAAATAAACATTTCTGTGAATGAAATCTGAAAAAAATAGAAATCAAAGACGCAATACAAGACAAAACAAAAAAGTATTAAATCTGCAATAATTTTTCACCTTCTGAACATGGAACGGCCCATTGTGCATTAATGCATAGCGCGACTTATATCACCTTTTCCCAGAGCGGGTCACACATGGTTTTGCTCTTAAATATATGGTTTTGCTCTTCTCTATTTAGTTTAGTCTTATATATTTGTAAATGCTCATTTAGTCATATACGGCACCTCATACAAATGGTTAACACTTCCTCAAAAGATTTAAAATGTTCCCTGATCTGACATCAAAGTTTACAAAGTTCACGCGCCCTCTGTCGCTGGTATAGCGACCCAAGTTACTGGACACGGGACGTCACACTTACTGCCGACGCTCAGTCTGCCGTTATTACAAATCACTCAGTGCTGAAAACCACGGTTTTCCATCAAAATTGTATCATGGATTGCACATCCCAGCAGCTGTCTCTCTTCTCCAATCAATTTGCCTTTCAGCAGCCTGTGAATGTCTGCTCTGGTTCTCGGCAAAATGGCAGCTTAACATAATAACTAACATTTTTGCAGCTCTGGCGATCTTTCAAAAATGTGACCGGCTCTACAAAAATGGGTATTATGGGACAACATTTAAAAACTGAGTTACATACATAGCTGAATTGGTTACATTAAAAGCTTTAATTTAGTGTAGGTTTGAACCCTGTGGCTTCACCATTCTGGAGATATAATGATTTTTGCATATTCATATTGTACAAATTAACGGAAGTGCCTTCAGAGATACAGCCCTTTAAACACAGCAAGTGGAAAAAGAAATGAAGTAGTATGTTAGATGGGGGTTCTAGGCCAAGTAGCCTTTTTGTGGTCGTGGTTGATGATATTTTGTAAAAAATGGGGTGGGTGTGTTGATGACGTCATCATTTTTTTTGATGACGTCATGAAAGGTGGTTGGCGCTTGCGCGGCGGAGCGTATAGGTATAGGTAAGATGTTTAGCAAGTAAAAAAAAAACGCTGTAAAATGCAGGTCCGAAAAAAGACATTGGTTTTATTAGTAAACAAAAAGAAATAACGATTTAATATTATGTAGATTAATAGTAAAGAGAATATGGAATCAAAACCGAGAGAATATGAAATGATAACACCAGTTTTTAAACGACCGTTTATACCGGAGCGCATATTGCTAAAGGATTTAAAATGTATAGATTATGATGAAGATGTAGCCGCACCCAAAGACAACAACGACTATGATCTAGATATAGCCACACCCAAAGCCAACGTCTATGATTTAGATGTAGCCGCACACAAAGATAACGACTATGATTTTTTTTAGCTCAACACGGAATGTTGGATGAAAAAGACTTTTTTGACCCGGAAGATGTCGCGTTAGCGAGAAAACATTTAACGTGTAAAAAAAACTTTTACCAAAAAAAATCAACAGATTATCGCGAATCTCTTTTAGTTGAATACGCGCAACGCTTTGATAATTTTGAAACTTTTTTAGCCGATATATATTTAGGATTCCATATTAAAAATATCGTTATAGAGTATGAAAATTTAAAAATTTCAAATATTACATTTAAATAAAAAGTTTTGTATTTAATTATATTGTACATAAAAAAAAACTTATACCGCCAAAAAAAATTATTTTCTGGTGATAAAAAAAAATCACCAAAAAAAGTTTTAAAAAAAAAATAACGATTTACTATTATGTAGATTAATAGTAAAGAGAGTATGGAATCAAAACCGAGAGAATATGAAATGATAACACCGGTTTTTAAAGAACCGTCTGTAGGTGAGCGCATATTGCTAAAGGATATAAAATTTAAAGATTATGATCAAGATGTAGCCGCGTCCAAAGACAATGACGACTATGATTTTTATATTAAAATTAAAGTGGGTTATACATTTAAAATGTTAATAGACATTTTAGCAGCCATTCAGACGAAGGCTACTTTTAAAGTGGATAATGATGGATTTTATTATCGCGCGATAGATCGAACGGAAAGAATATTAATCGATCTAGTATTAAATCGAGAATTTTTTTTTGAATTTAAATGTCATAAACCTATTGAATTTATGGTGAATTTAAAACATTTACAAAGAATGACGAGTAATATTAAACGAAAAGTATCGTTAATTATTTACGTTAAAAACGAACGAATTTATATCGAAACTTGCATAGTTGGAACGTGCGGTGAAAAAACGAGAAATTGACAGCGTGATCATAAATAAGTCGGTTAGCATGAAATTAATTGATTTACCGGATGGCTATGAAGCTGATATTTATAAATATCCAAGCGTTGTAGAAAGTAGCGATTTTTTTTTAATTAAAAAAATGTTACAAGTTAGCACGAACATTTACATAAAGATGTACAATTTAGATTACATTAGTTTTTTTTTAGCGATAACGATAGTCTTTACAGCGTAGCTTCAGAATTGGGTGATATAGACAACAATGTTAGGCCGACTTATTCCGCTACGTTTGCGGTGACTTTATTTAGCATTTTATTAACAATTTCATCTTTAGAAAAACAAATACAATTTTACGCGCCTCATGTTGAAAACTATCCGTTAAAAATTGCTACGTCGGTAGGTAATTTGGGAAAAATTACCGCCTATATTAAAGACGAAAGTTTATTACAATACGAAAGTCTATTACAAAACAAAAGAAGCTAAATTAAAAAATGCTCAAAAAAACATCGCCAAAAAAGATATTGGTTTTATTAGTAAAAAACAATAGAAATAACGATTTAATATTATCTAGATTAATAGTAAAGATGGCGACGAGAGCGATGATTCCCTGCGAATGGCTTTTAGTTGGCAAAACAGAAAAGTGTTGCAGACTAAGTGTGTGTGGTGATGTATATTGCCCGCTTCATTTGTGGCGTATTCGACACGGTCAAAGTATACCCGTTGCGTGTCGAAGATGTAAAAATGGTACAAAAACACCGGTAAATTTATGTACGAGATGCGGTAATGTATTAAAAATAAATTATTTAAATCGCGTTGAAGGGAAAGCTAAACGACATTATAATATTATAGTGATTATTGGTTAAAAAGACAAGCGCTCGTTTATAGTACTAAAAATTTGAATTATACGGTGGAGGTCTTACACCTAGCGGCGCAGACGCTATATCAACACGCTCCGCTAATGATCGTGAAGCGTGTTTTTTTTTTTAATAATAAGATTTATTTATACTAAAGTTTACTTTAAATTCATATTTTTTTCTATAAGATCTTTTTTTTTGCTCCTCTAGAGCTTGCGCATGCTGTTTATCTAAATTAGCATCTTGATTTTTATTGACATTATCATTTTTAGCGCTTCGCGGCTCAAGCGCTGTACGGATATTTTCTTTCATTTGATTAAATTTATCTCGTTCTTCGCAGATTAAATGAAATTCTTCTTGGGTAATGACACCGTCTTCGATCGCTTTTGAAACGTGGTTTTCGATCGTGTTGAGTTTAGATAAAGCCAAGACTCTAATCTCATCATGTTTTTTAGCTTTTTTAGATAATTTATATTTCGCGTATCTGAGAGCAAACGCCACACCGCCTAACCCTAAAGCTAAACCTTCTAAAGCAAATCCGATCGGCGATGCTATAACGCTGGCTATACTCGCGATTCCAGTGGCTCCTGCTCCAATACAGCCCAATTCTGCTATCGTTTCTACGATACCACAATCGTTAATGATGTTATTATATTTTTTATATACAGCCTCGCGTTCATTTTTTTCAGCTCATAATTCTTTTTGAATGTTATCGATTTTTTGCAAGCGAAAGGTTTTAACATCGCAAGCTGTCGCTTCGGATGTATCTATATATCGTACATCTGGATAAAGTTTATTTGTTTCGGTAATTACACCTTATTTTTTATTAATAGTAAAAGATTAAAAAAATATAATTTAAAATAAGTTTTCTTCTAAGTTGTTGATCGATGAAAGGCACGACATATACAGCAGCAGCATAGCATAGTGCAATTTTCAGACCAAAATATGTTAATTGGAGGAAAGCGTCAACATTTTTGCACGTTCGATTGATTTGATCTATTTTTTATTTACAACCTTACGTTCATTTTCTTCCGCTCGTAATTCTTTTTAGGTGTTCGAGCGCGCAGCGCGAACACCTATTGTTTTTGTACTGTTTTTTTCTTTTTTTCTTTTACTTCTTCTCAGTGGCGCTTGTCCGGTAACAAAGGCATCCTTGCTATGCATATACAGCCTTCAAACTTAACACATAAACAGAACATATCAAGCAGACGAAACCGTTTTCTGTGACGTCATGATTACGTCATCAGGTGTCGAATTACGCTAAATCAAAGTTTAATATTTCAAAAAATCATATATCATGAACCACAAAAGATATTTTCACAATCTTTGCATCATCTGAAAGACCTTGAATTATTTAATTTTTCGTTTTTGGACGTGACCCCAATCTGACCTTTCCTTCCGGTCAAAACCGGAAGTTGAAAATTTCTAAATTTCAAAAAATCATATCTCATGAACCATAGAAGATATTTTCACAATCTGTTTATCATCTTAAAGATCTTGAACTATGTCACATTTCGTTTTTGGACGTTACCCCAATCTGACCTTTACTTCCGGTCGAAACCGGAAGGTTAAGTGAAACAATATGCTGAATTACTATTCCCTGTATGTACGATCTATAGCCCATATCGCGCGTACACAGAATACGTAAACACAGCAATATACGGAGTTTAATATAGGCCTACAACGTAACGGAATGAAATGAGTGTGGAAAATTTCTCATTTTTTACATGATATTGGATCACAAATGTTCCTTCCTCAAGTCATCACCTATCAATATAACAAACCTGAAGAATTTTTTTGGGAAAATGCATGGAAATTTGCACCATTCTCATTCAATGCGGCATTTGTACGGTACATGTCCCGCAGTGTAACATGAGTATGTGTACTGTGTATGAAGCGTCAGTGAAATTTGTGCTTTGTTCAGACTTTTACTTCTCCTTCTTCTCAGTGGCGCTTGTCCGGTAACAAAGGCATCCTTGCTAAGCATATACAGCCTTCAAACTTAACACATAAACAGAACATATCAAGCAGACGAAACCGTTTTCTGTGACGTCATGATTACGTCATCAGGTGTCGAATTACGCTAAATCAAAGTTTAATATTTCAAAAAATCATATCTCATGAACCACAAAAAATATTTTCACAATCTTTGCATCATCTGAAAGATCTTGAATTATGTAAGTTTTCGTTTTTAGACGTGACCCCAATTTGACCTTTCCTTCCGGTCAAAACCGGAAGTTGAAAATTTATAAATTTCAAAAATTCATATCTCATGAACCATAGAAGATATTTTCACAATCTTATTATCATCTTAGAGATCTTGAACTATGTCACATTTCGTTTTTGGACGTGACCCCAATCTGACCTTTCCTTCCGGTCGAAACCGGAAGGTTAAGTGAAACAATATGCTGAATTACTATTCCCTGTGTGTACGATCTATAGCCCGTATCGCGCGTGCACAGAATACGTAAACACAGCAATATACGGAGTTTAATATAGGCCTACAACGTAACGGAATGAAATGAGTGTGGAAAATTTCTCCTTTTTTACATGATATTGGGTCACAAATGTTCCTTCCTCAGTCATCACCTCTCAATATAACAAACCTGAAGAATTTTTTGGGGAAAATGCATGGAAATGTACACCATTCTCATTCAATGCGGCATTTGTAAGGTACATGTCCCGCAGTGTAACATGAGTATGTGTGCTGTGTATGAAGCGTCAGTGAAATTTGTGCTTTGTTCAGACTTTTACTTCTCCTTCTTCTCAGTGGCGCTTGTCCGGTAACAAAGGCATCCTTGCTAAGCATATACAGCCTTCAAACTTAACACATAAACAGAACATATCAAGTAGACGAAACCGTTTTCTGTGACGTCATGATTACGTCATCAGGTGTCGAATTACGCTAAATCAATGTTTAATATTTCAAAAAATCATATATCATGAACCACAAAAGATATTTTCACAATCTTTGCATCATCTGAAAGAACTTGAATTATGTAATTTTTTGTTTTTAGACGTGACCCCAATCTGACCTTTCCTTCCGGTCAAAACCGGAAGTTGAAAATTTCTAAATTTCAAAAAATCATATCTCATGAACCATAGAATATATTTTCACAATCTTTTTATCATCTTAAAGATCTTGAACTATGTCACATTTCGTTTTTGGACGTGACCCCAATCTGACCTTTACTTCCGGTCGAAACCGGAAGGTTAAGTGAAACAATATGCTGAATTACTATTCCCTGTATGTACGATCTATAGCCCATATCGCGCGTGCACAGAATACGTAAACACAGCAATATACGGAGTTTAATATAGGCCTACAACGTAACGGAATGAAATGAGTGTGGAAAATTTCTCCTTTTTTTACATGATATTGGGTCACAAATGTTCCTTCCTCAAGTCATCACCTCTCAGTATAACAAACCTGAAGAATTTTTTGGGGAAAATGCATGGAAATTTACACCATTCTCATTTAATGCGGCATTTGTACGGTACATGTCCCGCAGTGTAACATGAGTATGTGTGTTGTGTATGAAGTGTCAGTGAAATTTGTGCTTTGTTCAGACTGCTTCGCAGAATCGTGCTTTAAAATAGAACGGGTCAAACGGCAGTTACAAGGCTCAGACTGTCACAGCAGATGTTGTGCCTACAATATAAGACTTTCCAGTACATCTACAAAAGGTAACTTTTCTTATAATTATGGTGATTTAGGTTTTTAAGGGTATTATTTTAATATTGCGTTAGTTTCATTTAATTTGGGACGATTGAGGGCGCATTTCATGATTTACGGTCCTCGGATGCTGATTATATGAGTGATGACGAAACAAGTATTCCAAATAAATTTCTGAACGGGTATGATATTCTTTAAGTACTTCGATTGAAGGATGTTTATTACATCACACTAATTATTGTAACATTATTTAAAGCCAAAGTCAGTGTAGATTTTATATTCGAATTAGATTTAACCTATAATTTAGTGCCGCGCATGGGTTTTGTTTACTTGTTTTGGAGTGAAGCGGCCGGGAGTTTTCCCACGTCAGACGGCCACATTTTCTGGTAGACAGCGTTAAAGGTACACACCGCCTTTGTCGCGCGAAATTGGGAGATAAAAAACGCCCCTTAATATTTCATTGTTTTACATGCATAGTTGGAAAGATCTTTCAAAAGTAGAATATAATTGTCCACACAAGTACCTCTGAACAATGCGTCGTTTTTCTGTTATTCCACAAAAACCAATGTCATGTGACTTTTTTGAACAAAAATTTGTCCAGAAAACTCACGAGGACAAAAGTGATAGTCGCACTTTTAGACGTTTAAAAAGTTTATTACTGAACCAAATTCAAGAATAATTATTTTTTATAGTTCATTGATACTTGACAAAAGTGAAATGATTTTGAAACAATTGGTGAAGATTGTCAAAATCGACAAAAAGGCGAAAGTCTTGGCACTTTCCCGAGACACCGGGAACCGAACCAAGACTGTACCAGTACAGTCATGGGGGTCAGCGCGGCCAAGCGCCCGAGGCGTGAGCCTGCTGGTTAGGCCATAAATATATCAACACTTTTCGCGTGGAAGTGTAAAGCAGGATCTCGACCACTGTGGTGCTTTTCGTGTCGGGTATTTTGAATTATGATACTTCCAGCGAGTTTAGTTTTGGAAACAACAATGACGCATTCATTCGGAACATCGTCACAGCCCCATCATCATATCAACACCAATAAAAAAGCGACAAAAAATTTTCAGTTTGGAAGGCCATCCGTCAAAATCAACGCCAGAATTTCGACCGAGCGGGCTAGGCGAAGAAAGTCTCACCGTCTACGGCAAAAAACGACGCATGCCTGGCGACCACTGACGGGCCAGCCAACCTCAAATGATGGCAAACACTCAGGGATTTGACCATTGAACGTGATGGTGACCATGATGATACCATGAATAATGTCGCATTTGTAGGATTATTGTTGGATAGGTAAGAGTAATAAAAGAGAAATATTGTTTGATAATATAATACTCGTAGGGCTTTTTGTGTGGCTGTATGCTGAGCTCTTATGATGAATTTATGTTAGCCATCACATTATTTTTGATAGTTCCTATAGCCAAGGCACAATGATATTGTTCCGAATCTTACCCTATGATTTTGATAAATATTAGCACCCTCTATTTCACTTCTTCCACTTCCAATATTTTGGTTACGATGCAATTTCAAGCAGTCTAAGTCACAGGATTGTTTCCCCGGACCCTCGATTGTCCACTAATATGCAATCCTTACAAGGACGCTACTTTTGCTCATGCATATCCAGCGCCAACGCAATGCATAATGCAACACCAGCGAGAGCCTTGCGTGCGTGCCACACCTTCCCGCCACGTGGCTTGGAGCCGTCCTTTGCACTTAGTCTATTTTCCGAATACTTTCCTCGGAGTCCACCCCTTCACACCGAACACGGTTCGTGGGTGAACCACGGCCAAACAGTCACCGTGACTGACCCGCTCAGTCATTAGCCGTGGCCCGCCTGTAGTGCTCCCTACCCAAGCACAGCCGCTGTTTCCCCTCATGCAGTAATACGGTAGCTTAGCATCCAAGCAAATAGCTTAACATGCCCAGTAAGCATTTTCCCCTTGAACACACCCTCCTTTCTAAGTTGTCGATCACTTCACTTTCGTCAAATTCCTTTCCTTATATGGAACAAGGACCTGTTGTATGTCATGATTTTGCACACGTTTCTACCCTTAGACGCGGAAGCCAAGCTTCTCATTGGCTAAGACGCTAAACTAGGCTAATGCTTTATTTATTCCTAGGCCCCAGATTCCTATATTACCCCAAGATTGCCTGATCTCAGGGAAGTGCGATTCCGAATGATATCCCGTATGGCGATCCGATCTATGGCAGTGCGATATACCGAACTATTACGGTCCAGAGCCTCGTTCGTTGAACCAATGGTGCAGGGCGTCGATATGGCCATTGGTTCGCCTACATGTAGTTAATGCGGTCTGGTACACACTCTGGCCCCGTCCAGACACCCCGTGTAGTCAAGCCCCGGTGGCCCCCGTCCTAAAGACCGACCAGCCACCCGTCTCTCGGTATAGCAGTGCCCGTACCGTATACCGAGTGACAAGCCGCATGAACGAACGATGGTCCCCACTGAGTGTACCCAACAGTTGGTATTCGTACACCCTATTCGGAACTTAGCACAAGTATATAAGTTTAACTATTGACATGTACCTATACGCTACCACTCCTGTCATACATGTTACGAGTGCCATTGTTAAATAGTGATGTTAATAATAAACCAAAACCGCATTGATTGAGATTGTCACAACAAAGTTTGTGTCCGACTATTATTTGTTGACCCACAACAGTGGGGAATGCAACAATATTGTGATGATGTTTACAATACAGATGTGATAATTATGAGATAGAGTTTAGAAAGCAGAACAATTTCCAGTGAATTAGTTGTAATTTCCACCATCGATGCCCAGGTATTTTATAGGTCAAAAGGGGTCATGGTGAAAGTTCAAACATGAACTGGAGGAAATAGCATCAGGTACCATTATTCCCCTACTCGTGCTCGTACTCATATGCACCATTATTTAGTTTTATATAGGTATGAGAAAACATCACTGCCAGTATTTTTAATTGCATCAACACCATGTAGAGCTCAGCCTGATTCCATTTCCAGTATTCACAGCTACAAAGCATTGCCAAGGCAAGGTAGGGTAAATCTTGGATTGATTCAAATTAATTTTATTATCCCATAATTTTTGTGTATTTATAGAAAACTTTTTGTTTCTATCAAACAAAATCAGATCTATTGAAACAATTTCTCATTTAGAAAAAATTAAGTTGTGCATTCAGGTTCCCCCCCCCCCCTTGTGCATGCTTAATGTTAACTTATCCATATTAAAGGGACAATATCACGATCAGAGCAGACTTTCAACAGGGCATGGAATCAGTGTCCTAGTTTAAGATAAACACAGTGACTGAAACTTACTAGCTCATTTATGCAGCAGCAATGATAATTATGATCATATCATGTGGGATATTATTTTCAGTCACCGAGATAATATAAAACTAGCACTCCGATTCCATGCCCTGTTGATCGTGACCGTTGTCCTCTTAAAGGGAAAGTACAACATTGGTTATAAATTCAAGTGTGTGTGTGTGAATGATAAGTGTACTGTAGCACTAATAATTAGTCAAAGTAGCTTTACATGTGATATTCATGGCTGGCCATTTGTGTTATTTATGTTTTTGTGGTCAGTCTCATTTCTCAACTGCTCGAGTACTATCAGTTCAACGTAATCTTTCTTTTGTAAGATTGTATACATAATGTTTGTTCATGTTTGGTCCATAGATGAGATGAAGGGAGATGGAGACAGAGACGAATGCTCAGTTCATCATTGCACCTACGTATGTGAATGGGTGTCAGTAAACGGAAGCCTACCACACCCCACTTACTAGCAGACATTCCACTGAATAAGAGTTTTCTCAAGAAGATTACCTACTATATCAACTTCAGGTTTGTTACGGGTGCCATCCAATCAAAAGTTTCGAGGAAGTATAGAGGACATGTCCTACTTTCAATTATAACATGAAAATGTTTCAAGGCAACTGACAGCCCTCAACCCCCTCCCCCCACACCCAAACAAATTACTCTATAAATTAGTATTCTGTACTACCTTGAAAATGTTGAGATTTTGAAGCTTTACATGGTTGAAGAACAGTAGGAGTAAGAGTAATTATCTTTCAAGAGTAGTAAATAGCATTGGTTCTGAGAACTGGCAGTGATATTACTGTATGTTTCAATCAGTGTACTCCGATTGTCTTCAGGGGGATGAAGATGATCAGAGTATACGGATGGAAACTTCAAGTTATCTCACCACTGGTTCTAATAAGAGCAAACAATATTAAACTGTAGAGATAGTTACATGGTGATAAACCTTACTCCTATACAAACATGTATTCTTAGATAAATATGCATAATGATATTGACACTAGCCCCAACACATGCTTTTCAAACACCATGCTAGATGATAAATCAACATGTAAAAACACTCCTATGAAAATAGTTTGCCAGGGTTGTAGGTAGCCAGATCAACCTATTCAGTATTATTTAGGGGAATAAATTCAAAGTTGATTTATGGTAGAAGGGGACTACATGTATAGTAACTGGATTAACCTTGGCTGCAAATTCAAAGGACAGGAAGTGCGGGTTAAATTGATTTGGGAGGGGGGAGGGGGGCTGGGGGTTACTGGAGACATTGAAGCATGGAGGAGCATATAAACATTTTCCCCTTTCTTTGTTGTTCCAACTTTACCAAGGAAAAGTTATCCTATGACAGAAGAGTCTTTACACTCCTGATATTTCCATTTCCAGGTTGTAAATAATTTTCACTACATGGAACATAATAAAAAGTTGGCTAATAATTGTGCATTTAAACCATGTTCATGTATCAGGTATCACAGAGTCTACTCAAAGTACAGCTGTACAGTAGTTGGGTGGAGAAGTAACAATACAGCTTATGTCATAACTTCTACATGATAAAGTTGCAAGAAAGCTTGCATCCATGCTTTCCCTCTTCCCCTGCCCTCAGCAGAAGAGTTGTCAAAAAGTAAATTCCCAAAAGTAAGGCCACAAGTTGTAATTAGCCAATTGACAATTCAAACAAAATTAAATGTAATTACATCCACTTGATCAAATCTGATAATTGCTTGCCCCATTCATTTTGTTTATGGAAAAACCTTTAAATTGTGGATTTAGATGAAGCCAACATTGGTATTTATGTCTTGGTATTAAGTCTTGTAAAAAAATACATTTAATTGATAGACTGCCTGTTTAGATACCGAGAGTGATCTTTATTTATAATATACTTCACTTTCAACTCAAGTTTATAATAAACAAAAATATAATGATAAATTGACAATGAACACAGTAATCAAGCATCTCCTTATTGCTTATAAAATGTCTTTGTTTTCACCTATATTGCAAATAATTAAAAATCATTTATAAAATTTGAAAACAAATTCTACATTGCTTTTTACATTTTCAAGGTTGTACATATATTTGGCAAAATGTCTGTAGCTGCATCCATACTATAGAATTACAAGCTAAAGATCAGATGCCATTTTGTACATAAATGTTTAGACATTGAAATAATCAAGAGTTGTATGGGTGCTTGTATATTGCTAATAAAACATTGAAATACATATTTATTTTAACTGTCCGTTTGGTTTGATGACTTGTCTTTTGTGGTTCCCCCCCCCCCACAATCAATTGAAACCACTTCGCTGACCTGTATTGCAAACAATCTAACAATGAGTGTACATGGCCTTACACATGTAACAAGTAAAACTAGAGCTTAAGTGTTTGTTAGAACAAACACACGGTGTTCGAGTCAACTTCCGGTTCAATCAAATTATCATCGATGATGTCAATATCATATTGTGCAAGGTTTTATCATCTTTTATAATAACAATATCAATTTCATATTCAAAAGACATATCAATTTTGCGTTAGAATGTGTTGAATTTGAACTTCCTGTTTGGACAGGAAGTAAAGGTCACATTAGGTGGTTTGAAGGTCATATATGACCTTCTCATGATTATGAAAAAATAACAAATTTGTCAACTTATACATTAAATTGAAGCTATGAGATATGACCTTTTAAAATTTGTAAAAATCGTTACTTCGTGTGCCACTCATTGGATCTATGGACCATTGGCAAAGCATTTATGGTAACTCATTTCACAAGAATTACAAGTTATTAATGTAAGGAATTCAATTGTGTTTTTTGTTTTCTAATAGGTCATTTAGTTCTTGAGATATTGGCTGTTGAACTTGGAAATGTTGTGAGATTTAAGCAGTAAATTACAAATTAACAAGTGTGACTTGGAACACAATATTTTTTATTTTAAATATTGACACTAGCCCAACACATGCTTTTCAAAAACCATGCTAGATGATAAATCAACATTAAAAATCACTCACATGAAAATAGTTTGCCAGGGTTGTAGGTAGCCAGATCAACCTATTCAACGTTATTATGGGCATAAAGTCACAAAGTTGATTTAGGATAGAAGGGGACTACATGTATAGTAACTGGATTAAACTTGGCTGCAAATTCAAAGAGCAGGAAGTGTGGGTTAAATTGTTTGGGGAGTTGGGGTTACTGAAGACACTGAAGCATGGAAGACCATATAAATATTTCCTTTCCTTTCCTTCAGCTAATTAGCCTTTCATTAGAAAACAAGCTTATAACTACTACATGATAAATTTGGAAGAAAGCTTGCATCCGTGCTTTCCATCTTCCACTGCCCCCGCAGAAGAGTTTTTGTCAAAAGTAAATAATTCCCAATTCAAACAAAATTAAATGTAATTATATCCACTGGATCAAATCTGATAATTGGTTGCCCTTTTCACTTTGTTTATGGAAAAACCTTTCAATTTTAGATTTAAATGAAGCCAACATTGGTATTTATCTCTTGGTATTAAGTCTTGTACACAAATAAATTTAATCTTTATTTATAATATACTTCACTTTCAGGTTAAGTTTATAACAAAAATATAATGATAAATTGACAATGATAGTGACACTGTAATCAAGCATCTCCTTATTGTGACATGCTTATAAACTGTCTTTGTTTTCACCTATACTGCAAATAATTAAAAAATAATGTATACAATTTGAAAACAAATTCTACATTGATTTTTACATTTTCAAGGTTGTACACATATTTGGCAAAATGTCTGTAGCTGCATCCATACTATAGAATTACAAGCTAAAGATCAGATGCCATTTTGTACATAAATGTTTAGACATTGAAATAATCAAGAGTTGTATGGGTGCTTGTATATTGCTAATAAAACATTGAAATACATATTTATTTTAACTGTCCGTTTGGTTTGATGACTTGTCTTTTGTGGTTCCACTCCTCCCCCCCCCCCCTCCCCCCCACAATCAATTGAAACCACTTCGCTGACCTGTATTGCAAACAATCTAACAATGAGTGTACATGGCCTTACACATGTAACAATTAAAACTAGAGCTTAAGTGTTTGTTAGAACAAACACACGGTGTTCGAGTCAACTTCCGGTTCAATCAAATTATCATCGATGATGTCAATATCATATTGTGCAAGGGTTTATCATCTTTTATAATAACAATATCAATTTCATATTCAAAAGACATATCAATTTTGCGTTAGAATGTGTTGAATTTGAACTTCCTGCTTGGACAGGAAGTAAAGGTCACATTAGGTGGTTTGAAGGTCATATATGACCTCATGATTATGAAAAAATAACAAATTTGTCAACTTATACATTAAATTGAAGCTATGAGATATGACCTTTTAAAATTTGTAAAAATCGTTACTTCGTGTGCCACTAATTGGACCATTGGCAAAGCATTTATGGTAACTCATTTCACAAGAATTACAAGTTATTAATGTAAGGAATTCAATTGTGTTTTTTGTTTTCTAATAGGTCATTTACGGTAGTTCTTGAGATATTGGCTGTTGAACTTGGAAATGTTGTGAGATTTAAGCAGTAAATTACAAATTAACAAGTGTGATTTGGAACACAATATTTTTTTTTTTAAATATTGACACTAGCCCAACACATGCTTTTCAAAAACCATGCTAGATGATAAATCAACATTAAAAATCACTCACATGAAAATAGTTTGCCAGGGTTGTAGGTAGCCAGATCAACCTATTCAACGTTATTATGGGCATAAAGTCACAAAGTTGATTTAGGATAGAAGGGGACTACATGTATAGTAACTGGATTAAACTTGGCTGCAAATTCAAAGAGCAGGAAGTGTGGGTTAAATTGTTTGGGGAGTTGGGGTTACTGAAGACACTGAAGCATGGAAGACCATATAAATATTTCCCTTTCCTTTCCTTCAGCTAATTAGCCTTTCATTAGAAAACAAGCTTATAACTACTACATGATAAAGTTGGAAGAAAGCTTGCATCCGTGCTTTCCATCTTCCACTGCCCCGCAGAAGAGTTTTTGTCAAAAGTAAATAATTCCCAATTCAAACAAAATTAAATGTAATTATATCCACTGGATCAAATCTGATAATTGCTTGCCCCATTCATTTTGTTTATGGAAAAACCTTTAAATTGTGGATTTAGATGAAGCCAACATTGGTATTTATGTCTTGGTATTAAGTCTTGTACAAAAATATATTTAATTGATAGACTGCATGTTTAGATACCGAGAGTGATCTTTATTTATAATATACTTCACTTTCAACTCAAGTTTATAATAAACAAAAATATAATGATAAATTGACAATGAACACAGTAATCAAGCATCTCCTTATTGCTTATAAAATGTCTTTGTTTTCACCTATATTGCAAATAATTAAAAATCATTTATAAAATTTGAAAACAAATTCTACATTGCTTTTTACATTTTCAAGGTTGTACATATATTTGGCAAAATGTCTGTAGCTGCATCCATACTATAGAATTACAAGCTAAAGATCAGATGCCATTTTGTACATAAATGTTTAGACATTGAAATAATCAAGAGTTGTATGGGTGCTTGTATATTGCTAATAAAACATTGAAATACATATTTATTTTAACTGTCCGTTTGGTTTGATGACTTGTCTTTTGTGGTTCCACTCCTCCCCCCCCCCCCCCACAATCAATTGAAACCACTTCGCTGACCTGTATTGCAAACAATCTAACAATGAGTGTACATGGCCTTACACATGTAACAAGTAAACTAGAGCTTAAGTGTTTGTTAGAACAAACACACGGTGTTCGAGTCAACTTCCGGTTCAATCAAATTATCATCGATGATGTCAATATCATATTGTGCAAGGGTTTATCATCTTTTATAATAACAATATCAATTTCATATTCAAAAGACATATCAATTTTGCGTTAGAATGTGTTGAATTTGAACTTCCTGTTTGGACAGGAAGTAAAGGTCACATTAGGTGGTTTGAAGGTCATATATGACCTCCTCATGATTATGAAAAAAATTACAAATTTGTCAACTTATACATTAAATTGAAGCTATGAGATATGACCTTTTTAAAATTTGTAAAAATCGTTACTTCGTGTGCCACTAATTGGACCATTGGCAAAGCATTTATGGTAACTCATTTCACAAGAATTACAAGTTATTAATGTAAGGAATTCAATTGTGTTTTTTGTTTTCTAATAGGTCATTTACGGTAGTTCTTGAGATATTGGCTGTTGAACTTGGAAATGTTGTGAGATTTAAGCAGTAAATTACAAATTAACAAGTGTGATTTGGAACACAATATTTTTTTTTTTAAATATTGACACTAGCCCAACACATGCTTTTCAAAAACCATGCTAGATGATAAATCAACATTAAAAATCACTCACATGAAAATAGTTTGCCAGGGTTGTAGGTAGCCAGATCAACCTATTCAACGTTATTATGGGCATAAAGTCACAAAGTTGATTTAGGATAGAAGGGGACTACATGTATAGTAACTGGATTAAACTTGGCTGCAAATTCAAAGAGCAGGAAGTGTGGGTTAAATTGTTTGGGGGAGTTGGGGGTTACTGAAGACACTGAAGCATGGAAGACCATATAAATATTTCCCCTTTCCTTTCCTTCAGCTAATTAGCCTTTCATTAGAAAACAAGCTTATAACTACTACATGATAAAGTTGGAAGAAAGCTTGCATCCGTGCTTTCCATCTTCCACTGCCCCCCGCAGAAGAGTTTTTGTCAAAAAGTAAATAATTCCCAATTCAAACAAAATTAAATGTAATTATATCCACTGGATCAAATCTGATAATTGCTTGCCCCATTCATTTTGTTTATGGAAAAACCTTTAAATTGTGGATTTAGATGAAGCCAACATTGGTATTTATGTCTTGGTATTAAGTCTTGTACAAAAATATATTTAATTGATAGACTGCATGTTTAGATACCGAGAGTGATCTTTATTTATAATATACTTCACTTTCAACTCAAGTTTATAATAAACAAAAATATAATGATAAATTGACAATGAACACAGTAATCAAGCATCTCCTTATTGCTTATAAAATGTCTTTGTTTTCACCTATATTGCAAATAATTAAAATCATTTATAAAAATTTGAAAACAAATTCTACATTGCTTTTTACATTTTCAAGGTTGTACATATATTTGGCAAATGTCTGTAGCTGCATCCATACTATAGAATTACAAGCTAAAGATCAGATGCCATTTTGTACATAAATGTTTAGACATTGAAATAATCAAGAGTTGTATGGGTGCTTGTATATTGCTAATAAAACATTGAAATACATATTTATTTTAACTGTCCGTTTGGTTTGATGACTTGTCTTTTGTGGTTCCACTCCTCCCCCCCCCCCACAATCAATTGAAACCACTTCGCTGACCTGTATTGCAAACAATCTAACAATGAGTGTACATGGCCTTACACATGTAACAAGTAAAACTAGAGCTTAAGTGTTTGTTAGAACAAACACACGGTGTTCGAGTCAACTTCCGGTTCAATCAAATTATCATCGATGATGTCAATATCATATTGTGCAAGGGTTTATCATCTTTTATAATAACAATATCAATTTCATATTCAAAAGACATATCAATTTTGCGTTAGAATGTGTTGAATTTGAACTTCCTGTTTGGACAGGAAGTAAAGGTCACATTAGGTGGTTTGAAGGTCATATATGACCTCCTCATGATTATGAAAAAATAACAAATTTGTCAACTTATACATTAAATTGAAGCTATGAGATATGACCTTTTAAAATTTGTAAAAATCGTTACTTCGTGTGCCACTAATTGGACCATTGGCAAAGCATTTATGGTAACTCATTTCACAAGAATTACAAGTTATTAATGTAAGGAATTCAATTGTGTTTTTTGTTTTCTAATAGGTCATTTACGGTAGTTCTTGAGATATTGGCTGTTGAACTTGGAAATGTTGTGAGATTTAAGCAGTAAATTACAAATTAACAAGTGTGATTTGGAACACAATATTTTTTTTTTTAAATATTGACACTAGCCCAACACATGCTTTTCAAAAACCATGCTAGATGATAAATCAACATTAAAAATCACTCACATGAAAATAGTTTGCCAGGGTTGTAGGTAGCCAGATCAACCTATTCAACGTTATTATGGGCATAAAGTCACAAAGTTGATTTAGGATAGAAGGGGACTACATGTATAGTAGCTGGATTAAACTTGGCTGCAAATTCAAAGAGCAGGAAGTGTGGGTTAAATTGTTTGGGGGAGTTGGGGGTTACTGAAGACACTGAAGCATGGAAGACCATATAAATATTTCCCCTTTCCTTCAGCTAATTAGCCTTTCATTAGAAAACAAGCTTATAACTACTACATGATAAAGTTGGAAGAAAGCTTGCATCCGTGCTTTCCATCTTCCACTGCCCCCCGCAGAAGAGTTTTTGTCAAAAAGTAAATAATTCCCAATTCAAACAAAATTAAATGTAATTATATCCACTGGATCAAATCTGATAATTGCTTGCCCCATTCATTTTGTTTATGGAAAAACCTTTAAATTGTGGATTTAGATGAAGCCAACATTGGTATTTATGTCTTGGTATTAAGTCTTGTACAAAAATATATTTAATTGATAGACTGCATGTTTAGATACCGAGAGTGATCTTTATTTATAATATACTTCACTTTCAACTCAAGTTTATAATAAACAAAAATATAATGATAAATTGACAATGAACACAGTAATCAAGCATCTCCTTATTGCTTATAAAATGTCTTTGTTTTCACCTATATTGCAAATAATTAAAAATCATTTATAAAATTTGAAAACAAATTCTACATTGCTTTTTACATTTTCAAGGTTGTACATATATTTGGCAAAATGTCTGTAGCTGCATCCATACTATAGAATTACAAGCTAAAGATCAGATGCCATTTTGTACATAAATGTTTAGACATTGAAATAATCAAGAGTTGTATGGGTGCTTGTATATTGCTAATAAAACATTGAAATACATATTTATTTTAACTGTCCGTTTGGTTTGATGACTTGTCTTTTGTGGTTCCACTCCTCCCCCCCCCCCCACAATCAATTGAAACCACTTCGCTGACCTGTATTGCAAACAATCTAACAATGAGTGTACATGGCCTTACACATGTAACAAGTAAAACTAGAGCTTAAGTGTTTGTTAGAACAAACACACGGTGTTCGAGTCAACTTCCGGTTCAATCAAATTATCATCGATGATGTCAATATCATATTGTGCAAGGGTTTATCATCTTTTATAATAACAATATCAATTTCATATTCAAAAGACATATCAATTTTGCGTTAGAATGTGTTGAATTTGAACTTCCTGTTTGGACAGGAAGTAAAGGTCACATTAGGTGGTTTGAAGGTCATATATGACCTCCTCATGATTATGAAAAAATAACAAATTTGTCAACTTATACATTAAATTGAAGCTATGAGATATGACCTTTTAAAATTTGTAAAAATCGTTACTTCGTGTGCCACTAATTGGACCATTGGCAAAGCATTTATGGTAACTCATTTCACAAGAATTACAAGTTATTAATGTAAGGAATTCAATTGTGTTTTTTGTTTTCTAATAGGTCATTTACGGTAGTTCTTGAGATATTGGCTGTTGAACTTGGAAATGTTGTGAGATTTAAGCAGTAAATTACAAATTAACAAGTGTGATTTGGAACACAATATTTTTTTTTTTAAATATTGACACTAGCCCAACACATGCTTTTCAAAAACCATGCTAGATGATAAATCAACATTAAAAATCACTCACATGAAAATAGTTTGCCAGGGTTGTAGGTAGCCAGATCAACCTATTCAACGTTATTATGGGCATAAAGTCACAAAGTTGATTTAGGATAGAAGGGGACTACATGTATAGTAACTGGATTAAACTTGGCTGCAAATTCAAAGAGCAGGAAGTGTGGGTTAAATTGTTTGGGGAGTTGGGGTTACTGAAGACACTGAAGCATGGAAGACCATATAAATATTTCCTTCCTTTCCTTCAGCTAATTAGCCCTTCATTAGAAAACAAGCTTATAACTACTACATGATAAAGTTGGAAGAAAGCTTGCATCCGTGCTTTCCATCTTCCACTGCCCCCGCAGAAGAGTTTTTGTCAAAAGTAAATAATTCCCAATTCAAACAAAATTAAATGTAATTATATCCACTGGATCAAATCTGATAATTGCTTGCCCCATTCATTTTGTTTATGGAAAACCTTTAAATTGTGGATTTAGATGAAGCCAACATTGGTATTTATGTCTTGGTATTAAGTCTTGTACAAAAATATATTTAATTGATAGACTGTATGTTTAGATACCGAGAGTGATCTTTATTTATAATATACTTCACTTTCAACTCAAGTTTATAATAAACAAAAATATAATGATAAATTGACAATGAACACAGTAATCAAGCATCTCCTTATTGCTTATAAAATGTCTTTGTTTTCACCTATAATGCAAATAATTAAAATTCATTTATAAAATTTGAAAATAAATTCTACATTTTCAAGGTTGTATATATATTTGGCAAAATGTCTGTAGCTGCATCCATACTATAGAATCACAAGCTAAAGATCAGATGCCATTTTGTACATAAATGTTTAGACATTGAAATAATCAAGAGTTGTATGGGTGCTTGTATATTGCTAATAAAACATTGAAATACATATTTATTTTAACTGTCCGTTTGGTTTGATGACTTGTCTTTTGTGGTTCCACCCTCCCCCACAATCAATTGAAACCACTTCGCTGACCTGTATTGCAAACAATCTAACAATGAGTGTACATGGCCTTACATGTAACAAGTAAAACTAGAGCTTAAGTGTTTGTTAGAACAAACACACGGTGTTCGAGTCAACTTCCGGTTCAATCAAATTATCATCGATGATGTCAATATCATATTGTGCAAGGGTTTATCATCTTTTATAATAACAATATCAATTTCATATTCAAAAGACATATCAATTTTGCGTTAGAATGTGTTGAATTTGAACTTCCTGTTTGGACAGGAAGTAAAGGTCACATTAGGTGGTTTGAAGGTCATATATGACCTCCTCATGATTATGAAAAATAACAAATTTGTCAACTTATACATTAAATTGAAGCTATGAGATATGACCTTTTAAAATTTGTAAAAATCGTTACCTTGTGTGCCACTAATTGGACCATTGGCAAAGCATTTATGGTAACTCATTTCACAAGAATTACAAGTTATTAATGTAAGGAATTCAATTGTGTTTTTTGTTTTCTAATAGGTCATTTACGGTAGTTCTTGAGATATTGGCTGTTGAACTTGGAAATGTTGTGAGATTTAAGCAGTAAATTACAAATTAACAAGTGTGACTTGGAACACAATATTTTTTATTTTAAATATTGACACTAGCCCAACACATGCTTTTCAAAAACCATGCTAGATGATAAATCAACATTAAAAATCACTCACATGAAAATAGTTTGCCAGGGTTGTAGGTAGCCAGATCAACCTATTCAACGTTATTATGGGCATAAAGTCACAAAGTTGATTTAGGATAGAAGGGGACTACATGTATAGTAACTGGATTAAACTTGGCTGCAAATTCAAAGAGCAGGAAGTGTGGGTTAAATTGTTTGGGGAGTTGGGGTTACTGAAGACACTGAAGCATGGAAGACCATATAAATATTTCCCCTTTCCTCCTTCAGCTAATTAGCCTTTCATTAGAAAACAAGCTTATAACTACTACATGATAAAGTTGGAAGAAAGCTTGCATCCGTGCTTTCCATCTTCCACTGCCCCCGCAGAAGAGTTTTTGTCAAAAGTTAATAATTCCCAATTCAAACAAAATTAAATGTAATTATATCCACTGGATCAAATCTGATAATTGGTTGCCCTTTTCACTTTGTTTATGGAAAAACCTTTCAATTTTAGCTTTAAATGAAGCCAACATTGGTATTTATCTCTTGGTATTAAGTCTTGTACACAAATAAATTTAATTGATAGACTGCATGTTTAGATACCGAGAGTGATCTTTATTTATAATATACTTCACTTTCAACTCAAGTTTATAATAACAAAAATATAATGATAAATTGACAATGATAGTGACACTGTAATCAAGCATCTCCTTATTGTGATATGCTAATAAACTGTCTTTGTTTTCACCTATACTGCAAAGAATTAAAAAATAATGTATACAATTTGAAAACAAATTCTACATTGATTTTTACATTTTCAAGGTTGTACACATGATTGGCAAAATGTCTGTAGCTGCATCCATACTACAGAATTACAACCTAAAGATCAGATGCCATTTTGTACATACATTGTTAGACATTGAAATAATCAAAGAGTTGTATGGGTGCTTGTAAATTGCTAATAAAGCAATGAAATACATATTTATTTTAACTGTCTGTTGGGTTTCATGACTTGACTTTTGTGGTTACACACTTCCCTCCCCCACAATTGAAACCACTTTGTTGACCTGTTTAACCTAATTGTAAACAATCTAGAAATGAGTGTACATGGTCTTACACATGTAACAAGTGAAATGACTTCAGTGTAAATGAACCCAACCATGATCCTTTGTTGACAAGAAAACATAATATATATCCACTGGATCAAATCTGATAATTGGTTGCCATTTTCACTTTGTTTGTGGAAAAACCTTAAAATTTTTGATTTAAATGAAGCCAACATTGGTATTTATCTCTTGGTATTAAGTCTTGTCCAAAATAAATTTAATCTTTATTTATAATATACTTCACTTTCAGGTTAAGTTTATAACAAAAATATAATGATAAATTGACAATGATAGTGACACTGTAATCAAGCATCTCCTTATTGTGACATGCTTATAAACTGTCTTTGTTTTCACCTATACCGCAAATAATTTAAACATTATTTATAAAATTTGAAAACAAATTATACATTGATTTTTTACTTTTCAAGGTTGTACACATGATTGGCAAAATGTCTGCAAAGATCAGATGCCATTTTGTACATAAATTGTTAGATATTGAAATAATCAAAGAGTTGTATGGGTGCTTGTAAATTGCTAATAAAGCAATGAAATACATATTTAACTAACTGTCTGTTGGGTTTCATAACTTGACTTTTGTGGTTACACACTTCCCTCCCCCACAATTTAAACCACTTTGTTGACCTGTTTAACCTAATTGTAAACAATCTAGAAATGAGTGTACATGGTCTTACACATGTAACAAGTGAAATGACTTCAGTGTAAATGAACCCAACCATGATCCTTTGTTGATAAGAAAACAGAATCAACCTGCATTTATAATAAATGTTCGCTCTGTATGTACGATTTAGTGACAGTTCAGAATGGGTGACATTCAGGGGTTGTCATTGGAATCGGTAATTTTAGAATAAAATGTCTGCCCCCTCCCCCTCCCCCAAGTTCTTGGTGATGGCATGTACATTTTTTTTTCTTTCTAAAATTCTTTGGTCTATCATTGCAGCACTATAGAATCCAAGAACTAGGGAAGGGGAGGGGCAAACAAGCAATAAAAGTATAAGGGGGCCTAAATTACCAATTCCATTGACTGACGACTGGTGCTTCATTATGTCGAAAATCATACCCAGCATCAATTCTGCATAGCTGAAGTTGCAAGATGTTTCTGTCCTTTCTAAAGAAAAAGATTGAAGATTGAAAATAGGACTAAGGGCTTAGATTTAAATAAATGTTGTTTAACTGACATGGATTGGAAAGGTGGTTATCAGATACAGCCCTTCTCTTGGACTGAAATGCCAGTACTGCTATAGCCAAAAATAATAACAAATTATACTAAACCTTAATTTTTTGTAATAAACAACCATTAAAACTAAATGAAATGTTCATCATTGGTATGAAGACCCCTTCTCAAACGATCTGTTAACATAAGACGTTAAACCATACCAAGATTGTTGATGACTTGAACAGTTACGATACTGCATTTGGATGTGGTGTCAACGCCGTGTTGGGGTACTATTGGCTGGAACTCAGTCTGAGCCATGATACATCGGAGTCAACATGCTGTAAAAAATAATAGTTAAGTTTTATGGAAGTACATGGAATAAAGTATTTGAAATTTCTGAGAAGTTCTAATTTATGTGTGTGAGGAAAATAATATGTCACAGTGAACATGCTGTAAGAAATAATAGGAAGGTTTTATAAGTACATGGACCAAGAATAAATTATTTGAAAATTCAGAGAAGTTCTAATTTATAGGAATGGGAAAATAGTGTATATATTTTAGAGCAGCTGGACCATTGAAATTGAAAAAGGGCATTGATTTGTTTTCAAAATTGCACACAATTATTCTTGACAATGTGTAATAAATTTAGAAATGTTCTCTTTTGAAACTCTCATCAAAAGAGAAAGGTATTTAAGGAAATTGCAGAGTCAAATATACTCATATAATTTCATGTGATTGTGATGTGAGTGATGTCTGAGAGAGGCCTCGGGGAGCAGGACCTACAAGTACATGTATTGTGTCATGAATATTGTGCATTTTTCCTGTGAAATAATTGTCTATGTAAGTTTATTTGTATCTGAGATTGAGAAGGGTACAAAATTAAGGAAAAGTGCAGTAAACAATCGCTAGGCTACTTATTTAATTTGTGCACAAACTGAAGATTTTTGGAGAAAACAAAAATTACAAAATATATGGCATAACATTTCTACTGAATAATTGCCATAACCTTAACAACTGAATTTTCCTATCCTTATTTATATTCTAAATACATTTTGGTGACATCTGTTCATATTTTGTAATAGTTGTTTACTGTCCAAAGTATGTTCACGTAGGCCTAACTAACGTTAGTCATGTTAGTTAAACAGGCACAATGCAACGACGAATGGACAGCTTAAAAAATGGTTTTTCTTGTATAAAAACACGAAGATAAATACAGGAAATCCTCTTAAAAAGTAACTTCAAGATACTTACTCTTTTTATGACCGTGTACTGTTGGCGATCCATTTTTACAGCCTAAAAAAATGACGTCTGGGCCATGGGCACCACACACACGCAAACAGCGTCGATATCGATTGTACATATGCAGCTCCATTGTAACCAAATATCGTGTACTACACGATATTTGGTTACAGTGGATCTACATGTACAATCGATATCGATGCTGTTTGCGTGTACGTTGTGCCCATAGACCAGACTAGCGCCTCGTATTGCGCCTTGCGGCGCTATACGATCTTTGATTCTTTCATGCAACGTATATGAAACATTTTAAATATTTTACTTTTTAGCGTAATTCGACACCTGATGACGTAATCATGACGTCACAGAAAACGGTTTCGTCAGCTTGTTATGTTCTGTTCATGTGTTAAGTTTGAAGGCTGTAAATGCTCAGCAAGGATGCCTTTGTTGCCGGACAGTCGCCACTGAGAAAAAGAAGTAAAAAAAAAACTAAAAAAACAGTACAAAAACAATAGGTGTTCGCGCTGCGCTCTCGAACACCTAAAAAAAAAAACAGTACAAAAACAATAGCTGTTCGCGCTGCGCTCTCGAACACCTAATTACTTCAGTGTAAATGAACCCAACCATGATCCTTTGTTGACAAGAAAACAGAATCAATTTGCATAATAAATGTACGCTCTGTATGTACGATTTAGTGACAGTTCAGAATGGGTTACATTCAGGGGATGTCATTGGAATCAGTAATTTTGGAATAAAATGCCTGCCCCCCCACCCCAAGTTCTTGGTGATGGTATGTACTGCCACTGGTGATAAACTAACACATTTGTTTTCTAAAATTATTTGGACTATCATTGCAGCACTATAGAATCCAAGAACTAGGGAGGGGAGGGGCAATAAAAGTAAGGGGCCCAGACATATGTTTGATTCAAAATTACCAATTCCATTGACCAAAGACTGGTGCTTCATGATGTCGAGAATCACACCCAGCATCAATTCTGCATCGCTGAAGTAGCAAGATGTTTCTGTCGTCTTTCTGAAAAAGATTTAAGAGTGAAAAGAGGAGTAAGGGCTTAGATTTAAATAAATTCATAACATTATCAACAATCACTGTGAAATAAGGTTAAACATTGTTTAACTGACAATGATTGGAACGGTGGTTATCAGATAGACCCCTTCTCTTGGACTGAAATGCAAGAACTGCAAGAGCAAAAAATAATAACAAATTATACTAAACTTATTTTGGTTTGGTAATAAACAACCATTAAAACTAAATGAAATGTTAATCATTGGTGTTTGATAATGAACATTAACTTCAACCCTGTAACAAGTTAACATTAGATCTCATGAAAAATAGCATAAAAACTAAACTGAAATTTATTAAAAATAGGTGCTCCCCCTCGTGTTTCACAAAGTTATATCTGGTAACATCTTGTATTTTTTACATAATTCTTTTTTGTTTTGTTTCAGTAAGATAAAAGCACTTTGGACAAAATAATTTGGTCATTGGGCCTATGTGTCCCAACCAAATAAAAATGTTTGATAATATTTTGCGAATATGATAATCTAAACTAAAATTGATGCTTCCCTTTCACCATTTTTCCTGTCAAATATGTAGAGTATGTAATCAGGGGTTAGGGCAATTTCACATAATTGCCAGGCGACATTGTCATGATTGTGTTCATCATGTACACATGTCCATCATGTTCTGTCTACAGTTCAGAATGGGTTACATTCAGGGGATGTCATTGGAATCAGTAATTTTGGAATAAAATGCCTGCCCCCCCCCCCCCCCACCCCAAGTTCTTGGTGATGGTATGTACTGCCACTGGTGATAAACTAACACATTTGTTTTCTAAAATTATTTGGACTATCATTGCAGCACTATATAATCCAAGAACTAGGGAGGGAGGCAATAAAAAGTAAGGGCCCAGACATATGTTTGATTCAAAATTACCAATTCCATTGACCAAAGACTGGTGCTTCATGATGTCGAGAATCACACCCAGCATCAATTCTGCATCGCTGAAGTAGCAAGATGTTTCTGTCGTCTTTCTGAAAAAGATTTAAGAGTGAAAAGAGGAGTAAGGGCTTAGATTTAAATAAATTCATAACATTATCAACGATCACTGTGAAATAAGGTTAAACATTGTTTAACTGACAATGATTGGAACGGTGGTTATCAGATAGACCCCTTCTCTTGGACTGAAATGCAAGAACTGCAAGAGCAAAAAATAATAACAAATTATACTAAACTTATTTTGGTTTGGTAATAAACAACCATTAAAACTAAATGAAATGTTAATCATTGGTGTTTGATAATGAACATTAACTTCAACCCTGTAACAAGTTAACATTAGATCTCATGAAAAATAGCATAAAAACTAAACTGAAATTTATTAAAAATAGGTGCTCCCCCTCGTGTTTCACAAAGTTATATCTGGTAACATCTTGTATTTTTTACATAATTCTTTTTGTTTTTGTTTCAGTAAGATAAAAGCACTTTGGACAAAATAATTTGGTCATTGGGCCTATGTGTCCCAACCAAATAAAAATGTTTGATAATATTTTGCGAATATGATAATCTAAACTAAAATTGATGCTTCCCTTTCACCATTTTTCCTGTCAAATATGTAGAGTATGTAATCAGGGGTTAGGGCAATTTCACATAATTGCCAGGCGACATTGTCATGATTGTGTTCATCATGTACACATGTCCATCATGTTCTGTCTACAGTTCAGAATGGGTTACATTCAGGGGATGTCATTGGAATCAGTAATTTTGGAATAAAATGCCTGCCCCCCCCCCCCCCGCCCACCCCAAGTTCTTGGTGATGGTATGTACTGCCACTGGTGATAAACTAACACATTTGTTTTCTAAAATTATTTGGACTATCATTGCAGCACTATAGAATCCAAGAACTAGGGAGGGGAGGGGCAATAAAAGTAAGGGGCCCAGACATATGTTTGATTCAAAATTACCAATTCCATTGACCAAAGACTGGTGCTTCATGATGTCGAGAATCACACCCAGCATCAATTCTGCATCGCTGAAGTAGCAAGATGTTTCTGTCGTCTTTCTGAAAAAGATTTAAGAGTGAAAAGAGGAGTAAGGGCTTAGATTTAAATAAATTCATAACATTATCAACAATCACTGTGAAATAAGGTTAAACATTATTTAACTGACAATGATTGGAACGGTGGTTATCAGATAGACCCCTTCTCTTGGACTGAAATGCAAGAACTGCAAGAGCAAAAAATAATAACAAATTATACTAAACTTATTTTGGTTTGGTAATAAACAACCATTAAAACTAAATGAAATGTTAATCATTGGTGTTTCATAATGAACATTAACTTCAACCCTGTAACAAGTTAACATTAGATCTCATGAAAAATAGCATAAAAACTAAACTGAAATTTATTAAAAATAGGTGCTCCCCCTCGTGTTTCACAAAGTTATATCTGGTAACATCTTGTATTTTTTACATAATTCTTTTTTGTTTTGTTTCAGTAAGATAAAAGCACTTTGGACAAAATAATTTGGTCATTGGGCCTATGTGTCCCAACCAAATAAAAATGTTTGATAATATTTTGCGAATATGATAATCTAAACTAAAATTGATGCTTCCCTTTCACCATTTTTCCTGTCAAATATGTAGAGTATGTAATCAGGGGTTAGGGCAATTTCACATAATTGCCAGGCGACATTGTCATGATTGTGTTCATCATGTACACATGTCCATCATGTTCTGTCTACAGTTCAGAATGGGTTACATTCAGGGGATGTCATTGGAATCAGTAATTTTGGAATAAAATGCCGGCCCCCCCCCCCCCCGCCCACCCCAAGTTCTTGGTGATGGTATGTACTGCCACTGGTGATAAACTAACACATTTGTTTTCTAAAATTATTTGGACTATCATTGCAGCACTATAGAATCCAAGAACTAGGGAGGGAGAACAAAAAGTAAGGGGCCCAGACATATGTTTGATTCAAAATTACCAATTCCATTGACCAAAGACTGGTGCTTCATGATGTCGAGAATCACACCCAGCATCAATTCTGCATCGCTGAAGTAGCAAGATGTTTCTGCCGTCTTTCTGAAAAAGATTTAAGAGTGAAAAGAGGAGTAAGGGCTTAGATTTAAATAAATTCATAACATTATCAACAATCACTGTGAAATAAGGTTAAACATTGTTTAACTGACAATGATTGGAACGGTGGTTATCAGATAGACCCCTTCTCTTGGACTGAAATGCAAGAACTGCAAGAGCAAAAAATAATAACAAATTATACTAAACTTATTTTGGTTTGGTAATAAACAACCATTAAAACTAAATGAAATGTTAATCATTGGTGTTTGATAATGAACATTAACTTCAACCCTGTAACAAGTTAACATTAGATCTCATGAAAAATAGCATAAAAACTAAACTGAAATGTATTAAAAATAGGTGCTCCCCCTCGTGTTTCACAAAGTTATATCTGGTAACATCTTGCATTTTTTACATAATTTAGTTTTTTTTTGTTTCAGTAAGATAAAAGCACTTTGGACAAAATAATTTGGTCATTGGGCCTATGTGTCCCAACCAAATAAAAATGTTTGATAATATTTTCCGAATATGATAATCTAAACTAAAATTGGTGCTTCCCTTTCACCATTTTTCCTGTCAAATATGTAGAGTATGTAATCAGGGGTCAGGGCAATTTCACATAATTGCCAGGCGACATTGTCATGATTGTGTTCATCATGTACACATGTCCATCATGTTCTGTCTACAGATGGCAATGCAAACTAATATTGATCATGATTGAGATGCTCACCCAGAATCCAGCATGTCCAGATAGATGCTGCTAAGCGCCGGTTTGTTCAGTCTGTGCCTTTCTCCATGGTTGATCCAAGGTCTATCAAGCCTACTAGGCATTGTCATCACTTTTTGGATCATCTTGGACGTCGACGTGCATCTGGTTGCAATCGAATCCAGGAATTCTGTGATCGTTCGTGTGTTTACAACAAAGGATACAAAATGTACAGACTGAAACCTTGTTCCTCTTATTACAATCACGACGGTGTGTAATGCAGAGTTACCAGTCTAAATACAATCTGCAATTGCCGTACAGGTTTCACGGTCGTGTAGACTACTGGAAATGCGTATACGTGACCTTTGACATTATTGTTGTTTTTTGGACATTTCTCAGTAATTACATGATACCCAGATTTAGTTTTTTGAAGAAACCTTCCAAAAAGGATTACCTATCATTCTATCGATCCCATTTTTTGCACTTTTAGGGCGGTGTGTACCTTTAAGTGTAAACCTTTGGGAGTGTTGTCATCAAACCTTCGAAGTTAAATTGTCATCGGCTGGTGAGTAGATCATAGTAATAGTGTAAAATGAGTAGGATTTATTGACATAAAACATGTAGGTTTCAGGCCGTGGCAATATTTAAAATTAAATGTTTTCCTGTACATGTAACTCAGTTACTGTTATGATGTATTGAATTATGCCTATGCTAATAATGGGTTAGGATTGAATTGTACACACATGTATCTAATATAATTTTATGTATTGTGTTTACTAGGTTTTTCTTGGATGTCAGAACAATATAAATGCCATATAAAAGCGCAGGTTAAACCTCGTATTTTCTGTCTCATCAAGCTGTTTATTTTATCCATTTCTGGATCATCTTACTACATAATTTTAAGATTAAAATTAGTTGATACCTATACTTTTACAGTGTCACATAAAGTAGGTGATGTATGGTCCATGTATTTGTTTCTTCCATGGCTACTTGTATTCCCCTTGTAGTGAGGAAGTTAATCACCTTAAAATCAAACATTTCACAAATTGATTGTTGGAAGTATGCCAGAAGTTCCAGAATGAGTGTTACTGATGGGCTCATAATTCTACTTTTGGCAATACATAGATCTGTGTTTTTATTGAAAGAGTAGATGTAAACAAGCATTTGAAATTGAAATCATTTATTTATTATCTTCCAGCGTAAGAAGAAACGAAAACCACCCAAAGTACAACATGACTCACAAGATATGTGGTGAATAGAGGAACCCAACACACTAGAAGTTACTACTGCAGTGAAATACCCTGATGTGTCCATTATTCAGAAAGAACAGTCGTACTTTTAACAAAATGGTCAGAGCACAGACCAGATTAGAAGTTTTTAAGATTGTCAATACTCAGCATTGCCCCTTTGGTAAACATTATTCTGAGACACCAAGCATATTTTTTGGGTAAATTTAATTGTTTACAATGTGGCTTGAATTTAAAATCGGGTAAAAAAGGTTTTCAGGCGCAGCAGTTTAAATACAAAATGAATTACTTTTGATTTTGAGGCAAGAGATCCAGATTGTGCAAATGGAATAATGTGTATACATTTTTAATCGAAAAGCATCAATGAACTTCCCACAATGATTGTTTAATAACCAAAAAACAGTCTAGAACAACAAAATGGTAAGTATTGTTTTCCCAAATTGTTGGATGTTTACTTTTAAATATTGGTTTTGGTAATAACCAAATTATATGTTTCATTAACATTAATAAATAAATAAATTAAAAAGATTAAGGCCTACACGTTTTAAGCATTATTCTGGTACAGAACTTTAAAACTTAACACATTAGACCTTAACATGTAGTTGTATCCTCGGTTGTGACATCATGGTTAAGGCATCAGATATCGAATTACACTAAATCAAAGTTTAATATTTCAAAATATCATATCTCATGAACCACAAAAGATATTTTCACATTACTAATCTCGATGAGACTTATTGAACAAAAAAACATAGTTCCAAAATTTACACAGCCTTCAAATTTAACACATACTTATACCATAACATGTAGTTGTCAATAAATTTATGACATATAGTTTCAGGTAAAGTTGTGATGTCATGTTGACGTCATCAGATAGCGAAATACACGAATATTTTAATGTTTCCAAAAATCATATCTCATAAACCACAAAAGATATTTACACAATCTTTGCATCATCTTACAGATCTTGAATTATGTGACATTTCGTACACAGACATGATCCAATCAGACTTCTCTTTCCGGTCGAAACTGGATATGGTATATGCCTTCAGTGGACGAAATTACTATTGACATGTGACCTTTTTTTAAATATGACTGATGACGTCATCACATATCATTGCCCTTTTGTGGCAACATAATCTCAAAAGTCATAGGAAATTTGAATAAAGTGAATAAAGTGATAGTGACATCTTATATTCTCGAAAAATGTTTGACAACATCATCAAAGTTAAGAGCGCCCCCTAGTGGCATTTTTTTTTAAAGGGATTATTTTCCAATCTCAGAAATTGAACCAAAGCAAGTACTAACGTTATTTTTTCATGATCATGAGGAAGTTTCATTGTGTCATATAATTATATGACCTTCAAATCACCTGTTCTGACCTTTACTTCCGGTCCAAACAATTAGACCAAAGTCAACACATTCTAATGCAAAATATTTTTTGAATATGAAATTGATATTGAAATAATAAAATATGATACACCTTTGCAAAATATGATATTGACACCGGAAGTTGACTCGAACACCGTGTGTTTGTTCAAACAAACACTTAAGCTCTAGTTGAATGTTGTGTTCGTTTTGTAAACGCTGCACTTCGCATCGAATTAACTCTTGGAGATTATCCGTAGTCATATTCATTATTTTTATTAATAATAAAAGATTATATTTTTAAGATTTTAATTTAATGGAAAAGCATTAACTTTTATATCGTAACAGATTCCAGCTTCTAGAGAGCCGAAAATATTTACTTTTACATATACTTTGATATTATTTCTATATGGAATGTAGCATAATACACATTCTAAATACTGAGGTTCATTTTTAAAATCAAAGTTATTTTCTGGAGGGAAACCTATCGGTTCAAGATGAATAAATTTTTCACTTTTTACTAAAGAATAAGATTTATTTTCACCCGTATTCATTTTAGCATATAATGAATAAAATGAAGCACCAGGACAAAAAAAGTATATTTGATTTGAACTACTATACCAAGAAATTTCTAAGTTTACTTCATTGTTGTTAAAAAAAGCTATAGGTTCTAAAAGTTTACTCGGTTCAATGTGTCCACTTTTTTCAAAGATGTTTTTATAGAGCTAACGATACTGCTTCTTCGACTGGGACCGTAAATGCTCGCCATATTTTATTATAGTATAAATTTAATTTAAGGGTAAACTTTGAATTTTTATATTGAAACAGATTTTAGTGTTTAGAGCGCCAAAAAAGCTTCCTTGTACAAAAACTTTTTCATTTCGCGTTTGAAAACAAATTTCGTTTGAAAACAAATTTCGTACGTGCTGCGAAGTGTTGTTGAAAACTAATCCTTTATCTCGAGTGGGAGAAGGAATATGATATACGTTGGCATCACAACCACCCTCCCCCGAATGTGAATAAATATCATCGGTTTTCATAAATTTTACAAAAAATGAACAGTATGCAGGTGCTTGATTAAACATGTAAAAAGGTAGTTTAAGCGCGCCGTGCCATCTGAGTATAACTCGATATTTTTCGACAAGAGGTATTGTTTGTAAAATTTCATCTTTATCTATATAGCCGTGATGTTCGTAAATGTTACTTTGTTGTAAGACGCTAGATAAAACTTGCTTGCTTCTTCGACTAGGACCGTAAATGCTCGCCATATTTTATTATATTAAAATCATTTAATTTCAAACGTTAAAAAAATTGGCATACCGTGATTATTGATATCTCTACCTAATGATCTTTAATTTGAAAACTCAATTCATTAAATGTACCAATTTTAAGATTGTTTCGTAACGGATTTTTAAATTCCATTATACATACTATCTCCCAACGATTTATCTTGTTTTGGAAAAACGTTTAAAATAGTACACGGTTTACCATCGCAAAAATTTTCACTCGTAGAAATGTATATCATTTTAAAGATTGACTACAACGGAATAATGATAAGTGCTGTGTTGCTGTTTTCGTTCGAGAAATGTGTAATGATTACTAACATATTATTATTATTCAATAAAACTTGTTCCTTCATGCAAAAAAAAAATCAATTTGATCGGCGTTCTACGACCCAGAAAAGCCCAGTTTCACCAAAAGCCCTCAACTCGTGAATAATTAATACTTCGTGTGTGACGTAGCACCCATGACGCTTTGTTACCCCCACGCACAACAGTCCATCGTGTGTATACTGTATGCATTTACCATACGTGCAATGCGGAACAACAGCGGACAAGCGACATCTTCTAGACCGAAAAACAGCGAAAATGTCCGATAGCAGCGAATATTGGGAAGATCACAGTATAGATGAGGAAGAGGAGTTTCATATAGGCACTTCTGAGGATAGTGATGTCAGCTCTAGCGATGAGGGGAGCTCCCCAGACGAGAGGGAAGGCGAAGACGATGACGAAGAAGTCGAAGTACATGGCGCTGAACCATACCGGTTCGAGCCACTTGCGGCGCCTGCAGTTGACCAGCCCGGTGACGGTGATCGTCAGGCCGAAGACGACGAACCAAATCCTGATGATAGACGGCTAAACACAGACTGGTAAGCCCACAAAATGATTCATGAATGAAATACTGAATGATGCTTCGTTTGATCAATTCGTTTCTGCTGTACAAAAATAGTTGTACGCTATACTTGACAAAAACATGAACGAACATGATGGAGACCCAAGGTACATAATGTAGTAGTACATGTACATGTGTACAATACATGTACAGTGGAAATTTGGGGGTAATTACTATGTCTTGCGTTTTATGATTTGTTGGCAATATTAGCCAGTATTTATGAAGACATGATGGGAAAGTAATCACTGCTCAAAATTCAAATAAAATCATGATCTTTTACCATCATGCTTTAAGCATAATTGACATTTAGTCTTTCCCTTCAAATCAAAGGTTGTAGCCCCCTGCACAATAAAAATGTTTGATCTGCCCATGGAAAAATGTATTCCTTCGTGATGTACCTGTCCTTGATCAGTTCTTGGGGGATGTATTTCAAGATCAATTTTTAAGTAGTGCAACCCCAATGACAAAGTTACTCAAATTATATTTTCCAAACCTTTTTTTTTGTAATAGGTGTTCGTGTGGACATTGTGTTCTTCAGCCTTTGCTCGCAAACTGTATATGTTGCAAAGAAGTTGAGAAGACAGAGAACATGATGCGGCAGCTGGACATCAACGTGGATGATCCCAACCAGTGCCTTACCATCCATGATTGGTTTGATGCGATCTGCCTGCACACAGGAGTGCTTGCAACAGCGTATCTTCAGTACAGAGCATACTATGGCAGAGATGCAGTTGAAGGAACGCTTGACCAGTAAGTGATTTGAGTGTTGACTGAATGTACAAAGCCAATGTACCATCAATTTCAATTAATATTTTAGAGCAATGTCAGTTTTGAATGATCTGCATATCAAGCAGATTACTTTTGATTGACCAGAATGAGCACCGGTGTTTACTTCAGAGTAACCGCACACAACTGAATATGACCTTGGTTGACCCACGTGCATCTATATCTTATTGTACATGCATTACATGTATGTAATTGTTTACTTTTGTTCATGATTGGCTTTTGGTATGGTTATAGTTTTATAGCATTTCAGTTTCACATGGTGTTAACGTAAACAATATCGATACTCCACCATGCAAATCACAAATCTTATGTTTATAATTTTGTCAGATTTTTTATTTTTGTTTTACAGAAAATATCGCCATGTTGCATATCGGCAAGTGGTGAGGTGGTGTCGGGGTTATCTTGGCCGTTTCAACTGGGTGCCACACTGCCATCATGTGTAATGGACGCAATCCGCAGGACGTTCCCAAACCGTGATGGACAGTACAAAGGATTTTCGTATCCACCACTGGATTAGGCCGATTTGCTTTGTTTTATTTTTTAAATTGTTAACATTCTTCCCTAGTTATAATGATCTGGAGGGAGTTACAAATTATTTTGTGCGTTCATAAACCATGATCAATGGCAGAATCAATTACGTGTGTATTTCATTTTGTGTCTTTCAGGGGGGGGGGGGGAGAAGTTGATTAATTTAGCACTAATGTGAAATAAACTTGTTTTATGTTGCCAACAATACACTATGGTAAAAACATTACAAATTCGGTATGGCAGAAAGATACCAAGAACTGAAAATTTTACAAGACCTTTGTACTCTCGAATAAATGACAAGACAAAATATGTATGTATTTGCAACCAACAATTGAGTTTATTTTTGAGGTTAAAATATCAAAATTTAAAAAGTTGCCTCTTGATGACGAAAATAACTTAATCAAAATCCTGTACATACTTGTTTGGAACTTGGCCATTCTTCTGTTAAACCGAACTGGAAATCCTTTGAAATTCGTTTCACACTTGCTGCTCTTTTCCCAGGAAAAAAACTTACAATCAGCATAACTCTACTGCTGAGCAGGTTCAGATTTTCTTGGATTAAAGCTAATTCAATTAGGTTTTTTGGCTTTGCATCACAAAAGGGAGAAGTGTGACAAAGACTAATATTGTAAATCTCATGTTGGTAAATCTCATGTACTTCTGCCTATAAAACTTAAAACTTGTTCTGAGTGTACAGTGGCAATAAATTGTAAAATACAAGAATAGAATAACAATAAATGTGTACAGGCCATGTCATTCTGTCTTCAATCAAATATTAATAAAAAATATAAAAGACATGTACATAGCACCAAATCCATTTGAATAAAATGCTCCCAGGCCCTTTAAATATAATAAAATAACCTAAAGTAACAATAGCAAAGATTATAAAAGATTAAATACATGGGAGCCAGATAAAGTGATAAAAACAGGCAAATATCAGCAGGGGCGGATCCAGGAATTTTGGCATGAAGGTGAAATCTTTTCGTGTATTATTCACGAACTTCACCCATTCCTTTGATATCGAAGGATCCCGCGGAAATTGAAAAAAATGAGTCTCTGGATTCTTAATACTATTTCTAGTGCATCCACCAACAACACATGAAGTCGGCATTATATAACTCTTACACAACAACGTCGAAAAAAAGCTTCATAAAAACTTCATGCCTCTGCTGACGCATGAAAACGCATGTATAATATACACGGAAGTAACATGGCGTCTTCTGTTTACTCTCGGGTGCTCATGGGTTATACGTCATCCCTTTTCGCTGGTTTACAAGTCCGCTGGTACTATATCGTGGATTTCATAGTGGATTTTCAATGGGTCTTTGTCGGGAACCAGTGCAGGGCGGGAAATTTCAAAAATCGAAGAAGCGGGGTCTAATTTCTTCGGTCAAATTGCAACAAAATTATAAAGAGAAAAACATGACCACAACAATAAATTGTTACCTGAACACAACATAAACAAGGTTCGATAGTCAATTTAATGTGAGAGTTTTCGTTGCAGTCCATCTTTAAAAGGTAGTAAATCGAGTCTTCTTCCTCGGTGCTCTCCTTCGGCTAGATATTCATTATCAAATCCGAGTAAATTAGCCAATCCCGATGAAAATTTTATTCTTCGTCTTGTTTGAGTAATATTTATAATAGATTTACCGATTGTTTTATCGACGACAAACGTTATCCAAGGTGCGTTTTTTAAGACAATATCGATAATTTCAACAAGATTATAAAGCCCCGGATCGATAATCACGATACTTTGTTCCTCGCTTTGTTCATTTCTTTCGTTTATTATATATTATAATATCCTACCCAAATGTTAACGCTATTTAATGATATCGTAAGATTACCGCTTTTATTATCGATGGTATTATCTAATGAGATTGTACTATTCAAATTTTTAATTTCTGCCGTATGATGCATTTATAATTTATAAATTATATTTTATAATTAATAAAAATGACGTTTCCATTAGCATTTCAGAGTAATTTTTCGTTTTCATATCCACAATCTGGAAATTTTATAGCGACTCAAAATTTTAATGCTAGCGATTTGATGAATATGAATATTTACGTCAATGAAAATGATTATTTTAACGTACAATTCGACAATGTTTTTAGCAACTACAAGTTGCGTCGCGTTAATAGCGACGAGATTGTAAATAGTTGGAAATATAATCCGCTAAAATTTTATCAGAATCAAATAAATTTTGTAACGTACTGCAGTAAAACGAGATGCGGGGTGAGTTACGAACATTTAAATCATTCGAATGTAATGATTCGTAGTTTTTTTTAGATTTCACGTTTATTATCAAATGAGACGATTGCTCAAAGAAATGAGTTGCCCCACGTCTTTTCAAAATTATTTTAGCCCGTTTGAAAATAATATAAACATTAGCGCGTATAAAACAATATGTAAAGACTTTCACCTCTCAACATCGGATAATTGGAAACAACAAGTAAATAAAAACTCGTGGGGATTAGGTACGGCTTATTATTACGATAACGATTACAAAGCAGTACCTGGAAAAAACTACGATAATTCAAGTTTGAATGTCATCTCTAACGAGGTGACTGATTACGATTATTACAAAACTGCGACAAAAATGAGTTTTGGAGATCATCCCTCGACATATACGATCGGTTATATCGAACAATCACCATCTACAGAGCTCGCTTGGCTAAAATTTATAATCAATAAGTCTCAAGGTTTTACAGACATTGGTGCAGAACGAATTAACGATTCTATAAGAACGTACGTTTACGCGATATTGGGAGCTCAAGTGCAAGTAAAAACCTCATTTTAGCGGCTGGTACCGGTTTAGACGCGAAAAGAGAATTTATAAATATAGTGGACGCTTTAATCGATTCTCCCGTAGATTTAGAAAAATCTATTCAACAATATCAAGATGTTTTAAAATACGCTCGATCACAATTAAACTTTGTTATTGGAGAAAATTTATATCTCATGCCAAGCGACATGAATTTACGAATAGGTACGTACGTGGCATACAACAATAATATTTTGATTGCGACTAAAAAATTATCTCTCGGTTTAAATCTAAACACAAATTCAACACCCGTTCCTCCACCACCGCAAGGTCTAGAAGCGGTAGCGCATTCGCCACCAATAACTACTAGTTTAGATGATACACCTACACAGCCAAACGTCATCGCTCAACAGGCTCACGCTGACAGCTCTGTTGAGCAAGATGCTATTGAATCAACAACCGCAACGCACCAAGAAGAAAAAAATGCTTTAATTATTGGTTTCGCGATTTTAACTGGACTCGGCGTTATGATTTACGAATTGTTAGGCTAGAGTTTTTTTTGTATATAAGTTAAAATTAAAACTCCAACCCCGGTTAAAGCTAGCCACAAATGTTCCGCCGTCCACGTGACGACGTTAGAAGCTGTTTTAAATAACCAACTTACTATTGATCCGATAATAGCCGGTAAAGTGGCTAACGCATGTTTTCCGAGTTTTGCTAATACACTCGCTAGATTTTTAAATGTTTTTTGTATCCACTCTTTTACACCACCGCTCGGTTCTGGCGTTGGTGCGGGTTCTGGCGGCGCAGGTTTAGGTGTGGGTTCTGGAGGTGTAGGTTTAGGTGGTGCGGGTTTAGGTGGTGCGGGTTTAGGTGGTGCGGGTTTAGGTGGTGTGGGTTTTGGTAAAACCGATTTCGCCGCCAAAACGATCGATTCGACGATTTCCTTGAAGACCATACTAAAAGCTATTAATATACTAACGATCGTTATACCTTGTTCTCTAAATAAAGTTTTAATTTTTTCTCCCAACGTTTTATCTATATTTTTTATTCTATATAACGTTTCTTTTATTCTATTGAGTTGGCTACTATTCTTATAATCAAACTTGTATATTTGTTTTTTAAGCGTAGCTATTTCATCTAATAATTCTTGCTCTCGTTGTACAAGATGTTCCATCGAATTTTCATCTCCTACATCATTATTAGCGATTCTTTCTCTAATATCGATTAATTCTTTGTTTCGTGTATACAATTCAGCTTCAAATTTTAATTTGTGTCCTTACGATGTTTCCATAAGATCTGCGTAACCCCTTATTTCACGCCATAAATTCATTTCCTCTGGAGTTGATGCATCTTGCGCGAGAAAATCAAGAAATTTTTCGACTGTATTCTCCTTTGCAGACGCTTGTGCATTACTTAGTTGAGTACCATCGTAGTCATACTCGTGTTCATCCTCTTCTTGAGGTGTAGTTGGTAACTCGTGCGGTATATCTCTACGAAGAGGTGTTTTATCGCGAACGACTGTTGGTATTTCTAGCTTTTTTAAAGCTTCATCCGCATTTCTTGTACCGCACTCGATATTTCTTTTAAACCATAGTTAATTACACCCAACTGATTTCTAATAAAATCAGTGCCAGAGTGTCCAGCTTGTATAGCTCTAGTTTTTATCGTATTTATTGAGACAAAAGTATCTGGTTTATTTTTATACGTTAACAGTACATCGTCGTAATAAAAACCATCTGCTAATCAGTGAAACCGCTCGTATTCGGGTAATTCTTTTAATTCATAGCCATCGTCTTTTAATTTCAATCTAAATTTGTCAATCAAGATTGCTGATATCTGCGCGTTTATATTAATTTTAGATGTGGATCCATCATCTTCTTTTTCTAATAATCTATTTAACCTTTGTTGTAATTCATCGTCGTCATCTTGTTGCTCCTGCTGAAATTCAGTTTCTTCTTCTTGATCATAATCATCATCTTCGGGGTAATTATACATTGGATCCAGCTCCATAAGATCATACCTTCCTTTTGCCATTTTACAATTACTTTTTATCTGTTTTCAACAATTTATAACTCGCGTAGCCCACTATACCATCCCTAAAATAATGAATAGTATTTCTCGCGTTTTTTGATCGCTAGGAACGTAAAAATCTTCAAGTTTGGGTTCGTTGTATAAATCTTTCGGTAAATCAAATCGTTTACCAGTCACATTATAATATTCATTCATCGCATCGTCAATGTTGTTAAACGTTCTTTGCGCGTTTGATTATTTTTGTATTCGTTCGTTTAAATAATCTAGATAATTTAAACGCTTTTTACTAAATTCATCTCTAGCTTTCGTAAGTTGTTCTAGCGCTAAATCGTGCCCTTTTCGTTCTTGTTCAGCATCGCTAGAACGTCAACTACTAAATAAAAAAATTGATCCGGTAAAGGCTAACGCGTTTACTACCGCACCTCCGATCATCATCGCTATAGACACCATTTTACTTTTTATTAATTTTGTTTTGTTTTGTTTTACAAACTATAAAATATGATTAATGCATACGGAGATGTACTCGATCCATACAGAAGATTAAGAGAACCTTTGGGATTAAAAGGATTTCGTCAAAAAGTCGTTATTACAAACAATCCAAGCACCATTACCGAAAATCAATTGTTGACGGTTCGTTTTCCAAATTTAGGAAAAAATTACGTCATCGTTCCGGGAACGGTTAGATTAGCCTTCAACATTACTCTAGAGTCTGCGGATGATACGAGAACGATGGTACATAACATAGGTAGAGCCATCGTAAACAATATAACCATTAAAATGGAAGGAAATGAAGTATTTTCTTTAGACGATACAGATGTGTTTAATTGTTATAACGACGAATGGTTAACGAAAGATCAACGCGAAAATCTAGCGTATCAAGGAATCGAAGATGCTAACGTGACTAAATTAAGAGTAGGTGCTAACGACGCCGTTCCCGCCGGTAACGGAGGAAAAGATAAAGCTATCGCGGATACATTAAAAAATAGATATCACATTCCGCTTGATTTTGAATTACTCACCGATCATCAACCCTACTATCAATCGGGGATCGGAGATCGATTGAGTTACGAACTCGTGTTTAATAAATTTTCTAACGTGATTAAAAGCACCGACGATAATGCGAGATATATCATAAGTGGGATTTCTTTAGAATATGAAATCGTTCATGTGCCACTTCTCGCATCGACGATAAAGCAACAATATAGCAACAGGGTGGTGATATTGTTTGATCGAGTTCTAAGACAGAGCGTGACCCCATTAATGCTGGGTTTACACTGGGGCCACGATGGCCACGATCTGCACGATTAAAAAAAAGCGTGGAGCTCCACGATTTATTGTTTACTTTATCTTTTTCTTCGCTTTCATACGCTTTCCTACTCTCTGAGTACGTTTTGTTACGATCTGTAACGTTTTGTTACGAAGCCAACACGATTCTGGTCAAGGTCTGCCACGATTTTCATCACGTTCCCTCAAGTTCTCTTACGATCACCACGATATGCTCTCACGTTCTGTCACGTTCTGTTAGGTTGTGTTTAGATCTCTCACGTTCATCAAGTTCTGTTAAGATCTCCTACGATTTATGACCACGATTTGAGCAAGATTGCCACCCTTGGAGCACGATTGGGGTATAAAAAGGAGGCAGAGGGTCACCCTCTCATTCTCTCCAGAGATACCAATGAGGAACCATGCATCCAAGAGATGAAGAAGATGCTGAATTGGCAATTCTGGTTTATGCATATATAGTCGCTCGAAAAAAAAGAGGCAGCAGCAGCAGCAAGAAGAGACAGAACAGGGCAGGGTAGAAGAGAGAGGAAGGAGAAGAAGAAGGAGAAGGCCTAGGAGGTGGTGGGTGAGACCATGGTTAAGTGCAGACAGAAGGCACCAGTTGGGGCAATATTCTCAACTTCTCAACAGAGAACTCAGGTGTGAAGATGTTAGCACCTACGCCAACTATGTAAGGATGCCTCCAGATCTATTTGATGAGATCCTGGAAAGAATAACACCAAGCATAGAGAAGCAAATTACCAGACTTCGAGAACCCCTATCACCTGGATTGAGGCTGGCCCTCACCCTAAGACATCTGGCCACTGGTGATAAATACCCTTCACTATCCTATGCCTTCAGATGTAGTCGCTCCTCCATATGCCATATTGTTCCAGAAGTTTGTAAGGCCATTGTCGAAGCATATCAAGATGAAGTTGTCTCCTGTCCTATCACCTGTGGAGAATGGAAAGCCATAGCAGACCAATTCGAGAAGCAATGGAATGTGCCACATGCAATAGGGGCTCTGGATGGAAAGCATGTAGCTATCCAAAAGCCAGCACACTCAGGCAGCTTGTACCATAACTACAAGGGATTCTTCTCCATCCCACTCCTGGCATTGGTGGATGCTGACTACAAGTTCATCTGGATTGAATTGGGTGGCATGGGTCATATGTCAGATGCACAGATTTCCAATGACTCAGAGCTGTCTGAATGCCTACAGGAGGGTACCATAGCGATTCCACCACCATGCCCTTTGACCAATGGTGACCCAGATCAAAACATGGCTTACTTCATTCTTGGTGATGATGCATTTGGATTGAGACCATACCTGATGAAGCCATATGCAAGGAGAGCCATGCCCAAAGAAGATCTCATATACAACTACAGGATATCCAGAGGATGACGTGTGGTAGAGAATGCCTTTGGTATTTTGGCCAAGAGATTCAGGTGCCTCCTTGGGACATTGGAACAGGGGCCTGAGACAGTGAGGGACATAGTTGAGGCTGCCGTGGTACTACACAACTTGCTAAGGACAAGGTATCTAGTTCATTTAAAGATATATTTTTGTGATTTGTTGTAAAATAAAGTGTACAATCTATTGTCATAAAATTTAAATTTCAAACAAATATAAAATATATATGATTGTATTTTGCAGGTATCCAGTTCCAATGAGGAGCACAATGTGGTACGTGGCACCTGGAGAGATGAGGTTACCTGGCAGGACGTCCAGCAACCAGTTGAGGGGAGGAACAGATCCACTAGAGAAGCAAAAGATCAAAGGGAACAGCTGAAGCAGTACTTCAACTCACCAGGTGGAGCTGTACCATGGCAGGACAACATGATACCAAATTTGAACAATGAATGAACTGTTAACTGTTATCACTGTGATACTTTCACTGACTGTATGATTTGTTTAATGCATTGCTCTCTTTCTTTATTAATTAAATAGGAATTCCACCCCTAGAACAACTTATCTTGAATGAAAAAGTGTGAAGTTTAAGGTACAAATCAGTGAACGTTTTAGCAAAATCGGACAAATAATAAGAATGTTATGATGATTTGAATGTCGGCATATCACCGAATTAACACCTTTAATTAATATCACCTTTAATTGACATTAAAACAACAGACAAGATCATATTTTTTCTAAATATTTATTGTTTGACTTAAACAAAATTAACAACTTAGAAAAAAAAACAGTTCTCTTTCTTTGAGGAATTTTGAAAAAACATTGAAAACATGTAAATTGTAAACTAATTTCCAATAGAAATTTTCAATTTTTTTGACTGGGATGAGGCTGCCAGTTCTGGTACCCCTGTAACATATAATATTAGGACAAATTAAGAAAATGCAGTTTGGTGAAGTTTTGCAAAGTTTACAAATTTTAAAATTTCAAATTCCGAAAGATATACTAAAAAAATACTTGCCTGGCTTTGTGGCTGGCACTGCTGTTGCTGCTGCTGCTGTGTGAACCCCTGCTGTGACCTCTGTCGCTCTGCCTTGTCCTCCATATCATGCAGGACCTCCTGGATGCGGTGTTCGGCTTCCCTCCTGAGTTGCCCAGACAGCTGCTTGAGGATGCTCTCGACGTAGAGGGCAAAGTAGCTCGCACCAGCAGGCCAGGAGGCCAGGAACTCCCGGAGCATGGTCCCTGTGAAACAAATAAAGTAAAATTAAGGAAATATTTTCTATGATTTAAAGAAAATTTCAAACTTTTACATTTCAATTTCATAAATCAAAAAACAAAATAATTAGACATAATACAAAAAATAATTGCCTAATCCAGCAAACTCATCATCAGCAGGGGTGGGTAACATTGGAGGAGCTGGCAGAGGTGGAGTAGGAGCTGGAGCATCACGTTCTGCATCACTGGATGATTGCACCACTTTAGGAGCTGCACCAGAAGGCGAGGGGGCAGCTGCTGAGTTCAACTTGGACTTAAGGCTGACAAGATTCCTCCGCACGGTGTCGATAATATGGGGTACCAGGAACTGGAAATTGTCCCACACCCACTGGTCCGTTGGACTGAATCCCTCAGCCCCCTGGCCAGATTTCTTCGCCGCCTGTTTCAACCTTAACAAATAAAGACAATAAAGACATATGGGACGGTTTCCATAAAGCACATACCTTAACCTTCTTTGTCATTTTTTGTCTAGAGCCACATAAAATCAAACAACATAATTTTTTTCAATTTTTCTTTTATTTGAAATTATAAATCTATGATTAAGGATGAGAAAAGTCGCTGGATGCTTTTAATATATAGTTTAAAAAGTAATGTTATCTATTAATTACATAGTTTATGAAACTTACAAGTCTTCTACTGTGAAATGGTGTCTCCTAAATATAACGTTACTTTATATTTTCAAATCGCAATAACAATACAAATTTAATAACATTATAAAATGTATATTTACCTGCCCAACTTTGTCCTGTGGCTGTTGTACCAGGTTTTGAGCTCATTGCCGGTTGTGCCCATCTTGTCTGCCTGTTGCTGCCACAAACTCTCCTTGAGCTGGATGTTCTTGTAGTCGGCTCTGCGCTTTTCATAGAGGGAGGGGTTGGCCTTCATGAACTCTATGATCTCCTCCTTTTGTAGCTCACTGTAGGAGGTCGTGGTCCTCTGCACCCTGGCCCTCTTCTGGGTGGCTGGCAGGTCTGGGAGCTCTTCCTGTGGAGATGGGGTAGGTGATCTTGGCGCTGGCTCTGCATGGACTTCTGCTGGGGCTTCTTCAGCTGCTGGCGGTGGTGGAGGAGGTGCAGAAGCCTTGTCATTATTGGCAGAGGCCTTCCTTCTTCTTTTGGCTGGCATCTTTGATGATCAAACTTCTGCTCTACAAGTCAAATCCAAAAACTATAGCTGGTCAAAGCTGAGATGTTTTCGTGTAGAGTGTTGAAAACGCAATGAATCTTGGAGAGCGCTGGAGCCCTTCCATACACATCGTGGGAATCGCGCGGGAACTTATCAGAGCGTGATAGAAACGTGGTGGGATCGTAGTGAAACTTGAAGGAATCGTGTTTCCAAATTCACCAAGATCCCCTACGATGGCGCATCAAGGTCTGTTAAGGTCTGTTAAGCTCTACTACGCTCTACTATGATTCCCACGTTCTATCACGCTCTCTCAAGGTTTGGCGTCAAATCGTGATAATCGTGACAAAATTTTTTACAGTCAAAAATGTTATCACGATCATCACGATTCCACCAAGTTCCCTCAAGATCATCACGATTCGATCCCACGACCCCCCACGCTCATCACGATTCTCTCAAATCGTGGCGATCGTGGACATCGTGGCCTAGTGTAAACCCAGCATAAACAAACGCGCTACAACGTGGAATATAAATTTAAATACACCCGCAAAAAGTATGAAAGGAATATTGTTTTTATTCAAAGAGCCAGATGTAATTGAAACGAACAAGTTTTATAATCCAAAAATCGATAAAGTTTCAATTACGATCGAAGGCGTTCCAAATCAACTCTACGCGCAGGGAATGAAAAGGTATCAACATTGGGAAGAAATTCAAAAATATTTTGGAGATTCGAACAAAGAACACGCCATGCGAGTCGTTAAAGCTTTAAATTTATCTAACGTTAAACAAGCCGATTATTTACTCAATAGATACGGTTTATTTTTAGATATGAGAACTAGCGACGACAATAAAATACACGGAAGTGGAAGACAAGTACAAAACTTATCCGAAGGAATTACTATTCAAATGGATAAAGAATCGGAAACCCCGGGTGAATTATACATGTACACTTTTATTATTATGGATGCGCAACTCAATATAAGAAATGGACGTTTTAATTCCGTCGTTTATTAGCGCTTGCGCAAAGAGCAAAGCGAGACAAACGACTCTTGTCCGTTGTAGCGGGAGGAGATTCAAAAAAAAAATTAGGAAAAGAGTATTCCATCAGTGACATTGAAGCTTTGACTACGGAAGAGCGAGATGTATTATACACGCAATACGAAACTAAATTAGGTCGTGATATAATATCTTCTTTGGGTAGTGCAATTATAACGTGTTATGTCAAAACATTAGAGTATAGTTTAGACCGCGTTGATTTACTCGGATATCGTTTTGAAATTGATGACGAAGGTAAATTAATTACAGATTTAGAAAATGATCCATTATTTCGAGCGCTCTTTCCCCCATATTATGCGAATTATACTACAAGTACGGTATGTACTTGGCGCCGATAACTATGGCATTAATTACGGTAAAACATTTAAAAAGAAAAGAAGAATCTTGTATATAGATAAGGCAAAAAAAAAATAATTGTTGAGTTGCCCTCCAGTGAAAATATTTGAAGGGGTCGGTCGGTCGGTCGGGATTTTTTATTTTATTTTATTTTTTTCATTTTGTCATTTTAAAATTGAAATGCATTGGAACTGAAACCACATACCATGTTTTTCCATTTGTATACCTATCAGCAAGGAATTTTGCTTCAGAATAAAAGTAGGGTTTTCACTTTGTACGTGCTTGACCGAAGCCCTCCACACGCACAGCGCATTGCCCGCAACAAAAACATCAACATTTTTAATCAAAAATTATATTACTTTTACCTGTCGAAATATTACATGCAATAGCTCATTGGAAAGCTTATAGTCTCAGCTATCCAACAGTGTACATAGAATAGCAATCGGAAGTACGTGCGAAAGGCTAGGTTTTTATGAATGAACCACTCTCGTCCCGCCCAGCCTTTCGAGAAGTGTTCCGAGATCGGGCGCATTCGGCCCGTAAAATTTGCCGCGCTCTGCTGAGGGCATCCACTTCGGAGCTGTATCCGCGCCCGAGTACGTTGTGATTGACATGAAAACGGGTTTCTTTAAATACCCATGCTAGCTCGATCTCCACAGCTACTCTACAACCGAAGTTTAATATGAAGAGATAAACAATTAAACACCGTTTTTTGAGGTGAATTTTTTAAGTTGAAAGGTAAGAGCGATGTCTGAATAAATTGTACACCTCTTTTCTATCATATGTGAAAATTTTGAGCCGTAAATGTGTTTAGTTTTGAGCGGAGAGTGTATTTTTTACACCCTTTCAAAAGCTCTTATGAGGGAAACGAGCACGAATGCTGTGCGTGTGTATCACAGTGTGTGTAGGCTGATTCAACGGTTTTGTTGCCATTGGGGATGTACACAGTGTATGGACAGTCGGGCTTCATCGAATGCTGTATACTTGATTAAATAAAACAGGATTCCTCAAAACTACTCGTCCGATTTTCTTGATTTAAAAACCATTAGATTTCTTTCATCAAGACCTTTAATTTGATATAAATATTGAGCATATTGGTTTAGGAATAATTTTTCACCTGAAAACCCTAATAAAAGTATCCCAAGCATTTTGGTTGTACTTGTCGCTGTGATTGACACAGCAAATTCATCCATATTGCGTGCAATGCTCAACATGCAACATGTGAGTGGCCATTCGATTTGAAAACGTGTAGATCGAGTCGCAATCGTTGACAGTACACGTACAGTACGGGGAGCCAGTGCACAACGTGTGAGGGCCATTTGATTTGAAAACGTGCAGATGTAATTGAGTCGCAATCGTTGGCACACAGTGTGTGCGAAGGCAGTGCACCATGTGAGGGCCGGGGCCATTCGATTTGAACACATGTAGATTGAATCTTGGGTACCGGTAAATTTGCAGGTAAAAAAAGTGGAAAATTTCACAAATCAAACGTGTTATGTTTTATACAATGAAAATTGGTAAGTTTCATTAATAAATAGGCCTATGAATGACGGGAAAAAAAGAAGAAAAAAAACCGACCCGAGATTTCAGCACTTTTGGGTCGGTCGGTGGAGGGCAACTCAACATCTTTTTTTGGGGCCTCATGTACTGGTACATGGGTGTCTACGACTCAACTCAGTTTAGTATAGTACCCGTAATAATTAGTAACAAGACTGTTTTGACTCACCTGCTGAATTCTCTGTCCTTATTGACAACACACTTATTGAGAACACCGATTGTTTGAAATTTCTAGGATTGTATATTGATCAATCTCTTTCTTGGAGTAAACAAATCAATAATACATGTACTTGTTCGATCATCTCTAGAAATATTGGTGTTATCAACAAACTTAAAGCATCCCCCCCCCCCCCCCGAGTATCTTATTCACTCTTTACAATGCATTAATGTTGCCTTACATTAGTTATGGCATCTTAGCATGGGGTAATTGTGGATAAGTTAAAATCAATAGAATTGCTGTCCTTAAGAAAAGGGCCCTTAGAATTATTAGCCATACAAATATAAAACACTTTAAGTTGATGATATTTATAATCTACAGCTTGGGTCTTTATGCACCAGCTTTTCAACAAAAAACTGCCTATCTGTTCAATGTTCAGTAAAAATCAAGATATTCATCATCACTACACTAGACAGTGTAAAGAATTTGATCATCCTTATCTTATCTTTATGCCTGCACCCCACTAGCTAAAAAAGGTGTCAAACATAAAGGCCACAAGCTGTGGAACTCTCTGAATACCTCTTTTAGAAATATACCAAATATGTCCTTATTCAAATCTAAATTTAAAACTCATCTAATTGGGAAATATTTACAAGCTTAATTTTCGTTCTTCCTAATCTCAGGCTTTTTCTGTATCAGTTATACTAATTTTTAAGTTGTTATTAAGTTTGTATTGTTATCATAATTGTTGTTTTGTTTTGTCTGTTACTATCATTATTTAAATGTAAATTTAAAACTCATCTAATTGGCTAACATTTATAAGGTTATTTTTTGTTATTTTTGTTTATTTCTTATCTCAGGTTTATCTTTATACACTAGTTATACCAATCAATGAGTTGTTTTTAAGTTTGTCTTGTTATCACATTATCATAATTGTTGTTTTGTTTTATTTGTTTTGTTCTTGTATCAGGAGGGGTCTCCACTCGACAAGCTATGCTTTTTGGAGACCTCCATCCACACACTTCCTATGTACAAGTTATTGCATATAATTTATATAATGTATTATATAGTAAAAAGTCATTACATGTATGTATCAATGTAAGGATTAAAGTTTGGGGTTTTTTCCTGATTTTATTTGCACGATTTCTTTTGCACGACTGTATTCCACTGTGTACAAAGCTATTTTTAGCTGATTTAGGTCAGGGGTCATTGCTCATGTATGTATGGCAATCTGCTTTGATCACAGCATTTATTTTCTTATTAGAGAAATAATGATCGCAAACATGGACTTTAGTGAAATACGCCCGTGGCTGTTAACATGTAGCTTCTACAAGGATGGGAGTTTTCCTCCTGGAAATCTGTCTTTTGGGGGCTGCAAAAGTCAGCCAACATCAATCGTGTGAATCTGTTCATAAAATGGGGTTAGGAGTTCATTCAGAAAAAGATTTGTCCAGAGGTTGTTTTATTATTTATTTTTAAAGGAATCCTTCCATTGAAGACTTTAGTAGACATCACAATGCTTACTTGTTCTGAAGTTGAATTTGGCTTACATTTTATCATGGCATTAAATATAAATTGTCCATAATGTCTGAAGTTTCCAAGTGACACAAAATCTTTTCATCAAACTTTGAAGACTGCTGTTTTTTTTAAATATTATTATTCTATGGGTAAGGGGGATAGTCCACATTGCATGCATTTGATTTAATACAAATGTTATAAAACTTAACAATGATATGTGAATTAAGAGAAATATAAAAATGTATCTACAGTGTGGGAGAGAAAAAACTTGTAAATTAGACCCTACTGCCTAGGTTGCTGTGAATTTGTTGCCATTGATGTACATCAAATTTACAGATTCACAGTAATTGTTAATTTTGCTATGCATGTTATGACAAAATATATAATTTACTAGATTATTAATTATTCATGTGTCATTTATTTACAGCATCAATGCAACATTTGAAGACAACAAAGGAAGATATATAAATGATGAATGGATACGCCCAAATGCTAGAGTAGAAAAGATTGTTTTAAATAAACAACCTCACTTGGTGATAGTTGCAAATTCCTCCATAAAGAAAGGTACGGAAATACGCTACAATTATGGAAAGAGAGATGCACCCTGGCGTAAACAGGTAAAACTTCTTGATTCATGTAAATGTATACACTTATGAGTAAAGTCTCAAGACTTTGGCTTTCGCTGTCAAGGACACATCAGTTTATTTATAAACTCAAGTCAGTTAATTATTTTATATTAAAAGTAATTTGACAAGAATTCATTCTGTTTTGGCAAATTTTGTTTTCGTTTCACCGAGATCTTGGGCCCTTATAATTTAAAGTGAGTTAGTTGAGGTGTTTGTTTGTTTGTTTGTTTGTTTGTTTGTGTTAACCCAGTGTGCAATTTGAGGACCGCCGTTGGAATACACACCAACAAAGTGGGGACCGGACCTACATGTGGGGACCGATTACCCGGTCCCCACTTGTTGGAGTCAACAATTTGTTCCATAGAGGGCGCACTCTGTTATGCTGCAAAAATAGCGCGGGTCCCCAAATAACACCAAACAACTGTACTGTTGTTTTCCGGTCCTGGGAATGCTGTGTACGAAGCCCGGGAAGGGACAGTGGTAAGAAAAAAAATTCAATGGAGTAATCCGTGCGCACGGATTAGTAATCCGTTCGCACGGATTAGTAATCCGTTCGCACGGATTATGAATTCGAGCGCACGGTTTAGTAATCCGTTCGCACGGTTTAGTAATCCGTTCGCACGGATTAGTAATCCAATAAGGTCATCATCAGAACAACTACTTCCATTGACCTCCGCCATCTTGAATCAACTAACGTACGTGTGTAACGCATGCGTGTGGCGGATTGCTAAACCGTGCGCACGGATTGTTAAACTGTGCGAACGGATTACTAATCCGTGCGAACGGATTCCTAATCCGTGCGAACGGATTACTAAACCGTGCGAACGGATTGTTAAACCGTGCGAACGGATTCCTAATCCGTGCGAACGGATTCCTAATCCGTGCGAACGGATTCCTAATCCGTGCGAACGGATTCCTAATCCGTGCGAACGGATTCCTAATCCGTGCGAACGGATTACTAAACCTTGCGAACGGATTGTTAAACCGTGCGAACGGATTCCTAATCCGTGCGAACGGATTACTAATCCGTGCGAACGGATTGCTAATCTGTGCGAACGGATTCCTAATCCGTACGAACGGATTACTAATCCGTGCGCACGGATTACTCCATTGAATTTTTAATAGTTATCATATGTATACCCATTAGTGTGGAAAGACCCACTTATTATTTATTTTGTAAGTTCTTTAAAACAGTTTTCTATATATTTAATGAAGAGTTGTACTTTTTACAGATTTTGTTTGTGTCTCACTCAGCCCTGTAGTGGCTGTCTTCTATAGCCTGTGCATTACCAGTCAACAATTCTTAATTTGGTAGTTGACAAATCTATTAAGACCTGTCCACCATAAAACTCATATAGCGCCCTCAAGTCACCGGTTTTAAAAGTGACATAACCATTGTTCTTAGCGTTGCAATTGTATTGGGTCAAACTATACACCAAATTGTAAACTTAGTATGAAAAACTAAATTTCGTCATCGTGATGTCATCCGGTTTCCATTTACAGTCTCATGAATATTTAATTAGCAAATCCATTTTGAACCATAACTCAAGAAGTATACACTCGATACTTAAACTTTTTGCAGTTATAGACTTGATGGGTACTGTGAATGTGCGTTGTGGTATCGTGACCTCATAATGACCTCTACTTCCGGTTCAACAGGAAGTTTGAATAAAAATAAATATTTTAGGGTACAAAAACAATGCGATGAAGTTTCTTTAACATGTTAGAACAAAAATAGTACTGAGGAATTCTTATTATTTTTTGACTGCAGCCAAACATCCTCACGAATGAAATGCAAATAAACCACACATTATGAATCGTAACAGCTTTGTGTTCGTCCGAAGGACAAACACCTTGCAAAAACAAAGGTCAAGATCATTTCATGCAGACTCCTGTACCTTACAACTTATCTGACATTAAATTCACAAACACGACCCCACTTTGACCTTTCCTTCCAGTCCAAACCAGACAAAACAAGACACTCTCAATATCAGTCTCCGTTGAAATAGTTCATGGCATACTCCATTAAGTATCTAAGGTCAAGGTCATTAACTGTAAACAACACAACGTCATTAACGTAACAGCTCTGTTCGTCCAAATGACAAACACCTAAATGTCTAGTTATTATTATTATTATTATTATTATTATTATTATTATTATTATTATTATTATTATTATTATTATTATTATTATTATTATTATTATTATTATTATTATTATTATTATTATTATTATTATTATTATTATTATTATTATTATTATTATTATTATTATTATTATTATTAGTAACCAAGTAGTAATCAACTAATAATTGAGAATCATTGAATGATCCTGGTATTTTAAGACGACTTAAGGAGTTACTTTATTAATAAAGGCACATACAACTGTCTCTGAATTGCTGCCTCCGGTGCACATTTCGTTGATGGGTTAAGGTACCCAGGGCCTGAGATAAATAAATATATCTCAGGTAATTAAGGAAGACGGCCCAACTGCCCTGCTGAATTCCCTTGGACACTACATCCCATATTTTCGTGGATCTTTAATTCTCTATTCCCTTGGACCAATTCCATATTCCCTTGAGTTAGTTCAATTCCCCTGTCCTCCATGCCCAACCCTGTTCGATAATCCACTGATGCAACGATACTGGTTTGAGCTCGGTGCTGTGGCCCACCGCTACAGGCCTCATTGAGGCTGAACGCAACCCATCGGTTACCAGTACCAAAGAGAGGCTACTGACACGACCTGACAATACACTTAATGACAGGAAAGTGTAGTCAATTAAGGGTCGGTAACGATATTTTGTTTCATAGATCTTGAGCAATGAATGTATGTACATCCAGTGAGATTTTGGCCATTTTGTAGGCCCAAATACTATTAATAATATATGGATCATAAAATAACATAATAATAATATAATATTATTATGATAAAAAAGAAGAAGTTGCTTTCAGTAGGCTATAGTCAAGTTTTGTTTCATCAGAACTTCGACATTATACATATAGTAGACACTGCATGTCAATTTAAATCCTTTTAACCTTGTCCCTTGGTGCTTCTGTTTATCATATTGGGTTTATGATAGAGAAACCATAGACCACAAATAACATCATGATCAGCCCAAAGAGCTATAATTAGCTTTTATTGTCTAGAAAAACAACGCCTTATGAGCCTTATGAGCAGGGGTAATAATATAATGCGCCTTGAGCACCACTCAATTATTATTATTATTATTATTGTTGTTGTTGTTGTTGTTGTTGTTGTTGTTGTTGTTGTTGTTGTTGTTGTTGTTGTTGTTGTTATTAAATTTTGATTTGTTCAGTACAGTTATGAATGGGACAAGATATTTGTTTTCAGTCAATGTGGAGTACGACCAAAATTAGGGTAGAATCATTGAAGAATCATGGGAGAATCAAGAAGTGTAACCAAGTAGTAATCAATTAATAATTGAGAATCATTGAATGATCCTGGTATTTTAAGACGACTTAAGGAGTTACTTTATTAATAAAGGCACATACTACTGTCTCTGAATTGCTGCCTCCGGTGCACATTTCGTTGATGGGTTAAGGTACCCAGGGCCTGAGATAAATAAATATATCTCAGGTAATTAAGGAAGACGGCCCAACTGCCCTGCTGAATTCCCTTGGACACTACATCCCATATTTTCTTGGATCTTTAATTCTCTATTCCCTTGGACCAATTCCATATTCCCTTGAGTTAGTTCAATTCCCATGTCCTCCATGCCCAACCCTGTTCGATGATCCACTGATGCAACGATACTGGTTTGAGCTCGGTGCTGTGGCCCACCGCTGCAGGCCTCATTGAGGCTGAACGCAACCCATCGGTTACCAGTACCAAAGAGAGGCTACTGACACGACCTGACAATACACTTAATGACAGGAAAGTGTAGTCAATTAAGGATCGGTAACGATATTTTGTTTCATAGATCTTGTGCAATGAATGTATGTACATCCAGTGAGACTTTGGCCATTTTGTAGGCCCAAATACTATTAATAATATATGTATGATAAAATAACATAATATAGGTTTTCCCGGTCATTTTCGGCAATTGAGCGGCCATTTTCGTGTTCGTGCATTCGTATTTAAGTGATTTTGCCTCTTCAGTTGAAACCGTCATTCAATTTCACTTTGATGCATCTGAATTTATATAGCATTGCATTCAATTGAACTTAACAGTCGTTCAGTTTAGCCATGCGAAATCGGCATTCAATTTAGCAGAGTAGGCGCAAGTAAAGATTTCTACCAGTTTGTTACTTACGTTTTCGTTTTGTGACAACCAATTTCGCAAATTGAGCAAACAAATGCACACTATGATTTCTTTACATCTATATTTCTTTATGTCTTTGTTCCTTTACTTCTTTACTCCTTTATTTCTTTATTTCTTTGTTTCTTTACTTCTTTATTTCTTTACTTCTTTATTTCTTTACTTCTTTATTTCTTTATTTCTTTGTTCCTTTACTTCTTTACTTCTTTATTTCTTTATTTCTTTGTTTCTTTACTTCTTTATTTCTTTACTTCTTTATTTCTTTACTTCTTTATTTCTTTATTTCTTTATTTCTTTGTTTCTTTACTTCTTTATTTCTTTATTTCTTTATTTCTTTGTTTCTTTACTTCTTTATTTCTTTACTTCTTTATTTCTTTACTTCTTTATTTCTTTATTTCTTTATTTCTTTGTTTCTTTACTTCTTTATTTCTTTACTTCTTTATTTCTTTACTTCTTTATTTCTTTATTTAGTGTGTTTTCTTAACCATCTATCTGTTGGCGTGCCATGCATCTAGGCATGTAGGTTTGGCTATGGTTATACCACTGCGCGCATTTTGCTTGGGTGATGACATCTAGATTCTGTACAGCTGCTTGTTGTAGAATCTCACATCTCCACTGTTGCATGTTCATCCATCCTGCCTGTGCAGCCTGTCTGTCTCCGATTCGTTGTTGCCACTCTGGTAGCCCAAGAGTCCGCTTGACTGCAGCCTTAAATGCAGAATGTGCCATCTCTGTGCAGTTTAGGAAAGGGGAATATGGAGGGAGTCGCTTCAGAGAGATCACTGGGTTGACATCTTCAGGGAGTTGGGCACGAACGTGAGGCCTTGCATTGTCGCAAATGAGGATTACGGGCTCGTCTTCTGGGAACAGATCTGCGCATTGTTCGATTGTGGCAGCAAGAAACTCCTCAAATCTCTCTCGTGTCACAGTTTCAAATGCAATTCGATGGTGCACTAAACCTACTTCACTGGAAACAGCAAAGACGACGTTGCAATTTCTCCCTCGTTGTCTGTGGACGACTCGTCTTGCTGGAATCCCTCGTGGGGCTCTGCCTTGGGATCGCCGGGTCCAGATGTTGTATCCTGTCTCGTCAATAAATATTAGGTGTGCCAGAACACCATGCTCCAGGAACCATTCGGCATACTGAACTCGTTGATCGAGAACTGCAGTGGAGTTTCTGGCATCAGGAACATCTTCCACAAGTTTCAACATCATCATCATCATTCCATCTAAGGCCCTGGCTATGGTGGTAGTTGAAACCCTAGGCTTGTCTGGTAGATGCTCAATCAGACTGGCTTCCATCTGCTTAAGTGTCAAGAGGGGATTGGTGTCCAGGATGTCGTGCAAATGGTGTCGCATCTCATCATCCATCCTGAAATGAGTTGCCCCTCCTCTGTCCAACCTCTCTCTTCGTCCTGATCTCAAATAAGTTGCGACAATCGATCTTGCTGTGGACCTGTTGATGTTCAAGTTGTCTGCAAGCTCAAGGTAATCTAAATCATTCCCTTCGAATGCATCAATCAGCCGTTCCCGATCAACATTAGATATTCTCGCATAGCGACCACGAGCTGCCATTTTTTCAATCTTCAATTACAAGCAATCGAAGGGGACATCAGCTAAGTGATTCTCATACAAGAAGTGAACACTTTTTATACATTTTACAATCTTGCGGTAGCAACCATAATTACAGATTAACAAAACGCCAAATCAGCTGGACAATTCTCAGAAATGCCTGCCCCAAAACGAATTTGAATGACTATACGCACGCTGCAAAAAGCCGTTGCGAATTTGAATGCTGTTCGAATGGAATTTTAAATTGAATGGTGATTCTTTTTAATTGCCTGTCGCAAGTGAACATTTGCTTGCACATGAAGTGAAATTGAATGACTATTTTGAGGTGCTTGCAGTTTCGCGCGAAATGGAATGACGCGGCGTTTAAATTGGCCGCTCAATTGCCGAAAATGACCGGGAAAACCTATAATAATATAATATTATTATGAAGAAAAAAAACCAGTTGCTTTCAGTAGGCTATTGTCAAGTTTTGATTCATCAGAACTTCGACATTACACATATGGTAGACACTGCATGTCAATTTAAATCCATTTAACCTTGTCCTTTGGTGCTTCTGTTTATCATATTGGGTTTATGATAGAGAAACCATAATAATAATGCTAATAACAACAACAACAACAACAATAATAATAATAATAATAATAACTATGTTTTGTCTCTGGACAAGTCTCCCGGAGGAGGAGGAGGAGGAGGAGGAGGAGGAGATGTCTACCCCCCCCCCCCCCCCCATTTCAAAGTATCGATCGACGGGATATTCTTTGCTTATAATGGAACATATCCGCAGTTTTCTCTGTGACCATTTAAGGAATTTGACATCTTGAATACAATCATTAAAACTTACAGTAAAAGTTATGGATCAAAAATTAATACCCAGAAGTCGCAAGGTTTGTGGATTGGAACATGGAAAAACAGAATAGACAAACCGGGTTTTTTTCTTGGGTCAATGACAGTTTGAAAATTCTCGGAAATGTTTTCGGAAATGAGGATAACTCTCGTAAAAACTGGGAACCTAGAATAAACAAAATGAAATCAGTTCTTAATAGATGGAAAGGAAGACGATTAACCATGAAAGGTAAATATGTCATTATCAACAGTTTAATCGGAGCCGGGTTGTCTTATTATGGGGCTGTTATTTCATGTCCAGATGAGTATGTGAGGAAAATGGAGCAGATTAAATGGTCCTTTTATTGGAACGATAAGCCTGACAAAATCAAGAGGAAAACAATCACGGCACCCACAAAATTGGGGGGAACTGGAGGTGGAGGGAGGGGAGGGGAGGAAGAGGACGAGTCCCTCCCCCATTTCAAAAGTATCGATCGACGGGATATTCTTTGCTTATAATGGAACATATCCGCAGTTTTCTCTGTGACCATTTATTTTCCGCATGACTGCAGATTCGGATGCATGTATGTCAAAAAAGTGTAATAAATATAATTGAGGCATTGAACGTTTTGGAAAAGTTTCATGAATAATTGAACATTATTAATATAAAACGAGTATGCCATACAGTGTTCAATGATTTTAATTTAAATTTATTTTTCCATTAACAATCCGATGTTTATACACTTACTTCGATCTTCATGACAAGTGAAATGTTCTCAACCCAAGACCTGAGTCTGCCCAACGCAGCTTGTAGACAATTTCAAGCCCACATCTGTTCGAAGGTCGAGATTGTGTCTGCAGTTTATGATAAACAATACCAAAATCACATATGGGGAATGTACAATAAACAGGGAAAGATGACACGAGCATTTAAGTGTGAAGTACAGTATGCAGGGAGCTGCCGTCCGTGGCAAACGGGCCCTGGAGCTTTTAGCGAGGAAACCAAGTGTACAGTAGGCAGTCTAAAAATGGTTTCAGCCAAACCAGCCAATTGCTGCTAATAACCTGTTCATTTCGATGTTTCGTTGGTCTTCTTCTATTTGTCTTCTTCTATTTGGTCTCCGCGCGTTGGCATTTTTAGTTTTGTGAGGCCTCTCTTAGCCATCATACTTTGTGTAGGTTATGGGAAATGTGATCTGCTTCCAATAACCGCATACACACGCATCACGTATTTCACTGGTTGGCCATAAAGATTTGAAAAAAAAAGAGCGTTACCCAACTAATGATGAAGCTGACATATGACCAGAAACCGGCTATTTATTTGTTGGCCGATTCGTACGTCGCTATACAACTGTACCGTATAATACATTGTTTAATAGAAGTCTGCCTTTATGGAATGAAGCACGTCAGTGTAGGGCAAAATTAAATCAATTGTTTATCACCCAACCTAAGAATTCCACCAACCTATATAGGCTATATCACGGAACCCGCTGCTATATAGGATTCTAGCCGGCCAATCCTCATCGGGCAAGCTCGGTGGTCGAGAGTTTAATACGTCTCCACTCGGGTATTTGAGGTTGAATAGATGAGGAAGACAGCTTTCTGGTTTTCAATATTTTATGCTGTGAAAAAACGAAGCCAAGTCATGTTATATGTTGACTCGTCTCTGACAAGTACAATCTGGTCTTGATCGAAACGAAAATCAGTTGAATTAAAAATTCAATCAAGTAAGGATTCTCCTTACATATACATATAATTAATATCTTTGAATACATGACACAGCCCTGGATTGGTGTAAGTCCTACCTTTTAAATAGGCCTCAGCACGTTTGTATTGGTAACTCTATCTCCAAACCTGTTATTCTTGACTATTCGATACTCCAAGGCTCCATTCTCGGTCCACAGTGGTTTACTGTTTATACCTTTCGGGTTCGTTATATCATTTTCAAGTATAATTTAAATTACCATATCTACGCTGATGACACACAGCTTTACATTACTTTTAAATCTTCTCAAGAACCTGCCGATTCTTTTATTACAACGCTGGAGAAATGTATTTAAGAGATTCGTAGTTGGATAAGACAAAACTTCTTGAAATTGAACGACGAAAAAACAGAATTTGTTCTATTTGGTTCGCGTCAGCAATTATCAAAAGTTTCTCTTCCATTTATTACAATTGGTGACTCGCAGTTATCCACCTCATCACAAGCACGTAATTTGGGTGTTATATTTGACTCGACAATGACTTTAAAACCTCATATCTCCAACATTGTTCGCATATCATCCTTTCATAGCAGAAATATTGGCTGAATAAGGAAATACTTGAATCAAAGTGCTGCTGAACAAATTATACATGCGTTTGTCACATCACGGCTCGATAATGGGAATGCTCTCCTTTACGGTCTCCCGCAGAATCAAATATCTCGTCTTCAGCACATACAAAACACAGCAGCTCGTGTTGTAACTTTGTCCAGACAGTCATGCCATATCACGCCAATCTTGAAAGAACTGCACTGGCTTCCTGTTTCACAGAGAATTGTTTTTAAACTTATGCTAATTGTTCACAAATATTGTAATAACATTGCTCCAATTTATATTTCTGAACTGCTTAAAGTCTACACTCCATCACGCAATTTGCGCTCCAGCATCATGTCACTCCTAAAGGAACCAACTTCAAAACGGAACTGGGGTGATAGGTCTTTTTCTGTCGTGGCTCCGAGACTCTGGAATCATCTTCCAATTAAACTCAAATAGTGTCATAGTATAACTAGATTTAAGTCGCTGCTTAAAACTCATCTTATGTCACAATTCTTCAAAGATGATGTATATTTGTAATTGCATTGTAGTTACATGTTGTTGTTGTTCATAAATATGATATGAAATTCTAAATAAATGTTAATCACATCCAAATCATTATCAAAATTAATCTATTAATCTATCCAAGTGACTAATTTTGTGTTAGAATTTCTAATGATCTACGGGGGATGTCAAACACGTTACAAAATAAGTGACTGGATTTTTACTTCCCGTGAAAACCTCGATGTCGGCAGAATTCTTGCGACCACACATTTTATGGAATAAATAGTTAAAACGGAATACGTGTTACGACTATTACAAAGGGGAATTCTTTTTAACCTTGATCGAATGCAAAATACATTGATTGAGAATTATAAGCCAAAGTTAGAAGTATTATAAATAATTTTAATGTAATGTGTTTTGAGTAATCATGTTTTCGCCGATAGTCTGCTTTATGTATCAAAAACACATTTCTTTTTATTATGCAAGTGTTAATAAATACCTGATTGGAAATTTGCTCAGTTTAGTTTGTTTAAAATGTTTATTTTCTATGTGTAACGATGGATTGAACTTATTCTGCACTCCGTACTAAATCAAATGCCGCGTGCTTCCATATTAAATTGTGACCCGCTTCATCGAATTGGGTTGCCATGGCCGAGTGGTTTAGTACATCGGACTCGTGTTCTGATGGCCGAGTCTTCAGAATGTGGGTTCGAATACTGGCCGCGACCGTGGTGCTTGTGTCCCTGAGCAGGACACATAACTATAATTGCTTCTCTCCACCCAGGAGTATAAATGGGGACCTTTGAGGGTAGAGATGGTAATTGTGTTTGATTAAGCTCGTTGCGCTACACATTTGGCAGCATGGGCTGCATACTCCCCAGGGAGTTGAGATGGTTCTAGGAATGATATCACTGGCCTGATGACAGGGGTAATAATGTTCATGCGCCATGAGCGTCACTGCGTGACGGAATTGAGCGCTATATAAGAAGCCACTATTATTATTTGTTGTTATTAAATGGGAATTTTTTCGCCACATGTTTGTACATGTGTACGTACTCTGGCCGATATTACCATCGACAAACGAATGTACTGCTTAACGAAAAGATGTAAACATCTTAGATTCATTGTGTTTATTTTTGTTACATTGCAAAACAAACTAAAAACTTCATGTTTTCTGCAGATTAGCTGCTCAGTCTGTTAGTTATAGCTGGTACCCACCGTCTGCCCACCGTATTGTATGAGTACAAATATACAGTGGTTACTTTGAGGAAATTTTTTTTTATCCAAAATGCCGGTTCGTCACTTTTTGAAAAATGCGACGTCAGTCCGTCCGTCCGTCCGTCCATTAATTCATTCAACACGATCTACTCATAATTGAAAACAACAAAATTAAACGAAAAATAAATAAATAAATAAATAAAATCAGAGCTTAAGATTACCAAAAACGGAACCATATTAATGTCTAAGAAGGCGCTACCATTAAGAAAACGTACACACATATTTAAAATTAAAATAAATAAATAAATAAATAATAATAAAAAATCTGCACATTCCGTGTGAGTTCACCGTTCCGCTCCCCCAGCGAGACAACCCATCCAAAAAGTGGCTACTAAAAAACAGTCTCTCAAATGTATAAAATATGGCGGTTTTATCAATACAACTTGAAACTTGTTTTCTGATGGAGGTGGTAATATAATGACAATAATTTAAGAAGGATTATTTGAAAACATATGTGCGCCTAATAATACCAAGTTATTCATATTGCTTAACAACCTCAAGGAATTATTATTGAAGTACTGACGACTGCGAGTAATATTCATAGTTTGCTTTTTTTAATTTTAATTAAGCTGCATACAATTCCTTGCTTCAAGAAATGATATTGTTTCGGGAATTAATTGTGTGATGAATTATAGTATCATCGGCATAACCCCCGGTCGCAACATTACACCAATCTGAAAATGAACCTTGGAAAATAACTCGTGTACGGTAACAAAAGAAATAATTAAACCAGTTGAGCAGAGAACCACAGATAATCATGTGATTTACTGATTATTGTATCATAATGGACCTCATGGACACCGAGTCCCGGGCGGTGTAAAATATCCTGGCCAACTCAGGCAGCCTGAGTAGGGTAGTGGGGCCCTTGATGGAGGAAATGCCATCAAAAGGCATTTATCAAATCCATAGGATTTATAAATGGCTTCCACACTGCTGACAACACGCCCTGCCAGCGCGTCAGCATACGGCAGAAACCCCTCATGGAAAAATATGGATGACAAGAAAAACGAAGGCCGTAAAGCCCATGGCCAAAATGGGCACCATAAACATGGTAAAGTGTACAGCCAGGACTCGGAGGTAAAACTCCATGATGAAGTTCTGAAGTCAAAGCCTTTTTGGAAGCTCCAGGACAGAGGAGAGTGCAAGGGCTGGACATAGTAAACTGTATATATGTACATATAATACACGTACTCTAAGAACTGAGGAAGCATTACAACACCTTGTGGAAGATCTAGAAGACTTCAAGTGGAGTATCATTGGTCTAGCAGAGACAAGGAGGAAAGGGGAATGTCTACAAGAAATGTCTACAAGAAATACAAGGTGGTGCATGGCTGTTCAACCGAGGGAAAACAGAAGAAAACAAAGAGGCCAGAGGAATTGGCTTTCTCATACCCTAGCATAAAAGAATACGTCAGTCAGATAAAAGCTACTCGGACAGAGTGATCTCATTACAAATACAGTTGTCAGGAAATGAGGATCTGTGCATAATTCAAGTATATGCACCAACAAGTGATCACACAGATGAAGAGGTCGAACAGTTTTATGAAGACATCATAAAGGCAACTGATGAGCATAAATCTAAATATACCATTATCATGGGAGACTTCAATGCCAAAGTAGGAGAAGCACAACCAGGAGAAGAAACAATCATTGGTAAATTCGGGCTTGGAAAGAGAAACACAAGAGGAGAAGCACTTGCTGCTTTTGCAGCTCAGCATGATCTGGTTATTACAAACACTTATTTCCAAAAACATAAAAATCGCTACTGGACCTGGGAGGCCCAAATGGTGCAGTTAAAACCAAATTGACTACATCTTGAGCAGTCAAAGGGGAATAGTGGAGAACAGTGAAGTTATCAGCAGAGTAGACATAGCCAGTGATCATAGGATGATAAGAGCCACATTGAAGACCAACAGAAAACTTGCCAGGCTGAAATTGATCAACAACAAGAAAAAGCAGAAAGTGAACATCTCTAAACTTCAAGGACAGAGAGACGAATTCCAAATCAGACTTCAGAACAGATTTGAAGGTCTAGAAGATGAAGATGTGGATCTGGAAACAAGGTGCAATAGAATAACCACAACTATAATGGATGAAGCAGTAAATATTGCATCATCAACAAAGACAGGCAAACAGAAAACCAGTGAGGACAAAGAAATCGAAGCCATTGATAAAAGACGTAAGGAGCTCAGGCAAATACCAGACAAAACGGCCCTGCAGAAAATTGAGTATGCTGAGTCAGTCAAGACAAGCAGAAAAAAGAGACGTCAAAGAATCAGACGAAGAAAGGAGAGACAAATCAAGAGAGTTTTGGAGACAGGAAGAGGGCCAAAAGAAACCCTCAACAGAAATCGCACAAACACAAGAATACACCAACTGAGAAAGGAAGATGGAGATCTCACTGTTGACAGGGGTGAAATACTCGAGGTGTGCTCGGACTTTTATGGAGAGTTATATAGTTCCAAAACAATACAGTCTGAAAGAGAAGTAGCAGAAGAGATGTTATCAGATACACAGAAACTACCACAGGTAACAAAAGAAGAAGTTGAACATGCACTAAAATCGATGAAAAAAAATAAGGCACCCGGGGTGGATGAAATAACAAGCGACATATTGAGAGAGGGTGGTGACGAGGTGATGTCTCAGTTAACCAGCCTTTATAATCAAATCTTCTGGAAAGAAGCGAAGGTCACTCTCCTTCATAAAAAAGGCGACAAAGCTGACATCAAGAATTACAGACCCATCAGTCTTTTATCACATCTTTACAAAATTCTAACCAAAATTATACAAAACAGGATTACGACAGTTCTAGACGAGCATCAACCAAGAGAACAAGTTGGGTTCAGAAAAGGTTTCTCAACAACAGACCATTTATATGCATTAAACCAACTCATCGAAAAGGCCTATGAATATCAACTGGACTTGTGTGTTGGTTTCTTTGATTATGAAAAGGCATTTGACTCAGTGGAACACAAATATCTGTTTCAAGCTTTGAGAAAAATGGAAATCAGTGAAGGATACATAAAGCTACTAGAAGATATCTACACTGGAGCAACAGCAAAGATACACATTGACAAAGACGTCTCACAGGAAATAAACATCAACAGGGGAGTTAGGCAAGGGGACCCAATGTCACCCAAAATCTTCACCGCAGTGTTAGAGGAGGTTTTCAAGAATACGTCCCTGGATGAGAAAGGGTATAACATTGATGGAGAAATGTTGACAGATCTACGCTTTGCAGATGATGTGGCTCTAATCACCTCTTCTGTTAACGATTTGGAAGTGCAAATAAATGAAGTAAACAGAAAAAGTAAAGACATAGGGTTGAAGATGCACAAGGGAAAGACAAAGTACATGACAAACTTCAACACAGATGACACAATAACGGTGGAGGACCAAGAGATCAGCAGGGTCAATGAATACAAATACTTGGGCCAAACAGTGAAAATGCAAGACAACACACAAGACGAAGTCTCAAGCAGGATAAAGACAGGATGGTGTTCCTTTGGACGATACCGAGGAATACTTTGTGATAAGAACATACCTATGGCTCTAAGGAGAAAAGTATATGATCAGTGTGTACTACCTACAATAACATATGGAGCAGAAACATGGACAACAACAAAACGGATAGAACACAAACTCCGTACAGCACAAAGAGCAATGGAGAGACAAATGCTACATATCTCAATCAGAGACAGGGTTAAATGCACAGAAATACGAAAGAAAACTGGAGTGAGAGACATCATAAGGACAATAAAACAAGCTAAATGGAGATGGGCTGGACACACTGCCCGAAGAAAAGACAACAGGTGGACAACAAGACTATTGGAGTGGCAACCAAGGACAGGGAAAAGGAAAGGAGGTAGACAGAGAAGAAGATGGCGAGATGACATCAGGGCATATGCAGGAACAACATGGACAAGAACAGCTAGAAATAGAGATGAATGGCATTTTCATGAGGAGGGCTACATCCTATACTGCATGAACACAGCCTAAATGAATGGACCTCATCAAAGACGCGGGCCCAGTCTAAATAGACTGTATCGATCCAAGGTAAAAACCCATGATGGGCTTTTGATAAGATCCGATATGTACGTCAATGGTAAGATATTTGTGTAGGAACAATATGATCTCTAAGACATTTTCGACTGCATGGCAAATAGAGATCGGAAAATAATGACGTTTGCTTCCTTACGTACAAGTCTACCACTGTTTCGTCACAACATTTAATATAACTATTTGTCTTCATTTCTATGATATTTCAAGTATAATATTTTTTGTTTTGCTTTCGACTGTGGCAAAATATTTCGTAAGAGATCCAAGGAGAACGTATTTTTTTTTTTTTTTAATGCAGCTAAGAAGCAAATCACAAATTATATCCCAAGATGTATGTATGGGGACCAATATTCTGCTATGTGACAGTAGAAAACCAGAATGAACGTTTTCGTAAAATGCATTTTTCTTTTTTTTCTCATACATTTGCAGTCCAAAAGTGGACATGTGTTCTTCTGATTTTCTACTAGCCGAAAAGCAGATTTAACGTTTTAGACCAACCCATTTTCTCATTTTCTACTAGCTGAAAAGCAGATTCAACGTTTTAGACCAACCCATTTTCTCATTTTCTAGAAGCAGAAACGCAGTTTGGACGTTTGGGATTTTCTCATTTTCTACTAGCCAAAATGGAGATCGAACGTTTTGGACCACACCTATTTTCTCAATTTCTACTAGCCGAAAAGCACATTGAACGTTTTGGGTAAACCTATTTCTCATTTTCTACTAGCCAAAAAACATATTGGACATTTAGGACCTGTTTACTTATTTTCTAGTAGTCGAAATGCAAACTGAACTTTTTGGACCAAACCTATTTTCTCAATTTCTACTAGCCGAAAAACAGATGGACCATTTTGTCCATCCCATTCCATTCACCCACCATAAATGGACGGTTCTAGGATATGTGGTTCTTCCCAACAAAACCTTCCCAATGTTTCACTGAGTAACACCACTCAGAAACCAGAATTGAAAAGTCGGCTCAACAAAACCCGTACTTGAACCGGAATTTGAATGTCGGCTCAACGAACTCACAAGTTACGCTAATACAATCGTACCTGAATGTAGTAATAAATGTAATAAATGTTGAACACATTTTAGGAGCTGTGTTTAAAATGGGATTATCCAACCAGGAATGTGAAGAGGTGGGGCGGTTACGTCCCAAATGCAGTGGCGGCGACACGGGGAGGAAATTCCCCCTTAAAAATGTATTTGCCCTTCCCCAGTTCCCCCAATTACAAACATATTGACCGTTTTGGACCAAACCTATTTTCTCATTTTCTACTAGCAGATTGAACATTTGGTGAAACTGTCCATCCCATTCCAATTCACCCGCCATAAATGGACGGTTCCAAAGTAAAGGGCCTGACTATACTACTTTGGAAGGGCCAAACTATAGTTTAGTTGGGACATAAACTGGGATAATTTTCCACATAACAATTTCCAAAGATTTTATTTCTAGGCGGCTATGCGTATTTACTAAAAGTCCATTTTACCATGCATTACAACAGCATCAACAAAAAGGACCGATGTACTATGGTGCGATGTACCGTTATTAATTTTAATTTAAGGGCTGCGGGCTACGTTTACAGGGTTTGGGGAGTCCGGACAATTGATTGCCCATTAAAATAGCAGAGAAAGATGCTGTTGTGACGACTATCTAGCGGCGGCAGTTCATCGCTACAGCGGCGTAGCCACAGGGGGCCTTGGGGTGGGAGGGGGCACGTGGCCCACAAATTTCCAGTGTCCCCCCACGAAAAATCCCGATAGTGCCCCCAAAAAAGAAAAGACAAAGAACAGTGGAAAAAACCCTATACCCCCTGGGCCCCCAATGAAAAGCAATTCCCATTAATTTTGCCCCCTCCCACTGGATCGCTAGAAAGTTGGATTGTACTGGGTCGAGTCACAAAGTATTTTTTTTATTGTTTGTATTTATTTATTAAATTTATTTACCCAGGGTATGCCCAAACAGTTAATTGATTTCAATTGACCTGCATACTCACATACAATTAATACACCTACAAAAAAATCATGTTCGTTTTCATGGTTGCCATGGCAACCGTTTATTTTGAACAGGTCCAATTGAATTTCCACTTTTTTGTTAAAAATACTATATTTTGATACGTTTAAACATTTAATATGTATTTTGGGGTTTGTTGTCAACTTTTAAACTCTGAATTGGACATCACTGAGTCATGTGACCACTTTCAGTACATTCTGGGAATCCAATATGGCCGCCATTATGTTTAAATGCAATAATTTACTTTTTCCCCAAAAGCATGATTTTTATTATTTTTTTCAGAATTTTAATAAATAGTATCACGGATGTTATTATATCTGCCTTTATTGTACTTTTGGTTAAAATAAATCATGTTTTGGAACAATAGCGCCCTCTAGCGGTGAATTAGATGAACTAAGAATGTTGGTTTTATTGAAGACAACATTTGTGCCAAATTTCATGGCACGGATAAACATTGAGGAAGTTATGGGGAAAATACTATTTGTGGCAAACAATTATGAAAAAATTACAAAAATTGGTATAGCGCTCCCTAACGGTGATTTATGAAAGTTTTCATGGCCTCATTAGATAGATCGCGCCAAACCGAACATGCCTACAAAGTTTTATGAAAATCAGCTGTTAAATACAGAAAATGAATTGTACATTTATGACAATACATTAATTCGCTTATTACGAGAACAGTGAAAACACGCAAAAATCCTTTTTGGCGAAAACAAACACTGGGAAATTCCTATCTGGCTCCGAATTTCCATGGCAAGTGAGTCAACTCCTTAAATCAGTTATGTTTCTTTGTGTGGGCACTTGGAGTTGTTGATGAAGGATTCCTGTAGATCCAATCTGAATATCCTTTTCAATGAGGAGTCAGTTGAATTTCAAAGTGTTTTTGCAAATTTTCCTAGTGGGGTGCAATTAAGTGTACTTTTATTTTATTAACGGCGAAGATGATTTTGTTGACCTCAGTATTGAGACTGGGCATGGCAATTCAGATAAAGACAGTCATGTTACTTTATATTCTGAAGTGGAGCCAAAAAACATCTTAGAAAACCTAGTGTTAGAAGGAAAGTTGATAAAGAACTGGTTGTTCCTCAACCATCTGACCGTGGTGTGCCTCATTGTTAAACATATATGTTCCGTCAGCTATCATTTGATAAATTTGGTACTTCAGATTTAGAAGAGTTTCACTCAATCTGTATATCCAGTCAAATATCTTAAAAAGATTTTAGCGTTGAAAAAACCAAGAATAAGAAAGCATAATTGACAAACCTTCATGGAAAAGGAAAGTCATTTTTGCAGAGTATGTCAGACTCTGGAGTATCAGTCAAAACTTATAGAACATTCAGTTATTTTCAATGAACTGCCCAACACTGCCCAACTGTATTTTGAGAAAATGCAACAAAGCATTGTTTTTACCACTGATCTCCAGTTTTATTTCAAGTATATTTTTAATATAGCTGCAGCAATCTTCTTCATTTTAGTGATATTAGAAGAGATTCACTCAGTCTGTATATCCAGTCAAATATCTTTAAAGATTCTAGCGTTGAAAAAGAATAAGAAAGCATAATTGGCAAACTTTCATGGAAAAGTCACTAAAAGGCAAATAAAGAAGAGACCCAGCTGCCTTATGGTAAATTATGTCAGTTTCTGGAATCACCAAGGGCTATTTGTAGACCTGACGGCTTGCCTTATAAAGGCTCCAGGTTACTTATGAAATGTTTGGCAAAAGATACACTGATAAATTCATCGGCGAAAACCTTTAATTTCCAGAAGATGAGAAGGTATGTTTGATCGCTGATCATCGTTGGATCTAATCGTTGGATTTGAAATTTCTTCCAAAAGGGATACTCGATACTCGAATGTCAGAATTTTATTCCATCAAGACAAAATAAACGGCTGCTATGTAACTATTTATCAAAGATGACCCACCCAAATTTTGGCCTGACTGAAGAAATGATTCGCATGACTTTTCAAGAGTTACCAAGAAAGTATATTGCTACGAGGGCCTGAGTTGAGCGTGTCACCAGAAGTTGAATCTTCATGAGGCCACACCGCGTTCGAATGAGAGCAACTCTTCTCTTAAGACTTTCGTTAAATGTAATGAAAACCATTTTGATTATTAAGATGCATGTTAGCCAGCAATAATCGTTAGGTATCTTTTGGACACACAATTTGCTAAATGGACACCATGTTTTTCAAAGAATTTAGACACCATTATTTTCCAATCCTGGCTTATACATTGTTTAAGATGTACATGTACCAACATAAGTTGAATAATTAAAGACAGGGTATAATATTCAGAGGGTATTGGTGATTATCAAGTGAAAATGAATTGTGTACTGGCACTAATCATCCTGAGAAATTAACGTCTGAAATGCCTTCATCGTCAAGAAAATTGAGTTTAAAGCTGATTGTATTTTATTTTATTTTTTAACCTGCTAGGTTCCAAAAGTCAGGCCGATAACCATTATTTTGAAATTTTCCACATGTTAGTTTTCTTATGTTTCTAGGAAATTGAATGATTGGAATAAAAAAAATTAAATTAAAAAAAATGTACCATCCCTTCAACATGATTTATTATTAATGTACATGAGTCCTGTTCAAACATATCAGAGATGTTACATCTAAATCATCAATATACATGTACAGAAACCAACCTGCAAAATTTTAAAGCTCAATTGCTCCACACGTTATTTAAATTTCTCAGAAAGTTGTGAAAATGATTTTACGATTATAATCGTATTTTAAAGGGACACTGTCGTCGCGATGAACAGGGCATGAAATCAGAGTGCTAGTTTTACATTAATTCAGTGACTGAAAAATACCCCTCATGACAAGGTCATATCACCGTTGCTTCTGAATAAATAATTTTCAGTCATTGTGTTCATCTTAAGCTAGGACACTGATTCCATGCCCTGTTGGTCGTGATGATATTGTAAAATACGATCGTGACGATATTTGTGTTGTTGTCAAAAAATACTATTCAGTATAGGTTCTACTTCTGGTCGACTTCGCAAAGTGTAAAATGTAAAGCTGTAAAATGTACATTACCAATCAGCGGTCGATTTGTTTTCATTCTAGAATACAGAGTATACACAGCTTATTGAACATTTATTACATCTACTGTTCCCTTCATTTCATCCACCTCATTTACTTGTCTACTTATTTTGGAAATTGACTGGATTTATTATTCTTGTGTTACTTTGATGTGTTGATGAAGTGGAAAATACATGTTTACTTTATAATCGTATATGCATTCTGGCACTGTTCCTTTTTTTAATTTATTTAATTTATTTATGTTGTTTCTATTTTATTTTGTTTTATTTTATTCATTATTTTTTGTTTCACGAGTTCTGGCATGCCAACCTTCTTGAGCTGGACTCGGCTCTGTACTGTTTAGCTCTGACTGACCAAGTATCAATTAAATTTGAGGTTCACAAATTTTGGAGGTGTTTGAGGAAAAGGGAAGAATGGAAATAAAAATACTGTTCAATCAAGTGATCATTGATGACGTCTCAATCATATTTTTAAACAAGACTGTTGATTTGTTGCCTTTGAATATGTTTAATTTGAACTTCATGTTTAGAGATGAGCTTTTTGTAAGAGAAATATTAGTTAATTCATGGTTATTAAAATCTTAAAACAACTATAATTTATTTTTTATGACTCAGGAGAAGTGACGATTTTTCGTAATATTTGACAACCGTAACTTCCGGTTTATTCAAGTGATTGCATTCATAATTTACAATTGTATATAATGTCATCGTTTACTGTGATAAATTTGTGAAATTCTGAGTCACATTTCTTAAAAAAGCCGCTAGAGAGCACCGATAATAATATTTGTTTTACAAACTAGCTTACACTTTGAAATATGCAACCACTTTTGTGTTTGAACCGGAAGGTAAGGTCACGTTAAGGTCATGACTGTGCCAAACATGCATATATTTTATGTTCTTCATGATTATGAACAACATAATTTAGGGTGGACATCTTTTCCCAACCTCCAAAAACCTCCAAATTTTTGCCAGTTCCCTCTAGGTATTATAATGAGCTCATTATCTGTCAGATTCAGTAGCCAAACAAAGATACCACTTAAGTCTGGAGTTAATCCCCCATAACCCAAGGGGACCTAATTGATACACAAAGAAACAGTAACAACAACTTTATTAATCCTATAATACCTTCACAACAGTTTCCGATATCCGATATTCATAATTGTTAGTTTAACAACGATATTATCTTTCAAAATCCATTCGCTTAATAAATTCCATTATTTTGTCCATAATATATTTTGTATGAGATACCAGGTTTTGAATATGACGGATCGCCAGTAAGCAACAGACAATTTTTTATAATTTCCACGTAAAACGTCAACATCAAAATGTGTCCATGTCTTGCACGTGTAACCGTACAAATGAATCTAAATTAATTGATAGTAATAAACCTTCTTTTAAAAATTATACACATTATTCCATTTGCAAAATTAAATTTAATTAAGTTGGTAATATAATAAAAAGAAAATAAATCAAATACATAAGTTAAAAAGAAGATCTGGATCTCTTGCCTCAAGTTTAAAGATCTTAAGTCTGATCGCCATAGCACTATCATAATTAATTTTTATATATTAATAACCTACATGTTGAATCACTGGTGTTAGTGTGAAAAGCATCAATAAACTTCCCACATTGTATAATAACCAATGTGGACAAAAAGAGCCTATAACAACAAAATGGTTGGTAAAATGGTTCCAAAATTGTTGGGTATTTATTTATGTAGTTGTATCCTAAGTTGTGACGTCATGGTGAGGTCATCAGATATCGAATTACACTAAATCAAATTTTAAATTTCAAAAATTCATATCTCATGAACCACAAAAGATATTTTCACAATCTTTGCACCATGTTATAGATCTTTAATTATATGATTTTTCGTACACAGACGTGACCCCAATCTGACTTATCATTCTGGTCGATACCGGACGTTGAATATTTAACAAAATCATATCTCATGAACCACAGAAGATATTTTCACATTTTTTTCATCATTTTAAAGATCTTGAACGATGTCACATTTCGTTTCAGACATGACCCCAATCTGACCTCTCCTTCCGGTCGAAACCGTAAGGTTATGTGAAACATTATGCTGAATTACTATTCCCTATATGTACAAATAGCCCATATCGCGCGTGCACAGAGTACGTACACACAGCACGAGGTTTACTGTTTACGTGTTATTAATATATCTCGTACATGTACATAGTTTAATATAACGGAATTAAATGAGCGTGAACAATTTCTCTTTTTAGGTGTTCGAGCGACAGCGCAAACACCTCTTTTTATTGTTAGTTATTTTTAGGTGTTCGAGCGCGCAGCGCGAACACCTATTGTTTTTGTACTGTTTTGTTTTTGTTTTTTTTACTTCTCAGATTGCGATTGTCCGGTAACAAAGGCATCCTTGCTGAGCATATACAGCCTTCAAACTTAACACATGAACAGAACATAACAAGCTGACGAAACCAAATCAACTTGATGCCATTTTTCTATCACCGGAATGATGTTTTTCGAGGCATTTTTCGAACTAAAACAAAAGAGCAGACGACGAAACGAAAATTAACAAAAAGCTTACACTTTTCCCAATTGACGCACCACGCATTTTTTGGAATCCTTCGTGTTACCACTGTGCATTAGTATTTTCAATTGGTGTCAATTTCGCAGCCGGGAAACTGCAATGTGTCACTTCGCGCTGTATCCGAAAATCATACACAGTCACTTCGCGCTGCAGCGGATATCATGTCGCGACGCGTCGGTGCAATCCCATCATTGAACTGTCTTTGTTGCATGGTTTTGTGTCACAGTATCTTTGTAAGTAGAACAAATAACATTATTCTTAACAGTCATACACTGTTAACACGAACAGATATTTGTAGAAAAACCTATTTAGTTTCGCGTTTTGATGCTTGCTAAATAAGTTGTATTTCGTGTGGGTCCTCAGTGTTGTTGTTTTGCATCGGTCATGAATATTGTGGGGGAGTGAAGGTACATGACTACCAGTACCACTAGGCCAAAAAATTTGGAAAAATGCTTTGATAGACCATCGATAGAGGCATAGACTGAACAAACCGGTGCTTAGCAGCATCTACCTGGACATGGTGGATTCTGGGTGAGTATCTTAATCATGATCAATATTAAGTTGCATTGGCTGCTATCGGTAGACATAACAACATGATGTACATGTGTACATAATGAACACAATCATGACTATGTCCCCTGGCAATTATGTGAAACCACTGATTACATACTGTACATATTTGACAGGAAAATGCTGAAAGTGAAGCTTCTATTTTGGTTTAGATTCTTATATTATCAAACAGTTTTATTTGGTTGGGACACATGCCTAATGTCCAAAAAAATATTATAATTTTTTTTTTGAAAAATTGAAGAAGTTACCATGACATAACTTTATGAAACACGAGGGGGAGCACCTATTTTTAATAAATTTTCACAGATTTTCACATACATTTTTCAAGAGATCTAATGTTAAAGTGTTACAGGGTTGAAGTTAATGTTCACTATCAAATACCAATGATGAAAATTTCATTTAGTTTTAATGGTTTATTACAAAAAATTAAGGTTTAGTATAATTTGTTATTATTTTTTGCTATAGCACTAGCAGTACTGGCATTTCAGTCCAAGAGAAGGGGTGTATCTGATAACCACCTTTCCAATTCATGTCAGTTAAACAACATTTATTTAAATCTAAGCCCTTACTCCTATTTTCAATCTTAAATCTTTTTTGAAAAGAGGACAGAAACATCTTGCAACTTCAGCTATGCAGAATTGATGCTGGGTTTGATTTTCGACATAATGAAGCAGTAGTCATCAGTCAATGGAATTGGTAATTTGGGCCCCTTATACTTTTATTGCTTGTTTGCCCCTCCCCTTCCCTAGTTCTTGGATTCTATAGTGCTGCAATGATAGCCACAATCTTTTAGAAAACAAATGTGTTGGTTCATCACCAGTGGCAGTACATGCCATAACCAAGAACTTGGGGGAGGGGGCAGGCATTTTATTCCAAAATTACCGATTCCAATGACAACCCCTGAATGTCACCCATTCTGAACTGTCACTAAATCGTACGTATACAGAGCATACATTTATTATAAATGCAGATTGTTTCTGTTTTCTTGTCAACAGAGGATCATAGTTGGGTTCATTTTCACTGAAGTCATTTCACTTGTTACATGTGTAAGACCATGTACACTCATTTCTAGATTGGTTACAAGTAGGTTAAACAAGTCAACAAAGTGGTTTCAGTTGATTGTGGGGGAGGGAAATGTGTACCCACAAAAGTCAAGTCATAAAACCCAACAGACAGTTAAAATAAATATGTATTTCATTGTTTTATTAGCAATTTACAAGCACCGATGGAACTCTTGATTATTTCAATGTCTAAACATGTATGTACAAAATGGCATCTGATCTTTAGGTTGTAATTCTGTAGTATGGATGCAGCTACAGAAATTTTGCCAATCATGTGTACAACCTTGAAAATGTAAAATCAATGTAGAATTTGTTTTCAAATTTTATAAATTATTTGTTTATTATTTGCAGATTAGGTGAAAACAAAGACAATTTATAAGCATGTCACAAAAAGGAGATGCTTGATTACAGTGTCACTATCATTGTCAATTTATCATTATATTTCTGTTATAAACTTGGCCTGAAATCAATTAAATTTATTTTTGTACAAGACTTAATACCAAGAGATAAATACCAATGTTGGCTTCATTTAAATCTAAAATTGAAAGGTTTCCATGAACAAAATGAAAAGGGTAAGCAATTGATCCAGTGGATATAATTACATTTAATTTTGTTTGAATTGGGAATTATTTACTTTTGACAACTCTTCTGCGGGGGTCAGGGGAAGATGGAAAGCACGGATGCAAGCTTTCTTCCAACGTTATCATGTAGTAGTCATAAGCTTGTTTTCTAATGAAAGGCTAATTAGCTGATATCCATACAAGCTTTGAAGACTGCAGACATGAGCTATTTGACATAAGCTGTATTGTTTCTTCTTCACCCAACTACTATACGGCTGTGCTTTGAGTAGACTCTGTGGTACCCGCTACATGAACATGGATGAAATGCACAATTATTAGCTAACTTTCTATTATGTTCCATGTAGGGAAAAATTAATCACAACATGGAAATGGAAATCTCAGGAGTGTAAAGACTCTTCTCCTCACAGGGTAACTTTGCCTTGGTAAAGTTGGAAAAACAAGGAAAGGGCAAATATTTATATACTCTTCCATGCTTCAGTGTCTTCAGTAACCCCCAGCTCCCCCAAACAATTTAACCCACACTTTGTGCTCTTTGAATTTGCAGCCAAGTTTAATCCAGTTGCTATACATGTAGTCCCCTTCTACCCTAAATCAACTTTGTGACTTTATGCCCATAATACTGAATAGGTTGATCTGGCTGCCTACAACCCTGGCAAACTATTTTCAAATGAGTGATTGTTGATTTATCATCTAACATGGTTTTGAAAAGCATGTGTTGGGCTAGTGTCAATATGTAAAATAAAAACATAGTGTTCCAAGTCACACTTGTTTATTTCTAATTTATTGCTTAAATCTCACAACTTTTCTAAGTTCAACAGCCAATATCTCAAGAACACAACTGAATTCCTTACATTAATAGCTTGTAATTCTTGTGAAATGAGTTACCATAAATGCTTTGGCAATTGGTCAAATTAGTGGCACAGGAAGTAACGATTTTACAAATGTTAAAAGGTCATATCTCATATCTTCAATATGATGTATAAGTTGACAAATTTGTTATTTTTTCATAATCATGAGGTCATATAGGCCTTCAAAGCACCTAATCTCACCTTTACTTCCTGTCCAAACAGGAAGTTCAAATTCAACACATTCTAATGCAAAATTGATGTCTTTTGAACATGAAATTGATATTGTTATTATAAAAGATGATAAACCCTTGCACAATATGATATTGACATCATCGTTGATAATTTGATTGAACCGGAAGTTGACTCGAACACCGTGTGTTTGTTCTAACAAACACTTAAGCTCTAGTTGTTTTTATACTTTCCTTCTCCTTCTTCTTCTTCTTCTCAGTGAATATCCAGAGACAAAAACATAGTTGCGGAGTTCACAGAAACTTCACACATAGTTAGACCTTAACATGTAGTTGTATCTTAAGTTGTGACGTCATAGTGAGTTCATCAGATATCGAATTACACTCAATCAAAGTTTAATATTTCAAAAAATTACATCTCATGAACCACAAAAGATATTTTCACAATTTGTAAGCGCCATGAGCCTCTCGGGAATGGCGCATGATAAATACTTGTTGTAATGTAATGTAATGTAATATTTACACCATGTTATAGATCGTGAATTATGTGATTTTTCGTACACAGACGTGACCCCAATCTGACCTTACTTCTTGTCCAAACCGGAAGACAAAGTTTAATATTTAAAAAAAATCATATCTCAACAACCACAAGAGGTAAATTGATATTTTTTGCACCATTGTATAGATTGTTAATTGTCGAAAAAAATTTACAAAAACATGACCCTGATTTGACCTTTACTTCCTGTCCAAACCGGAAGTCAAAGTTTAATATTAAAAAAAATTCTTATCTCAACAACCACAAGGGGTAAATTCACAATCTTTCCACCATTGTATAGATTGTTAATTGTCAAAAATATTTACAAAAACGTGACCCCAATTTGACCTTTACTTCATGTCTAAACCGGAAGTCAAAGTTTAATATTAAAACAAAATCGTACATTATTAGCGAGGACGACGGTTTCGTCAAAATCACAATTCGTATCTGGAACTACACGAAAACGGGTTGTAAAAACTCGTCAAAGAAATAAATGCCTTCTTTCAAAGAATTTCGGTACCAAAATTTACCCTTATGTAGCAGAACAGTTTTTTTCACATTTGAACTGTTTTTCTCAAGAATAAATAATGTGATTAAGTTCAAATCATTGAAATCGACTTCAAACAAACCATCGTTGGTCACCACATCATATTTTACAGGGTACTATTTAATAAGAAAACAAATAATAATGAAAAGTTTCTTTAAAAAACATTGTGTTTGTAATATCACAAACACTTCCGTCTAGTTTCTTCTTCTTTTTCTTCTTCTCAATAAGACTTATCCAGAGACAAAAAGATAGTTGCAGAGTTCACAGAACCTTAAAACTTCACACATAGACCTTAACATGTAGTTGTGCCTAAACCTTAACATGTAGTTGTACGCTAAGTTGTGACGTCATAGTGAGGTCATCAGATATCGAATTATACTAAATTAAAGGTTAATAATTTCAAAACATCATATCTCATTAACCACAAACGATATATTCACAGTCTTTGCACCATGTTATAGATCTTTAATTATGTGATTTTTCGTACACAGACGTGACCCCAATCCAACCTCTCCTTCCGGTCGAAACCGGAAGTTGAAAATTTCAAAAAATCATATCTCATGAACTACAAAATATATTTTCACAATCTTTGCATCGTCTTAAAGATCTTGAACTATGTCACATTTCGTACACAGACATGACCCCAATTTTACCTCTCCTTCCGGTCGAAAACGGAAGTTTAATTGAACAACTTTTCAGAAGTACTGTATCTGCACGGCCCATTGCGTGTCAACGGCCTTGACACACACAGACAAGAGTCATAATATAGTGTTTAATAAACTGTATACGCTGTATTACATTCACTGTACACAGCAGTATCTAATTAGAATATAATGCATCGCCTGCACATTCGTGTCCAAACAGTTTACGGTAATTTCACTATCGTTGTCCTTTATTTCAAGCTGTTATTTTTGTACACAGTTTTGGAATTGTTAACGCTTGTTTTAAATCTAAGAGTCCGAATTCTAACAGATCGTTTTTGGCATTCATGACTTCAATTACCTGATCTTGAAATATGATGTTTCACATCTTTTCGCGATTGATGCAGTCAAATTAAAAATGTCTTTTCTTTTTATTATTTTATCAACTTAATTAAATTTAATTTTGCAAATGGAATAATGTGTATAGTTTTAAAACGAAAAACATCAACACTTCCAACAATGATTGTGAGCCTGAAGGTATTCAATTATACGCGGCGTCAGAGTACTACTACACCGTGTAGTAGGTTGTAAAATCGTTAATTACATGGGTAAATGAACTGATTTTCCCAATTTTATCAATCTCAACTTCTTTCAGAGGGTCTAGAGATGTTTTCTATACAAAAAAAACAAACATTTTTTAAATGTTTTTCTTAGAAAATTAATTAGTTAATTAACACTAATTTCCTAAAAACCTCATTTTTAAACACAAAATCTGTACTTTTTTCACTCAATAGTAGTCCAGGCCAAAAATACAACATCCTGCCATGTATACAAACCCATGGCCCATTCATAAAAGCCAGCTACTATCGAAGAACGTCATCAATCACTAAGGTACCGCCATGCTCCGACCCCCCCCCCCACCCAACAGCCATCCCGCCAATATCACCCCCCCCCCCCCCCAAACATAGACGTCTTTATTGGTATAAATACCTCAGAGCTGTCACAGACATGTCAAAAAGCCTTATGGAAAGCCTTTGAGATGTCTCCCAGACCACCTACAGGCATTAAGGAGTAATTACAGAAAGTTCGTTAACCTACTACACCGTGTAGATGTGCTCACCACGCGCAGGGTTTTAATAACCAATGTGGCAGAAAAAGCATCTAGAATAACAAAATGGTTAGTAACTTTTCCCAAAATTGTTGGGTATTTATTTTTAAATATTGGTTTTGGTTAGCCGGCTAGCAAAATTCTAAATGGTTAGTGCATGTTTTTTTCATTTTAATTTATGCAATTACCAAATGACATGTTTCATTATGTTTTTAGTCTTTGGTATTTAAATAAAAACAGCAAAAATAAATAAATAAATAAAAGATTAAGGCCTAAACATTTAAGTATTATTGTGGTGTTTGTAAAAGTAAGGTTATTCTTCATTCATAAAGTGACTAGTAACTTTTCCAAAAATGTTTCATGACATCACAGATCACAAAGCCTCCATCTCAGCAATTTAACCAAACTATTAGTGTTATTTTGTCCTGATCATGACGAAGAATAATTGTGTCAGTATGGACCGTTATCGATAGTTTAGTGTTGATGTTTAATGCTAGATAATTAATGCTAGCTCATAGTGTACAGTCCTTCTTGATCTATTTTTACACCAGTCAAAGTTTATTATTGTTCTACTTTTAGACTTTCTATTCACAGCTGTGAGACCGAGTGGTGCTGATGATGGCTGTGTGGGCAATGTGCCCAGGAAGTGTTTGAGGATCACCTGCCTCTTTCTGCGCATCGTGATTGGATAGATTTCTATCGTAACATATTTATATTGTTCTTATTGGCTATTAGTTTGCTCATGAATATATGTTCACCATGTTACATTTCATTGTTATACCTTGTCTGTACGAACGTAGGCGCTCTGTAAACTGCGAAAATGGACTGTATAATAATCTGTAAATGTATTTGTACAGTCAAAACATAGTTGCGGAATTCAAAGAACCTTAAAGCTTAACAAATAGTTAGACCTTAACATATATTTCCAGGTAACGTTGTGACATCATGGTCAGGTCATCTAATGAATTATTACGTAATTAATTATAATTAAACAATATATTTTATATCTTGTGAACCACAATAGATAATTTCTTAATTCGTTCATAATCATACAGAGGCATGACCTCATTGACTCTTACTTCCGGTCAAAACTGGAAGTTCAAGTTTGAAAACAGAAGCAGGTTTAAAAAAAGTCACCTTTTGCTATCTTGAGAAAACATTAGACAGAATTTTACCAAATTTGGCACAATTGACACCCATGTTATGAGGAAAAATTATGAAAGTATGAATGACGTCACATGATTGAACCGGAAGTTAATGTATTCAGTATAACACAATATGTGGTATTTTAATTACATATTATGAAAACTCATATCTCCTGAAGTAACTCGTCTTTTAACAACTTTAGGTGATGACGTCATATTAGGCACACTCGAACACCCTGAGTTTGTTTTTAACAAACTCTATACCTCCAGTTTTACATGATATTGGGTCACAACTGTTCCTTCCTCAAGTCATCACCTCTCAATATAACAATCTTGAAGAATTACTACAGGTTAAGGTATGACATATATAGGTCTTTCTGTAGGAAAATGCGTGGAATATGTGTTGTGTATGAAGCGTCAATGAAATTTGTGCTTTGCTCAGACTACTTCTCAAATCCTGCTTTAAAACCGAACGGGTCAAACTACAGTTACAAGGCTCAGAGCTCCCAATCTCATCCCCAGTGCAGTTCATGCATAATCTTACTGCTCTCTATAGTATTTAGAAGTAGAACCCGGGAATAGAATTTTTTCACAGATAAGCCCAACCCATTGAGATCCACATTCGGTGGTACAACTGAATAATTATTTCCAGAGTGGGCGTGGCCACTTAGGTGAGCGAATAATATAATAGATGGCTGGTGATAAAAGTAAATCAAGTTGAGTGAATCAGACACATCGATTTCTGCTCAGTAAATGAGATCCAGTCTACCAGTAACTTCAGTTTTATTTTCAGCAACCAAAAGCCAAGAACACTCAGGGTGAGTAGAATAACATTATATATCGTGATAGAAAATTATCTAGAGTTTGTATAGCCAAAAGGAAAGCATGCCTCCCGCGATACAAACTACTAATACTTTCACGTAATTATCTGAGGATACCTTAATTACCCATATTCCATATTGTTATTTATTTATGATTTGAAATAAATATGCAATCCAAATGAATATATCTTTTCCAGTCTCAGAAAATCATGGTCAGAATTGTTTGGATGTTTACATAAAATAATAAGTACTTACATTTGTACTTTTCGCGTAAAATGTTTCATGTGCAACATTGTACGGGGGAGCGAATGATCTTTTTATTTCTCTTTTTTTAGTTATGGTACGTGGTCTATTTTTATAATATGTGTACAACGTCTATATTATCTGTGTTTCTAAGTTAACATGTGTATGAATTGAAATAAAACAAGCGTTCCAAGTAATTGTGACTATCACGTAACGTTAGCAGAAAAACAACATTAAAACTCACTGTGCTCACGCTCCGCCGTGTAATGTATATGACATCCCAACGGAAGTATTGAGCACTAGTCATGTGTATTTACTATTGTATGTAACAACAATGTTACGTCTTACTGTGTGCACGTTTGTTCAATTTTGTTTAATACTTCGCAGCCACCGTTAGCAGAAAATCGATCAACCGATCGATCGATCGATTTTTTTTTGCTATGGAACGATGTCCAATTGCAGTCAAAAATGCTGGATCGATTGAAATCATGCCGTGCTGTGTTTTAAACAACTTTTTTTCACCTAAGGGTATGAACGGTTACCCGATTTGTGAGCCCACTCTTAGCCACCATACTTTGTATATGGGAAATTTGGTCCCCACGTATGTATCACGTATTTTCATGTCCCCCCCCAAAAAAAAAAATAATAATAATAATAATAAAAATAATAATAAATAAATAAATAAATAAATAAGTAAATAAATATATAAATAAATAAATAAATAAGTAAATAAATAAATAAATAAATAAACTGATTTTGAAACCGTCCTTATATGATCAGTGAGAAACCCCATAACGCTTGTATAATTTTATTGCAGATGTGTTCTCGCTTAGCGGTGGTCGTACTGCTCATGGCGGCACTCCTGACCATTGCCAATAGCAGATGCCCCAAAACATACAAAGGTAAGTTGACAAGGCCATGTATAAACAATAACTGAAGATCTTTATTTCCTCACATATAGATGACCCGAACTGGGTTTTGTTTGTGTAATTATTAAGTTCCATTACCTTGTCGCTTTGTCAGCTAATAAAACTAGCAGCAAAATGGTAATGCATTATTGCTGAGATATATATGTTGAACTTTCGAAATAATGTGACCCTTATATTGTGCAAATCGTGTAAAAATCTATAAGTGACATTCCTGTCCAATGGTGTAAGGCCGTTAGCATTGTGTATAACGAAGTACTGGATCTCGAACTTCGGTCAACGGGGGATAATCCCCCCCCCCCCCAAAAAAAATAATAATAATAATAAAATAAATCAAATAAAAAAAATGTGGTTACGCAAATGGCACACAACCAATCAGAATCACACTGTTATCATAAATATGACACCCAAACAGACAAAAAAGCAGACAGACAATAAATATAAATTTTAAATATAAAAAATCCCCCTTTTTGGTACAAGTTATTCGCTTATTATTTTTCTTTACCGCATGACAAATTCTGGGAGGGATGACCCTTTGAACCGTCCCTCGGTCATAAAAAGTGGGGATGCGGGATTAACGCCCTCATTCCTTAACATAACAACATAATAATAATACGATGGTTGCATATAATGTTCCGTTCCAATAGAGACGATTGCGCTCGGACCTTTGAGATAAATCATTTCATTCTAGTATTATAATTGATTATTGGACCAATCGTAACAATGGTCGAGAGGCTTAGACAATTTCCGTTGTCACGAAACAATACATGTATAAAATTTATTTAATAAACATTAACATTATTAATACATTTAAACAACATACATTATTTCGAATATGAAGTGTATGTCTCAACTATCGTTAAGTGAGGCACAGGAACAGTATAGGCAACTCGTAACTCAACTGTCGCTATGTGAGATTTTTTGGTTCAGGGAGAACCTTTGTCGGGCAACTCGTTTCTCAAATATTGTGACTTCACGGGGCCTTCTCTTCGTTTCGATTAGTGTGCTCTCGTCAGTTGTATGAAGAGGGTTGTTCACAAACAAAATCTATATGGAAAACTATGTCCACATAGTTGTTTGAATAAATTAGGAGCATGAAGTACAAGACCAACACGGGGCACATTTTATCCAAATTGGTAATTGTCCAAACTATGGACAATAGCATTGCAGTTCATAACACGGTTCCCCAATGATCTTGTAATTTAACCTAAACCAATGAAGTTAATTTATGCTCAGTATCTAAGAAAGAACAGTTAGTATTTGTGAATGATTACTCTCTGTCTACTAATCTGTTTAAAAGTCTAAATCTTTGGAGGGCAGGATTAATCTTTGAATGTACGAACATCTGGTGTTGGTGTCTTGATTCACCAAGTGATTGTAACAATTTTTTGTTTTGGACTTATTCATTTTCAGATTACCCGATTTGCTATTCAACGAAAAGCTATTCACCAGATTTGGTTGATGCTAGTAAATACTGCGATGGTATTGGCATGAAAGTGTGCTCTCTTGATCAGCTTGCCGAGGCATACGACAGTGGTTATACAAATAGGTATTTTGGTCTGGTAACGGAAAAACATATCATGGCAAACATTGAGAAATGCGTTGCGATACAGTTGGGATTTTGTCATTGCTATGATTTGCGATATTCAGGTCCAAAAAAGAAAAGTGTGTCGGGTGCTGTTATTTACGACTTTCGAAAAACTAAAAAGAAACATGTTTACTGTTGCCCAAAAAATTAAATAAGCCAATGAACTCGATCGGTTACTGTTATTGAAATGATATAATTAAATTAATATAAAGTGCATCAGAGTAAATTAACGACGTATAATCTAAACTTATCCATTTCACGAGTCAAAGTCATGTGAAATGTATCAAATATATGATACATTTATCATATTTTAAGAAAGTTATATATCTAGCCTAAGGATCATTGTAAATTGATGTCATAAACGAAAGAAAGTTTACACACAATAATCGGTCCAATATAACGCAGCAGCTGTGGTCATGGACAGTCGCTTCAATGGTTAAATTTAAATGAAAACCATCAGTCACCTTCTTTCTGATTATCATGCAATTCCTGATGTTTATAAACAGCGTGCTGAACTTTAAAATAAAGTATGAAGCTTTTATACATCAACGATGAACGAACGTGATTAGCGCCGGTCCATGTTAATGGGATAAAAGTTCGTCACGCAGTATTTAACTCGAATGATAAAGGATGGTCGTGGACACGGGTGATAATGGACAGAGCCGAAAGCGAGGCCCTTTATCTCCTTGGGCGTGTTCAGACCTCCAGATATATTTCCTGTATTCCCAATTCATAAATGCGCACTTTGATTTCGTTTGGGCATTTATGGATACCCTCTAACACATTAAGAGTTGGTTGTTATTGATACAAATGCATGATGTTTGATGATCAATAACTTACTGGGTATATAACATTTTATTTGGGGCTTGATCGTCTAAGAAAAGTTGTATTTTGTTTATGTCTTTATTATCTTGATATTCAAACATAACATCGGAGCGTGGAACTCCCGTATTGACCGTCCACTAAAGGTTAAATGGATTAATGAAGCACTAAGATTCCTTGGAGTCTATCTTGAAAATACTAAACGTTGCAAACAGCATAATTGGCAGACTTGTACAACGAAACTTTAGAAAACCCTTGTCCAGTGGAAGGGACATTCGAAAACCTTATTATGTCAGTGTAAAGTTATCATAGCCAACCAATTAGCTGTTCTGTTCCCACACACCATATATATTTAAATAATAGCTTACGTATTTGAATGGGAAATTACAAACGGTGTACAAGCCTGTGCATACAGCAAAACAAACAGATAGTTACAACAGAAATATGGAAAGTTCATAAATACATTCAATATGCTTCACTATTTAATATTCTATATAATGTAATAACGGGGTAAATATTATTCAATTCAATAAATAATTATTATTCAACATTGCATAAAGCTATAACTGCCTCGCAGGATTTAAGAAAAGCCTGGGAGTATTTATCAGTCAAAGTCTCAGCAATTATCTATAAGTACGTTATTAAATTTAACAGGCTATACAACCACTTGAAAGGAATTGGTCGAATGTCTTGATTCACACAATTAAATGATAATCTGCTTGATATTCGTTAAAATACAAATAAAATACAAATAAAAACTTTTCTGAGGTGAAATATTTGTTTTTGTTTCATTTGTTAATCTTATCAGATGTTATTGTTGGTTTCTTATTTTGTGGGGTGTTTCGGGTGTGTACATTGTTTCCCGTCGTTATTTTCTATAAACTTAAACTCTTAAGGATGTAGATGGGAAAAAAAAGATCTGTCGGATGTTAATATTGTAAATATTGTAAATGTATCACCGAAATGGCTTGCTATACCCCGCATTTTCCTCCATATTTTTCCAAAATGTTCATCCTTTGGCCATTAAACTTCGCAAGATGCTCTGTAACCTTATTAGTTCTGGGGCGGGGGAAATGTGCCTCATCTCTATAATATTTAAAATATAAAATCTCAAGAATGCTTTCATCAATCATTCGCAAGTAATTTTCTGACATTTTGTTTGGGACCCGATGATAATAGATGTTAATGATTGCTTTGGCAACGGTTTATTTTGAACAGGTCCAATTGAATTTGTGACACTAACAGGACAACATCAAATCATTTCACCACTTCCAATGCATTATGAGAATCGAATATGGCCGCATTACATTTAAAGGGGCGGTATCGTCACGAGTAACAGGACATGGAGTGCTTGAAATTAATTAAATATGGACATATTACTGTTGCTGCTGCATACATGAGCCAGTATTCAGTCACTGTGTTATCTTAAACTAAGACACCGATTCCATGCCCTGTTGATAGTATACTCTGATCATGACGATACTTCCCCTTTAAATGCAATTTCTTTTCTTTTTTCAACACTTTCAGGATTTTGTACAGTTTTTTTTTCAGATTTGTAATGCTCAATATTTAAATTTATGAGAAAAAGAATACTAATTTTTGGTCAAAATATTCAAAACAAAAATTACCTAAAACGTTGATTACAGCGCCATCAAGCAGTGATCTAAGTGACGTCATGTTCATCTGTGTCAGGCCTGAGAATGAAAACAAAAGAATTATTAGTGAAAATTCTTAGGGATGTAACGTTCCACAAGATCTATCGAATTTTCCTCAAACACAGTATATCGAAGCATTCTGGAGATATTATAAAAATAAAAGTATGCCCCCAAACTGGCTTGAAAGGATCAAGCATGAGTATCAGTCATATAGCCTTTTGAATATTTTTAGTTTTTCCCGAAATGACTCCTGCTGAACTAAAATTAATGTGACCTGTGACCCCAAATTGAAAATCCAAGTTTACCTATCTACGCTCGACGAGGAGCCTACTACCACCCAGGTATGGTTGTTCGCGCGTCAGACGTTCTAAACTGATAAACAACTTCGCCTTCCTCAAACGATGCCGAGACTCTATCCTCATTCCACCAGGCCTCCAGCTTCAAGATCCAGTTCGCAGCCACCATTCACGTCTCATATCCTCCAGCAGCCTACTTAAGCAGCAGCTTTTCTATGAGTCCGGCATCACAAATGATAAAATAATCCATTATAACCTTTCAACCCCATTGTGCCAAATTTGCTCAATGTTGCATATCGCTTGGCACGCGAAAACAATTCTCCTTTGTTCCCGGTGTGCCCCAGTGGCACATTGGTAAAACCTGTTGTAGCGGAAATGTCAATAGCGCCCTCACTTGACCAGCGCTTTGTGATTGGCTGAAAAAGCACGGCCGCGAGCATTTGCATCGTATAATCGTCATGGACGCCGATCAAAATGCACAAATTGTGGAAGAAATCTTCGCAGATAGTGGATTGGGCATGTCTTCCAACGAGGATTCTACACCGGACTCGAAAGATAGCGAAGAGGAGTGCGTCCCTACCTCATCATCTTCATCGGAAAAGCCGAGCTACCGGTCTGGTTGGTGTGAAGCGAAATCAACATACACAAGGCAACCCATGCAATTCAGTGGAAACAGTGGAACAACTGAAGATTTGAGTAACTGTACACCTTTCCAAAACTGTACTTCTGTCAAGCGACTTGGGAGCTGATGGTGACGGAGAAAAAACGATATGCTGAGCAAACTTTGTCTGCAAACCCAACCAATCGTCAGCCTGCTTGGACTCCAACTAATGTTCCCGAAATGATGGCATTCGTGGCATTATTACTTTGCATGGGCATCAACAAAAGGCCTCGATACAGCATGCACTGGTCCATGTCAGATGTCCTTCGAAGTCTGGTACATCCATCATCTATGTCCCGCAACAGATTCACCGCAATCCTTAGATTATTTTCACCTAGCCTAACATATCTCAAGTAAACAGCCCTTCCGACAAACTGGCAAAACTTCGCCCTTTACTCGACATTGTACTGTCAACCTTTCTCAAAATATACAGCCCTGGACGAAATGCTTGTCTTTAAATGAGTCCGAATCCGAGTATACGTGTGCTTGGAAGTTGTTCACATAGTCTCGGCCAAGCACAGCAACAGGTCAACCCTCCACTTCGCATGCTGCAACCATGGCAACACACCATCCATCCGTCCTTCATGCACCAGGCCAGGTTGTCTTGTATCTAGTGAAAGGACTGGAACACAAGGGGCATGTCGTCTTCATGGATAATTGGTACAATAGCCCAGCTCTAGTCTCCAAGTTATCACATCTAGGATTTGGAGTTTGTGGAACTGTGCGCTACACCACACAAGGAATTCCTGATTTCGCTCATCCCAAAAAGTCCCCAATGAAAAAAAACCCAGAAGATCCCCGGTTTTATACAAAGGCAGGCCAATTATGCGTCGTCTGGCAAGACACAAAGTGTGTAACTCCCTTGACAAATTACGGTGATTGCAGTGTCACCACTAAGCAGATTTCGTAATAAAAACAGTTTAACCGGACATCGCGAGATTAAAACCTGTCCGTAGTTTGCGATTATATAAAATACGTGGGAGGAACTGATCTGGCAGCACAAATTGTGCAGTATTACTTTCATCCGCACAGACAATGAAATGGTGGAAAAGTATATTCGTAAACATTCTCGACATCTGTTTTATGAATGCTACTGTGGTATACAACAGCGTAGCTACAAACCACCACCTTTCCAATTTGAATTTTTTTCCACCTGGAAGTACAACCCAGCACAGCATGCAAGCCAACTTCCATGTGGTTCCAGGCCCTTTTCTCGTCAACACTATCCTGGAAAAAAATCTCGCCAGCAAAAAAACGTGACTGTATGATATGTACAAACGCGTATGATATATAAACAATGTAATAAGCCAATGCATGTTCCCTGTTTTGAGAATGTTCATACCCAATGATCTCTCTGTGCCCAACTACTTTTGGTTATGTACATGTGATTTCATTCCATTCCACCCCCCCCCCCCCCCGCTTCAATGTTGATGTGATGCACGCACCGCAGGCCCAGAATTTCCCACATTGAACCGCGGGGGGGGGGGGGAGGAGGAGAGAGAGCTCTCTACCACCTGAGCTATCCCTATAGGGCTGGACATGTACGTTATTCCAGAGGCATTGGGTTCAGTCTTTTTCTTTGCTCAAACAACATAGTTAGTTTCCTTTCTGTATAAGTCACATAATACTTAATAAACCCCAATAACAGTGTTTCACCATTTTCATATAGGTCAATATAATTGTTTTTTTCTTGATAAAGTTCATTTCATGGCTCAGAGAGTAATTCATTCTGAACACTTATGTTTAGAGAAATTACCTTGCATCGCATAGTCACGTGAGGGCGCTATACAATGAAACTTGCCAAAAGTTGTGTGCTAACCAAGTGGATATGATGAAGAAATGAGTGCGGTATCCAAGGCATGAGTGAAAAATTGTTCTTTGTACTGAAAGTGTTACAATAAACAAGGGAAGGATGACACGAGCATATAAGTGTACGGTATGCAGGGAGCTGCTTTCTGTTAGGTTCGGGCCCTGTAAATTATTTGGAAACGAAGTGTACAGTAGGCAGTCTAAAATGGTTTCAGCCAAACCAGCCTATTGCTGCAAATAACCTGTTCATTTCGACGTTTCGTTGGTCTTCTTCTGTTTGTTTTCTCCGGTTTCTGGTCTCCGCGCGTTGGCATTTTTAGTTTTGTGAGGCCTCTCTTAGCCACTATACTTTGTGTAGGCTATGGGAAATATCGTCTGTAACCGCGAACACATGCATCACGTATTTCACTATTCATCATCATTGGGGTTTCCTTCGAAAGCAGTTATTTCCGCTTCTAAGGTCGGACTGGGTAGACTTCGTCTATCCATTCCGCGAATTTCTTTCTATCGAACATAGCCTTCCTAAGCTGGCTCTCATCGATACCAACCATATCTCCTGTATTCCACTCACTTTTTGCGTATTATTTGTGCTCGGATTTCGTAAAGCACCATCTTTTTCGCTCGTCACTATTCTCCATGCGGGTCAGGTGGGCTATGTACTTGAGGTGTTGTCGCTCACAGAAGCTTCGCAGAGTGCCTGATTTGCAGATATTGTATATATCAGAGTTCGAGAGCTTGTAGGCCCAGTTCCATTCCGCTTCTTCCCCTTCTTCCCCTGCCTCCCTTGACCATTTTTCTCAGGAAGTTGACTCACACGGATTCAAGTTTATTCATCTCTGATTTCGCGAGTTGTGTAGCCTAAACCGAATATACAAGGCGTGATCGTATGCAAGCTTCCAGAAGCTTTACACGTACCCAAAGCTGCACCTCACGGTCAGTTAGGACCCCCTTCATTTCCGACCACTTTTTCAAGGCAGAGCTGATTTGCTGTGTGATGTGAGCAGGCGCTGACGGGTCATTGGTGAGGACATGGCCGAGGTACTTGAATGTGCGCACGTTCTCCAGTGGTACCCCACCCAGGCTGATCAGGGACGCTTGTTCGCGGAGTTCCGCTGACACATTCCATTGCATGGTGACAGTTTTAGTTGGCCATAAAGATTACAAAAAAAATATTAAAAAGCGTCACCGCACCAATGTTGAAGCCGACATATGACCAGAAACCGGAGATGTATTTGTTAGCCGATTCGTACGTCGCTATACAACTGTACCGTATAATGCATTGCTTAATAGAAGACTACCTTTATGGAATCACCCAAACTTTGCTAATGAAGCACGTCGGTGTAGGGCAACATTAAATCAATTGTTTATCACCCAACCTAAGAATTCTACCAACCTAGAAAGGCTATATCACAGAACCCGCTGTGAAATATGATTCAAGCCGGCCAATCCTCATCGGGCAAGCTCGGTGGTCGAGAGTTTAAGACGTCTGCAATAGTAAGCACTCAGGTATTTGAGGTCGAATAGATGAGGAAGACAGCTTTCTGGTTTTCAATATTTTTTTCTGTGAAAAAAAAAACGAAGCCAAGTCTCTGACAAGTAACAGTCTGGGCTTGATCGAGACGAAAATCAATTGAATTAAAAATTCAATCAAGAAAGGTATAGGAGGTAAATAATTAATATCTTTGTTCAAACATAGATTTGAATAAAAGTGAATAATGACTTGAACTGTACAACACATTCTTATTGTCAGGTCCCATTAAGTGTTTAACCCTCATACAATAAATATGATATGAAATTCGAAATAAATGTTAATTACATCCAAATCATTATCAAAATTAATCTATTAACCTATCCAACTGACTAATTATGTGTTAGAATGTCTAATGATCTACGGGGAATGTCAAACACGTTACAAAATAAACCTCGATGTCGGCCGAATTATTGCGACCACACCTTTTATGGAATAAATAGTTAAAACGGAATACATGTTACGAATATTACAAAGGGAAATGTTTTTTAACCTTGACCGAATGCAAAATACATTGATTGAGAATTACAAGCCAAAATTAGAAGTATTTTAAATAATTTAAACATCAAGCATCCGGACTCAACATACTATTATTATGTAGCAAAACATTAGATACTAAATGAGGGTTCTAGACCACTCCCCCAAAAAACCCGCTTCTAGACCACTCCCCCAAAACCCGGTCCTGGCTCACTACTCCAAACCATCCCAAACCGGTTCATCCTGGCCGCCCCATCCTCCGATCGTTTTTAGGATCGGAGGATGCCAACCTCGCCGCCCCATTTCCCATCCCAAAAAAAAAAAGATATTAACAAACTAAATAAAAATTTAAATAATAATTTAATAAAATCTAGTAGGATGGTAAAGACGATGGATACTCGATTTTGGTCAAAGACTGTCGCGCAACTCAAAGAGTTTGTTGAACGAGAAAATATTATGATGCGTGAGCCATCTGGTAAGTACGGTAGACCGATTAGAAAAGATTACCTCTTGGCGGTTATAAAACATTTAGATAATTTACCGCCTAAAAACATTATTTCGTGCGAATAGCTTTTAGTGGGTTCAACCGAAAGGTGCAATCTACCCAGCGTAGCGGGAGACAAATTTTGTCTCCAACATCAGTACCGTATTCGTAAAGGAAAATCTATATCGGCTCCGTGAAGAGGGTGTACCAAGGGTACTAAAACAAAGTCGCATTTATGTACGAAATGCGGTGATTATAAAAAAAGGACTTTTTAAACCGTGTTGAAGCGAGAGCTAGACGAAATTTTGAACTAGTCATAAAAGAGTTGAACAATTTAAACGAGTGATTTTTAAATAGTTGAATTATACGCTGGTGGTCTTTCTAGCGGTAAACGTTTATCTAAGGCTAGTTTATTATACAACTCGTTGTCGTTGTAAGATTTTTCTATCGAAAAGTTTACTTTAAATTCAAAAGTTTTTCTACAAGGTCTTTTTTTCTTTGTCGACGATGGCTTTGACATCTGGCGGAGCGTCTTTAGGAGTAAATTTAGTTCGAATGTTTTCTTTCATCTCCGAGTACTTGTTTCGCTACTCGTTGGTTAAAACAAATTCTTCTTGGCTTATACAATTGTCTTCGATCACTTTCGAAACGTGGCTGCCGATGGTGTTAAGTTTACTCTCAGCGAGAACTCTTATCTCGTCGTGTTTCTTTGATATTTTTTTTTACCGAGCTTGTATTTCGCGTATTTCATCATCATCGCCATACCGCCTAACCCGATGGGTACTCCCTCGAGGACGAATCCGACCGGCGCTGCTACGACGCTAGCCAGACTGGCAATTCCCATCGCTCCAGCCCCGATACAGCCGCATTCGGCCATTTCAGCTCGCTGGTGAGTATAAAGCTCAATTGTAAACTTTTGACGCATTTACACTGTGGGGATCATCAAACAAAACAACCAACTGTGCCCTCAAAGGTTACCGACTTACATGAGTTCCTGGAGGGAGAGAAACAATTATGGTGAAGTGTCATGCTGAAGTACATAAGTGCCATGGTCGCTGTCAGGAATCTAACCCACATTCTCATTACTCGATCTGCCACCATAGTCCAGCAGAAGACCATATTTGGGATGTACAATATACTTTTGCAGATTCTATACCAGGAGAACATGCTGAATAAGAATATACGTGATGACACATTGTCATCCTTGAGCATTTTGAAATATCGATAATTTTGTATTTATCGACATTTAGCAATATAAATAAATTTTGCAAGTATGGTGAATCAAACCTATAGAAACTCACAAACTTTAACATTTAGGATAAATAGTTTTTCATGTTTCCATATTTATCGACGAATTTTGTACTGTGAGAAATATCGTTTATCTTAAATTTATCGATATTTATCAATATAAACATTAACAGTGGATCAAACGACAGAAAGTGACAAACTGTAATAATTATTATAACTAGCTGTTCATATAATAATTTCAGTATGAATCATAGGCAAGATTAGGGTGGGGAACGTTTCGGGTAGGTGTGGGGAAAATGTAAGATTTTACAAATTTACATGTGTGTTACATAAAAGAAAAAAAAAGATTATCCCCCAAAAATAAAATAACCGAACCGAACCGAACCGAACTGAACCGAACCAAACCACCAGCGTCACCACACCGATTTTGAAACTGACAACCAGAAACCGGATACTTTTAGTGGTCTATCAGAACTAACAGAATACAAATCCGATGCACAAAACCACTCAGCCATGGCACTCCAAGTTAATGTATAAAACATAATTGGTAATTCCACAATAACAAATAAAGTCCATTGTTTTGATTATAAATAAGGTTTATTTAGCCCCAAAACATATCTCACGATATGCAAAAACGTTAATTCTATCACTGTGGATAAATGGATTAAAACTATTCCAAGAAGTGCGTAGAATGAGAGTGACGACTGATTATAAAGATTCTGACTCGGCACGAAAGGAAGACAAATTATACCAAAAATATAGTGGGTTGTGGATACGAATATTTAATGTTAGATGTGTTGTATGATTTATTATTATAAATTGTAAAATCTGATTAAGAAGGGTAAAAAGGGGTGTGTGTTCTAAGGTTTAATTTAAAGAAAAATAATATGATGAAAATGATATTTTGTTTTGTGGATCTATGTAAAAGTGGTTTAATGTCAAATAAAAATAAAACAAGAAAAATAAATAGAAATTATTAAAAAGGGTTATTAAAGAAAATAATAAGGGTTAGGAGAAGGTTACAGCCGGCAATATAAGAGTTCTTAAACAGCCTTTTTAAATTTATTTAAAAAAAAATAGCATGACTTGTCAGGTGCACTATGCTATAAGGCTTATTTTTTATGGCAGGTTTCGAATACCCTTTCAGAATTGCGTTCATTTATAAACAGCTTTTTAAACTTGAACTTCCGGTTTGGACCTGAAGTAAGGGTCAAAATAAGGTCATCTCTGTGTATCAATTATCGAGTACTCCATGTTCTGTATGATTATGAAGGAATCAAGAAATTATCTATTTTGGTTCACGATATGTAAAATATATTGTTTTAATTATAATTAATCACGTAAAAACTTGTCAACTCCTTGATATGCCTCTTAATAATGTTTGGTTGTTTCTCTATTGTTGTTCTTACCTGCTTCAACAATGTCAATGTGGAAGCCTCTCACCGTCCCAGTCAAGTCATATCTGTTATTACAATCAGAAAAACGAATATACCTTTGATAATACTTTAGTATACCTTTGATAACAGTTAAAACTGTGCTGCCAAAACACATTTCATCAGCTCAGCGTGACCAAACTATGGATGGCTGCATTCTAAAAGGCGTATTAAACGCCATGTTATTGTGCCAGGTCGACCAGGCCCCAATTCCATTGCCTCGTCAAGTTATAAATTGTGAAATATGCTCACTGAGGAAAGAATGTAGATGACAGCCGCCACTGTTCTCGCAAACTTCATGTATGTCAAATATCAGTTTCCTGCAAATGATCAAATGGTTTGGTGAGGTTTGGAAACAATTATTGTTGGACATTTTGAGCAATGAATTTGTGCACATCTTTTGAGATGTTGGGCATTTTGTCATCTGTTTTAGCAGATGACAAAATGTTAAACGTTAAGACATTATATTACGTTTATTGATGCTTTTCGTTTAAAAATTAGACACATTATTCCATTTGCAAAATTTAATTTAATTAAGTTGATACAATAATAAAAAAGAAAATAATAATAAATAAAATACATAAGTTAAAAAGAAGATCTAGATCTCTTGCCTCAAAATCAAATTTAATTTATTTTGTATTTAAATTAACTCCAGTGCCTGAAAACCTTTTGTCAAGGGCGCATTGGAAAACTGTTACCATGAAATTGATTGCCCATAAACGAAAGCAAAAAGAAGAAATAAATTCTTTAAAAAAATCCTTTGCGCATTGATGACTGTTAATTTGACTGCATCAATCGCGAAAAGATGTGAAACATTATATTTCACGATGAGGTAATTGAAATCATGAATGCCAAAAAACGATCTGTTAGAATTAACAAGCGTTAACAATTCCAAAACTGTGTACAAAAGTGACAGCTCGAAATAAAGGACAACGATAGTGAAATTACCGTAAACTGTGTGGACACGAAGGTGCTGGCGACGACACAACGTAATGTATTATATTCTAATTAGATACTGCAGTGTACAGTGAATATGCCTCTGTATATGCCTCTTGCCTGTGTGTGAGAGACCTTCAAGGCCGTTCACACGCGAAGATCTTTCAGATGATGCAAAGATTGTGAAAATATCTTTTGTGGTTCATGAGATATGATTTTTTGAAATATTAAATTTTGATTTAGTGTAATTCGATATCTGATGACCTCACCATGACGTCACAACTTAGGATACAATTAGATTTTAAGGTCTAACTATGTGTTAAGTTTTAAGGTCCTGTGAACTCTGCAACTATGTTTTTGTCTCTGGATATGTCTGAGAAGGAGAAAAAAAGCAAACAAAAAACGAACAATAACAAGAGGTGTTTGCGCTATAGCTCGAACAGAAGAAGAAGAAGAAGAAGAAGAAGAAGAAGAAGAAGAAGAAGAAGAAGAAGAAGAAGAAGAAGAAGAAGAAGAAGAAGAAGAAGAAGAAGAAGAAGAAGAAGAAGAAGAAGAAGAAGAAGAAGAAGAAGAAGAAGAAGAAGAAGAAGAAGAAGAAGAAGAAGAAGAAGAAGAAGAAGAAGAAGAAGAAGAAGAAGAAGAAGAAGAAGAAGAAGAAGAAGAAGAAGAAGAAGAAGAAGAAGAAGAAGAAGAAGAAGAAGAAGAAGAAGAAGAAGAAGAAGTGTTTGGGCACCAACCCAAACACCTAAAAAAACATATGTACATGCGAGTTTTCTTTGCAAAAAGTAGGATTTTCTTGAAAAACTTAAATTGGCTGAAAATGGCTGTTTTTTTTGTTTTTATCATTGTGTGAATTTGTTGTTGCACAAATAACACATTATTAGCTTTTAGTATATTTTGCTGGTATTTTAACAATATTTTAAGCAATTAAAAATAATGAGCGAATAATTACCTTCGACCTACAATTGGTTTGTAAAAGACAGTATTTTAGCCAATGCAGCATGCCTGGTCCACACTAAATTAGCATGTGTACATATGAACTCAGCATTAGATTGACTTACTTATGGCCAGACTTATCACAACTATCATTGAAGGAGTATTGGTCACCTTTAATACTCCTTTGGGATATATATTTTTTTTCTGATTTGGGCCCTCTTCTCTCAATGAACATACCCAATCTGGGAACACTCGAATGAGCATTTCTGATTAAGTTACCATATCCTTGTGTCGAGCAGTGGAAATTACCATAGGGTTGTAAAATGTAGTCTAATTTTTTAGGTATCTTGAATTTGGTCATTCATGAAAATGACAAAACAAAACTGAAAAATATCCGACCATATCAGAATTCCCATCTGATGTGCAATAGATTAATCAAAGACAAACAACCTTAAAGGGACAGCATCGTCACAATCAGAGCAGACTTCCAATAGGGCATGGAATTGGTGTTTTAAGAACACAGTAACTTAAAATTTACTGGCTCATTCATGCAGCAGCAATGGTTATTTTCAGTCACTGAGTTAATCTAAAAACAAGCACTCTAATTCCATGCCATGTTGATCGTTACGATCTTGTCCCTTTAATCAGTAAATATGCATTAACATAACTACAACAATCCTATCGAAAGCTTTTTGATTAAGATAAATTTGTTTTATTTGAAAATATATATCTTGTGATTACATGCAATATGAAAAAGTCAGTCTTCAAAAAGTTTACAATTTGATGTGTGCAAGGCACAGCGAACTAAGTCATTTGCAAGCCGTCAAAACGTTTGATTAATCTGTCCAACACACATAATGATGTTTACACATGAGTGGAAAGATTGAACATACTATTTTCATAGAAAAAAATGGTCATGACTATTTCAGAGTTAACATGATTGACTTGGCAATCCAGACATCTTAACCACTCAACCATAAAGCATGCCGATGGCAAATCGCCTGTTGACATTTTTCTTTTATAGAAGCTGGTACTATAATTTGTATTTACCCAAGAGCACTCAAAAGCACCGAGTACACAGTGCTAAACATTTTAAGGACAACTTTTAAATAATTTTGCAATATTCCACCAACACAAGAACATCGATAGGTGCAAATTGTGGTACCAGCTGCTACATAGGATTCTAACCAGCCCTTTAACCATCAGTGAATCAAGTGGATAATATCTTATCAAATCCCACCCGAGTTGCATATGGAGTGAAACTACCATGCATACATTGCTTAGATGATTAAACTTTACATCAGTGTAGGGGGAAAATATAGGTTCTCTGACACCTGTTCCATCTACTGTTTTACCTAACTACATGCAGGTCATTGATTGGTTCAACTCGTCATTATCTATGCATAATGATACCACAATTTAAAATAAATTTAATTGAGTGTAGTCACTGGGACGGCCAGAAAAAAGCTGCAGACAATGATCTGGGAATAATGACTTATCCACAAAACTATCTATAAAAAAAATTAAATGCTGAATCCTGAAATTCACTTGATTTCCATTAATTATGCACACTGACAGGTTAACTCCAGAGGTTTCTGACAAATCAGGAATGATTTTTTTTTCACGATGCAAAGTTTCAAGAAAACATTTGTGTATTAAAACAGTGAACAACTAAAGTTATAAAAAACATGTTAAGGATTTAAGGTTTGAAATGATTCGTGAGACTAACGAGCGGTCTAGCTTACCGGACTCAAGTTCTGGTGTGAGCAGCAGAATGTAGGTTCGAATCCCGGCCGTGACACTTGTGTCCTTGAGCAAGACACTTAACCATAATTGCTTCTCTCCACCCAGGGGTTAAATGGGTACCTGTGAGGGCAGAGTTGGTTGATTAGTCCTATATGCGCTGTAATGGCAGCAATTGAGCTGTATACTCCCCACGGAGCTGAGATGGTTTCAGGAATGATTTATGAGCCTTATGAGCCTTATGAGCAGGGGTAATAATATAATGCGCCTTGATCACCACTCAGTTGGTGGATACGTGCGCTATATAAGTCCACACATTAGTATTATTATTATTATCTAATATCCAAATGCCAAATTACAAGCTTTTAAAATCTGAAACAATTCGTAAAACAAACAAGTCATATAATATCCAATGGCAAGATTTTACACTTATAAATCATGTTCAACTTGTCATTATATGCATAATGATACCACAATTTAAAATGTCACTGGGACAGCCAGAAAAAAAGCTACAGACAATGATCTGGGAACAATGACTTATCCACAAAACTATCTATAAAATATTTAAAATGCTAAATCCTGAAATTCACTTGGTTGTAATTGCCATTAATTATGCATACTGACAGGTTAACTCCAGAGGTTTATAACAAAGCAGGAATGCATCAAAGTTTAAAGAAAACATTTGTGTACTAAAACAGTGAACAACTAAACTCATAAAAAACATGGCAAGGATTTAAGGTTTGAAATGATTCGTGAGACTAGCACGCCATCTAATATCCAAATGCCAAATTATAACCTTTTAAACTCTGAAACAATTCGTAAAACAAACAAGTCATATAATATCCAATGGCAAGATTTTAAGCTATTAAATCATGTTCAACTTGTCATTATATGCATAATGATACCACAATTTAAAATAAATTTAATTGAGTGTAGTCACTAGTACAGGCTGAAAAAGACTGCAACAAGCATCAGCATTTATTTTATGCCATACCAGTGTTGACTTAAATGTAAATTACCACATCTTCATTTACCACATCTCTTTATGTAGATTTAAATAGAAAAAAATATTTGAGGTAGGCTGTAAAGTGGGATATGATATTATTAGATTAATAAAATAACATACAAATACTTCCATATAGAGGCTTTCACTTTCTTCCTCCAAATTAAAAAAAATAATAAAAATAATCATTTACTACAACATCATTATTCACTTTCAACTTAAATATTATTAATGATGCACTGAACTTTTTATCAGTTGTAAATTATATTGGTGGTCAAGACGAAAAATATTACAGTCACTTGTATATAAACTCCAAATACACAGATGTGTAATTGTGTCTATCATCACCAGCAACATCCACAACTTGCAACTGGCCTGTAACTGGTAAACTAAAATAACAGTACTTGTCATGCTGGAACAACGACGCAGCTACCTTTGATGGACTTTAGAAGTAATGTACAAATTTATAGCTGACTCACAGGAAAATCCGAATCACTACATAGAATGTCAATAGTATTGACCAGAGAGTAAGTATAATGAGAGAAGTTTTATGCTTTCGAACCTTTTGATTCAGTTCAGTAAAGCGTGTGGAAATGTTCGCTTCTTTCCGACTTTGTGAGGCCCACTCATCACTATCTACATTAACAAACATGCTGTCATGATGTGACACTCCAACACCAGATGGACTAGATGTCGCCACAGATTTGGGAATACATTGGCATTGATGAACATAAGTAGCTTCCCCGGCACCCGATTTACCAGCACCAAGATAGCCGATGTTGCAGTCAAGTTCAGCATCTGAAAGATTTTTATGTGACACTCTGCATTCTCTTGAAGACCATCTCCCATTCATTCTAGTCATACCATATGTCACAGGCCTCATTATAGACCTTCGCCTTTCTCTAATTTGGGCTGATGAGCTGCCAGCATAAGACTCCATGCTGTTCATTTTGCATACTGCGATGTGAATAAACACTCCAACTTTCCTAATGTAGTGTCTGTGAGGACAATGCAAATATTAACCAACAACCCAGATGAAGCACTGCATTGTGGGTAAACACTCCAACTTTCCTAATGTACAGTGTCTGTGAGGACAATGCAAATATTAACCAAACAACCCAGATGAAGCAACCAACCCTTTCATATTAAATAGAAATGGCCATTCACCATTACCACAAACTTAAGTTTTCACTGACACAATTCAAATTAGGGGTTGATATCATAACATGCTTTTAGTTATTTATCGTTTCGGTTTGCGGTAACACCATGTGTTTATCTCAACTAACGTGAAGCTGAGGTACAGGTTCTGAAAAGAAACGTATCGCACAACTCGTATCTCAACCTTCGAGAAAGGTTCAAGGGAGAACCAATTTCGGGCAACTCGTTTTTCTCTACTGTCGCTAAGTGAGAAATATGGCAATTGTGTTCTTTATTTTCCCGAAATTTAACCTAAATTGTGCAATATTTTACAAAACATGTTTTACCCATTTTTATTTACCATTCATTTTGTGTGTGTACCGGTAACATAGCGCACATCACTGGTGATACATCTTAATACATCAGGCTGAAACAGAATGAGTAATTAATTGACTGGAAATTAAAAAAAAAAGTTACAAATAATTTGATCTCAGAACATTTAAGTACATTATACATTAATGTTTACCTTGCAACACTTACGAACATGGTTGCCGACGAATGCCTTGCCATGGTAAGCTTGTCGCTGGACATTATGAGCATTGAGTACCTTGTCTAACGAGCTTGCAACTGGTCCAGAGGCATATTCAAGCTGCAGAGTTCCAGCTTCTTTTTCCTGCAAATATAAGTATAATATAGTTATTACCAGTTTCAATATGAAACAACCAAAAATTGTTTCCTACAAACATATCTTCAAACGACGGGTCATATATTTTGTATGATTTCATTTACCAATTCCTGTATGTCAGTGCGAAGTGTGAAGGCTGTGTTGGCCATGTCTCGAAATGCATCATCAATGTCATTGATGTCATTTTGCAAGACATAGAGTGGTAATTCTTCTTCTGCACACTCTAATTTTTCCAGCTTTTCTTGAAGCTCTTGATGAATTCTTTCCTGCCTTGCTATTTCTGTGGCTATCTGATCATCAAAGTTGTTGCTGTCTACACTGTCTTGAGCCTTGACACGCAGCTGAAACAATTGCAGGTCCAGGTTGCTTGTGGCAGTTCTTCTCAAACAGGTCAAATAACTTTTTGAAGATGCTAAGGGAAAAATGCAGGGTAGGGAGTATGACCTATGGGGCAATTATTAGAGTTGTTTGTGGTTTTAAAGTTGTTTTTAAAGTAATTTGCCAAATGCATAATATTTAAATTAACAATTTACTTACATGATCTATTTCAATTGGTATCATTGGACGATTCACAATGCTGAAGGATTATCTTTAGCCCTTGCTTGCCGAGCCCCATCCTGCTTGTATAGCTGATGGTGTTCTTTGATATTTTGCAAGTTACGAGACAAACACCATCCCCTCTCTGAAAGTGGCTGTTGCATTCTGTGCTTGCTTGCAAGGCAATAAATGCAATAGTAACGAGCTGCAGTGGAAACGATTACATATTAAATAATAACTAGTTTTTATCTTAATTTGCCCTAAATAGAATTCCTGATAGAATTCCTGATGGATTGATTGTGGTTGATGTCCATGAGCTTAGTTCAACGAATGGAGTGCAAGAACAAACTCTGACAATCATGTTCAATAAAAATTGTTCTACATTCACAACGTAAGTATAATCATAAAAAAATGATACTTACCATTGCATCCACATATGCCATACATTTTGTTTAGCAGTTCATAGTCTCCAAAGCAAAATACTCGAAGGGACTTTACACTGAAATATAATGGTTAAAGGTAAAGTTTCCACTTATTGCACAATATTGGGTGTGTTATTTCACAGGACAAAATCGTTTGGAAATATATTAACACTAGGGGATATTGATGTGTATGCATAATGGTTGTTTTTGGTATGATTAAGAGAACATGGTTGTGTTACTTTCTTAATACATGACAGTATTTTCTTAATCATCATAGATAAACATAATCTTTCAGGGGTTCAACATGATAAACTACTTTTGGTTATCATTGAATAGTCATACATAAGACACTGCACTGGTGTGTATATGTGGCACATCATAAATACATTACTAATAAGCAGTGGCATAGCTAAAGGGGGCAGGCCGCCCCTCACCACTCCCCCCCTCTGCAACCCCACCCTTAACCTATCCCCAGTCACAAGGATATAACAAAACAATATTTTAGACATCCGTACAGCTCATACTCGAGGAAAAAAACATTGGCTGCCTTTTGATAAGTCATGAACCTTTTTGGAAAAGTCGTGGAAACCATACTATATCCTTTCTTACACCACCATCACAAACTACTTAAATGTTGGACACAAGAGCAGATAACTAAAGGTCACCCACATTTGAGTATGTTAGATAAATCATGTAACAATTTGATTACCAAACTGCCAGCTACCAGGAAATTGTTACAGGAATATCTGTTATACTATCCTTACATTATATGAACATTTTAAAATGTATCTTTTCGCTTTTAAAGTATTTAAAATTAATTTTCATTCACATTTCAACAGTTTTGTTTTTACAAAGAGCTTAATACATCAGCAAAAATGTGGCTACACCCAGCTTTTGACTTTTGCTTTTTTGACTAATATATGTCAAAATTAATTTGCCCAACACTTAAACTTCAAACAACTGGCTCATACATCAAATATGAAATACAAGACCATTTCAAGCTACAGTTATAACTAGAATAACTTAGCTTGCCACAAGATACCTTCCTTAGGTATGTGATGTTCCTTTGAATATGTCTCTTGAGCTCAACTTCACTGACAGATGAAATTGCTATCCTGTAATAAAAAAAGAAAGTTCCATTAATCATCATTGGAATCTTCAACAAATTTCATTCACATTTGCGCAAGTTTTTCTTGCAGTGAGCCAACACTTTAGCAAACATACATGACTACATGACTACAGCCGAGTATGACTAGTGTTTTTTTAAAGTTTTTTTTTAACTTTTGGCCATGCCCAAAGCCATGCCCAACCTTGCCTAGTGGCAATTTCCTCGCCTTACATCTCTGTGACATGAGTGTGAGTCCTCCGTGGGCCAATATGTGGATTAGGTTTTCAGTCCCTGCTTGATAAGGTAGGTTTCCCCAAACATTCTGGGTTTTTCCTCCTACCTCTATAACTGAACTTTTTTTCATTTCAGGTTTGCAAGGCTTATAGTTCAAGTAAGACGATGATGATAACATTGACGACAACAATAATAATTTATTGATGGTTTCTATAATTTACTTGTTATATTATCTTAAGTACTCATCATCTGAGCGAACTTTCTGGCGTTTCCTGTCATACGAATTAAAAATTCCAATTAATACTAATGCAAATAATTTACCTTCTTTAACTAATTAACTTAAAAAAGAAAGAATTGGAATAGTTATAGTTTAAAAAAAAGGAAGAATTTCATTAAAAAATGAAGAGAGAAGTTGCATATGGATCATTTCAAAGGGTATAATTTGACGTTGCAAAAGGTTTCTCTTGAGAATGGTAATTCACCTCAATATAGTTGCTCTCTAGGTTTTTGTAAGATTACTGCATTTACATTTAACCCACAACACTGTTTGTTCTAGTGCTCTGTGAATTACGGCACCTTGGCTATTGGTTTTTTGTAATCATGCAGTTATTAGCTGAAACTTATTTGCTATAAAAATTAATTACTGTATTTAAAAATATGTGTCTTTTCATCTTTTTGAGAACTTTGTTTGAAAGGTAAAATGAATTTTCAAAATAATCAAACATGATTACCTTGGACAAGTTTCAGCACGCTGAGCAGTTTGCGTAGCTGAACCTGAAACGAAATAAAATTTTCATGCTACTTCGCTGTGCTCATACGCATGAAAAACAGTTTGGTTATACAGAACGTCCAGGAATAACACACCGGATACAATAATTTTGATTCAGAGTTTTATTATACATAATAGGGAGTTGGCCTGCGCACAATCACGCAGTATGTCCACATACATAACGGCATCTGCCGTGGGTTAATCTAACAAGTACATAGAAAAAAGGCATTAATGTTTACAAGGCATCTGCTGAAGTTACATCTGAAATTGACAATACTCAGTAACCACAGTTTCCACCTTTGGATCCTACCCCAATGGGGTATGCTAGCACCCCATCTGGGGATAACGTCAATTGTCTCCAACTTCACAAATTGAGGATTAGTAAATTAATTATTCTTGAATGAATCTCGCATCATAACAGCTTTTGCAACAGATAAGGGTTGCTGTGATTCACGTTGTACATATCGGTTTTTTGCTCTAGTCGTCTTCCAACGACCGTGCTGGAGGATAAGTTCTTCTGGCACCCCTTGGTTAGCAAGGTGAGATGCACCTCCTGCCCTTAGGCTGTGCAAACCGTAATCTGTGACTTGTTCGACTCCAATTTCTTTAAGAGCTTCTAAAAAGAGCTCACGGCAACGTGTATAACTCAATGGTCTATTCTGGGTGCGTTTATACGTCTTGGTTTTTGAACAAAAAGTTAGAGGAGTAAATATAAACTTGTCGTCACCAAAGGAAATTCCCGATTTATCTAAAAATGTCTTCAGTATGGTTACTGGTGAGTAAAGATCGCTAGTGTCGTAGACATAACCAAAATCCCCTTCTCTAAAAACATCCGTCTTGGATTTGGGGATAAAAATCCTTAAGCCCTGTTTGTTTGGTAAAACTGAAATATGGTTAGCTTTGAGACCCGACATCTCATTATGTCTGAATAATAAGGCGTATTTTAGAGATACATAACAGGCAGTGCGAAGCTGCATAAGTGTACTATCGTGTTTCACAAAGACATCTATGATGGATTGTAACTGACTCAGGGATAAGGGACCTTTTTGAGCTGGAGGTTTGTGTAAGGCCCTTTTTGCACTTGATATGATTTGTTGTGCCAAAAGCGAGTCTACCGGATTCTTTTTTGTATTGGCGAGTGAATTAAACCATTTGATGGCTGCAGCAGCACCCGTTACAACGCTATCAGATGAGGCGGAAGCTTTCAATTCACAAAGATATTTCGCCAAAACTTCGTCGCCTATGGGGAATTTATTCGGATATCTATGAAAACGAAGCCATCGAATAAATTGACGGCATTTGTACAGGTATGTGTTTATAGTGCCCTCCGATTTGCCCAGAATGGCATCCAAAATCATCTGATTTCTTGACCCCCTTAAGCCAGTTGGGAAAGTCTCTCCAGAAGGGTTGGTCGAGGATAACCTGCAGAAAAATTGTTGCAAAACATTATTGGATTGCTTGGAATTGGAGTGTTGCAGCTGCAACAATGCCCTCAAAATTTGGGGAACCCAACAGGGAATTAGTATTCCTACCATGTTTAAGTGCTAAATTACCGGGCATTGTAATCATATCCTTAATATATGGCCGAAATTTTGTCCAGAGTAAAGGCCAAAATGAACTAGAGGGCCACCAGGGAAAGACTAGGACCCCACGTCCCTGACAGAGGAACAGATGATTTAAAGCAGGTGGGATCAAGGCTATGGGAGGTACTAGGAGGACGTTCTCCCCAGACCAATCTTGGGCAAAAGCATCAACTGCCTCAGAGCCAGGATTCCAACATCTAGAAAAGAATCTTGGTAATTTGGCGTTGTAGTAGCAAGCAAAACAATCAATTGTTAGTGGATCTCGTGGATCATTGATGGCATTAAAAAATGTATCAGATAAAGACCAGTCGTCTGTATCGACCCACTTGCTGATGTAATATGCCTGTTCGTTTAAGGAACGTGGGATCCACTGTACCTCGAGGAATATTCTATGTTTTAGGCAAAGATCGAAAATCTGGATCACAATGGATTGGAGATCAGTTTTCATACTCCCTACTTCCATGATTTATGCCGCTGTTTGGCTATCCGTAAAAAGTTTAACCCGTGAATTCTGAAGTAAGGAAATAAATGAATTAAGAGCAAACCAAATAGTTTCTAGTTCCCTCCAAGTGGAGCTCTGGGTCTTTTCGGACGGGGACCAGTTTTTATGGGCAATGTTATTATCAAGTGAGACTATGGCACCCGAAGCCACTGAGCTTGCATCGGTGCAAATGATTGAATGAACTTTTGGGGAGGAAAAGACATAACGTGTATTCAGATGGGCGACACTATTATGCCAGAACTTTATTTCGTCTCGACATCGATCATTTAGGGTGATATTTTTGCTTTCATTCTGGGCAATGGCAATGACAATTTGACAGTATCTAGTCATAAATCGCGCTACATTCCCTACAACGGGGGAAAGAGAAATAATCTGTCCCACAACCGAGTGCAAATCCCGAACCGTACAGAAGGGTAATTGCAGCAAGTGGTAAATACAGTATTTGAGTTTGTCAATGCGCTTGTTAGTGATCTTGAGGGTGATGTGGGTGGAGTCCCAAGTCATACCCAACCAAACAAGGGAGGTTTGGGGTGACCATGTGCATTTGCTTATATTATAAATAAAGCCGGCACGCTGCAAGTCTGACCGGACGTGATCTGAAATTTGCCTAGCCAGATCTAGGTGTTTCTTTACAGAGTTTTGGGCCTGGGGAACTACAATAAAGCCATCATCTAGATAGACTGCGACCAGAATTCCACAGGAGCGCCAATGGCTTGAGCATTTTCGTGAATATGAAAGGGGAAGAAGATAGCCCAAAGGGCAAAACCGTGAATTCAAAATATCTTTGTACCCTATCCATGCACCAAGGGAAGCCCAAAAATTTATGATGCTGGGGGGCAATTTCAATGTGGTGGTATCCCGATTTTAGATCAAATGAGAACAATAATGAGTTAGGGGAGAAATACTGCAAACCAATTTTCCAATCATCTATTTTAAATTGTTGAGTTCTGACAAATTTATTCAACATGCTTAGATCCAGAATTAGTCTCTTTTTGTTCTCGTTTTTGTACGAGACCGATAACGGGCTCACAACATAGGAGGGAGAGGCGGTTTCTTTGATTCTTCCCGATGACAATAATTCTAGTACCGAATTAGTGACAAATTCATGATAACGCAGGGCCGACGAATTATTAGAAAATGCCATGTAAGGTGGGTTTTCGATAAAGGGAATGAAATAACCCTTGGAAATAATTGACGTGATCATAACATGAGCACCAATTAGGGACCAAAATTCAATACGTGATTTTAATCTTCCTTTTACATGAATGTCGTCCGCGATCAACGGGGGGCAAAAAGTATCACATTGTACCTGTATAACATCTTCGAATTTATCAAGAAATCGAGGTTGAGTGCGATCCCGGTCCTGCTCAAGAGGTAGTCTGTCCGTCGGGTCCCTTGGCAAGTTGGGTGGTAATGGCTGCGATGGAGGGCAGCAGAGGTCTGGGTTGAGCGGATAACTGGGAGAATCCACCTCTCCTTGGGAAGTCGAATAATGGGTTTGTTCTAGCTCTTTGTCTGAATTGCCACATACTGTTATTGGTGGTGTTGAAGGGGCAGCTCTTGGCCCAGTGTCCCTGCATGCCGCAGGAGTAACAGCTGTTAACAGCTGACACGCCTGTCAGGAAATAGAGAAAACACTGAGAATTTTGAGGGTGGGAGGGTGGGTTGATAGCACAAGAAGGTCGATACAGGGAGTGAACATACAGCGTGTGCGCCAGAACCTGAAGTGACTATTGTGCCTGGTTGAATGCATTATACAGTGCGTATCAAAAAAAAGGTAATCCGAATTCAGGGGGTTAATATGCCAAGGTTATTTAGTTTGACAGTTTACATGTAGTGTACCAAAGAAGAGGAACTCCTCAGCTTTCCATTGATACCTTTATTGACCCATTGCTGTCACACATGACCGAGTACATTGTTATTGAAAATGACACATTCAAATCGCATTTTTGCAAGTTTGGGTAATCAGTGCAAGGCAGGATAATTAGTGAAAGTCAGTATGATAAACCAGATTTTCTTTAGGAATGACTGGACATTATTCAAGAAGAATCTCTTCTAACATTGCCCTTTTATGCACCCACACCTTCAACATGTCCACCTCCCCTTTCGACACAAAGCTGACAGCGACGGAGCATGTCCTGCACTGCTCGTCTCACCATAGCCGGATTGCGTAAAGCATCCACTTCATTTCGAATACGGCCCTGCAATTCATCAAGATCACGGGGAGGAGTTGCAAACACCAGCTTGTTCTTCAAATGTCCCCAAAGGAAATAGTCACATGGTGTGAGGTCAGGTGATCTTGGTGGCCATTCCACCTCATGGTTGACGGCGATGACTCGTTCGCCAAAGAGTTCCCTCAGACGATCTCGGACAGCGATAAGGCGATGTGCTGGGGCGCCATCTTGGGCCCACCAGAGTTGTCTGAAGACCCCACGAACGTGTCGCTCAAAGTGTTCCTGCAGCTGCGGTAAAACGTTATCATTGAGCATCTGCAGATACATGTTACCATTGACATTCCTTTGAAAGAAAAACGGTCCGATCAGCTGACCACTTCCACAAAGTCCTAACCAAACAGTCCACTTTTGTCGACTAATGTTAACCTCAAAATTGAATTCTGGGGGGTGTCTTGCTGGTGCATATTCAAGAACATTATGCGTATTGACCTTGCCGTTCATGGAGAAAGCAGCTTCGTCGCCGATTACGAGATTCCGCAGAAAATTGACATCTCTCTCGGTACGGGCTATCAACCATCTGGCAAACGCCAGCCTTCTAGCAAAATCTCCTGGCGTAAGTTGATGTCGGATGTGAATCCGATATGGATGCTGGTGGAGGTCCAATCTCGTGATTCTGTTGAATGACGCCGAAGGCAATCTCAGCCCATTTCTCCTTGCGCTGGTGTCCCTAGGATGCTCCAAAAGTTGCTGCCTTACTGCTGCAATGTTCCCTTCTGATCGCCCGGTGCGCCTCCTGCCAGAATTCCCCTTGTTGCGGTTGAGGCTAGTGCCATACTCTTGATATTTTCTAACATTCGCCCAGATGGTTTTGGCTGCTGGGGGCTCCCGTTCTGGGAAACGTTCCCTGAAAGCATCGCGAGTTTGCTGCAAACTGTGAGTTTGGTGAAATGTTGTAATCACGAAAACTCGCTGTTGAGTCGTTAGTTGTACCATCTTTCCAACTACCTGTCCCTAAACCCAGGCCCTTCTTAAATACCCAAATTGAAGAAAAGGATGTCGTAACAGACGATTACCGCACCAGCTTAAAAATCTTACATAATCATCTAGGCAGTCAAGTGATGCGTCCATTTCAGACTGCCTTGAACTGATTAGCCAAACTTGCAAAAATGCGATTTGAATTTGCCATTTTCAATAACAATGTACTCGGCCATGTGTGACAGCAATGGATCGATACAGGTATCAATGGAAAGCTGAGGAGTTCCTCTTCTTTGGTACACTACATGTAAATTGTCAAACTAAATAACCTTGGCATATTAACGCCCTGAATTCGGATTACCTTTTTTTTGATACGCACTGTATAGGCTAGGAGTGGAATGTGGTATATGAAAGGAATGAGGGATAATAGGGGAATTACGTCATCACACCTGGGCTAACTGCCTAACAAAACTACATTTTCATGCTACTTCGCTGCGCTCATACGCATGAAAAACAGTTTGGTTATACAGAACGTCCAGGAATAACACACCGGATACAATAATTTTGATTCAGAGTTTTATTATACATAATAGGGAGTTGGCCTGCGCACAACCACCGGGCTGAATTAACAAAGTATTGTGGAGGAAAAGGGGAAAATACATGTACCTCGAAAAAGATGACGATCCGCAGAATATTGATAATCGGGGCCATGCTGGTATTCTCGCTTCCTTCTTTTGCGTTGTTCGATATCTTTTAGGGCTTCCTCCTCGGCTGCTTTTACGGATTTCTGCTGGTCGGCAGAGAGGTGCTCGGACTGATCCAGACGATTGACTGTGGACCACCCTGCTTTGCTAGCGTCGGCTATCTTTATTTTCTGTTTGCGATCGAAAACCAGTTGTTCGGCTTTCTGTATGGCGTCTATAGCTGCGTCAGTGTCGTTTCTAGAAATTAGGGCCGATTTGATATTGTCCAAGGCGATCTCCAACTTCCCACAGAACTCAAATTGTGCTACGTTGCCTGGTTTAGACAACTCCTTGGCCTCGAGCTTATTCTTTAGTTCTCGTACTGAAACGGCGTCTCGTTTTGGCGTGTCGATAGCCTGAAACTTTTCATCGAAATACTGCTTAAATTTTTGAAAGATTATCGCTGGATCTGGTTGCGAAGTCTCCTCGGTAGACATGTTAGCTCCTTGATAGCACAAGAAGGTCGATACAGGGAGTGGACATACAGCGTGTGCGCCAGAACCTGAAGTGACTATTGTGCCTGGTTGAATGCATTATATAGGCTAGGAGTGGAATGTGGTATATGAAAGGAATGAGGGATAATAGGGGAATTACGTCATCACACCTGGGCTAACTGCCTAACAAAACTACATATTCTCTCCATTGGAAAGCAAGAATTGGAAATAGTGGTATAGTTTGGTCTTCAACAAAGCATATTTAGCAAGTCACCAGATAAAGTCTTCTTTGACTTGTGCTGTTATTAAATTATTTTAATTTCAAGACCTCACCAAGAGAATTTGAATCTATATTTGTATGATAGTATCTCAACGGAGTGTCGTGGCCGAGCAGTCTAGTGCGTCGGATTCAAGTTCTGGTGTTGTCAGAATGTGGGTTCGAATCCCGGCCTGGTCGGTCGCGGCGCTTGTGTCCTTGAGCAAGACACTTAACCGTAATTGCTTCGTCCTTCGGATGGGACGTTAAGCCGTAGGTCCCGTGTACTATAAACATCAGTGCACGTTAAAGAACCCATAATGACACTTATCGTGCAAGAGTAGGGGTTTACCCCGGTGTATCTGGTAGCTAATTAAGCAACACTTGGAGAGGAGATGGGTGCCAACAAGTGTAATAGTATCACCCACAGAAACGACTATGAGCCATCAAGATGTCGCCCCAACGGCCTTCAAGGCTATGGGACATACCACATACCATACCATCTCAACCATAACAAAGGAATAAACATTCAGAGTGTTGTGGCCACTGATAATGGACCTAATATATGGTACATTTATTGCAGTCAGATCATGCCATTCTTCAGCCAATGTTGACCGTTAGTCCTACAACAAGAGAATCAATGTGCAAAGTTTTGTGCACGTGCAGGCGCTCATCACCAGTGCCAGTTCGGTCTAGTGCCCTCTCGTGGTCGCTTTGTTTTCCGTTACTTCCGAGCAGCCATCACTTGGCTCTGTATTATCGTTATATTAAAGTTGTTGTTTTTTGTTAATAAGACCTATGTTTGGCCGTGTTAGTTTATTCTGGAGATCCACCTATTATCATAGTGGCGCAGCTTGTTTGTCATGGCACGTATATATACCAGTGTTGTAGGTCTCGAGACCGGTCTCGGTCTCGAGACCGGTTTTTCCTGGTCTCGGTCTTGGTCTCGGTCTCGATACCCTGTGGTCTCGGTCTTGGTCTTGGTCTCGGACCTCTCTGGTCTCGAAGATTTGACTGGTCTCGTGTCGAGACCAGCCTTTTTAACCACTTTGCAACACATGAAAATAATCGATTATTCGTTTTTGTTTTTATTTGGTTCAGTTGAAACGTAAAACGATTTCACATTTTGTTACCAAACGTGCAGTAGATGCCTACTTCTTTCCCGCCCTCTGTGGTGCGATCGTCATCCAACCATCAACTCATGCCCCACGCGGCTTTATTAGGGTTCGATAAACTTGGGATCGAGGTGTGAGTGGCATGTACTACCTGTTCGAAAGAACGCACGCTGTCGCCGCTAAGCATTCACATGTGGTCTCGTGTGTGTGTGTACCAGTACTTCCTGCACATACACAGTTGTAAACTTTTTGCGCGAGGTTTTGAAGTAATCAATATGTCAAGCAACTCATCGCGTTATCGGTAATCAAGTTTGGTTTTAAAGACCACAAAGAATTCACCGACACAAAGGCAGGGAATAAGAAGCATTCAGCAGTGTCCAATTTCTGCGCCAAAACAACTCGGATAAGTGAACGATCTGGAACAAGTTCGGCATTCACCATGCACTTGAGCCGGGCGCACAAAGCCAAGTAAGTAGGCCTACATTTATTTTGTAATTGTTGGAAATTGTTATTCAAATTTAATGAATAAGAGTCACCCACTTTTTTAAAGTAATAAATACCACAACACGTTTTGTTCCTTCCTGGGTCGGGGTGTCATCAACTAATCTTTGTAAAGTCATGTTGTTTTCCCCTGCTGGATCCCCTGGGGTGAACTTTACAAGTCAATCATCAGTCCACCTTCATTGTGGTTTTAGACATGTCCTTGTGAAATAAAGTTTATTTGGTTTTAGGCTTTTTGCTATATGAATTGCCCTCCCATCTGTGAAGATTAAAAATTTGTTGTGCCAGTTTTTGTGATCTTCTTATTCTTAAGTTTTAATTAAAGTTATCATTTGTTATTGCTTTTTAAAAGGTATGAAGAGTACTTGCAGTCAGGGAAAAGTCTAAAAGAAACCAGCAAGCAACAGGGCATCACTGGATTCTTGACACCATGTGCAGGGGTGGTATTATCATGCGCCCCCATCGTGCACGACTGTCGGCAGAGATGTTGGGAATGCTGATGTTTTTGAAATGTAATGAAAGTGTTCGTTAAAATGGGCCACAAATGATAAAAGATTTCTTTGTTTGTTAGATGGATGTAAACTTCCGATCAAAGAAATGGCAAAAGTTGTTGTTTTTCTTGTTTTCATGAGAATAAAAGTGTTCACAAAATCACACAAAGTTTTGTTTGACTCTTTTATTATGTTATTAATTTTATTTATGCAGATCTCGGTCTCGGTCTCGGTCTCGGGCCTTCATGGTCTCGGTCTTGGTCTCGACGGGTCGGTCTCGGTCTCGGTCTCGGACCTTCCGGTCTCGGTCTCGGTCTCGGTCTCGGTCTCGGACTATCCGGTCTCGACTACAACACTGATATATACATATTATGATTAGTGTTTGTTTATGAACTCCCTTGCCTTTTCAAAGTGCACTTACATGTATAACACTCTACATATTGTGTTTCGGCCGATGAAACTACTTCTCATATATATTATAATGTATTTAAAACAGGCATAAATCAAAGATTAACTGACAGGCCTTACACGAATAAAACTGTCCCCATATATTTATGAATTACCTTTAGATCGAAGACTGTCTAAGGAATGACGAATCTTATCAGCTAACTGCTTTGATTAAACACGCCTAGAATTGAAAGAAATTACACAAGCAATTGAAAACAGGAAAGAAAGAGATTACAGATGGAACAGCATTTTATTTACGAGCAGGGAATGCTGTAACCAGGAGATTTTAACACAGAGTTCTCTGCGTTCAAACCTCAGACGCAATTGCCCCTGAAACTGCTAAGAGAGTTAAGTGGAGAAGTGGACGCATGTCCTGGGTGAAATTGAAAACCGAACCATAATCATCTGGTCAACATATAAGTTACACGATTGCAACTGTTTGAGCCACATGGACAGTGCACAGTAAATTAAAAACAATAGGCTCACCGCTTCCTTGAATCCTGTTGGCCCCTCTTTCTGGAGGGATTTATAGTGTTGCAGTAGTTGGTTTTCTTGCATTTTAGAGAAGGTTTTCCCCTTAGCACATCTTTTGGTAATGGCCTTTAATGTGTAGAAGGTCTTCACTGGGATCTAGGGTTTCAAAGCGCAAAATATAAAAATTAAGACATGGAAAATGCATACTTCCAATTAAATTCATGACGTGGGTTTTACTGAGTATCAACATATTAATACATATCAACATATTTTAGCGGAGCGGAGCAGAGCATGGCTTGGCAGAGCAGGGCAGGGTACAGCAGGGCAGGGCACAGCAGGACAGGGCATGGCACTCAAAATACATAAAATATATATGTTCTCAAAATACTACTTGAAGAGGATACATTTTTTTGTTCATACCGGTGACTTTTCAGGCAGGTTAAGCTCATCAATTGTGGGTTGACATGGAGCTCTTGACAATTATATGTACATTACATCATTGGTTTTGGGATGAATGCATTCATTCCAATCATCAAGTTTTCAAAATACACATTATAAAACTAACCTGTGAAAATTTGAGCAAAATCGGTCTTCATGTTTTCGAGAAATCAATGAACAATGGTTTCTGTTTTGCCAGTTATTTTGTGCACATTATAGGGTTTTTGTCTCCCGAGACGAAAACTGTTTTACTCGTTTCTAAAACGCTATAGCACTTCAGGCAGAAATATTTCAAGGGAAGTTTTCTACCATGATCATTGTCATACCATGTAAGTTATGCATAAATCTGTGAATTTTTTGATTTTTTGATCTTACTAATCCTGTAATATATATTAACTGCTCATTGACACAAAGCCACACCAAATGGACAACTCTTTCGCTATTCCTTATTATATTAGACTGCGTGCATCAAGCAGAGCATGGCATGGCACTCAAAGTATATAAAAATATATATATTACTCGAGTAGTTAGCCTGGGATTTTTAGCCCGAGTATACGGTGCTGATCACACATCAGGGTATGTGTGAAAACAAATTTAATATTCCTTATCCCAGATGCAAATTATTACATCTATTTAAAAATATATATGTTCTCAAAATATTACTTGAAGAGGATACATTTTGTTTTTCATACCGGTGACTTTTCTGGCAAGTTAACCTCATCAATTGTGGGTTGACATGGAACTGTTGATGATGAAGAAGATTCCTGATGGTAGAAACAAACGAGGGAACATATTAATGTTATAAGCCTGCATTGCATTTCTTGGTAGTGGCCTTCAATGTGTAGAAGGTTTTGACAATTAATAGAAGGTTTGTACAATTAATTGCTCAGTGACACAAAGCCACACCCAAGGGAAAACTCTTATACTATTCCTTATTATGTAAGACTGTGTGCATTGAAAATTTGCTTGGGAATTTATCAATTATAAGTCATTAAAAAATGTTTGGACACTGTTTCACTGACTGTTTTACATAATTCAGATATCTAAATGAAAAGGTGCAGACATCTAAATGAAATATGACAAGACCCTCTGAACAAATGGACGTTTGCATGTGTATTTTTAAATATGATTTGTTGAATGAGAAATCAATAGCATGCAATTTACTCACTCGGGTCACCAAGGAAGGCTGATCATCTTTATTCAAAACTGACGGAGATGGCTGCTGCAATTATAACATTGAATGAATGAATGAATTATTATTGGTGAAAATAAACACAGACAAATACAACCTTTAAAAATGTGCACATATAATAAAAAGGCAAACATAGAAAATCCTTTTGATTAGCACATGATGACATCACATTAATTTCTCAAACACCCATCGACAAAAGCTCGAAAGAGGCTGTCAGGAATTAAGCATTTTCCAGTTTGGCACTTTTTAATCACGGGCAATCTGCAATCTGGGATACAAGCACCACCCATACAGATTAAAAAGCATTATAACGGTGGAACGTGGAACATTCGAATGGGAAGATGCATCAGACCAGTAAAAATGTTCCCAACTTTTGAGACGCTCCCCACATTAATATGGCTTACCATCACTGGCGGACGTCTGGGTGGGACATCTGGTTCATCCTACAGAAAATGCAGATGCAAACAAAACTTTATTTTTTTTCCCTTGCAAAATGCTTTACATTTTAAGAGGGGATTTGAAAAGATCACTACAAAAGTAAAGTTTTCAGCTTGGTCCACAAATACATCCAAGGAAATTCTGACAAGGTATAATGACTCTTGATTTAAAATAGGACTAATTGAGTCATATTCACATTTCACAACTCTAATTGAATGAATTCAACATGGACTTGATTCCTTAAGTTTTCAGTTCACTCCCAACGCTTTTCTAACATGCTAAGCTCTGAAAATAACATAAGGTTGTTTATTTGCTAGTGGTCAGGAGTGAGGACTTGACAGTTGAGACTCAGACTCACAGAATAAAAGTCCAATTAATTAACCCTGACCCTGCTGAATTCAACAAGGTCCAACAACAGGAAGTTTGTGTTGGATCTTTTTGATCTTTGTTCTATAGTAGTTGGATCCTACATACTGACATAGTTGACACTTCAATAGCTGTTGGATACTGTTGGATTTAGCAGGCTACTTAAGAAATGCTTGCAAGATGGTTAGGGTTAAATATCATTGAGATCACCTGAAATAGTAGCCTACAACTGAAGTATATACACTGTCCTTACCGACTGCATGATGGTGAACATGTTGTTTGAAGCATGAACCTTCTCCCTTATATTTTGCTGTGCCACATAATACATCCTCTGTGTTTCTGGTCTGTGGGCCATTAATTCCGCAACCGAATCTGCTTCTTTCCTGGAAAGTGCCTTTACTGCCTGCCATGGCCAACAAATTAAAAAATCATTTAGTAGTGGTAACCCACAATGTAACTCCTTTATGTATTGCACAAACAGTAGCGTAAATCCGTGTCGAAAAGTAGGGGGGAAGATTTTGATTTTTTGGGGAAATACGCCCCCCCCCCACACCGCAAAAAAAAACATCCCCTTATGTGTATACAATTTCAACATCACTTGATCATAATATTATAATAATTTGTGCAAAAAAGGAGAGAAATGTTAATACATGATGTAGAATGTTTATTAAAAAAGGTTTGAAAACAAGAATTAACCTGTTGCAAACTGCTTACCAACCAAAATGACCTGGGGCCATATTCATGAAACCTTACTAACTTAGCAGCCAACTAGGCCTTATTAGGATATTAAAATGCCTAGTAGCCAACTATGGAGTTGACAACTAAATTGTAATTCATGAAACCCTACTAAGAACCTTGCTAACTAGTTACATACTATAGGAGAATTTAGTTGCATACTTGAGTAATGCCCCAGTCACATTTGCCCTACGGCTAGGATACGGCAGCCGTAGACCCCCAAAATGGAGAGATACCTGCGGCGGCCGCAGAGGATTTGCGGGGGCCTCAGGGTGGCCTTAGGGCGTATCCCTATCTTTTACGGACCGTAGGGGTCGCCGTGAGATTATAGCGCCGCGTTATAACTTTTTTCTTTTCCAGGTTCGCCGTAGCAATTAGACATGCCGTAGGCGGTTCCACGTCGACCATATGTTAGCCGTACGGTGGCCTTGCGTTTGCCGTACGCTTGCACTAGGGTGTTATGACTTTTGTGGACCCCAAAAATATTGCGGTACCCGTACGGTCGCCGTAGGGTCTCCCTGCGGCGACCGTACGGCGACCGTGGGTCTGCCTTGCTATTTGTCAAAACCCTACGGCCGCCGCAGGGTCGCCTTGAGTCAACCGTGCGTCATCACTTCAAAGGCCGTACGGCAGCCGCAGGTTTTCTGTCTCCAAAATACGCCGTGCGGCTACCTTTACATATGTGACTGCTAGTGTATGACACCGTGGGAACGCTGCGGCGGCCCGATAATTGCTACTGGCCGTAGATATTATAGACCCTACGGCCGCCTTGGCAAATGTGACTGGGGCATAACTGGAATTGGGTGCTTTTGGGTGGAATGGGCATGGAATGTGATGACAATAGATACAATAGTGTGACAGGTGTATTAGGCTAATCCATGTCCATCACGATGAAGTTCTACCAATTCCATGATTCTTCTGGCCATGTTGTCACGTCGGTGGTCAGTGATAAAATGGTATAGTTGCTAACTAGTGACTTAGAGTTACCCTGGGTCAACACGAACTTTAGTATTAGAATGTAACTAACGCAAGTAATGTTTCATGAATACCAATTAGTTACCAACTAGGCTTAGTAAGCAACTACAGGCCTTTTTAGTAACCAACTAGGCTTAGTAAGGTTTCATGAATATGGCCCCTGTAGTATAAATGCAAAAGAAGTGTTAATGGCCTCACGTTTCGACCCTAGCAGTGTCTTTCTCAAAGGCTAAAAAAGGTTTGATTAAAATACATCCATTGATTAATACAAACTCTTAAAATGACAACACAAAAACTAAAAAAAGCTATTTAAACTCGAATATGTAAAGTTTCAAACAAAAAGAAAATAAATACTTGAAAAAATAACAAGAAACCTAAGGTCTAATATAAGATGACAGTAATGTTAAAACTTAAAAGTCAGGAACAAGCAAGGACCATTCTTATTGAGTGAAACAAACATCAGCATGAGCGAGTTCTAAATCAATGAAGTTCCACTAACGCAATCTTACCATCGTTTGCCAACAATTTCAAATGGAACGAGTTGTACGCCATTTAGCAAACGTTCCACTTGCAGTGACTTCATTGCAAACGTTTGCGCCAACGGATCGCGATATTATGTTTGCGTAAGTGGGACGCAGCCCTATTGGTCTTTGATGGGGAAAACCAATTCAGATCTTTATGAGTTATGTAGTTCTCTTGAGCGATGAGTGATTGGGCTATACTGAGAATGTGATTTGTGGAATTCTGGTTATTGTGTAGTTATGACTGGCCTAACTTGAAATAAATCAGTCACTTTAAGAGACGGCAGCGGTGCACTATAGTGCTGACGGTGAATAACTAAAAGAGCCGGCGATATGCAAATGAGGATACCTACAACTATCCGTTTATTGAAATTTCATTCTAATAAGCCAAAGCGTTTTGTAGTTACATCATTTTAAACATGCCACTTTTGTGGATGCCCGATTACTACGTACAAGGTCAACGGAAGCTGTCAACGTTGCATTTCGGGCGAACGATACGACCATTTTTTATAAATGTTGTGTCAAATTGTGTCTAAAACATCAGCCAATTAAGAAATTTATAAGGGCTCCTATCAAACAAAATGCATCGCGCGAGACTGTAAAGTGAACAATCTACGTGGGGGGGGGGGGGGTCCGCCCGATCATTGGGAATTAAAAATCAGCATTTTAACGCATCAAAACCAACTCAAAATGTTCATATAAATCCTGAATACCCTTAGGAACCATCAAAGTAATATAAGCAGAATCTTGTCTTTAAAAAAAATCCATTTCTTAGCCCCCCCCCCCCCTCCCCAAACCAGAATATTTAAGTTATTGGACAAGGGTGGAATTCCCCTGACCACAGACTGACGAAAAAAGAGCCCTCTGTTGTCAAATAGGACTCCAGTCAAAAATACCTTATTTTTGCACGCAGAATCCTTCAAATCCAAAGTATTCACGAGACTTCCTTCAAAAATTATCAAAAATTAATCAACAATTTATTCAATTCGCTTAAAATTAGAGACAGTAACTGTAGCAAACCATAGAATGACATTTTTGGGATGTTATTTAGCTGATAAAAAATTAATTAAAACATTTTTTTTCTTCATAATTAGTGGAGAGGCAAGATGAGTTTTAACTTTTGACGATTGTTTATCATTTATTTTGGGAAAAACTTGACACTTTTAGATACTAAAAAATCATGTTGAAGGAACCACAGACTTACACCATATTTTGTTATTTTCGGGGGGGGGGGAGAGGCTTGTAGAAAACAGTCATAGTTTGTCTAAAAATTAAGTTATTTTGATATTTATTATTTTATTTTAAAGAAGACAAATTTCTCTAACTTTTGGGGGACATATTCAAGGTGAAATAATATTTTTCTTTGAAATACAATAAGTTACTGTTTTTCACATATTGACTTCTAAACCGTGAACGTTCACGCACAAAGAGACGACATGTGCAGCTTAGGGCTTGTACTAGACTTTTTTGGGGCAGTAACTTTTCAACCAAAGCTTAAATTCGAAATTTTATATAGGTGAATGGATTGTTATATAATACAAGCGAAGTTACCCGAACTGAAGATCGGGTTTGGAGCCGTTGGAGTTGGGTGAATTAAGGAGGGTGGGGATGAAGGGTTGATAGAGTGGAGGTGTGTAATTGGCCAGTGTGTGACTGAAGGAGGGGTGTGTGTGTTGGTTGAAATGATGCCATGCACACACAACACGCATACACACAACACGCTGTTACACGTTACACGGCTGTTACACGTGTGAGTCATAACGGTTGTTGTATGTAAGATTTAAGAAACACCACGAAAGTGTGGCCGTTGCGGTATTTAAGCACACGGGTCAAGAATAACACAACACCTATAGCGAATACAGAGGGAGTGCGTTCGGACAACTGACGGGTCCCGAACGACGGCCGCTGCATGACAAAAAGCAGCGAATAAATGTGGAAAAGCGGCGATTCGCCCGTGACGCAAAAACGACGTCTTCGGCGGAGCCGTAAGGGCGACGACGACACCCTGTGGATTTTTCCCGACACGCAGGTACCCCTCCCGAGCCGCGGGACCCAGCGGTTCCGGAGCCTATTATGTAACAAACTTTCTAGACGGGCCTAAGGATTTCGCTCTTATTATATTAGATTCCCCACTCCTTTAAAAATTTCAGCCAAAACGTTTTTTTTTCTTCCCATTTTAACACAACCAAAAACAAACTGACAATATTTTTGCAAGGTCTCTCCCCGTCAGTTTGTTGATTAAACAGGAGTGAACCGGGCCGCCGAGTGTGTCTCGGCCGTGTGCAAGCAACTGTGGTATGACATTTCATGGACAATCAGCAATTTTACAAACTTGTACAGCACAATGAGAGAGACTCTTTAATTACTTATTTAGAATAAAACGTTGTTGTTTGTATGTGTATATGTTATACATAGGTATGACTTACAAATTGATAGGATCTGATCACCTCTGTTCACCCATCTTCAAAAGAGACAATGCCAGATGGACTCTAAGTAATTGATTGAGTGATTGATTGGTTCTTAAGTTAGGTATTTGATTCATTGATTGATGGTTGATTGATTGATTGTTGTAATCTTGAGAACGATTAGGCCTACTGAATGTTGTTTGAACATTCCCATAGGCAAATATTCATCCAAATATGTGAAATTCTATCATCCAACTAATCGTGTGCAATGACAGTTATAAAAGGCCTCTACATTTTTGCATGATTATTTTATAAATTAAACAGAGATGAAACCAACATTTTCTATAATTACAGTTTTCAACCTAAATATTTTAGCTTTCATGTTATTGTTGCAAGTTGAATACAAGTTTTTAAACTTGATTCTTTAACTGTTTGTTTTATTTGTACAAAACCAACAGCCCCTTCCAAAGGAACACAGCTACAGGTTAATTTGTGCACAATAACTGATTTAAAAATAACCCAACTGCTGCTTCAAGTACGAAAACAACAGTGCAGGGTAAAACTAAATAACCCAATCTTTGGGTAAAGAAATAACACAACACAGGGTTAAAATGGTGGTTGGGAAAAGTTTACCCAATTTTTGAGTAAAAAGGGAACATGGTCGTCACATGGGTAAACATCTTACCCATTTGTATTGTGCTAAGCTTCAACACAGGTTTGTGTTAAAAATTACACAGGAGTGGGTACTTTTAACACTTTGGATGTTGTACAATAATTTTACACAAGTGAACAACCATGTTCCCTTTTTAATCTCGAAAAGATGTAAATTTTACCAAATATTGAGCATTTATTTTTTAGAGTGTAAATAATGTCGTTAAATGAATTTGCATATATTTTTGTTTTTATTTGTCATACGTTTGAAAAAAAAAAGTTGTTAGAGTAAAAGGTTAATGGCAACACAAAACCCAATCATCTAAATAGTTATGCCTTAACCTGGACGAAACTTAGAACTGCTAGGTTCAGCTCATTGTGGCAAAAACTACTAAAATTAACGTTTGCATGCGGTCTTTGACTGTTTCAGTTGATTACTCACAATAAATACATGAGATAAAGATATGAATTAAAATGTAAGACAACAAAGCTTGGAATATTTTGTGATCGTTTATTTTGTAAAATGCTCCGGTGTTTGTATGATCATAAACAAGACATGCAGACGGACATCACAGTTGCTGTAGTTAGAAGTGGACGGACTTGTAAAAATAGAAAGTCTATAAATCAACAGACTGACCACAAAAAAAACTTTCCAAAAAATAGGCTGCTCATCAACACACTGACGTTGGCAAGAAAGAGAGAGAAAAGAACAGTCGGTGAACATGAGAGATGAGTCTCCGAACAAGCGCAGCACAAATGTCACGGCTTCAGAGTGATCACATGGTCAGCAGAGTGATTACACAGTGCGATCAAGGGCCGTGGAATTTTTTTGAAGGTGAATATAATGTTCTCAAGAGCATTCTGTGCTAAGATACCTTTTTAAAAAATCTCTTTTTAATTTTGTTCTGTCTTTGGGAAAAGATCACTTGGCAAAAAATAAGGGGGCAGGCCACGTGGTCCCCCAAAATCCTCCTTTGATAATAAATTGCAATGATTTTATTTTATTTGAAATGGTTTGTTGATAAAAACGTCGTCTTAGCCTAAGGCCAAACTGAGCAACGGACAACATTTCAGCTAAGAAGCTCTATGAAATTGGGAGTGGGAGTTATGGTCGAGCAAGGCCTGCAGAAAAAGATGGCAAGGTGCAACCGTAACCCATGGCCACGAGATAGCCCATTATACTCACACAGGTTGACGAGTCACTCAGCACATCTTGTGGTTGAGTGGAAGGCTCAATTGCGAGGAAAGCATGTGCATCAGGTTCTGTCAGTGTTAATAAGCTGGAAGACGCCATATGATATAGTTCGTTCTCCTGAAGAAAAAAATAATAATTAGCGATACAGCTTGATTGATGTAAACAATTTGATTGGGTAAACAATTGGACAAGGTAATTCTCTGGAGATTATGTACGTACTGTACTTCCCAATAGACCATTATCATGCTGCCACCATCTTGGTCATGTTCCTTGTATCCAATAACAATAATGAATGCTAATATTCATTGTACAAAAAGGAACGAGACTATTTCTCCTTCTAGCCTCGGTTTGGTTACATTGATTTGAATGGGAGAAAATCAAGATGGCCGCACCATGATAAAGGTCTATTGTGTTTTTAAAATCTTGGGATATTTTTCGTACCTCATCAGACAACAATGGGACCAGGGATCCGTCGTCATTCAAGATGTACGTCTCTGCCGTAGAACACTTGAACGAAGAAGGGTCTGAGGTTCCTACCAAGGTATGTTGGTCTGATGGCACTATTGAAGAGGTTCCTACCGATGATGTGGTCGAAGACATGTGCGAAGAAGTCATTGTGGTGGCTGACGTGGAACTAATTTCCTGAAAGGACAATGCATTATTTTTAAAATTATCACTAGGAACCTCAGTGACATTTTACCGTGCTGGTTTAGGGGGTGGGTTGTCTTGAAGTAGTTCAAAGATCGTGCAGGGCACTTTACCCCCACCCCCTCCCCCCCCCCCCAAATTTAAAAGAAAATAATAAAATAAATAACAAACATAAATTTCAATCAAATTAATGAATAAATAAATGAATCCATTATTTTGTAAATAAGCTACGGTGGCTTTGTAAGTGGTGTTTGTGAAGTCTTTTGAAATATGAAATAAACGGAGTCGTTTAACTGCACTCAAGAGAAAAAAAAAACATTAAATAATTTTTTTTAAATAAACAAACAAACTAACTAACACCCAAACAACAAACAAACACCCCATTACCCCAACAAACAAACCAACTAACCAAACAATCAACCAACCAACCATTTAACTATTATTAAACCAATCAACAACCAACCCCCCAACCAATCAATTTATCAATAAACACCACAAACATTCCAACAAACAAACACCCCAACACCCCAAACAAACAACCAATCAGACAAAAAACAAAAATAATAAATGAATAAATAAATATATAATAACAAATAATGCGGTAACTTGTCAATTGCTTTCCAACTTTGGACGTTCCTGACTGGATGACTCTCACTCCTACATACCTCACTCATCAACAATGTCATCTTTTGGCTGCTGATTGTCCAGTTGACTAAGCGTATTTCTGGGGCGCTTTCGGTTGAGTCATTTCAGGGATTTCATAGTGGGCAGAGACTGGTCATCCTCTCGGTGAGCTCCGTCTTCATCACTGCTTGATAAACTGACCAGACCCGTTTGCTTGCTACAAAGATACAGTCGAATCATGCATCTTTTAGCTTCATCGAGGAGTCTCAACGTTTTTGCTGGATCAACTGGTTGATGATTGCAGTCCCACAGATTGTCTTCAAACTCAAAATCTTCAATACGACCCTGTCTGTTTTTTCCTTTGGGAAAAAATATTGTTTTGCCTGCTCTCCTAAACTTGAGATGGCGGTGTCTTTGAGAACATGCATCCTGATAATGCCGCCGCCCATTGGAGCACGAACTTGCTTGTAGGCACGTGACTTGCAGTCATAGTTCAACCATCCCAGTTCGATTCGGCACTGCTCCTTTTCGGCATTTTTGTTTTTGGCACGCTTGTGTGGTCCCTTTTGGTTCATTAGGCCTAGGCATACTTTGTCCTTCAATCGTTCTATTATTGAAGTGCGACTTGACTCCTTTTCATGCCCATCCTTTGAAGACAAACTTGAAACTTTACGTTTGGAATAGGCAACCACTGCAATTCGATCCCCAAACTTCGGGACGTATTTAGCCAACTCCTCGTCTTGCATGACAACAACAACATTGCAGTCAATCTACATGTAAATGTACACACGAAAATATCGTAGAAAGGCAAGTGCATGTTCACCACTAACTATTAAACACTAATCATAATATATTAGCTGACATAGTAAAATAATTCACAATAATACCTTATCATCTTCCATCTTTATTATTACATCCTCTGTGATGTTTCTAGACTCCAGGAAGTCCCTTAGAGTAAGATCGCCCATTTTGGAACCTGATAATAAAACAACACAATCCTTTACTGAAAACGAAGTAAACGTTACAGACACCAAACGGGCTTAAACGGGTAGGTGTTTTAGGCCTAAAATCATGGAGGAAGAAGAGTACACTTTTTCCACGGTAACATTACAGTGCTGAATTTTGCCTACAATCCAACCTAAATGTTTTCAAGCACACTTAGTTCGTAAAGTAGCTACTAATAAGCATTGTTTGGTCGCCTGCACAATAAATGTATGGTATACACGGTATACAATACACAGATTAGTTGGGATGAATGTGTACAATGTGCGCAGCTTGAGCTTGGGGTCCACACTACAAAAGTCAGTGATCCCCCGTACCATGATGATACACCAAGGTGTATCACTTTCAATACTAGTACAAGTTCATGTGGACAACAGCTGCGGAAAGTAGTAAGCCTACCTAGGTCTTAACTTGATTGTACTTAATTGTACAGTATTGAAATTACTTACAGTTTACGTGTCCTAGATGATAGAATCCGTCATCACACCAACTTGAACCCAACACCAGCTTTCGGGAAAATCTCGGCCGTTTTTTCGTCTCGAATTTTTTTGTTCACTCTCGAATTTTTTTTTCCCCTCTCGATTTTTTTTTTCCCTCTCGAAAAATGTTTTTTTCTCTCGAAAATTTTTTTTTTCACTCTCGAATTTTGTTTTCACTCTCTAAAATGTTTTTTTCACTCTCGATTTGTTTTATCATGCCCCTTTAGGGGCTCCGTATCTACCACATATCCGACATAATTTGTTTAAACAACTTATATGGAATTCCATTTTATGATGTAATAAATTGACACATAAAAACCTGACTTGGAGTATCACTTTCATGCCGTCTCCGCGATGAGCTGACCTCCCACCGCTGAGCGCTGTGTATATACTATGTAATGTACTATTTAATATGAACAAATTCATTCATAATTCCCGCGCTAATAAACGTACATAATTACCCTTACACGTATACACGTATGGTAATATACATACGGTGTACTGTGTGTGTGCTCTTACTTTCGCTACCTTGTGGAGTCCTATAACAAAAGGGAAAGGCAATAACAATTGGTCTCCACAGGGGAATTCTAAAGGACTTTGTGTACAAATCCTATGGGAAATTGTTAAGTACTACAAGGCACGGCCGTTCCACAATAATAAAATGTGCGCGCCCTCAGTGTTCACGCTGCGTCCAATGTATTCTTATACAATAACACGCGCGGAACTTTGGCTACTCTATGTTTACGCAAGATAAAGGTCAAATTTACTATTTGCATATCTCGTTTTTCCTGAATTTTCATTGGTCGGACAAGTATTTTGAATAAAAACAATGGTAACTGTCATGAATATTGATTTATTTAACACTTTTATGGATCGCGGAGGTCAATCATGCCATGTGAGAGGGGTTGTGATACACGTGAACAGAGCAGCCTGTGTTTGTCGTTTAGCGCAAGGATGGTATGTGATTGACGAGCTAAAAACATGCATTTTCATGAAATATTGAGTTTTCCTCCAAAAAATCGCAGGACATCAGTTGAGAAGAAGCATATTTCAAGACAATCAGGATGAAACAAGGTAAAAGACAGCGGGATGTTTTATTATTTCGTTTCAACATTTTAAAACTTAGTTTTTCCACATTTTAAATTTACTTAATTGCACCGTCATTGTCCACAACAAGTGGTCTTCCAAACTTGGGTGAATGTAAAATGTTGAAAAGAAAAAGAAAATCGAGAAGTATCCCGAACTATGAGCCGTCTGAACGTGGTTGCGATGACAGACATGATTTTTTATTTGGACATGTTGGATGCTAATTATTTTAATTCTTGTTCATCTTCTCCAAATAACACAGCCTTTTCTGCAACTGCAAGACAGATCAACAACCCAACCCTGTCAGTGGTTGAATAAGCTTATGACATGTGGAGGTGAGTGACTGCATCTACATTGTACATGTACACATGCAGGCTCCCTAAATTATACTTTCAATAACTTCAAAAATTATTATCGTCATGCTGTTGAGTGCAGTATACGACCGCCACTTTTTCAATCTCTATATTAAAAAATGCAGACTATAGACTTAGTCTTAACTGATGAGGTATTATACTTGTTTTTGGTATAAAGAGTAAAAAAGTGGCGGTCGGATATTGCACACATTCCAAAACATTTTCAAGAGAATTACAGGTGACCTGTGTTCTAAAAAAACACTTTTCTTGTCGTACACATATGCCATAGTGCATGATGATGGCTCCAAACTAAAGCCAGAACTTCCTTGCCCTAATAAATATTTGTGTTATTCTTCTTTTTTATTTCTTTTTCCACAGGTGATCACTTTTGCTTGTACTTCTGGAGTAGTTGACAAGTGGTGACGTCGCATTATTGTCATCAGACGCTGTAAGTCGTCCCGCATTCCCTGTACCACACGACCTGTCCTGTTGAATTCAGTGTGTATCAGCTCTCCCCCCTGCTCGTTTAGAAGGCCAAATCCAACACCAAACCTGGTCAGCTGTTCTACAGCGTGGTTCTCAATAAGTGCATCTTGGAGTGATGCTGGATTCAGGGAAACTATCTCTGTAAGATGCCATGAAGATCTTGATACACGTATCTGCGATGAATAAAAATGTCATTACTCTCGACAGGATTTTTACTATCGGTACTTCACAACAAAAAGAAAAGGAAGTGAATATTTACCAATGCGTTTGAAGTCTTCAGGTGATAAGGCCCTGGCGTGGTTTATCGCAAAGTGTGTATCGGCAAATTTGAGGAAAATATCCTCAAATTTTGGACCCATTCAGCTGCTTCACGAATGAGTTCTTTAGACGTTGCAGTGGAATATCATCGTATGACATATTCTGGATTATTCTCTGGGGTTCACACGTTAGGTCAGAGATGACTTGAATCTGTTGGGATAGCAGACGAAAGGTAACACTTTCTCAATCCATGTTATGCACATCAAGTACTTACAATTCTTACAATAGAAATGAGTACAAAACATGTATCAACATGTATGGTATGATAAACAGCAACATGGCATACTTTGGTAGTTTTTACCTGGCAACATTTGTGAACGTGGTTACCAACAAAAGCTTTTCCGTGGTAAGCTTGCCGTTCAACATGGTGCTTCTTCAATACCACATCAAGGCTTCCAGCAACTGGACCGGCACCAATCGGTAGATCAGCCTTTTCATTGCCCTGTAACTCAAAAAGGGAAAGTATAACGATTATCAGCACAGTATGCACGTTTTTATTTTATGTCCCTTTGACTTAAATGAATACCGGAGCTACGACGGACCATGTTTTTAAATTTGGCAAATGTTTTAATTTTGTTTTTAACATTTTAAATGTGTGCAATAGGGTATATTTAAAATATGGGTATTTAAAAGGTAAACAATTTTTTTAATTATTTTTACATTATGGTCTGTCGTAGCTCCTACAATGTAGGTCTAAGGGATATGTTCAAGAGCAGCTATTTTTATTTTAACAAATATGTCATCAACTGCCATGTGAATATTTCAATAGGACTGACATGACTATAAATGTAAACATGTACAGTGTACATATTGAATGCTAAGAAAATACATGACTCGGCGAGTCGAGTTTGAAATGTACATGTTTACATGGAACTCTCTCACCAGTTGCTCAATTCGTGCCGAAGATTGAAAGCCCTGTTGGCCATCTGCTGAAACATTTGATCGGCATTTTTGAAGGTTATGTTGAAGGAGGTGAAGGGTAACTCTTCTTCAATCTGCTCAAGTTCATCTTGCTTGATGGATTTGTCACGGGCAGCCTGCTTTGACGGTTGAACTCCTGTACAACCTTCTGGTCAAAGTTAGTGGTACTTGTTTCCAGGTCATCTTCATCTGTATGCTTGACTAGCAATTCAAAAATTTTAAATCAAGCAGGTGGCATCTTGCTTCGTACATATCAAAGAGCTTCTTGTAAATTCCAAGAGATATGTGAAGGCTTGGGAGAACCACCTAAGCAAAATTGTAATGTAAACAAAAATGGAGCGTTTTAAATGCATTTTTAAAAATAAAACGGGGCCCAATTTCATGGCTCTGCTGGTTAATACCGTAAGCATAGAATCGGCGCTTACGGAAGCAGAAATTTGCGCTTAGCGTAAGCGTATTTTATTGGTTAGCAAGGAATATATGGTTATGTGCTTATGTACTTCGCGTAAATAAGGATTTCTCTTACACAGCTAGCGCAGAAATTCGGCGCTAGCTATTTAAGACCGAATCCTCGCTTATGGGATCCATGAAATGAATTATGCGCTCACCGACCTCGTAAGCGCAGAATTTGTTCTGGTAAGCAGAGCCACTTATGCCATTATATTATGCAGATCACCAGAGTAAGATATTTATTTATTGCTCCATTACACATGTAGTTCAACTTACATGGTCAATTGCAATGTCAATAATTGGCTTAGATATGATGCTATGAGAGACATCCTTGGCCCGAGCTTTCATTGAGCCATCTGCTACATATGCCGTGTGTGATTCAACAATTGACTGCAGGGTGCGTCGGGTGGCTGTTGCCCTCTCAGTGATGGGGAGTTTCATATTGTCCTTGGATGTTGTGCAATACAGACAGCAATATCGTGCTAAATGAAGAAAACATAAACAGAACATTTACAGATGTTGTAAATGTATGGTGAAAGCGACATCATGTAGTCACATGTAAATAGTAGATGTATTTGTATATAATTTATTTTTCTAACATAAACAATGTATATGTTGGGCGCGATCAGTCGATCTGCACGATAGCCCGATCGCGCTGCGCTATTGGGCGATCTATCGTTCGCGCAGCCATCGGTCGATCGCGCGCCATCGATCGATCGTGCAAGGACATGTTTGCGCCATCGCCAGATTGTGCAACGCAAGACTTGCGCGATCGGTCGATCGTAAGCAGGCGTTATATCGGTCGATCGTCACAGAGTGCGTTGCGCGTTTGATCGATCGTGCGGGAACGGATTTGAGCGATCGGTCGATCGTCTAGAAATGGTTTTGCGCGATTGGTCGATTGGGCGAAAAAGCACCATCAACCAATCGCGCAACACACGACTTGCCCGATCGGTCGATCGTGTAGAAAATTTCTGTCTTTGCGCTGTCGGTCGATTGGGAGTAAAAGTGCCATCAACCAATCGCGCAACACACGACTTGCTCGATCGACGGTCGATCCGTAGAAAATCTCGAACTTTACTCCCTCTAATTTTTTTTCCTGAGCCGTGAATTGGAAAGAAAAGGTGTTCGACTCAGCTCGTGGCACTCTTTTTTATAAGTCCATATGCCCTACTGGAACATCCGAAACGTTTCATGATAAAAATGAATGTGTAGCAACCAAGACAAATTATTTGCCTTTTCTTAAGCAAAATTTGATATTTAATCATTGTTGTTATGTAATCTTAGCAAATTGTTTCTGTTTTTTTTTCATAATAAATTCAAGTGTCTAATCACCCCAGACGTTTTTCCTAGGCAAGGAACCAGTTTATTACATTTTTGATGGATATGTATTGTATATCCAATGGCTTAACCAATTAGTGTCTTTCAATTAATATATTCATCAATGCGATTGCCTCCGCCAATCAGAGCCCGAATTAATATTCCTGTCTGGGGCCACATGTTGACGTCCTTTTTCTTTTGTTCTTGCAACATGCACGAGATCGAGGGTGAACTTCAGCTGTAATTTTCTGTAATATATTCCATCTCATGTGTTTGTTATACACGTTCCATGCCTACATACGTTCCTATAAGTCTTTCTTTATGGGATCGTAACTCTGTGTATGTAGCGACTATAGCGTGCAGCAGCTAATCGCATCGAGAAAGTGGCTTTTTGATTGTTTTTAATCAACGCCAACGGGTTTCTTGAGCATTTCGTCTCAGCGACGCCATCTTGTGTTTTTACTTCGTGACAGCACAGCGTCGCAACAGTTACCGCTGCTTCACCACCCCACGCACCAGAATACGGTTTGTGCGTTGGATGACTATGACATCAGCAGTATTTTGAACTCCATTCCGGCCGCCCCCGCCAGCCACGCCACTGCTATTTTCTCCGGGCGAGTGAGTCACCTTATCTTACGTCGTGATCAGCAATTTTTAATTTTACTCTCCTGTGTCGGGATTGCCTTCGTCATTGTTATCGACGTCGCTCAGGTTTCTTTTGCATGATCGCTTAACCCGTAGACAAGGAGCTGCTACATGCTTATCCAGCACTACTGTAGAACTGTTCTCCCGAACTTTGTTGCGCAAAGGGACACCTATCACTTGAACTGTGAAATGGTTACAATTTTTGCCATTTACTGAAACTGAGAGTGATTTGTTAACTCATATCCATTTTTGGGGGGTCATTTTTATCCCGTATGAAGTTTGATCAGATTGAAGTTGTATACTGTTCGTAATTGTTGAAGTTGATTATAAGTAAGACTAATTGCGGTGACACCATGTGGAATCTCAATTGAGTAGTAATTAGTTCTGAAAAGAACTGGGGGTACAACTCGACGTTTCGATCAGTATGCTCTGATCATCCTCAGGAGAAAGTTGATTATAACAATCTTTGTATTATAATATTTACCTCGATTCAGTATACGGTTTAAGCCAAACCAAATTAAAGTTCATAGTGTACTTAAGTGAATTACCCATGGTACCCTATTTTTAGGTGTAGTCACCCAGTAATAATATTGTGATTATTCCGTTGCAAAATTTCTTTTTTTTTTTCAACCAAAGGGTTTTATTAATCACTGCTTTTAGAAGAGATTTAATTTACCAAAATAAATTGTGTGAAATTTTTGTATTCGTGTCTGATCATTTAATTTCTTGCACGTGGATTCCACATTTAAAATGTGAGGGAGCCTTCTCATTGTTTTGTCGACCCTACGGTATTTGTTTTGTCCTTCCTTATTTTTTAGGAGGCTGTTGTAGTGATTCTAAAATACATTCCGCTTCGCCCCAACAAAATTTCCTACAAATGTATGACAAAAGCTACCTTCAAAAATCAGATTCTATAATATGATCGACCGATCACGATAAAGCCTTTCATACGCGATCGATTGATCGTGCAAGTTCTGTGTTGCGCGATTGATGGACAAACCAAAATTCTGCCCTAGAGATCGATCGATCGATCACGCAAAAGCCATCCATGCGCGATCAACTGATCGCGCGAAGCCATTCCTGCGCGATCGGTCGATCATGTCCTAATTTCCGTGCTGCGCGATTGATCGACCACCAAAATTCTGCCCTACAGATCGATCGATCGCGCAAAAGCCCTCCATGCGCGATCGGTCGATCATGTCGTAAGTTCCGTGCTGCGCGATTGATCGACCACCAAAATTCTGCCCTAGAGATCGATCGATCGATCACGCAAAAGCCATCCATGCGCGATCAACTGATCGCACAAAACTATTTCTGCACCATCGACTGATCGCGCGAAGCCATTACTGCGTGACCGATCGATCGTGCATACTTACGCATGCACGATTGACCGATTGCTCAAATCCGTTCCCGCACGATCGATCAAACGCGCAACGCGCTCTGTGACGATCGACCGATAACGCCCTTAACTTCCCGATCGACCGATCGTGCTAACCCGTTGCTGCACGATCGCGCGATCGCGCAAGTCTTGCGTTGCACAATCTGGCGATGGCACAAACATGTCCTTGCACGATCGATCGATGGCTGCGCGATCAACCGATGGCTGCGCGAACGATAGGTCGCCCAATAGCGCAGCGCGATCGGGCTATCGCGCAGATCGACCGATCGCGCCCAACATATATATTGTAAAAGCAAATGTATAAATTAACTTGTCATACATTTGTATGCCTTACCATTGCAGCTGCATATACCGTACATCTTGGTTAACAGCTCATAGTCTCCAAAAAGGAAAAGTCTCAGTGTTTTTTGTCCCTGTAAAAGACAAAACAGAATAAACAAAACATTCAATATAACTCTAAAATGAGTGCAATATTTATGATATGTGTGTTACATATTTTTTAAATCAAGAATTTACCTCCACTTTTGGCCAGCAAGTTCTGATACTTGGTCCATGATGGGTGGCAAAACTGTCTGAAGGTTCACAATTGAATCGTTGGCTTCGAAACAAGCGAACACAACAGTATTTTGCAATGAATTTGGATGACGAGTATTCACTATTTGGAAGGACATTTTGAAGGATTTCCCACCCTTGTCTCCTCCAATTTTGATCCACACTTCCTCCTTTGGGATCACACCGTCATGCCAGGTCAGAGAGCCATACCTGTAAACAAAATATTGATGGAGGGTGTGGTAGATTACAAAGTATTTCATGTACAGTATAATGCATTATACATACATGTACAATGTACATTACATGGTACTAATAATTTACAAGTCATGTCTGTCCAGATAGTCCAGGATCATTGAGGGTAGATTCTTGACAGTCACATAGGGTACTTCTCGTGACTCCACACCATTATGTCCATAGGCTTTATCTGAATTGAAGATGGGTGGAACAAGACTTCCCGTGAGGTTGTCATTATGAGTACATTTTGTAGCTTTCGCATAGCTCTCTCTGATGAAAATGTAACCCCAATGCTGCCAAGATACCTGTAAATTAAGATAACACCTTGGCATGATACATTGTTTGTGCATTAGTGTTTAAATTGCACAGCATTGGGGAGCGTTGAATCTTCTAGGCGAACCGAGCGTGATAACCACCTTAGCACCCTTCTCGGGGAATCGGCAGACCCCCGGTCCCTCCTTTACTTTCCCGCACCGTAAGCAACTATCGAATAGGGGAGAGACATGCCGGCCCCCAAACCGTTGCTGCTCCCGCAGCTGCCATGTCCCTGAATTAGGTCTGTTCTAGGGCTTCGAACCGGTGCGTCCCAGCTCTGGAAGTCCAACGTGATATTTTTTTATTTTCATTTGGTTTTGTAATAAGTAAGACTAATTGCGGTGACACCATGTGAAATTCTCAATTGAGTAGTAATTAGTGCACCCCACTAAATAGTGAGGAATTCATGCGCTGAGCTGTTTACCATAAAGTGTAAACCCACAAATTTTTCTGAAAAACAAAGATTTGAGGCCAATTCATTTGATGGATTGTGTAAAAATGGCCCACTATCATAACCTGGGATCCTTGAATTCCAACCGTGAGTATTTTGGATACACTAGGCCCTGAAAAAGTGATCCTGATTTGATTTCAAGCGGAGGCCTTTTTCCAAAATGGCTGCTTTTCAGTGTGGACGTTTTCACTACTGTAGAGGGTTGAATTCAATCAAAATGCTGTATGTTAATAAGGGACACAACGTTAAGTGACATGGTTTGTGAGTGAGTCAATTTTAAAATAAAATAATAGTAATTAAAGCTATTATTTATATATTTTTTCAAAACTAATTTCTGCAGAAAGTTAGTCAGAGGTAATGACCAGGCATTGGAGAGCGTTGAATCTTCTAGGCGAACCCAGCGTGATAACCACCTTAGCACCCTTCTGGGGGAATCGGCAGACCCCCGGTCCCTCCTTTACTTTCCCGCACCGTAACCAACTATCGAATATAGGGGAGACACATGGCGGCCCCCAAACCGTTGCTGCTCCCGCAGCTGCCATGTCCCTGAATTAGGTCTGTTCTAGGGTTTCGAACCGGTGCGTCCCAGCTCTGGAAGTCCCGCGATGGACACTTCCATTGGTCCGGCCAACGTGCTGCGCCATCTGGACCATGTTGGTATTAGATAGGTTAAAATAAACCTACTTAAATAAAGGGTTTGAAATGTATTGCTACACAATAAAAGGAAAAAAAAAACGCAGGCAGGATTCGAACCGGGAACGCCTGTATGGATGTCAAGCGTCTAATCCATTACACCACCACTTCACCTGACTGTTTGCTATGAAAGAAGATTCATCATCATTTGATGTGATGGAAAGATAACGGGAATGCTCATTGATTTTGTAGTCCAACGTGATAATTTTTTATTTTCATTTGGTTTTGTAATAAGTAAGACTAATTGCGGTGACACCATGTGAAATTCTCAATTGAGTAGTAATTAGTGCACCCCACTAAATAGTGAGGAATTCATGCGCTGAGCTGTTTACCATAAAGTGTAAACCCACAAATTTTTCTGAAAAACAAAGATTTGAGGCCAATTCATTTGATGGATTGTGTAAAAATGGCCCACTATCATAACCTGGGATCCTTGAATTCCAACCTTGAGTATTTTGGATACACTAGGCCCTGAAAAAGTGGTCCTGATTTGATTTCAAGCGGAGGCCTTTTTCCAAAATGGCTGCTTTTCAGTGTGGACGTTTTCACTACTGTAGAGGGTTGAATTCAATCAAAATGCTGTATGTTAATAAGGGACACAACGTTAAGTGACATGGTTTGTGAGTGAGTCAATTTTAAAATAAAATAATAGTAATTAAAGCTATTATTTATATATTTTTTCAAAACTAATTTCTGCAGAAAGTTAGTCAGAGGTAATGACCAGGCATTGGGGAGCGTTGAATCTTCTAGGCGAACCCAGCGTGATAACCACCTTAGCACCCTTCTTGGGGAATCGGCAGACCCCCCGGGTCCTCCTTTACTTTCCCGCACCGTAACCAACTATCGAATAGGGAGAGACATGGCGGCCCCAAACCGTTGCTGCCTGCCGCAGCTGCCATGTCCCTGAATTAGGTCTGTTCTAGGGCTTCGAACCGGTGCGTCCCAGCTCTGGAAGTCCCGCGATTGACACTTCCAGTGGTCCGGCCAACGTACTGCGCCATCTGGACCATGTTGGTATTAGATAGGTTAAATTAAACCTACTTAAATAAAGGGTTTGAAATGTATTGCTACACAATAAAAGGGAAAAAACGCAGGTGGGATTCGAACCGGGATCGCCTGTACGGATGTCAAGCGTCTAATCCATTAGAGCACCACTTCACCTGCCTGTTTGCTATGAAAGAAGATTCATCATCATTTGAGGTGATGGAAAGATAACGGGAATGCTCATTGATTTTGAAGTCCAACGTGATATTTTTTTATTTTCATTTGGTTTTGTAATAAGTAAGACTAATTGCGGTGACACCATGTGAAATTCTCAATTGAGTAGTAATTAGTGCACCCCACTAAATAGTGAGGAATTCATACGCTGAGCTGTTTACCATAAAGTGTAAACCCACAAATTTTTCTGACAAAGATTTGAGGCCCATTCATTTGATGGATTGTGTAGAAATGGCCCACTATCATAACCTCGGATCCTTGAATTCCAACCGTGATTATTTTGGATACACTAGGCCCTGAAAAAGAGGTCCTGATTTGATTTCAAGCGGAGGCCTTTTTCCAAAATGGCTGCTTTTCAGTGTGGACGTTTTCACTACTCTAGAGGATTGAATTCAATCAAAAAGCTGTATGTTAATAAGGGACACAACGTTAAGTGACATGGTTTGTGAGTGAGTCAATTTTAAAATAAAATAATAGTAATTAAAGCTATAATTTATATATTTTTTCAAAACTAATTTCTGCAGAAAGTTAGTCAGAGGTAATGACCAGGCATTGGGGAGCGTTGAATCTTCTAGGCGAACCCAGCGTGATAACTACCTTAGCACCCTTCTGGGGGAATCGGCAGGACCCCCGGTCCCTCCTTTACTTTCCCGCACCGTAACCAACTATCGAATAGAGGAGAGACATGGCGGCCCCCAAACCGTTGCTGCTGCCGCAGCTGCCATGTCCCTGAATTAGGTCTGTTCTAGGGCTTCGAACCGGTGCGTCCCAGCTCTGGAAGTCCCGCGATTGACACTTCCAGTGGTCCGGCCAACGTACTGCGCCATCTGGACCATGTTGGTATTAGATAGGTTAAATTAAACCTACTTAAATAAAGGGTTTGAAATGTATTGCTACACAATAAAAGGGAAAAAACGCAGGTGGGATTCGAACTGGGATCGCCTGTACGGATGTCAAGCGTCTAATCCATTAGACCACCACTTCACCTCATGCCTGTTTGCTATGAAAGAAGATTCATCATCATTTGAGGTGATGGAAAGATAACGGGAATGCTCATTGATTTTGAAGTCCAACGTGATATTTTTTTATTTTCATTTGGTTTTGTAATAAGTAAGACTAATTGCGGTGACACCATGTGAAATTCTCAATTGAGTAGTAATTAGTGCACCCCACTAAATAGTGAGGAATTCATACGCTGAGCTGTTTACCATAAAGTGTAAACCCACAAATTTTTCTGACAAAGATTTGAGGCCCATTCATTTGATGGATTGTGTAAAAATGGCCCACTATCATAACCTCGGATCCTTGAATTCCAACCGTGATTATTTTGGATACACTAGGCCCTGAAAAAGTGGTCCTGATTTGATTTCAAGCGGAGGCCTTTTTCCAAAATGGCTGCTTTTCAGTGTGGACGTTTTCACTACTGTAGAGGGTGGAATTCAATCAAAAAGCTGTATGTTAATAAGGGACACAACGTTAAGTGACATGGTTTGTGAGTGAGTCAATTTTAAAATAAAATAATAGTAATTAAAGCTATTATTTATATATTTTTTCAAAACTAATTTCTGCAGAAAGTTAGTCAGAGGTAATGACCAGGCATTGGGGAGCGTTGAATCTTCTAGGCGAACCCAGCGTGATAACCACCTTAGCACCCTTCTTGGGGAATCGGCAGACCCCCGGTCCCTCCTTTACTTTCCCGCACCGTAACCAACTATCGAATAGGGGAGAGACATGGCGGCCCCTCAAAACCGTTGCTGCTGCCGCAGCTGCCATGTCCCTGAATTAGGTTCGTTCTAGGGTCGAACCGGTGCGTCCCAGCTCTGGAAGTCCCGCGATTGACACTTCCAGTGGTCCGGCCAACGTACTGCGCCATCTGGACCATGTTGGTATTAGATAGGTTAAATTAAACCTACTTAAATAAAGGGTTTGAAATGTATTGCTACACAATAAAAGGGAAAAAACGCAGGTGGGATTCGAACTGGGATCGCCTGTACGGATGTCAAGCGTCTAATCCATTAGACCACCACTTCACCTCATGCCTGTTTGCTATGAAAGAAGATTCATCATCATTTGAGGTGATGGAAAGATAACGGGAATGCTCATTGATTTTGAAGTCCAACGTGATATTTTTTTATTTTCATTTGGTTTTGTAATAAGTAAGACTAATTGCGGTGACACCATGTGAAATTCTCAATTGAGTAGTAATTAGTGCACCCCACTAAATAGTGAGGAATTCATGCGCTGAGCTGTTTACCATAAAGTGTAAACCCACAAATTTTTCTGAAAAACAAAGATTTGAGGCCAATTCATTTGATGGATTGTGTAAAAATGGCCCACTATCATAACCTGGTATCCTTTAATTCCAACCGTGAGTATTTTGGATACACTAGGCCCTGAAAAAGTGGTCCTGATTTGATTTCAAGCGGAGGCCTTTTTCCAAAATGGCTGCTTTTCAGTGTGGACGTTTTCACTACTCTAGAGGATTGAATTCAATCAAAAAGCTGTATGTTAATAAGGGACACAACGTTAAGTGACATGGTTTGTGAGTGAGTCAATTTTAAAATAAAATAATAGTAATTAAAGCTATAATTTATATATTTTTTCAAAACTAATTTCTGCAGAAAGTTAGTCAGAGGTAATGACCAGGCATTGGGGAGCGTTGAATCTTCTAGGCGAACCCAGCGTGATAACCACCTTAGCACCCTTCTTGGGGAATCGGCAGATCCCCGGTCCCTCCTTTACTTTCCCGCACCGTAACCAACTATCGAATAGGGGAGAGACATGGCGGCCCCCAAACCGTTGCTGCTGCCGCAGCTGCCATGTCCCTGAATTAGGTCTGTTCTAGGGCTTCGAACCGGTGCGTCCCAGCTCTGGAAGTCCCGCGATTGACACTTCCAGTGGTCCGGCCAACGTACTGCGCCATCTGGACCATGTTGGTATTAGATAGGTTAAATTAAACCTACTTAAATAAAGGGTTTGAAATGTATTGCTACACAATAAAAGGGAAAAAACGCAGGTGGGATTCGAACCGGGATCGCCTGTACGGATGTCAAGCGTCTAATCCATTAGACCACCACTTCACCTGCCTGTTTGCTATGAAAGAAGATTCATCATCATTTGAGGTGATGGAAAGATAACGGGAATGCTCATTGATTTTGAAGTCCAACGTGATATTTTTTTATTTTCATTTGGTTTTGTAATAAGTAAGACTAATTGTGGTGACACCATGTGAAATATAGTAATTTGCGCACCCCACTAAATAGTGAGGAATTCATGCGCTGAGCTGTTTACCATAAAGTGTACACCCACAAATTTTTCTGAAAAACAAAGATTTGAGGCCAATTCATTTGATGGATTGTGTAAAAATGGCCCACTATCATAACCTGGTATCCTTTAATTCCAACCGTGAGTATTTTTGGACACACTAGTCCCTGAAAAGTGGTCCTGATTTTATTTCAAGCGGAGGCCTTTTTTCCCAAAAATGGCTGCTTTTCAGTGTGGTCGTTTTCACTACTTCTAGAGGGTTGAATTCAATCAAAAGCTGTATGTTAATAAGGGACACAACGTTAAGTGACATGGTTTGTGAGTGAGTCAATTTTAAAATAAAATAATAGTAATTAAAGCTATAATTTATATATTTTCAAAACCAATTTCTGCAGAAAGTTAGTCAGAGGTAATGACCAGGCATTGGGGAGCGTTGAATCTTCTAGGCGAACCCAGCGTGATAACCACCATTAGCACCCTTCTTGGGGAATCGGCAGATCCCTCGGTCCCTCCTTTACTTTCCCGCACCGTAACCAACTATCGAATAGGGGGAGACATGGCGGCCCCAAACCGTTGCTGCCGCAGCTGCCATGTCCCTGAATTAGGTCTGTTCTAGGGCTTCGAACCGGTGCGTCCCAGCTCTGGAAGTCCCGCGATTGACACTTCCAGTGGTCCGGCCAACGTACTGCGCCATCTGGACCATGTTGGTATTAGATAGGTTAAATTAAACCTACTTAAATAAAGGGTTTGAAATGTATTGCTACACAATAAAAGGGAAAAAACGCAGGTGGGATTCGAACCGGGATCGCCTGTACGGATGTCAAGCGTCTAATCCATTAGACCACCACTTCACCTGCCTGTTTGCTATGAAAGAAGATTCATCATCATTTGAGGTGATGGAAAGATAACGGGAATGCTCATTGATTTTGAAGTCCAACGTGATATTTTTTTATTTTCATTTGGTTTTGTAATAAGTAAGACTAATTGCGGTGACACCATGTGAAATTCTCAATTGAGTAGTAATTAGTGCACCCCACTAAATAGTGAGGAATTCATGCGCTGAGCTGTTTACCATAAAGTGTAAACCCACAAATTTTTCTGAAAAACAAAGATTTGAGGCCAATTCATTTGATGGATTGTGTAAAAATGGCCCACTATCATAACCTGGTATCCTTTAATTCCAACCGTGAGTATTTTGGATACACTAGGCCCTGAAAAAGTGGTCCTGATTTTATTTCAAGCGGAGGCCTTTTTCCAAAATGGCTGCTTTTCAGTGTGGTCGTTTTCACTACTCTAGAGGGTTGAATTCAATCAAAAAGCTGTATGTTAATAAGGGACACAACGTTAAGTGACATGGTTTGTGAGTGAGTCAATTTTAAAATAAAATAATAGTAATTAAAGCTATTATTTATATATTTTTTCAAAACTAATTTCTGCAGAAAGTTAGTCAGAGGTAATGACCAGGCATTGGGGAGCGTTGAATCTTCTAGGCGAACCCAGCGTGATAACCACCTTAGCACCCTTCTGGGGGAATCGGCAGACCCCCGGTCCCTCCTTTACTTTCCCGCACCGTAACCAACTATCGAATAGGGGAGAGACATGGCGGCCCCCAAACCGTTGCTGCTGCCGCAGCTGCCATGTCCCTGAATTAGGTCTGTTCTAGGGCTTCGAACCGGTGCGTCCCAGCTCTGGAAGTCCCGCGATTGACACTTCCAGTGGTCCGGCCAACGTACTGCGCCATCTGGACCATGTTGGTATTAGATAGGTTAAATTAAACCTACTTAAATAAAGGGTTTGAAATGTATTGCTACACAATAAAAGGGAAAAAACACAGGTGGGATTCGAACCGGGATCGCCTGTACGGATGTCAAGCGTCTAATCCATTAGACCACCACTTCACCTGCCTGTTTGCTATGAAAGAAGATTCATCATCATTTGAGGTGATGGAAAGATAACGGGAATGCTCATTGATTTTGAAGTCCAACGTGATATTTTTTTATTTTCATTTGGTTTTGTAATAAGTAAGACTAATTGCGGTGACACCATGTGACTGTAAGTGTACGTGTACGTGTACGGACGAAACTTTCACCCAATCGTTGCGTTGTACACGCAACAGGTACCGTGCATGTTAACAAGGGAAACATAAGCAATAGAGTCAAGACACCACGCAATATGCCAGCGGGTACCGAATGACGCCCTCTGTTGGCAATTCGCCGCATTGTGCAAGATCTACCCACATAATTTCAAACAAAAAGGACACATTACTCATTAGCTAACCTCATGGGCGTCAACAGGTGGGGGACGGGGGGACATGTCCCCCCACTTTTGAAAGTGGGGGGGATATCATATCGTTTGTCCCCCCACTTTTCAGAACAATAATTTAAAAAAATGGCAGGCATATGTTCGATTTTTTGTATCAATTGCTGACTCAAATAGAATCAAACTCGATATTAGTGAAAACAGCCATTTTTCGACTCATTATCAAATGTAGAGCTTCAGTTTTGGTGAAAGACAACATTCATCAGTTTAACATTGAGATGACTCAGATGAGCATGTGAAATACTAACACAAATGTTGGGACAGGCAAAAAGTAGATATAATCTGAATTATTCGTGGAATTATAATAGAACTAGGACCTTTAATTCAGGAGCGGATGATCGCGGATCCAGGGGTGGGGGGGTCAGTTTTTTGTAGCATGATTAGTTTGAACAAATAGTATAAATTTCAATATTTTTTCTTCAAGAAATATACAATTATTTAACAAAATATAGCACCATTTAGCACCTAAGCACCCTTAATTATGCAAACAATCTCTAAGGGCAAGGGGACACCCCCTCCCCTTAGATAACTCCCCAGGACACAGATCACTAATTGGGGCTCATGTCCCCCCACTTTTCATAAGCTGTTGACGCCCATGGCTAACCTTGATAGCTTCATCAACAGCTCGGGAGCCCCTGTTGACGATTAAACGTGCGAGGTCATCTTTTCCAGCACATTTCTGTTGCTCTGCAAATGTCAACAATTGTAGACGTGTTTGTAGATTCTTTTGCACCACAAGTTGGGAAACGTCGAACAGTGTCAGCCTTGGCTTCCGTTTGCCACCACCGACACCAGAACTTCGGCCGCCGCCGGAGCCTTCGGCAACATGCGCAGTTGTCGATGTTGGAGGGGCGTGAGCAACAGCTAAGGAGGCTGCCTCTGTAGGGGGCGGGACGACGACGTCAGGTCGGGATGGCCGGTAGACTGTAAATACTGTTGGTCACTTTTGGTGACGTACTTCCACGCACTGTAGTAGTTATGATGAAGGGATGAAAAATGAACAGAAACGGCATAATGATTCGCCAAAAAGTTTCGGACTCTGAGCCAGCGCTGTACCTTGTCCAACTTGACGCCCATGTGGTAATGCAGTCCACCGTCTCTGTGAAACTCTTGTGAGCATACCCACATCATCACCCGCGCAGTTCCGCACGCTTCAAAGGCGGCGAGGACCTTTTCCGCGAAAGCGTTACGTGACGGAACAACGTCTGCAGAAGCTCGGCTGTATGTCATGAGATACACCTGACGTACCCTTCGTACGTTTAGTTGGGACATGACGACGGTAGTACAGTACAAACATCCGGACAAACCACAAACCATGAAATGCCGCTCACTGTTAGTCCTTGCCAAGTATATATAGGCAGGACGTGACCCAGCGTTTTCTTTCACACTAAGGAGCTATTGTCAATAGTGTACAAAACGGTTAACCCACCCCCAACCCCCAGACCCCCCCCCCAAACTGAAATCGCAGCAAGCTATCTGGGCAAGCGGTTAAGTTGGTTGACCGATACAGATAAAGAATTTAGATGTAACTATAAATTCCTTTCTATGCCCTATGTGGTTGACCGACGGACTTAACCATCCACTTTGGCGTGTTACATAACTTAATCCATTCACACAGCACCTGCCAAACCCAGCTTGCTACCCAGGCAACAATTAATTCCATCTGCCCACTCGCTTTTGGAGCATTCCAGGAACTTTGTTCGTTCTCTAGGCATCTATCCAAATGCGCACAGGTGTAGAAACCTCTTTAGAGTCGCATCACGTGACTTGCGAAACAATCCAGTTAACCCTTTCACTCCCATTGAGCCAAATTGGCACAAATATGTTAATACCCTCCCGTACCACGGTGCCAATTTGGCACGAACATTTTCAACCCTTCGCTACCGATGTGCCATTTGGAACAATTCAACCGCAAAGGTTTCTAAAAGCATAATAGCCCCCTCAGTTGAGCACACCTTTCTGATTGGTAGCTCGATGCCGCGGCACGAGCGCATCTTTTGATGCATTATATTTGAGAGCGTGGGGTACGCGCTGTTCATTTTTCCTGCGCATCTCCGGTGGTGGGTACTGTGGATGCAAGTCGACAAACACATGAGTATCATGGAAGATGAGGAATTATTGCACGAATTGTTAGCGGATAGTGACTCCGAAATGTCGTCCGAAACTAGCGACGCAGTCACCGAGACAGACGACAGTGAAGACGACAGTGAAGACGACTGTGTACCCGAGTTCTCGGCAAAGTCAAAGAAGCCGAAAAAGGCAAAGCCCGATTTTCGACGTGGATGGAGTGAAGCTGGACCAACGTGGCGTCAAAATGCACCCGTATACACAGGTAGGCAACCTACATGTACTAAATGATCATGAACACATTGATTCATTAGTTGGCAAGAATTGAGAAGTTGACCATTGCTCCCCCCCCTTTATATTGCTTGCATCTTTTTCTAAGGCTAAAGCGAAATGAAAAGTTTCACACAGAATCAATGTCATGCCATATTTTTTCGGAAATGAAACATCTGATGTTGAATTGGTAAAATAAGCAAAACAATGCGGAAGAAAATACAAAGGTGTCACTTGACATTAAAATACGGTCACACTAATTCATGGGCGGAGATCCCGGGGGTGATGAGGATATATTATCCCCCACTTTTTGTCCAGGGAGGATGACCCATAGAATCATTCCCCCCCCCCCCCCAAATTTGCATGTTTAGAGCTGCACATGTAGCAATGATATGCGTTTTTGAAGAGCGCCCTCAAGTGTTCAGTAATTCTCCCCACTTATCAAAATATTCTCAAGGGTGAATTGTTTTGGAGGTTCACTTTTTGGTCGTAATTCTGGGGGTAAAATGCTTGATCATCGCCCCCCACATTTGGACACAAATCTCCGCCACTGCAGTAATTACTGCCAGGAAATGGGGCAAAGTGGTCATGGGTCAAAGTGGCGATGGAAACTGAAATACTGTCACTGAATAGCGCCCTCGCATGTTTTTGTTGTCTATCACAGGACACCCAGGAGCAACTCGTGTTCAAGAATGGAGAGATTTCACACCAATGCAGATCTTCCAGCTGTTTTTCTCGCAAGCAGTGTGGAGTTGATAGTGAGTGAAACCAATCGTTATGCTGAACAGAGTCTATCGGAGAAATCAACCAGCCACCAAAGTCAGTGGACTCCAACAACTATTCCGGAAATGATGGCCTTCGTAGCGCTGCTGATGTGCATGGGTATAAACAGGCGGCCTCAGTACAATATGTACTGGAGCAAATGGGACATACTACACAGTGCCATCTATCCAGCAACCATGTCTCGCAACCGATTTCAGGCAATCCTGAATTTCTTCCATCTGGCCAACAACGAAGAAGCTCGAAAAAGTAAGGACAGCTCTCCTGACAAGCTGGTCAAGGTTCGCAAATTCATTCAGATGATAGTACCCTCTTTTCTTTGTCATTACAAACCTGGCCAAAACCTTTCTCCAGACGAAACTATTATAAAATTCAAGGGAAGACTATTGTTCAAACAGTATATGCCAAAAAAGCCCACCAAATGGGGCATCAAATGTTTCTCTCTGAACGAGTCTGACACGGGGTACACGTGCATGGCAGATTTACACAGGGTCACAATCACAGCCAGCAACAACTGCAGACTCGGAGAGACAAAGTGAAGCAGACCATCCCGCTAGAGTACCTGTACCCGGCCAAGTTGTCTTGGAACTTTTGAACGGATTGGACAATCGGGGTCATTGCATCTTTGCAGACAATTGGTACACCAGCCCTGCTCTTGTCAACAAGTTGACACAGCGTGGATTTGGCTTTTGCGGAACTGTGCGGTACACCACTCAAGGAGTTTCCAATTTTGCTAACCCAAAGAAGTTTCCCATGGCTAAAGGACAGAATCCTCGCTTTTATGAAAAGTCCGGACAATTGTGTGTTACCTGGCAGGACAAGAAGCGTGTGACACTCTTGTCAAACTATGGGGACTGTAGTGTTACAAGTAAGCAAATTCGTTGTAAGAAGAGTCCCACAGGTTACCGTGACATTAGCAAACCCAATGGTGTCATTGAGTACAACAAGCACATGGGAGGAACTGATCTTGCAGGACAGCAATGCGTGTACTATGCACATGCACACAGATCGGTCAAGTGGTGGAAAAGGGTATTTTTGGCCATTCTAGACATGTGTACTAAATGCCAGAATACTGTATAATAGCATTCACACAAACCGCACACTGTCAAATCTGGACTTTAGGATGTATTTGATCCAAGGTCTGCTGTTGACCTGGAAAAACGGCCCTGTCACACATGTCCAAATGAGCAATCCATGTGTTTCAGAAGGTGCACAACATTTCCCTGGCAAAAATGTAACTGGGAAGAAGCGCGACTGCATTGTTTGTAGCACAAAAGCTCAGAGAAGGCAAACCCGCACGATTTGCAAACAGTGTGATAAGCCCATGTGTGTCATTGGGTGTTTTGAGAAATTTCACTCCCCTTGAATTCATTGAATTTCCCTGGTCACACGTGTCTAAAGCTGAGAAATTAGGAAAGAATTCCATATCTCGAAGTTAATGAAAACAGAAACCTTGTATTATCAGGAATGAGAACCAAGTACATTACTTGGGACCTGTTGTAGTATCCAGATTTGACTTGACAAGGTAAAATACTGCTAATCTCGAGAGTTATTGGTCACACTAAATACTATTACAACTTATTTAATGCAACCGAAACAATCCTACTCCGAGCGTTTCCCGGTTCAATGTTGTGTGGAAGGTCGGCGCGCGATGGTCGTGGGGGGGGGGTGGTGTCACAAAAGCATTTCTATTTGGGCAAAGGGAGAATGTTCCATAATTTATTGTCAACCGAGTGGAAAAAAAAAAGATAATTTACACATTTTTCCAATTGCATGTAGTTTTTGAAAGTTTGTTGTACTTGTGGGAAAGAATTCCATATCTCACCGCCACCTTAGACCTCGTGTAAAGTCTATGGGCCATGACAGAAAATGTCCAAGTATTTTCTTATAAAAACTTGAAATTGTCTCACTCCTGATTTGGCGTTTCTTCAGATTTACACTTCTTGGTAGTTGTCAAGTAATATTAAGGACAACAAAGTGGCAGTGAGATATGGAATTCTTTCCGTAATTGTTAGCTGTAGTGTTTCAAGTATACTTCCTTTCACAGTGGAAATGTTGCTTTATACATTGCATACACTCCAAGGCTGGAGCACTAGACCAATGCAAACTGTAGAGGGCAGTATGCAAGGACATTGACCAATTTAGGTGTGGTATTGAGCTGGTAGTGTCTGTTTGTACTATGGTACTGAGGGGTGCACAAGACAGAAATGGTGTGGTACTGAAAGGGTTAAACTAGGACACCGATTCCATGCCCTGTTCCAAGTCTGCTCTGATCGTGATGATACTGTCACACCACGGCTGATTTTAGTGCCATACTTAACATTGTTAACATTTTGTACAGATTTAACTATATATTAATAAAATATAAATTCCTATCCTAAAATATTTTCATGTATAAAATGTACAAAATCATTTAATTTAATCTACAGCCAGTTCACATACGTCAAGTGCCACATGATATGGAAAAACAACCAAGTACAACTAAATGTGAAAGTAAAACACCAACTATGCCACCCAACAAGGCACTGGCCATGATGCGCGACTGCCATTTAGCATGGGACCAGATGCGCAAACTTAGACGGTATGAAAAATTCATTTTAAATTGACATGAACAATTTTTTTAAATCATATTTATACAGTGTGTCTAAAAAAAAATGCAAACAAAATTTTACGGAATGCCAGACGTAGAATGAGTAACCAACATAGATAATATAGGTATGGTGTGAAAGATACACCTTTCCACTTTAAAATGAGACATCAAACGTCCAAATCTGAATTTTTTTAACAGAGTTATGAGTACTTTTCCAAGAGAGGTCAAATTGACGATGGGTTTTTAAATGCAGTGATAATCGATTTTGTTTAGATCCCTTCCCACTCAACATACCCTCCCTCTCGCTCGATACACAGGCGACATCGTCTCTCCATGTCTCCCATCGCTCTCCTAACAACATCTGGAGTCTGCTGCAGGACGTCAATCTCAGCTGTTATTCTGTCACGGAGTGTCTGCAGGTCCGGAGGGGAGTCGTGTACACCTTGGATTTCAAGTATCCCCAGAGGTAGAAATCCCCAGTAGACGATGAGCCGGAGCGCCGTCTTGAGCCCACCACAGGCGCCTAAACACACCTCGCTAAACACTATCCGTCCTCATGCTAAAAATGTTTAGCATGTAAACATGTTTACAAACTGATAGCAAGAAAGTGTTTAGAAATGTGTTTACTCGCTAAACACATTTTTGTAGGCCAAGCAATTATCCACACAGAGGCAATTAGGCTACCTTTGTCCCAATGCCTAAAATTGAAAACTTGGTCCCATCGTCAATTTGACCTCTCTTGGAAAAGTACTCATAACTCTGTCAAACATCAGATTTGGACGTTTGATGTCTCATTTTAAAGTGGAAAGGTGTATCTTTCAAACCATACCTATATTATCTATGCTGGTTACTCATTCTACGTCTGGCATTCCGTTAAATATTGTTTGCATTTTTTTGAGACACACTGTATATACATATAATATGGATCAAACTCAATGGAGTCAATTATTCTACACTTTATGTACATTTTATACAGGTACTTTGCTACTCCAGTCATCACTTCTGAGAGATCTATGCGCTTACAACAGAATAAACTTCTCAAGGACTATATTGAAGGGGAAATGGTCCCTCTGAAATGTCCAAGTGCCAAGGCCGATGCTGTCAATGGCTACATAATGAAAGATGTGCCTTTTGTCAAAGTAAATGACCTTTGTGCAATGATACTGGACTATTTGGACCGACTTGACCAGTAAGTTTGTACTTGTTCATATCAGTACATTTCTAGTTTTATTCTTTTGACAAAACAAAATATTCGAAATATTGCACTGGTTATTAACTTGATTTGTTTTTCTCTTTGGAACTAGTTCCCTCACGTGGCATGATGGTGTAATACCCAGTGATGAGATACGGGTCAAATTGGGTGGTGACAAAGGTGGATCATCTTTTAAAATGGCCTTCCAGATAGTCAATGTGACACATCCCAATAGCCTCAAAAACACGGGCGTGTTTGCATGTTTTAATGCAGATGACAGCTATTACAACCTCCAGAAAACCCTTCCACAAGACATTGTCATTACGAGTAGCAAATTATTATCAATGGCCATTTACCAAGTTTAATTATGACATGGTGTAGTATAATACTTTATTTATTTATTGCAGTGGACATGTATTTCGCTTTTTGAGCTTCGGAGATCACGCCTTCCTTACAAAGTTGTATGGAATCTGTAGTTCTAATGGTATGTATTGCACTTTTCCCTTGGTCAGTCAATATGTTCATAACAAAATAACCTTAAATACAAAAACTTTAGTATTGCACTTTACCTTTGGCCAGAATATATTAACATGTAGACGTATAAACAGTCATAAACAATATCAAGTTATCAAAATATGTTTCTCTTTTTACTTGCAGCATCGTGCTGCATTTACTGCAGAATAAGCAAGTCTGATATGCAAAACCCACTGTGTGAGAGGGAACATGCCTTCAAAAGATCGTTGCGGTCCATCAATGAGCAGTACCATCTATTTGTTGATGATGGGGAGAAACGAAACAAGGCCAAGGATGTTTCCTACAGTGTTGTTAGTAGGCCCATGCTCCCAGTTGAAATTGACAATGTAAGTTTCAATAGTTTCTATTAAGGTGTGCAAATTATTCCAGTAAAAAATACTTCTATAGAACATTTACATGTGTAAATGATTTTCAAAATTTCCTTTTAATATTCAGGTCATCATTCCAACACTGCACATATCACTTGGTGTCTACAAGAAATTGTTTGATTTGTTTGAGATGGAATGTCATCAACTTGATGTGGCAATCCTTGAACAAAGGGCCATAGCAAGACAGGATGAGTCAAATCAAACTACCATTACCAACTTCGACCAACAAATTGAATCCGAGACAGCCAGAAAAAGACAACTACACAAGGAAAGGCGAATTCAATTGGAGAATCTTGAGGAAGAAATTCCTCTCCCTCTCCTTAATTGTACAAGCAAAACCACTAATGACGATGTTATCAAGGTTAAGTTGCTACGAGATCACATTGCTGACATGGTTGGTAATCATATCAACTTTTTTTTAACAGGAGCAAAAGGCAGCTTCAACCGAATTGGAGTTTGGCACAGGACCAATTGTCAGTAGCTTGGATGATGTGCTAAACAGACACAAAGTGCAGAGACAGGCCTATCATGGCAAATCATTTGTAGGCAACCATGTCAACAAATGTTGTCAGGTAATTAATGCAAACATTTTCTGACATAAAACGTCTTGTCTGTGATGATCTTAACACAAGTGAGCACTAGATACTTTTGGCTCAGTTTGCAGTCATTATACCACTATACATTTCTACTGTTACTTAGATACCTGCCATTGAAGATCTCACAGCTCAACCTCTAAGGATGATTGATTATCTGGCACTTGATGATTTACCAATAGCAGCATACCAACGCATCCGGAGAAAATCTGCTGAAATCGGTCAGACATTCCAGGAGGTCTTTCTAAAATTTGCCGATGTCCACACAGCAATAAATCATGCAAATCCTCTGGAGCCTTCTGACATTGAACGTACAGGTACACTCCTCATGGTTTAACTTGCACAGCTATGCACAGGACACATACAAATGTTAAACTGATACTGGATTATTAAAAACAACTTTTCTTTGCTTCTTTCAACAGATGTATGCATAAAATCATTCCTGCAAGTTTACCGGCAGTCATTTCCTCAAGCAAACATAACTCCGAAGCTCCATCTCCTTGAAGACCACACCGTGGAGCAATTGAACAGGTTCCAGGTTGGTCTTGGATTGCTTAATGAGCAAGGTGGGGAGCTTCTTCACACGGAGTTCAATAGAGGTGGTAGAGTAGTTCATGGTATGAGAGACGAGCTGGCAAAGCTAACTAGCGTGATGCGGCGTCATCTTACATTTCCTGAGGTCAATTCAGAAATAAAATATTAATAATTAATGCTCAATTAATTTTCAAATTGGAACAGAAGCATATAAACAAGGGTTTTTTAATGGGTGAGGGAGTGGGCTGGGTTTCATAGGCCACTTAAATAAGTGTACATTTGACGTGGCAAATAATATTGTATACACATGTATCATTGTATTACAAAGAAGTTATGCACTGTCAGGATTCACTTTCAAAAGTTGGTAAATGTATAGGTGACACTTTGGGAAGCCCATGTATGTTTTTAAGAGCTATGGGAGGCAGCCATTAACTCTTTCTGTCCGGAATTATTTTACGTGTATGGAAGGAATTGTTTACACTATTGTCATTTGATAATGAAAACAACCAAGGTCAATTGTGGAAATTATTAATAATTTGTTTTATTTTTGGTCTATTGAAGAGACCCAAGTGTGAATATAGAGATGATACTTATCTGATGATTTACCCACAATTGTGGCCATCCAAATATAAAACATGTTTTCTGAAAAATAGATAAGCAATAAAAATGAAAGTTAGTATTATTAGTAAATTTGCAATGACACGTGAAATCATTCTCTTTTGAGATGTGAAGTTCTGAAAAGAAGTGTTGGTTTTGAAGTTCTGTAGATTATCATTGATTGTTGAAGTTTCAATCAGTTGCCTCAACTGCTAGGCTATGCATCGAGCTGCTGAGATTCAGCTGTGTACAGGTGTAGTGCAAAGACAGGAACAGATGAAGACCTAGTAGTAAGACCCTAAGGATGGAATTGGGGGTGATGTTTAGCCTAACTGTGTGTGGGGGACCTTGGGTATAGAAGACCCATTGGTTTCACTGCTAAGAAGTGGTCACAAACATAAATCTTGAAATGATCTTATCTTGAAATGATCTTGTCTTGAAATCATCTTGTCTTGAAATCATCTTGTCTTGAACAGACTGTAATTCTTTGAGACTTCATGATCTCTGTGCAAATAGAATAAGATATAATGGAAATACAATGTGCATATGGTTAGATAATTGTACACAATAAAATCAAAATTGCAACTCACTGTAATCATGTGGAATGCTAACTACATGATCACATCAGATAATCCCTACCATTTTTGTTATCTCCTGGTTATTAGAAGTTCATGAACTATAATTCTTATTGGTCAGTTGCGCGCTTGGCTGTCAAAACAAGACGCGCTGTTAGGTGATGACGTTCGAGCCTTTTAAAAGGCTTATTGTCGGTACGCGGCACGCGTGAGCCTTTTACAAGGCTTGCTGTCCAGAAAGAGTTAACTCCCAGCACTTGTGGGATCAGAAAACATTAAAAAATGTAACGTTGAGGCACTGGCACTGCCAGCAAGAACAGAAGAAGGAAATGGTTATTATAACTGAAGTAATGTTAAATTTAAATATAACGTTAGGCCTGCATTTGTAACAATATTTAATGTTAGTGTCGAGTCTGGGGGTTAGAATGAGTAAATCACAATAATGTTCATTTTTAGAGTAACTTTTGGACTTGGACAATATTTAAATAAATTAAGTCAAGTGTAACACTAACACTACAGCTAGCATGGCTCGGTCTAAGAGTAGGAGGTTACATTGCAGACGATGAAAGATTTCACTGGTTCCTTAAATATTCCTTTGGTATTGCACAAAATAACATTCCTAGCAGTTGAAAAATGGCCAACACGTCTTAGGATAGTCCTAAAATCTTAATTCATTGATCCAAAATACAGAACACACACTACGACACATGACACGTACTGTACATGTGCCCCGTGCGCGTGGCCGTGCTAACAATAACATCGTTAGGCCTAAAATGTGCACAAAATACCCATTAAGAATGACGGCGTGAACAATTTATTCACATCGGGGTCGATTTCGAACGTCTTTTTTGAACCTAAAAACCCCTGGCCCAGACTTACCTTTTAGATGAAATGACTCTAGATGACTTGTTTTGACTATCAAAACAAATTTGCGGAGGATCTATAGCGGAGATTTGAAAAAATGGGCCTAAAACATGAGCGATTTCACGAGCTTCTGATATTCGCTCAGCGCTGTGTCACATGACCCATTTCCCGCCGGAGCCTAGCAGTACGATTGTAAACAAAATTTGCATAAAAACATACTGGAAATGGACCTTTAATCAATATTCAACGATCGGAAAATTATTTATGTAAAATTTGTCTGGTAGCCAATCAGTAATAAGTAAACAAAAAGGTCAAACGGCTGTCGGTTAGAATATCCATAATCTGATGACGTCATACACGCGTTGATTATCTACTGTCCATATGTGAACGACAGAGGGCTGTCTTTTTTATTGAGGGAACAGCCGTGCACTAGAGCTGCACCGGAATTTGGATCACTGTGCTCGTTGGTGGCTGCCGTGGTGTCATCCTGCTGTTGTTTCTGAATATGGCAATAATAATTAGTATTATTAAAAACTTGTCTAATGGCTGCATTTAGTTGATACTTATTATCAGGTACTAATATTAAAAGTAGCTGATGGTATCAAATAAATCACAATAAATAAAACAAAAATCAATAAATAAAGCTATAGTCGAAGAATTGGGTAAACAATGCACAATTTAATCAGGGGATATGGCTGTACACAAACATTATCTAAGTATAAATGCGTATGTGCTCAGATTAGACGAGATAACTGGTTCATCAGCAATGCATTAACTCCAATATAACACTTACCTAATTAGTACCATGGCTTGTGCTTCATCACAATGTAACAGTCCTCATTTCCCTGTTGTTTTGAACTTCTGAAATGCACAGGCTGAGAATCTAGGATAATCTTTGGAGACGTATCTTTCAACATTGGGGGCTCCACTTTTTTCACACAGTAGGCAAACACGTGTCTATCAAAGTAGTGAGTTTGCCACAGTTCAACAATGAAGTGAACCACACTATCCAGAACATAAACATACAGGATTTTCCCAAAGTATCAACATCAAAGTGAGGGGTTTCTGATTCAGTATCAACATCCAGCACAAGGCCCATACCAGGACGATACACAATTTCATTGTATTTCGCCCACTTTGCAGAGTACAGATCTTCATAGAGACCACAGCCCAGCAAACCATTTAACGTTTTCTGAACGTTGTAGTAAAGTTCCTCTTATGTTTTGTGGACGTTTCAAAACAACGTTTTTAGGACGAAAATTTGTGGACACTTTTGGACGTTTTAAACACGTACTTTTTGGACGTTTTTAGGACATTTCTAGAACATAAAAAACGTATTAAAAACTTACATTTAGTTATTAAACACTTAACAAGGACGTACAGAAAACGTTTTGGACGTTAAAGCAACGAACTGACGTGCTACAAACGTTTTACAAATGTTATAAACATCAAAGTAACGTTGTCGTAACGTTAGTTTTTTTTATTACCACTGCAATTACCTTCTCACTACGTTTTGTCACGTTTTTAGTACGTTCCTGAAACGATTTTTATACGTTTTGATAATGCAGAACGCCTATGGATTAATTTATATTTACCAGTGAGTGAAGAAAAAAAATGATAGTGGCTTTATCTGAAGCATTTTTGTTTTTGCAACTACACTGGAAAATAATAAACCCATTAAAAAGTAAATCCACTTTCTGAAACGTGATGAAACAATTTCAGTACTAAAGGAATAAGCAACACATGCTGCAAACACACAAAACTAGGACACTTGATGCTACTGTATAATTCAAACTTTATTCTTAGAGGTTGTTGTTGAGAGATAGTTATGCATTAGGAACTCAATTAACATAAAACTTTAGAACTCGATGTTTCATGGAATTTTTTATTATTAAGTCATTCTGCGCCTTGAGCGCCCAGCAGGGTGGATATGTGCACGCTACAAATCTTTATTATTATTATTATAGGCCTACCTGTTGATATAAGAACTCTTACCATGATGATTAAATCAAGGAGAAAGGACGAGAAAGTTTAGATTTGTGATTAGAATAAAAACGAGACGATTTATGCATGAATCTACAATTCAAGTTTATTCTCGGACTTCAACCATTTCCCTCAGTGACTACGCGACAAGCAAGATACGATACCTAAAATATATCACGATGCTTGAAGTACATAAAACATCTTGACCTTATTGTATAACTTTGTAAAGGTATACTTTGTAAAACTGTTCAAAGCTGTTTTTTTGTACACAACTATTAACTAACCTTTTGTAAATCGTGTTATTCAGTGCAGTTGGCTACTGAATTGCAACCTTGCTTTTCAATTTCAACAGATCCTTTTGCAAAACCAAGTTAGGTTTTTGGCTTCTACTACGTCGCAATATATTGACAAAACTGTACGTTCGTAAACTAAGGACTTCACGAATCTCTACAGCTAACTGTAAATTTGTAAAATCTTTTGTTTACCAATCTACAGTTAAAGCCACATTACAGGATTGGTAGGATAAAAAAAAACATTCAAAATTAACTCCATATGAATGTGCACAAAATACTGACAAAACCGAAACCATTGTTCATCGATTGCTCAAAAAGACCAATTTTGATAGAATTTTCACAGGTTAGTTTCATGATGTATATTTTGAAAACTACATGTTTGAAAGGAATGCATTCATCCCAAAACCAGTGATGTAATGTACCTTTAACTGTAGATTCGTAAAAAATAGTGTAAGCCTACAGCTTTGTAGGGCTGTGCCGGGTATCCGGGTATCTGGATACCCGACCGAAACGGTCATTACCCGGTTCCATTTTTCGGTTCCAATTACCCGTAAACGACTTTTTAAAATTCGGACTTAACATTTGAGCGGTGCAAACAGAAATCTGTGACTCTTGAACAATGCACTTGTACAGACAATTATCTTTAAATTCAAGAGATTACTTACAGACAATTATCTTTAAATTCAAGAGATTACACTCCAATAAAGAAAAGATCGACAGTATGGTATCACCTGTCAATTTGTTACCATTTACAGTACATGTATTTGTACACCACCGGAGGCATGTTTTCAACAAAAATGAAAACGGGTATCCGAAATTTCCTGATTTCGGGTATCCGGTTCCAAAAATATACGAAAACGCACAGCCCTACAGCTTTGTCAATTGTACGACTTTACGTACAAATATTGTTTAATATAAAGTCTTTTTTAGTGACTGGTCTCCTGCTGCGGTTCTTCATCACCCTGATCCTCGGATGGAGCTGATGCAACTTCAGTTTTCTACAGGTCAAATGAATCAAACAAATAAAAAAATTATTAAATTAAAAACAAAACAGTTTTGAAGAGTACCTTCCTTCTGCAAATCACACCAGGGAACACGATCACACTAATAGACCTCCCTTCTTCCTGAGTTAACAAAGGCACCAGCCAGTTTTCTACATGTTCATGTATGCTGCTGACAACATATCTGCCAAGTTGTTGATCAATTTTTTCCCTAAAATATTGTTTGTCAAGTGAACTTGCTCATATATAAAGGTTCCTAGCGCAAACAAATATTGGAAGCTCATGTCCTTTAAAAACAATTCATGAATTAGCATCTATAAATGAAAATTGTTTACCCATCACCAACGTATACCAAAAGGTAAACACTTAGATCCTTAATCCCCACAAAGAAAAATATATAATTGAAATATATTAGAAAGATGAAAATTATTTGTCTCATGCCAAAACCACATACGTTTACGTCGTTTTCATGTCAGTTTGGAACTCATTACATTTTTCTTCAGCATATCCATATTTAAAGAAATGGAAGAACAAAAGAAAAAAGAAAAATAACAATAACAACAGTAACTACAAAATCTATCTAGCCGTGGAGTGTAAAAGAATGTCAAATTTGCAGAAATTAACTTACTTTATAATTCTTTCCACCTGGCATATTTGGAGTGCGTTTCAGGAATTCTCCAAGAGCTTTTTCAATTTCGGCCTCCTTAGCACTGGGGTGGTTCTTCATGCATGCCCCTGGGGGGAAAATAATTACAGGATCTAATGACAAACGAAGTGAAAATAAATTGACCAGTTGTTGGTAAATGGATATTCTGCTGCATTTTAAATGATGCTACGTTACTATGGATTGAGATGACAATTTGACTACCCATTTGCAAATATTCATTTATATGAAATTTCACCCGCAGCAAAAAGCAGAAACTGGAGTGGAGAGGTGGGTTGAACATTTTCAGTCTTTCCACCATTACAACAATATTTCATATCAGAATCATTTAAGTTGCAGGTCCCAGAGATTCAAAGTTATAAGGCCCTCTTGATCAATTGCAATCTTTATAGGGCTCTATAATATACTTACTCATAATGACTTGAAAAAATGCACTGTCTCTGAGGCTCAGCTTTCCTTTTCGTCCAAACAGGCTATAGGATGACCAGAGCTTTAATATTCTGCATAGAATTATTTCCTCTGGAAAACAAAACCATTTTTTGAAAGAGAAATTTGTCTTTAAACATGTATTTTTTTGTTTGGGCATAATTATGTTAGTTACAAGGAGTAACTACTAGTATGCTAGTACTAGTAGTATCTACCAATGGAGGTGTGGTTTTCCCACAGTTTACAGTATAGGTCACTCGATCTGATGTATTTCTCCAGAGAAATTTATTAAACATAGAGCTAAACTTGGTTAAGTCCTGTACTACTGGAGTTGCTTTTGGTTTGACTTTTATTGTATAATGATACTTGGTTTGACCTGTTACAGTGAGCAAAATTGTTTAAGACCTAAGGCCAGTCTATTTTGGATATATAGTGAATAATTCATTAACTCCCAAAGGAGAACAACTTATAGCTCCTGTACCTGTACACATCTGGAAGTTTGACCTGGGCAGTTACAAGCTAACCTCTTTTAAGATCAGAATGTCAGTTGTTCTCTACACAGTCGTTATTTATGTACAATAATTTTTATTTTTATTTTGTTCAGCCATGGAGGCAGAATTATTTGGCCAAGGGTGTTTATGTTTAATGACTGAGTGTCTGTTGATTTACTTATAAGGCATTCTTGTATTAATTATCCAGTTACTCGTGTGTGTTATCTCCAGTCTTGCTTTTCTTTGTTTTATATAGGCCTAGGCTGTTGAATCTATTTGTGTACTTGAATTGTGACCCTACTTTGAGACTGTGTTGGTTTTGGGCCCTTTGTTTAAGTTTGTTACTTGTTTGTTCTTGTTTACCTTAACTTAAGAATTAAAAAGAAATTTGGTTTTAATTTTTTTTGGTAGGCCTAGTTATTCTTGTAGGCCCTAGTTGTAATTAAGTCTCATATCGACAAATACTCTCTTTATTTATTACCCTATTCGATCCTAATCCCGATTAGATTAAATCTTGTTGGTTTAGTCTCCTGTACTATATAAGTCTTAAGTAAACATCTTGTCATTATTTCTACCTAAATAAATGATTCCTTGCGACTAATTATCCCTACTCGATCATGTCGATCCTAAGGTTTCTATTTTTTGGCCAGCGAGTCTTCAACAGATAGACATGATAGATTTTATTTTATTTTATCCTAGTTTATGTGAGCCATTTTTCCAGGTTACAAATTATCAAATGAAAAAACAGTCACAATTTTGATTTCCTCAAGTCAAAAGTCAACTTTTTCCTTTCACGTACTACGTAGACCTATACATCGCGACACCACTGTGTAACGTTAGCTCACACTCGTTCCCGGAGCTTGTCACGAATCAAGAATTAACGTTTATTTTTTCTGATTTGATTGATAAATGCCGCCAAAGCATAGTCCACTTTTGTCTTTAGTATACGTATATTCAGCATATTCAGTGACAAGAATTTATGAAAGTGAAATTCTTACCTGTTTAGTGATGACTAACAGTTAACGTTACTGAAATACTGTTGACACTATCACAGCAGTACAATCACAACATGTACAACACTGCCACTTGTACTTGTACTGGAAAACGTACGTGTAGGCCTACATACAACGCGCGTACCCGTATGACTGTGCAACAGAAAGAAATGCAGTTCGCGCCATTGTTCCACCCTGGCCAATCACAGCGCCAAGATCACCGTCTTGGCGCTGTGATTGGCCAGTCACAATCTTGGAAAGTTACAATCTTGGAAAGTTGCCCGAAGTAAAGTGTGCGGCGGGACCGCCCGCCCGCGCGCGAACACTGCGCATGCGTGTTCCAAATTAATACAGCACGGAAGTTTTCCTGGTGGCCGCGTGATCGTGACTGACGTAAAAAATAATAACAACCGCTGCGCTAGTAATACGTGTTGTTTGATATGATCGATGATTATGGTGAATTTTAATGCCAGAGGTTATATCGCCTTCTGAATAAGGTCATCCCGCTGATAATTTTTAATAAAGTAGCGACTAGTACCATTTGTAAATGTGTCGTTATTCACTCAGCATTGTAAAAATGTCGGATTCCACGCTGAATTCAACTTAATGGGTCGCACAATATGAATTTTATAAATTGAACAATTCAGTTTTTTAAACTGTACGTTTGATAAAAGTCACGAGAAGGTTTTTTAAACGTTCGTGAAAAACGTTTTTTAAACGTCTTAAAAGACCGTTTAATGTCGGTACATTTTCTAACGTCCGAAAAACGTTGCCCGAACGTCCTGGAAAACACCCTGAATTATACGTAAACTGCAACGTTTTGTATACGTTTTAAAAACGTTTTTGGAGACGAAGACGTAAGTGACCTATCTAGAACCTAATTAAAACGTTTTTTTAACGTTTTGTGTTTGCTGGGAGTTCAGCAATTCTGAAATTATGGCACTGCTTTCAACATTGGCCAATACTGTCACACTGCCATTACCTATCTCTAGGGCTCTAGAATTGATGTGGGCATTGGAGTAGAAGCAGTAACACTGTGCCAACTGATGTCTCATTGCCATTGTCTTGCAGATATTCTTGAAATTGCACACAATGTGAGAGAGCCGCCTGAAGAAATTGTGTTTAGCTTCGAACCGCATGGCCCAGAATCTGACAATTGGTCCCGCAAGTCGTATACACCTTGGGTAGTGTGTCATGTAATGCTGTTTTGGTAGAAGCCTATTCTGTGGAAACAACTCTTTGAAAAGTTCGAGATGATCTGAAATTTGATGCTTAAGAAAGAAAGTTGCTTCACTTGATATAGCTGGTGCAAATACCACTGCCATAATCTCACAGTGATCATCATCTTCTGGAATCGTGTCTCCGAGCATCAAGGGCAGCACTCTCATCAAGCACCACATTTCACTTGCCTTTTGCTTCACTCTGCCATCAACGCTGTTGATAGAGTTCATTGAAATCTCTGCTGGCTTGCTGCCAGAGTCAGAAAAGCCATTGAAGGAGCGGATCCTTTCATTTAGTGTGTCAAGGGTCACATACTTTTTCTCCTGAATGATCGCCTTTAATATATGCTTGAGCTCATAAGGGCATATCCCTTCAAGGAAGTCGTGCATCACATCAGGAGTATAATTTTCAGTAAGATAAAAGTACTCAAGATCATTCAGTTTTGATGGCCCAGTAACTCCTGTCTCAGATATCAATGTGGGATCTTCCGCCACATCCCTCACATGCTGATCATGGGAAGCTCTATCTCTCAAAAGTCCTCTCCTTTCAAAGTAGGTAGTCTGCATCGTGTCTTTATGTATGATGCAGAATCTACATGGGTGGTTGGCGGCAAAACTTTCAGTGAACCCGAAGAGGCCATGCATGCCCAAATTGTCACCAGAAACTTGGCCTAAGGCTATTGTGACATGTATATTTGTGTTGTTTACACAGATCTGCATCTTTTCCTTGTGTAAATGCTTCAATTCATCCACTATATTCTCAAGAATTCTGGAAAAGCTATACTTCTTCCTGTCTGCTGAATAGTATATTTGTAGAAGGTGGCAGTTGACCAGCAAGGAGTTGTATGCAGCAGGCAACTCTTTCACAATGTAGTAAAAGAAGCCAAGCTTGTGGACACCTGTGTGACTGCCGAGTGGATTTGTTGTTTCCAGATCATCGTTGAACAGATTTAGTGAAATGCAGTTAGGTTGAGACAGTAAAACACTGTTTTTGTAGTTCTGGCCATCATGGAAATCTCTGAGTACACCATCATTCTTTGACTTGTTCTGTTGGATAGCCTCCCATACACCAGGCAGCTCCAAGAAGTTTTTCAAAACTGCTTGGAAAGGCACATATGTCATTATGTCACACTTTACAACCCGAGTTGTAACTCCTGAGATCTTATGGTTCTGCTGGCTCAATTCTGTAACTGAGTACCTTTTCTTGTGGCATTATGAGAGACCCCTCACTCACAAAGTATTTGTTCTCCATTGACTGAGATGTGAGGCCATGAAATGTTGTTCGTGGAGCTCAAACTTGGACTGTAACGAAAGAGTGAATTTGTATAGATGTTTCACAATATCTTTTACAATACTTGAAGAGTTCTCTACAACCATGTCTGCATTAAGCATAGTCATCGACCCACTGGCTCGCATTTTAGCTATAAATACAGCTGCTGGTTTACAGACACCGTGCTCATCATGTACTGAACCACTCTGTTTCATCATCAGAGGTTTCATTTTCATCTGGGGTTTCATTTCCAATTTCAGTGTCTGACTCGTATGAATTAATGCTAACACCATCATTGATATACTGCTCAATTACAACTTCTTCACATTCTGGGTGAAACTGGAGTAGGTGTTTGCGGTAAGAACTATACCTAGAGAATGTGCGCATACAACTATCTTGATAACACATAAATATTTCATCGTCACTAATTACATTGTGCATTGTTCTGAGATGCCATCTCATTTGAGAAACTCTAGGAATTTCCTTTTTACATTTGAAACAGGTATAGCCCGTATTTCACAGAAGGTCAGAAAGTATCACCTTTAGCTCCTGTAGCTTACGAAGAAACTTTGCCCTGGGGCCAACTTTCGGGAAGTTGTCCCAAATCAAGTCTTCGTCGAGGATCAGGAAACTGTCTTGATCAATTTCTTCCTCTGTAAACAAATGACAAATAAATACACTTCTATTTATAACCAAAATCAGTGTAAATTTTTCAGTTAAAACGTTAACCTGTCTGATTGGTTATTATCACGTTTACCTGGAAATATGATTTTTAGCATGACAATTATAAATAGCCAAAAAGAAGACATTGTCTACGTTTTAAATAAAAACGGCCTCCCAATTTTGTTCAAACTATCCAGTAGCATGGATATCTGCCAAAACAGTGGCCAAACATTTTATTCAATGCCATGCCCTGGGACTTTAAACATTATTTTTTTCATTAAACTTACATGCACCCACTAAATTATAAACAAAACGGAATGTCCCCGCAACACAACACATCGTAACTGCCCTTCTGCCAATGGAATTAAACACATACTGTACCAAATAAGCAGGGTGTACGCATGTAAATGGAGACCCACCCTTAAACAATCTGTTTGTAATGGTGCTTACAATTGTGAATGTTTTGAACAAAATCTTGAACCAGACTTACCCCTGAATTTATCTATCATGTTTTCTATCCCCCATTATGTCAGTTTGTCTTTAACATAGTTGTCCATGGGCTCAATGATGTGATCTGCAACTAGGCAATTAAAGGGAGACACAAGATTTGACAGTGGATAGACTTGATGTGGGTATACAGATCACCATGCTGTACAATGATGTCAGTATAATCATAAAAATAATGTATCAGCACTGTCTGTCTATGTGCCATCTCCTGCCAGGAGGTCGGCTGCCATGGAGTGTCGTGGCCGAGCGGTCTAGCGCACCGAACTCAAGTTCTGGTGTTGCCAGCAGCAGGGTGTGGGTTCGAGCCCCGGTCGTGACACTTGTGTCCTTGAGCAAGGTACTTAACCATAATTGCTTCGTCCTTCGGATGGGACGTAAAGCCGTAGGTCCCGTGTGTTGTATAATGCACGTAAAGTGGATTGTCGTGCGGTCTAGCGCACTGAACTCAAGTTCTGGTGTTGCCAGCAGCAGAGTGTGGGTTCGAGCCCCGGCCGTGACACCTGTGTCCTTGAGCAAGACACTTAACCATAATTGCTTCTCTCCACCCAGGGGTTAAATGGGTACCTGTGAAGGCAGAGATGGTTTGCTCTATATGCGCTAGAAATGGCAGCAATTGAGCTGTATACTCCCCAGGGAGCTGAGATGGTTTCAGGAATGATTTATGAGCCTTATGAGCAGGGATAATAATATAATGCGCCTTGAGCGCCACTTAGTTGGTGGATACGTGCGCTATATAAATCTATACATTATTATTATTATTATTATGGTTTTCCATAGGGCGCGGTCCTGTGACGTCCTCACACACTCCCTGTATTGCATCCCTATCCATTCCTTGATATTTGTGATCCACTTTAGTCGTTGTTGTCCCCTTTTTCTTGTCCCTGCCACTCTGCCCTCCGAAATTTGTCGTTGTAATTTTTCTGTTCTTATGATGTGTCCAAAATATTTGCATTTTTTGTTTTTGATTTTATTTAAAAGAGTTCTTTTTTCTGAAACCATTTTGAGAATTTCTTCATTTGTTTTTCTGTCCACATAATGACACACGTAACATTCTTCGGTACATCCACATTTCAAAGGCTGTAATTCTATTGGCCATTTCCTTACTAACTGCCCAAGTCTCTGAAGCATATAATAGTGTGGATTGTATATAGCACCTTGCAAGCCTTTTTCTAGTGGCCAAGTTTAGCCTACGTGATGCCAATACATCTTTCATATTTATGAAGTGAGTCCTTGCAATTTCAATCCTTCTTTTAATTTCTGAATCATTTTTCCCATCCTTTGTTATGAGTTGTCCGAGATATGGGTCTTTCTATAAATAAGTGGGACAAAGATGTCAAAATTTCAAAACAACTTTATTCATATCCAGCACACTTATTTGCGTTGCTCAACATTATGAAGTTTAATAAAACACAAAAATGGTGCACCCAGTTGAGTTATTTTGCGTGTTGTATGGCCAAAATACCCCAAAACATCAGGTTTCACACGTAACTGGGACACCAAACCTCTTACCCACTAATTTAACAATAACCCAACACATAACATGATCTACTTAAAACCAGAGTACCTATTTATCAAGGAAATAAATATGGCAAGATTTAAAAATCCAAATAACTGACAGAATGACAGACTTTAAGAGATTTATGAGCAAGACTTCGAACAGAATTCTCAACTCAGGTAAAGTTTAAGAATGCATGTACACTCACAACTGTTTGTTTGTTTCAGTAAGCCCTGAAATATGGAAAAAATTATAAAAAATAAAGACAATGACATCTACTCAGACAATTAATTGTTGAAAATAACCAATCCACTGTAATAAAGTAACATACCAGACCCATGAATACAAGGTTTCACACGTAACTGGGACACGGTGTCCCAGTTACGTGTGAAATGTTTGACATAATGTACTTGTTAATCACCAGTTTTACACTGCTTTCATGTAGGTAGGTGTTGTATCATTCACTGCAAAATTATCTCATTAAAAATAGACATAAATTGTCCCCATGGTTATTTCTGGTGAGGTGTAATACTTGCAGAGTCCAATGGTCGTTCCAATCTGCCACGATACCAGAAAAATTTTCAGCGGCACCATTTCTCTCAATTTTGTCATGAACGTAAATTTTCCTAAGCCTCAAACTTTATTTTTAAAAAAGCTTCCAAAACTGCTTCTTTTTCTACTGATCTGCCCGTTACCATCAAAATATTTTCAATATATCAAAAGTTAGTACATTGATTACAATGCTGCTTTTCGAAGGAATATTTGATGTAATTGTTCTTTGAGTTCAGAAGCATACACTTGACAAAATCAGTACATAAACTTTGATAAACACTCCTGGCAAAACCCTGAAGGCTGCAATCATATGCTGTACCACCTGATAGACCGAGCACAGTTCTACTAAGTGTGAGTACAATGTATATCATCTTGGTAGTCTTGTTACATTTATTTTATGAATATGAATGAATATTAAATCGAAATCTTATTTGAACCAATGTTTGCAAACATGAAACATTTTTTCTTTAACGCTTCAAAAATTCTAACTAACACTTCAGAAATTTTAACCAACACTCAAACAAAAAGAGGACTGTCTCTAAGTTGCAGTGTGACATCAGCGGTAATGTAAGATTGTCACTTTATTTCCAGCTCTCCATTAACATGTTTTGCTATTTTCTCCATGTCCTCAGGAGAAAAGATGTACTGCAGAGTCCGACCCCTTATTTCAAGGCCAGGAGGCTGGAGCACACACAAAACATCGGTCCTTGGATGGGTGTATATTTGGTCACCTTTGGCTCCATCTGGCCAGAAAAATGTGGAGCCTTTAACTGTTTCCATGAACTTGAGTTGGACACAGTCAACATTCTTCTTTATCACCTGTAAAATAAATAAGTTTCAAATTAAGAACGCTGCAGTTCAAGCCAGTGAAACAAAACAAAACAGACGTTTTTCAAATATTACTTTCTAATCAAAGGCAGTTATAGGCAACTAACGAAAAGGCTATCAATCATCAATTTTATATGAAAAAGCACTGCCAACTTTTCCAATTTTTTTCTTTCTTCATCTGATATATTTCTCTTATTCTTTAAGTCATGGTCTGCCAGGTACATGTTGACTCTGTCGAGCTTATTTCTTATTTTATGCTCATTAAGCAATTTTTGGTACCTTTCTGGGTAATTTGTTTTATTTTGTTTCTCCAGTTCTGAGAGTTTGACTTTTGATTTTCATTTAACTTGGTCTTGCAACACTGGTTGAGTTTTCTTCTGATTTACATGCTTGTTTTTTCCCTTTTGATGCACTTACTTTGTTTTTTGCCTTCTTTACTCCAGACGTTTTTGTTTGTTTGTTTTTTTGAGCAGGATTTACTAGCCTCACTTACTATTCTCAAGTCAAATGGTATTGGCATGTTGATACTACTATTACTTAGTAGGCCTACAAAAAATTTAATCACCTACAAAGACAAAAAAAAGGGAAAAAGTAAACGATTAACTCGGAGTACTCATGCCCTCTAAAATATTATAAATTAATTAATTAATAAATAAACAAATGTGTTTCCTGTAACACTGCCAACACAGGAAGAGTATGCACAAGGCAGGTAGGTTTGTAATAGTTTTTTTTTAGTATGCATCAACGTGTTTTATCAATTTTTACATATTTAATTGGACATGCTTGTATAAAGGTACATCAATTTAAATATGCCAAACTTATTCCAGCCATTGTTTTGAAAGCATGTTTTCCACTTAAAATATACATGTAGTTATAAATAAAATAAACTGCTCACCCTGTGTACATTTTTCTTTCTTTCTTTCTTTATTTTTTTTGTGGGGGTTGCATTTGTCCCCTAATGCTCTTAAAATGGATTGAAGCCTTGTCACACAAAATGGAAAAAAGTAAGGCCAGATTAAAAAGAAAACATGTTTAGCGTCCGGATTTCAAAAAAAAAAAAGGAGGACGAGGGGCTTTTTATTTTGTATTTTCAAGATGGCCGCTTTTTTGTTTAATTTCCCAACAACCATTGGTTTTACACTGTTCAAACACACTAATGAAAGAAACATGTAGGACAAGAGAATTGAACATGTTTACAGTGGTTTTAAGAGTTTGTTTAGTAACCTTGTTGTTCACTTTCACAATAAAATTTAAAGTTGAAAAAAAAAACCCATTGAACTCAAGGTTGGACGAGAGAGAGAGAGGGGGAAAAACCACCCTATACTTTTGTGTACAGCATGTCAGTAAGTGGTTGAGCAATTCATATAATCAGCCACAGAATGACACAATTACCATAAACATTTTGTCACTCTGTGGACTGAGGAATTAGCATTTGTCAATTTGTGGATTTTGTGGATTTTGTGGATTTTGTCATTTTGTGGATTGACCTGTGCGTGACATCATGTGCCAATAACTTATACTTTATACATGAACTTCACTTGGTTATAATTTCTTCCATGTAACAATTATGGTTATAATATCGGGGCCAAATGAATTTATATATTTTGACCATTTTATTTATTGTATAGAACCTATTAACATTTTCATTTCTATGAATTTGAAAAATTTGAAGGATATGTCATTTCGTGGTTGAGCAATTGCAATATTTTCCCTGAGCAATATCCTGAAATTTCAACCTGGTTATAAATTACTCTCTTTTGCTAAAAATTGTGGGTATATATATAATAAACTTGAAGATTCTGGTACTAATATTACTAATTATAGCACCCGTTTGCTGAAAAGGGCTTTATTTTCTCTCAAATGATATTTTATACTCCGATTTTGTGAAGATTTCATAAATGTGTTAGCCACAAACTGACCTTTTTTGTTTAATATAAGCAGGTGTATGACCTGGGGTAAAAAGTTCATCTCTGCAAGGTGGCTTGGGTGCGGTGGAGGAAATGAGACACGATTACCTCGTTTTATCATTTACTGCCTTTGATAATCCTGTTAAAGCGACTGATAAGATTCCATATGCCCCTTTATAACCCCAAAAGCCAACCCGAAAAAAAAGGGGGAAAAAAAACAAAAAACTTCCAGCGGTGTATATACAACCTGAGGGAGGGGAGCCTCCGTTGGTATTTTATCCCTTTTTTACAATATCAAGATGCGCATCCCATTAATTATTGTTTGAAACCATTGGAAGCGCCACCATTTCACAAATGGAAATATTACTGTTAAATGCGAGTTAAACCCAATAAATTATCTCAGTAAAGAACCATGTTATGGTAAAATGAATTGATTAAATTGCACAAGTTCATAAATGTAAAGGGTAAATATCCCCAATTCAATTAAATTATTGAAGATATTAGACTTTTAATGTGTATTTCACTGAAAATTCTAATACTTTTAGGGACACCTAAAACATAACACATTTAATAAATCTATGACAAAGAAATTTTTGGCTTTCACTCATCAATTTATTAAAATATTCACATGTTAACGGATAAACCCATTTGCCAGGATGACAATATCGTAAATTGCAATATGATGTTCACACGAACTGAAATTCAATAATCTATTTTTCAATGTAATTTAACAAAACAATCTTCAACCTGCATTACTTTTACCGTGAATTCAAATAAAAAAATGCATTATATTTGTAAAAATTTATTACAATTCATGAAAATTTAGTGTTTATGAGTCCATTTTCTCAAGTCAAATAAATGTGTACAGCAAATAAGTACTTATATATCTATAAATCCATTTACGAATTTCACACAAAATTAAAGCATGAAGCCTATTAAAGCTTGTTCTTAACTTCATCTTCCACCCTAGAGCTGGCTTACTCGTGCTAGTTTATCAAACAACAAACGTCTGAATGACCTAATGATTATCAATGGTAAAGTGACTTACCGAATGCACACAACATTAAAGCATAAAGCCTATTAAAGCTTGTTCTTAACTTCATCTTCCACCCTGAGAGTTGGCTTACTCGTGCTAATTTATCAAACAACAAACGTCTGATACGCGCAATGTAACAGATGGAGAGTATTTTGTCAAATCTACGGATCATACTTCAGATAATTTAAATTGTTTTCAATAAAAAGGAGTTTGCATGAATGAGATGATAGTGTAGTGAGAAGGTTTATAACATCAGGTGATGACCGGGTAGGGGTTCGAGTGCCGTTAAGGGACCTTGCTGACCTAATGGCGCTGAGACCCCTTCCTGGTCAAACCTGTTTAACACACTCTTATCACGTTAGTGAAATGAGCGGATTTTTAGTGATGACCTTATCCTTTCCCTTTAAGCTTCACAGAAAGTTGTTGACTATAATGCCGACACTTCTCATCTCTTTTGGGCTAATGGGACTTCGGTATCTAAAATAAGCCAAGAAGCAGAGAGGACATGGCAGTCTTTCGGTAACACAGGAATCAGATGCACACCAACCATCATCCGTAAAACAGCAGCGACTAAAGTAAGATATAAACCTGAATACGATCGACTGTTAAACTTGAAAAATATTTGCTAACCTGCTATTTTTATACACAGTTTTAAGAATTTCTCGTCTGTTAATTTTTTTAAAACAATATACAGGTCATTTGGGACAAACAATAGGAATGCAGAAAATTTACCCAATCAGCGGGCTGTACACGGGCTGGCAAGTTAGTGTGACATGCATGCCAGAAGTATACGGAATGACCCGTACTGGCTTATTATAATCATACCTAAGAAAATGTTTTTTTAGTTAAAGATGCATGTTGACTATGTAAGTGTACATCAAGCCTTTTAATTCCTCTGGCGTAGCATCCGGGGTAGGTACAGGGGTATCCTCTGATATTCTTTGAAATTCCCTGCTTCATTGAGTGCTCTATTGGATCTCTGATTTGATAAATAGAAAGTACATAAAATGGTGTTTTACTGACTAATTATTGACTAAATTAATTTTGCAGCACCTTTATGTGAACAATAAAAGAACAGTTTCCTTACCTCTCGCGGGCTATCCCCATCAACTTTTTGAGCGTGGCAGATTTCTTCACACGGTGCTGCCGCCTTAAATGTTGAGACAGATACATGTAATAATTGCCACACATCGAGCACATCCGTTGCTTTCTATGACCCTGTAAAGTAAAGTGAATTGTATGAGTTATTGATTTTAGTCTACCAGTCTTTGATTTCAGGACCTAATGCTTTTTTCATTAAAAGAAATTTAAAAAAATAAAAAATAAATAAATAAATAAAAAAGATAAATATTGTTCTCAGGGTCCCCGAGAGCTGCTATCTGATAAATTGAGATTTTGAGGGCTGCAATCAAAACCATCCGGTGCATTTTTTTTGAGAAAGGAAAAATTTTCTAGTGGATTACAGATGAAAACATTTTACAGGGTGATTATTTATAGCCAAGCCTGTATCATACCTTTAAGCATTTTCCGGGTTTAACTTCCAAAGCCAATAAAACATTAATGGTAAGTGAAAAGGGAGACTGAGTTTGATAAAAAAAATTCATGTCTAATCCATGTCCTGCTCTGTTTTTGCACAAAAATGTAAAAACTTACGGGTAGGTAGCTCTTTTTTTGTGGTGCACATGATTCTGGCACACTGTCATTTAATTCTGGCACACTGTCATCTTCTTCGGAGAATTCTTTCTCATCGTCATTAAGCAACTAAATGCCACAATTAAATTGAGGAAAATATTCAAATTACACAAAGGAAAAAAATACACCTTACACATGCTATTATCATGCAAATTGTTGTTGAACAACACCAACCCGACCTACATCAGTTGAAAGGCACAAGTAGTAGGTGACATGCATCTATAGTTTTCAAGAAAAACATTTCTTTATCATGATCTAGAGGCACACAGCTTGCTTTTTGATCGTTCATTAATCTTTATAAATAAAATTGCCTGATTATTCAATCAAATGGCCTGATTAATCGATCAGAAAACAATGAAGCATTTAGGCCCTAACAGCCTAGGCCCAACCATGAAGGAAGGATTACTCCATGACCCAAAATGTACATAAAAATGTGATTAGGATTGATTTCTAATTAGTCTTTTTCCATGTTACCAACTAAAATTAAATATTAATATATTATACACATAAAATACATAAAATGTAAAAACTTACTGCTATGTGGTCCTTTTCTTGGACCGATAGGTGAAGGTCGTTGTCGTTGTCCTTGTTTTCCAAAACACCTTCCTCAATGCTGCTGAGCAACTGAAAGGCCTAATTAAATTGATGAGAAGATGCAAATTACACAAAGGAAAAATCACTGTTCATGACAACATTACACATATAAGCCGTTTCATGGATACTGCCATCTTGACTGAATTCGGCAATCATGGTCTCTCTGGGGGAAACACTTGTTTTGTTTGCAATCTATACTGAGACGCAATAGAAACTTACCACTTGTTTTGGAATAGCATAAAATTGTAATGGTTCAAAATAAGACAACACAACAATTTGGATTAAAAATGAATTGGCATTTTATTGAGGAAATGTCCACGTTTTGTCCACTGTACTCGATCCCATCTGTATCCACTTAACCGCGAGTGCACATAATACATTTGTGCATTGTGATTACTGATAATTTAAGGTCGAAAAAGTGGTTAAGTTTCTATTGCGTCTCAGTATTATGTGTTTGCCCCATATGAGATGTTACGTGATCGCCAAATTCATTCATGCATTCTAATTCAAGATGGCGGTATCCATGACACGGATTATGTCCATGTCATGCAAACTGTTGTTGGACTAGCAAGGCCTACAGTGTTGTAAATAACTTAAAGGTCCTAGGAAATAGAAATTTTTAACAGTGAAAACAATAAAGTATACCTATTGGAACATATATTTGTCATTTGTCTATTTTATCCCCGCCCCTTTGCACCATTAAAAAAATAAATTCTAAAATTAGGGGGGCGCCACGCTCCTCCCCTACCTCCTCATTATCATATTATAATCCGCAAATCCGTGACGTAGACCTAGGAAGTTCCAGCACTGCCTGCGATGAAGTTTCAGTCAAGTCGTACTCAAAACCACTGAAGTTGATGAAGTTGATGTGTCATATTAGATCTTCTTTTCAGCTAAATTTAGTAGATATCCCACATTTTTGGGAAATGCCTTGTAGGTGTGTTGTTGCTGGGTGTAGCAACACCACAAAGGAAGGTGCCAGCCTTCACCGATTTCCACCAGACCCTAAATACAGGCGAATTTGGACGGCGAGTGTGAAGCTGACCAGGGCGAAATGGTCAGGACCAACGGAGCACTCTATGATATGTAGCGCTCACTTTGAGCCAACATACTTTGACCGGGGACTCCAGAGCCAGTTTGGCATGAGATTTAAAGCCATGCTGCGCCCTGATGCAGTGCCAACAATATTTCCCTTAAGTCAGAAGGCCAAGAAACGTCCAGAAAGAAAAGAGGAGCTTTCTTGAAGCGAGAAAGTCTCAGGGTAAGTTGCTTTGTTTTCCGTGTAACTTACATGTGTACGTGCACCCACAAGCAATAGGCTTATTACTAACGTTAGAGGTCGATTGTTACACTTCGCACACCACATTAACGCTAAAATCGTTTCATTGTGAAGTCACTGAAGATGTCATTGTACAATTCTTTGACAATGTTAATTGTGTGTGTGATTTTTGGATCTTGTTTCAAAATCATCGAGTGCAGAATTATGTTTTGAAACGGTCATAACGACGGCTTACACAATTCACCAATGACTCCTGGCCATGTGTATCCATGCCATTGATTCGACGGGCCTTGCGCTTCGTTTTACGGTAGAAACCTACAGTACAGATTTATCGGTGCTATACGGTCATGTTACTATGCAACTTGTAAGTCGTGTGCACATACACTGTACATGTGTACGTTGCGCACAGTTTATGACCCTTTTTATAATCCCACGGTTTAACCATGGAGCAACTAAACACAGTGGCAACATTGGTGCCTAGGTCTACGTCACGAACAGCGCCACCGCGCGTTGGGCAGCATTTGAAATTAGATGAGGCAATTTTGTAAAATCTAATTAAAAATAATTAGCCCAATCCAGACAAAAATTAAACTAAAATTGTTTTTTATTCATATCAATTGATAAAATAACAAAAGAAAATAAATAAGCACAATTTGACTCTTCCTAGGACCTTTAAAGATAGTGGATATTTTGCCGGCACCAGCTAACTTTTAGTAAACACTATTAAGCCGGCAGATCATATAGCGCCCTCTTTGACGCGTACACGAGTAGCCAACATTATATAACGTTTTAGTTTGCCACGTAGCATAGTGGATAGCGTTACGGCCTTTCAACCAGCACTGTCTGTGATCGAGCCTCGCCATGTTTTCGATTTTTTTTTCATCCCAAAAATTACAAATTTACTCATTTAAATGGATAGTAGGCCTACTACCTTTTCTTTTTCTGATTTGTGGCACCCGAGGAATTTTTTTTTTAAAGGGAAATAAAGTCCTACATTGTAAATGGTCTGAATCCCATCTCGTGAATACAAAGTCACAATGACAATGTTGGTGCGGAACCAGACTAACATTTGTCACGGTCAAATTTCCAAGTCCCAAAAAACAGTCACTGCGCATATTCAGTGCCGTTCCAGCTTTATATCGTTTACTAAATGTTAGCTGGTGCCGGCAAAATATTCACTCCCTAACTTAAATTAAAAAAATTATATAGGCCTAAATACTTTTGATGACCTAATGGTGGACAGCTTGCTTCTTTTTTGTTGATTAATTTCTAAGAAAAATCAGCCAAATTATTCAATCAAATGGACTGATTATCTGTGTTAAACTTTAAGCCTAGGTTTGTGTAGGCCTAGGCCTACATAAAAAATGTTGCTTGGGATTGAATTCTACTTACGTCATTTTCCATTATACTGTAGTGTTGACCTACAATGGTAATGTCTGAAAAACAAACAAACAAACATAAAGTGAGTATAGGCCTAAGTAAGGTAAGTGCTCGGTGCCTGATACTACTGATAATAGCACAAATGATGGATTTAGTTGCCTAACGCTAGGGGCAAAATAAAAGTAAAGGTTTCCTATCAACACAAATCAATACACCTCCCCAATAGTGTGTTAGTACAAATTATCAAGCATTTGCAATGGATCCAAACGAAACGATCATATCATTAACGTCACCAACCATGAACCAGGCATTAACACACGCTAGCTACGCTTAGTAACATTGTCATTTTAACATTGGCACAACTGACGTTCACGTGTCGTTAGGGCAGGCCTAAGTTGTTTTATTTTGGTTTGTTTAAGTTTCACCTGCACAACAAACGTTTCCAAACAGACAAATTGTTTACAAGTGCTACCCTTAGTTTCACTCAAAACTTTCAAAAGGCTTTCCAAAATTAAAATAACGAAAATTATGTATATTTGACGCGAGTCAGGCTTACCTCGTCTGTAGTCTATGGTCGCAGCATGCAAAAAGAAAGCGCTGCATGTACGTGTGTGCATTGCGCGCTGCGGGCCAAAAACGAATGAATGTACATGTGCATCATGCGCCCTCTGCATGCAGTACTCGCGCGCGCTGCCCGACTACTAACCGTTACTTGATTAGGTCATGCCCGCACTGTGTTTTATCATTGAATGAATCATATCCAGTTTGAACTGTTAATATAAATAACAAAACACCTTTGCAACTTGTAAATTTAGATGACATAACAATTTAGTAATAGTGTGGGTTTCAAACAAACGTAAATTCAAATATGAAAGTTTTTGTTCGAGGTAGTCATTCCCAAACCTCAAACTGACAAAAAGAGAGCCCTCTGTTGACACTTTACTGTCAATGAGCAAGAATCGATTTTAGTACATTTTTCCTTTTCGCCAAAGAGATACATTTGAAGCCTCCCAGATTTATAAATGATATAACAAGAAAAATTATTCAAAACAACAGTAAAAATTACCCCAGAAATCTATGCCATGTTGCTGAACAAAAGTTTAAAAATCACATCAAACCACAAAATGATCGCTTTTGTAGAGGCAATTTACAGATAAAAATATATAATCAATGGGCAAATCGATTCATCCTCAAGGGAAAATTAACTAATTTTGTATCCAATTCCTTGAGACATTCGATAATGTGGAAAGAGATTTCATTTTTAAATAAATTGGAAAATATTTGGAAGGAGCCTACAGACTGACATCGATTTTGTTATAGTTTTGTGGTATCAGACACATCTAGAAAAATGTCATAACTTACACTAATATGACGGTAAATTGATAATGTTTGCATAAATTTAAGGAGTATGAAATTCTCTATTTTTTGATACCTATATTATGGCTCCACGCGCAGTTTCCTTTAAATTGTTTGGGTTTGACACTTTCCGTATGCAAGACAAACTTCAACAACCAGTGTGTAAACAAAATAATGGTGTAATGAATGTAGGAGGTTGATAGGACCTTCTTTGGCTTATAACTTTATAACCAAAGTGTGTTTTTTTAATTTAATCCGAATGAATAACTTGGAATATATTATTCTCCCCTCCTTTTTTGCATTTTAGCCCAAAAGTTGCCTAGTTTACCCATTTTCTGTAACCAAACCACGCAATGCCATTTTTTCGGCTCATTTATTCCCTGTCACTCTGTGGGTGTAGTGGCATTGTACGGCAGCAAAGTCCAGCAGCGCAACTAGCACGGAATGATCACCCGTGGCGCGCTGCGTTTTGCCCCGGTACATTTCGGCAAAGCCCGCAAGTAGCACACACGGCCCGTGCGTGGAAACTACGCAGCGTGGCGTGACTGTAGAGCTGCTTTGCTTTACATTACTTTATAATTCTATTAACCCTAACTCCCTAGACAACAAAGCCAGTTGGAGGATTTTGAAGGATTTTGAAGGATTTTTATTGTTTTAATGCAATGCCTAGGGAGTTAGGGTTAATAAACAAACAATTTAGGAAACCAACGAAAAAACAACAATATAGAAAAAAACAAGAAAAAAAAAAAATTATGCCTACAACTAGAAAAAAGCGGCTTTACCCTACAAAAAACAACAACAAAAAACAACAACAACACTCGTCACAATCTCATAATTTCATAATTCAGAAAATACTACTAAGCCTATAGGCAGCTTACGTCTCTACTATGCCCATTATCATTATTATTATTATTAATATTTATTTTAATGTTTATTTATTTATTTATTATTATTTTTTAATTTTTTTTCGGGGACATAATCTGTCCCACCCCTTCCTGTACTTCAAACCCACCCTGCATGTCACTTGAAATCTGCTCGATCCTCAGTCCGTCGTCGTATCTGTACACACCCAGTAGGTGCTTCAGCTGCCGACGATAATTCCGGATACGTAATAGTCGTTCTGTGTACGGTTTGGGCGATAGTGGGGGGTCATGTATAGGTAACAGTATTTGTGAAAACGCTCAAGAAGAGCTCTTATTCTGTTTAGCATCTTTTATTACACTTCTGTTTGTTACGTGTGTGTGTGTTTTTTAAAGTTTCTTTCCTGTTTTTTTTTTGGGTGGGGTGGTCACCTGTAAGGACATGGATCTCTGTTTGTGTTTATTGTACAAATTTGGCATAATTCTACGGAGTGGAGTTTTAATTGAGACCTGTGGAAGTATGTTTAATAAACATGACCGTTCATGGTGAAATTACAGTAAACGGACAGGTAAAACCTGAATGTCTATAAAACAACAGAGTGACAGGAGAAACAAATACTCAAATGGCAGC
>CM055816.1:97632868-97737246 GCA_029582265.1 Zoroaster sp. YZ-2022 | reverse complement strand
AAAAAATCAGGGGAACCCAAAAGGGAGGCGGAAAACCCAAAATAGTCTCGGTGCCTTTGACATTATGAACTTTTTCATTTTAAGTGGATAGTCGGGCTCAATTTGTTGTTATTCATATTAATGTGTGAAATTTTGATCATCAACCGAGTTGATTTGTTAGATTTGAATTCTAATATTTTTCTCATTAGACAAGAAAAAACTTCTCTTGATGTTTGCTTCCATTACCATCTTTAAAAACAAAAGTATGACCGTTTAAATCTCTAATTGGAAGCGTTACTTGTCAGGTAATTACCAATGGTGTAAACCCCTTCCATACAGCAAACATAAGGGTACCTTATGTAATTAAACCTGGTGAATGATTGATGGGGACATGAAACCAAAAGACAGAATCCTAAAGCCTGGTGCATGGGTATTGGCATGCGGTCCTGGAATGTCATTCTTATAGGGGAAAGAGATTTTTTCTAAGTAAGGCACCTTCCCAGTAGCAGGCATGCAACCGCAGTTTGTCAAAAGAGGAAAATGCCAGACACAGCAAGCAAGTTTATACACTGTTTTTCAGTTTTCAATGGCACAACTGAAAAACCAAAAGAGGAAATCAGCTGATCCGCTGAAAAGTTGTGACATGCCTGCAGTAGTAGACATACCAGTATGTCTCATGGGAATAGATTACAACTCGAGATTTTGATCTAGTATGCTCTGATTGTCCTCAGGAGAATGCCGGACTTCTGAGAAATGCTGCTGCTTAAATAGGCTGCTGAGTTGAGGATCACGCAGATTGACTGGATGATTGAATTTCGTTAGCGAGGCGGCCCGAGGGAACTGCTGGGACTGGGGATCCTAGGGGGTGGGGGAAGAGGAGGTGGCTCACTGAACTGAACTCTGAAGTTGATTTAACAAGAAGCCAGAGGAAGGAGGGTGGTTGGACTTAGGATATAGAGAGTATCCCTCAGTCCTGGGGTGGGTTGTGGACTTTGGGACATAGAAGATCCCCGGGGTCCCAGTAGTCGGCCGCCAAATAGTCACCCCTGATGGTAGCCGGTCCCAGTGGCACAGTGTCGCAGGTTTCAACAATCTCGATGGCCTCTCCGATGCGCCTGGGGTGCTGGGCATGTGTCGATGGGTGTGATGAGTTGGCTGCTGCCTGCGTCAGTCGAGATCTGGTGGTCCTGATGTGGGAGTGCTTTACGATGGCGGACTTCTCAAAAATCTCATCGGCTCACACCCAGCGTATTTGGCAACCACTACCACGGACCCAAGGATCTTCTATATCCAAAGTCCACACCCACCCCAGCCTCAGGGATCTCCTATACCCTAAGTCAACCACCCTCCTTTCCCCACCTTGTTAACAACTGATTCAGTTCAGTGAGCACACTCCTCTCCCTCAACCCTAGTCTCAACAGTTCCCGCCTGCCGCCTCAATGAACTAATCATCCAGTTATCGCAAGGACCCTTCAGCAGCCTACTAGGCATTCCCCCGAGGACAATCAGAGCATACTGATCTAAACGTCGAGTTGTAACCTCCAGTTTTTTTCAGAACTAATTACTGCTCAATTGAGCATTTCACATGGTGTCACCGCAATTAGTCTCAATTAAAACTTTGTTATACTATCAACCAGACTGGCAGTACCTAATGGCCATCATCCGATCCCCCCCCCCCCCAACCACGTCTTTAATCCAGATCGGAGTCAGCCTACTACAAGTGATCACCTCCAGTCCAGCCTGGAGCCAATCTCCCAAGCACAGCCTGAAGACTTCCTGTAACCCCAGCCTCCAATCCAGGCCCCTCATCAGATTCAGCCGTATCATCCCTCAGCCTAGCCTTCATTCCTATCCTTGTCAAGCCCCTCAGCCTTTTGCTTAGAACCTAAGCCCTCATTCCAGCCATGAGTGAAATTTTTCTAATATTCATCAGGTCAAAAACCGTTATAATTTTTAAGAAAGGTCACTAGCAGGGTGAGATAGGGGACAGGCCTTCAGACCCAAAGGTTGTAGGCCCATGCTATTATTTAAAAAAAATTAAAAATAAGATTCTTTTCAGTGGACCAAAAAAATGCTGTGGCTGGGATTTGAACCCACGAGCTCACAGCTAACCCACTGAGCCAATCTGCTTCTTATTTATTTCTTGGATGTTATATTTATACCTGAGAATGGGTGGGTTAAAAAAATCATGACCTATTGTTGTGACCTCACTATTAAAGCAAGTAAAGAGAGACAGTGATGTAACACAACTGAAGTTGGTTTAAACCTTTTTATTTTATATAATATAATATACAAATCAAAATACAGTATTTTATCAACGCTATAGTACACAAGACAAGTTATATAAAATAACGACATTTCTACAGTATATACAGATGTACATATTTATATTAGTAATAATTACTTGACAGTCAATAATTGTGTATTTATAAAGAATGTACAGCATTTGATGTTGACAAAGTTAGTTCTAAGAAAGTATCTTAGTCAAAGATGTTAAACAACTAATCTTGAATTTTAATTATTTTTAAAATAACAATCCTTGGACAGAATAATGTAAAAATTGATACAATGTACCAGCTATACAATCAGCAAAATTCACCCATAATTTGCTTTTATTTATAAATATGCAATTCCATACCTTATCTTTAATATGCTCATTTATACTAAAATCATTTGATTATATTTTGCCTTCTAAAGACAGACACATTACTTTTAAATGTCCATGCTTTTATCAGATTTCTGTCTTTCATTACCAGTGATAAGTTTGTGTATTTCTTCAGGCTTATTTAGGTCTACACGTTCCACACAAAGCCCAGAATTATAGCACCTTATGTCACTGTTTCCCCTTATTATGATAGGAATCACTTTAACTAAAATCTTAGGCCCAAAAACATTAGCTCTTTACATTCTGGTCTTGGGTACAAAATTGGTGCCCTGTTTTTTGGTTTCAAGTTGATTTTCTTTGTGTATGACCTTTACCAACTTTATTTAACATCTATATATCTTTAAGATACATGTAGCTTTATTAAAAGAAAACATGTGATTCTAACTTTAGACCAACAACTAACAATGGATCTCAAGCTACCACAAGCCACAAGAGAATATTTGATTCTGAGCTGAAATGTCTCCATGAGTACAAATGAAATAACTGACATTTTTGCATAATGATGGTACCTTAGATAAAATGTCTTTATACAGGAAAGATTGATTTCAGCTTCATACCAAGTTTTACATAACAATTTGATTTGAGTTATACCAATACCTAAACATGTACTTTTAAATTTTTTTGATCATTTATATATTTAAATAAAGCACTTAATTTCTGGTATTATTTTGAAAGATGCCTAACACAAAGGATACTAAACTTCATGAAAATAGATTTAAAGTCGTTTTCTGTAAACGGTGTAAACGAGGGGCCAAATTTTATAGGACTGCATACCAGTATTAAGGAAATTTTCATGAATTTCACAGGGGTTAGCAAAGAAATTCAGAGCAGCAATTACCATGTATTTGTGTTGTTGCATCACCATCTGTTGGCAGTGCTATGAAATGAAAAATGTAAACAAACAAATCGACTGCTAAGCTGCTCTATGAAATTGGGCCCAGTCGGCAAAAAAATCATTGTAAGAAATATGTCATGCAAAATGTACACATAAAACAGAGTAAACAGTTTAAAATCAAACAAGCACTGGATAATAGCTTTAAGCTGAGGAGTTCTAAATATTTCTCACATCTTTAACACAGGCCAAGTAATATAACTAATACAGGTACAAAATAAGTCAAGTATACAAGAATGGTGATGCAATACATGTATAAGGATAGTATAGTAGAAATTAAAGCAGTTTAATGAATTGAACTGTAAACCCCAAAATATAAATTATATTATACATAAAACAATAAAGTTACATTTATACAACATTTTGTAATGTTCACAAATAATTTACAAGGGTATGTTTCATCACAAAGCACCCAAATTCTTGGGTTGAACAGAACACAAAAATATGCCTTCTAGGTAATTGTTGCAATACAACCAAGAGTCTAAGAGACCAAATAAAACAATCAGGACCAATCACAAACTTGTCATAACAAAATCTTTCCCACTGGGATACACTAATATCAAATTGAACAAGAGCATAATGCAGAAGTTCAAGGTGACCCAGACATTTAAGATGACCCTACCGAGAAGCCTGAACAATTGCTATCATTTGAGTGGATGCACCATTCAAGACATTTCATAAGAACTCAAGATCTGATTCAGACAACATGTCTAATAAACCAATGTAAGTGAATCACTCAAGAACCGTTCTAATAAGTTGCACTAAACCGACACCCTGAATTTACTGTTGGCACCAAAAATGTTGAAATATCTAAAGATGATATCAGGAATCATTGTGGAGTACATGTGTATGTCAAGCGGGAGGGTCTAATGAAGATGCCACACAGGAGTTTAATAGGAATCATGTTTGCATTCCACATCATACTAGCTACCCCTTTTCTTCAGTGGTATTTGTCCCATGGACTTCAAGTCCAACATATACCAAGCTGTGCAGTACAGAAAAAGGGACTGCTTTAAGAGTTTCTAAGCAGATAGCAATGCCAGAAGAGTCAGTGATAGAGATGTGTCCAATGGCATATTGACAGACACTATGAAACTGTTAGGTAATTCACTAACCAAGAAAAACATGTCAATATTACACCTTGCAGCAACACCGACGCCTTGCACTTAATTAATCACCGCCATTTTCGCGCTTTGCACGTTGCAGGGGATAATGTTAGTAATCGAGATGACAAAGAAAACAATAAGTTTAAACCTAACAATACAGATAGGGTTCTTTGTTTACCAATATGCAAAACTGAGAATGCTTGAATTTTATTTAGATTTTCTGGTCAAATTTAGTCATCCAAATGTGTGAGATGGACACAGACTCGGCCTATCTAGCTACATTGTATCTCCGAAAACAGCTATAGATGTAGACGCCGTCATCAAACCAGAAATGAAAGCCCGAACACCGTTCATTTGATAAACAAACCCCTGGTCAGTTTAAATGTAGAATGGGAGGGGGATGGAATTGTTGCACTTTGTAGTAAGACACTTCTGTTTTGGTGAGCAACACAAAGCAAGCTGTAAAGGACTTAATAAATGCATGAATAAGGAACTCGCAGGTTATGACAAGTTCTGTAAGATATGGTACTTGTTTGATTACCTAGTGCCATGATTTCATCAAGCATACAATCAAACTCGGCACTTGGCTGTTGATGAAAGCATGATAAAGGGACAAGGCAGAATGCCAGCTAGACAGTTCATGAAGAACAAACCTAGTCGTTAGACTGAAAGTGTTTGCACTTGCTGAATCGGACACAGGATATGTTCTCAACACAGAACTTAATCTAAGTGAAGACAAGGCAAGATAAGCACAAAATCCATACAATGTGGTCAAGAAGATTGTAGGATTTTGGGTCTATCTGAAATAAAGGATTTTTCCAATAATCAAAATTACAACTGACCCTTCCAGACATAACTTACTACGATCCAGACAGTATGAACAGGAGGAGGGAGTTCTATGAATGGTACATGGCTGAAAAATGAGCCAATAAGCACTTTTGTGTTGAAGTGAAGAGATTATCTTGCTGTATCAGTAATGTAGACATTTATGAAGATGTATAGAATGTAGATTATTTGTTTAAATGAGTAACTGCCAGTGGGAGGAAGATCATGTATTAAGGAGCCTAGTATAGGCTAGAGCCTGAGAGCTTTGAAAGAAAGTCAAGAGTCGGATAGAATTGAACGTAACGGACAATGGATTCAATGAAACCTGTAAGCAAAGGATTGCTGATAGCTTTGAGGATGCCGAGAAGCTACAGCATATGATAAATAAGGAACCCGGAGAAAGAGAATCAACCGCATAATCGTATGGCTAGACGATTCGTAATTAATTGCACGCGCTTATATAGTTGGAGTCTTTTCACTGCACAAAAATATGTGTTAAGATGCGTGATTATTCTCAGACAAAGGGAAAGGACATTCCAATGATACCTCTAAGAGAGGAATTAATTTGACCTTTAATCAATGGGAGAAAATAGTCGGCTTGGTACTCGTTATTCAAGCCGCTATTCAAGAAGTCAATAGCAATCACAAAACTGACCCGCATTTTTGTAAACAGACAATTATTACTATAAAATGATACTGATCCATCTTGAATTCCATCACACTATCGAACTATCTACTTGTCAGCACTCCCTATGCAAGAACTCTTCTGTATCACAATGAATACATACAAGTCTACCCACAACTCATGTCCGGGTGGAGCAGGACTGTCCAGCGAAGAGAAGATGCTCTACGATCTAGGTAGAAACATTACCCGTGAATGAGATGTTCAAGTTACTTCCTATATGGTACGTGACATTTTATTTATTTATTTATTTTTAAATTGAAACTATTAAGACCTTTACTGAGCAAGTGGACTCATTTTCAAACGAACGTTTTATCTTCTACTTGTCTTTTTGTTCAGAAACCCTCGAAGATGACGTTTTCTCACAAAGCCAATACAGAGGTCTGCCCGAGGGAGGATATAGAGGACTATATGGTTAACATTGTAGCCGGCTGTATATCGGCGTATAGACTTTATCATCAGGGCAGAGTGCGGGGTTGTTCGCCCGACTTTTGAGGCAAACCAAATGGGACATGACTGCTGCACCACTGCATATGACGAGCAGTTTGAAAACTATTACCAAGAGGCGATAGCTGGTGCACTGACATATTGTACCTAGCATGTTAGACTTTAAAAAACAAGTCGGACTACGGTGGTTTAGGAAAGCTGTGCGGTACGAAACCGTTGCGTAGCTATTTTTCAAAGATTTTGGAACCTGACGCAGTACCATTAAACAAAAGATTCGTGTCAGGTCATTGCAATTGAGCACTATTCCTCATTATTAATCAAAGCGATGTAATTATAACTCAACGGTATTCCTTCAATCGTATTCCAAATATTTATTACAAGATTGAATACCGTTGAGTCATCAAAATGTGTGTGGTTTTGTTATCGCTTGATTAATTTTGAAAATGTGGTACAAAAAAAAAAAATCAAACTTGTATTCTGCTATTGTTATTTTTTGTTTAAATACTATGTGTCTGAATTTTTAGTTCATTTGATGGTTGTAATACCAATGCCACGGTTCACTATGGAAGATTATTTGAAAGGGATATATTATAACATAGAACACGAAGTGGGATTAGGTGGTATAGAAAACTGTATAAGGTCATAAACTTGATGGAAAATTTGACTTAAATCGGCAACAGATATTCTGACTTTCTGATTAAGCAGGAAACGTACATCGTTACATAAGCCCATTCGGAGAAATTTCACACAAAATCGAGGTTTATTGATATTTAGTTAGGCTGGATCCACCAAACAAAGTTGAACAAATTTTGACAGTTTCATCAACCAGCAACCATTTTTTAAACAACATAAGAGTTGTCTTCATTTGTGAAATCTGAATTCAACATTAAAAGTTTGATAGATGTGGAAATAAATTCTTATAACCTTTTACTTTTTATGAAAACTTCATTGTTTCCCTTGTTTGAATTTCTATTTTAAACTGCTTTTATGTGAATTGATGCAATGTTTTACTCGAGCAATTTATCCAAGATGACTTGTTGCTAATGTATCAATGACCGCTTATTTTCGGCGCTTTTAACGCTGCGAGGATAATGTTAATGAAATCAAGATGATACTTGGTTTTCCCACGGATGATACTCCCAAACACCGGGTCATTCATGATAAACCCTCTCGTCTGTTTAAATGTAGAATGGAGGGGATGGAATTGCACTTTTAGTAAGACATACTTCTGTTTTGCGAGCAACACAAAGCAAGCTGTAAAAGGACTTAATAAATGCATGAAGAAGGAACTGCAGGTTATGACAAGTTCTGTAAGATAAGGTAGTTGTTTGATTACTCTAGTGCCACGATTTCATCAAGCATACATTGAAACCGCACTTGGCTGTTGATGAAAGCATGATAAAGGAAAGGGGCAGAATGCCAGCTAGACAGTTCATGAAGAACAAAACCTAGTCGTTGGGACTGGAAAGTGTTTGCACTTGCTGAATCGGGACACAGGATATGTTCTCAACACAGAACTTAATGAAGGGAAGACAAGTGCAAGATAAGCACAAAATCCATAACAATGTGGTCAAGAAGATTGTATGGATTTTGGATCTATCTGAAATAAAGAAAAGGGATTTTTCCCAATAATCAAAATTACAACTGACCCCTTCCAGACATAACCCCTACGATCCAGACAGTATGAACAGGAGGAGGAGTTCTATGAATGGTACAAGGCTGAAAATGAGCCAATAAACACTTTTGTGTTGAAGTGAAGAGAGATTATCTTGCTGTATCAGTAATGTAGACATTTTATGTCAATAATTATAAATATCTTGGTGTTACTATTACTAGTGACCTTAGCTGGAAACAACATATAAACAATATGTGTCAAAAACAACTAAATTGTTAGTTTCATTAGAAGAATTGTAAAGTGTCGGGATCCAGGTACCATTGTTAAACTTACTGTTCACTTTGTAGACCCATTTTAGAGTATGCTTCCACTGTTTGGTGTCCTTGTCTCGTAACCCAACAAGACACATTAGAGAAAGTTCAGAGACGACTCACCCGCTCTTGCCTTGGACTCCCAAGAAGAGCTAGTTTGAATTCTGTAAATGAAATTGACTATTTCACTAGGTGCGCTCAATTAGGATTGCCATTGTTAATTAATAGACTTCACTTTCTTTCAATATTATTTGTTGTTAAATGTTTGTATAATAGTTTTGATGTTAACATAAGTAATTACATTCAAATTAATACTAGACATACTGACACTGTCAAATTTCATCATCAGAGTTCAAGGACAAATGCTTTTCATCACTCACTTTTATTAGGTTTCTAGAATATGGGATAGTTTACCTGTAGATGTCAAGGAACAGATTATTGTTGGTTTTAAACTCATAAATGCTTTAAGAAAGCATCTTCTAACCCTGGAGTAAGTATTGTTTTGCCAAAATAGCGCCAAATTTATATGTTTAACACTGTCTTACAATTTTTATATATACAGATTTATCTTCAATGTTTAATTTGGTTCTGCTGGCAGTACTTTAAGGAGATCCACTTGATTGTGATTCAGTTCGCATTTGGTAATCCTACAGGGGGGTACTGTCAACTGGTTTTAACTGGTTTTAATTTGTATTATTTTGTCTTGTGTAATCATTGTATCATTTGATCAGATTTGTTTTTAATGTCTTTTTGTACCCTGTGAAATAATAAATGAAAAAAAATGAAATGAAATGAAGATGTATAGAATGTAGATTACTGTTTAAATGAGTAACTGCCAGTGGGGAGGAAGATCATGTATTTAAGGAGCCTAGTATCGGCTTCATTTCTTGGGACACAAAACACGGACATGTGATGTGATCTTGGAAAACCTCTTCACATGGTGAAATTTGTCATTTGTGTTATATACATCAAATTAACGAGGACACTGTGCCGTTTTCAACATTGTTTTATTCATGATTCTAGGTTGTCTATAACTTCAGTTATGCTCCGGAAGTTATAACCGCGTAACTGACAATTTAGATTGCCTTTGAGATTTGAGCCATGATGTTTTGCAAAGCATAAGACAAATGATAAACGAGTATGCTGAATACAAAATGCAGCTAAACAACCCTCCGTCGTCGGTCGATTGGTAAATACGTGGAAACCAGTCACTGAACATGAGCTACTGAAATTTCTCGCCATTTTGACTGCTATGGGACTGAACAGGCGACCCAGTGTGAAAGATTACTGGTCCCCACTTTCCGATCGGGCACAGTCCATGGTATGGGCAGATGTTCGCCAGAGACACGCTTTGAGGCAATGTACCACACCATGCTTCGAAATAGAGTCGAAGCAAAAAGACAAGATAGAGACATTCTTGAACATGCTACTTGACCAATTCCAGGCTGCATTCTACCCTACACTGACGTAGCAATAGATGAAATGGTCATTGGATGGAAAGGACGATGGAAAGTATAAACAATATAATGCATCAAAGCCAAAGAAGTATAACATAAAGACATTTGGCTTGTGTGGCAGCACCACTGGGTATGTGTACAATATCCTTATTTACTTACTAAGAGGACCCCTAGATGGCAGCACCTCCACAACAGCTCTACATTTTGCCTCTGAAATTGATATTTTTTGCTGGATGTTATCAAAACTTGAACCAGTAGTACAACTTACCATCAGGATACCACTGGACTATTTTATATCATTTGATGGAATATTCTGTCTGCTTTTGAAGGAAATATATCTTGTATTGCTCAACTGCAGAAGGACAGAGTAGTAGCATCATTCTACTACAGTGTTGACCTGTTCACAGCCAACCGTGTGTGACTCAGCTATATTACATTATACTGCTATTATTTGGAAGATGCATTACTGATTACACAATGAATGCTCAAGGTTTTAATCACCTTCCTGCTCTTGAATGGACCACCCTGCTGCCTGTACCATCACATAGGCTTGACTGCATGGAATTATAACTCTAGAAATCAACAACTTCATCACCACAAATATCTTGGTACTCGTATCTCTTACTATGGAAACTCATCTTCAACTTTTCAGCTTGATTTACTTGTATCTGGTGATATTAACCAAAATCAGGTCCAAGTCTAACTGTTCATAATGACTGAAGCTAGCAGTGATATCCAACCCAGATTAACCTACAGTCCTCAATACCTTACTTCATTAAACACTTATAAACATTCCAAAGAAGACCTATTACCCAAACAAATCTGGAATACCATCACCTCGCTCGGAATAAACTCTACCGGTCATACTAAACTTCGTGGAAAGAGGTAGTCGTCGTAAGCATTGGCCCATTCCAGATGCTACCGAACTTGACAACTGCCTCCATCGTATTCCTGTTCATACATGTATCCTGCCACGCATTAAACAGAATTGCCATGATCAACCAAGAAAAGCCAATTTGTCTAACTTGAAACCTGTTCTCCGTGAAAAACACTTTACCTTTCGATCCCCTTCCCTTTCACTGCAGCCTTTCCCAGATCGAAAATAGCATGTATCCACTGCTGATAAATATGTCTGTTTTATTTCATTCTAGCTGGTCCACCCATCATCGCCACAGTGCAGGGATGACGGTGGCTAACCAACCCTTTCCAGTGTTACCCCTGAAGCCTCAGGATGTCATAGCAGTCCGACTAACGAGCCACACAGCTCACCTGACGATTTTGAACCCGATGAGAACTGCGGCGTGACAGTCATGCAGACCAGTAATATGGGTGGTCAAAGGAAATGGGACAAAAAACACTTGTTTTTACTGTGACGAACCTCAGGCTAAGTTGCCCCGTCATCTTTGGTCTTGCCATAAGGAAGAAAGAGAAGTTGTAGAAATTACCTTGGAGACCGACCGTAGTGCCCGTAACAATCTTCTGTTGAAAATATGTAATGTTGGTAATCAGACACAATTGCAAAGTACTTCGAGAGGGTGTCCTCATTGTGGCATATAGGCCCAATCATAAGGCAGATCCCCATGACTATGGACCGTGCATATATTGTTTTGGTTATTATGTACGCAGTGATCTTTGGAGACACCGGTGCCCAATTAAGCCTGTGCTCAATGCACAGACTGATGGAGGCTGTATGGCAGCTTGTAGGCGTGGACGAGTGGCTCACAAGAGTGATTTGTTGAAACCTCCTGTCGGTGTATCTTTCAAGTTGAACAAAGTTTTAAGTCCCATGAAGAGGGATGATATATCTCTCATAGTCAAAACCGATTCACTGATTATCGAAGTAGCCAAACGTGAATACCTGAAGCTCGGCCACGATGTAGCTCAACATGGCTATATCCGAAACAAGCTACGCGAATTGGGTCGCCTCGTCATCCAATTGCGAAAAAACACCAACCTACCAAATGCATCACTTGAAGTATTCATCCATCCCCACCACCTCAATGATATATTCAAGGCTGTTCAGGATATCGCAGGCTTCAGTGAAGTCAACCAGTTGTACAATGTTCCATCTCTAGCACTGAGGATTGGGCATTCCATCAAGAAATGTGCAGTCATTCTCAAAGGAAATGCTCTGGAGTCCGGTGAAAAGGCACAAAGAACAAACATCCGACCAGTTCCTGCAATTGTGTGAAATGAAACGGAGAGAACATGTGTCCACCCATGCGCACAGAACACTGTACCAAGGAAAGCGTAATAAACCCACCGTTCTCCCCACAAATGCTGATGTGGTTAAAATGTCATCGTTTCTCCATGACACTGGTGACAGGCAATTGCGACTCCTTCAAGCTGCCCGGGGGAAACAAGTCAGCGCACCCTGGAAGATATTGAATGAAGTCACACTGTGCAGCCTCATTATGTTCAATCGCAGAAGGCAGGGTGAGGTTTCCAAGATGAAAGTGAAGGATTTCAACAAGCACAGTACAGCTGTTGTCAATAGGGACTGCGTGCTCACTGATCTCGAAAGGCACCTCTGCAAAATGTTCAAAGTCGTTGAAATAGTTGGTAAGAGGGGCAGAACTGTGCCGGTCCTTCTCAGCAACGAGGCCATGACGTGGTTGAATGCTCTGGTTGCAAAGAGAATTCAAGCTGGAGTTGCACAGGATAACGTGTACTTGTTTGCATGGTCTTGTTATGGAGGCATGAGCCATATTCGAGGAAGTGACTGTCTCAGAGCGTATGCAAACGATGCAGGCCTCGACAATGCCGACAGCATCCGCTCTACCAAACTTCGGAAACATGTAGCGACTGCGTCACAAATTCTTGCCTTAAAGACCATCAGCTGGAAACCCTGGCAGACTTCATGGGTCACGATTTGCGAGTCCATCGTGAATACTACCAGATGCCAGATACCGTCCAGAGGGTTACTCAACTGTCACGACTTTTCCTCAGCTTGGAGAGGGGCAACTTGGAGTCCCAGCATGGCAAATCACTGTAAGAGTTACATGTCACTGGAGGTACGTACAGCCACTGTGAAAAATAATATCTCCTCTGTGTGTACCTCACTTTTTTTGTTCTCTCCCAATTGCCTAGGTGACTAACATTTTCCTATCCCCTCTCGCCCCCTCCACATTCTTACGCGAGCAGAAATACTTCAATCATTTCTTTGTTGTTCTTTATTTATTTGCAGAGGGCTTCACCACTGATGACGGCAGCAGTGATTCTTCTGACTACTGTGACTCGAGTGATGATTCTAGTGATAACAGTAAGTTGTGGCTCTTTATATTTTTTGTTTCCATCTGTTTTTCAGTCCATCTATTTTTCTCTATCTTTCTCTCTATTTCTCTTTCTGTCTCTAGCTGGCTGCACCGAGAGTGAATGATTTCCTATGTCTAAATTGTCTTTTTAATTACTTTGTGCTATAGGAACTTGTGAAGCCAGTGTCCCATCCACTAGTCGGGCCTCCCCGTTATCTCGAAGAGGGCAGCATCGTCCATGGACTGTAGAAGAGAAGAGAGACGTCATGGAGGGACTACAGAGATTTTTTTCTGATGAAGAAACTACCCGGCAAACGTGACATTGAAACGGCCTGTCCTGTGGCACTCGCGACTCGAACGTGGCGGAACATTAAAGACTTTTGCAAAAACACAATGAAGCTCTATCAAAGTTGAAAGTTAGAGTGAACTGAAAAGGTATTGTACGCCTTGTGAACAGACAATAGAAAAACAAGTTCAGCCAAAAAGACAAATGTACCTCCAAATTGCCCAGCGAGCAGATTTATCATTCCTGTGTTCATTGACTAATTATGCTGACTAATTATGCGGAAGATGCTTACAGATAGTTAATATCTCCCAAGCACTAAGAAAACATTATGCCATATGCCTAAAGTGCAGGTAATCCTCACAGACAGTGATTGTGTATGTTGTCCTCAATTTGATAGATACTACCCAAATTGTACCACTGTCCTCCGTTTGATAGAATACCAAGTATCGCCTCAGTTTGCTGTGGTCTACATGTATGGGTGGGTGGGTGTGTCAGGCATCGGAATTATTTTTTTTTATTGTTTTTTCACTCAGCCAAATGCAAGAGTGGTGGTCGACCGTCACGACGTCGTCGTCGTCGTCACCCCCCCCCCCCCCAGCTCAATGTTGTAGAGGGTTGCGTGTACATTAGGCTGTCTATTCCTACCTCCATGGTCTGTGCGTACAAAGTGGGACTCCATGCAATGACTCAACATTGAGCTGGGGGTGGGGGTACGTCCACCTCGAGGAAAAATTCTTACCCTAGGTTCACCCGGCAAGGTTTGTAAGGGGAAGGGGGGGGGGGGCACAATACTTCTCTGAAAAAGAAATAACTTCACACAGTCAAAGTAGAAAGTTTTTATTATGCTTGTAATTTATTTTTGTAATATCTGAACCCACCCAAAAAGAATTTCAACATTTGAATAGACATGCATGCTTATCCTAAAGATAATTTGAGTGGATTATTACTAATATTTTTTGAATTACCATAATTGCCATCAACAAATGTACGGAAAAGTGAGGTAACTTTTCCCGTCCAATTTTTATTGAAAGTTGAGGCTGAAAAAATAAATAAAAATATAACAAAATGAAGTAAATCAACTCAAATTAGTTCTATTATAAGCCTGCATGTCCATTCACATGTTGAAACATTTTTTGGTCGGGTTCAGGTACTTAAAGAGGCACTCTAAGGTCAAATTCAGTTTTGTGATGCACTCATTTTCCAATAGAGTCCTTATTAAAGTGTGAAAAAATTACAAGTCTCTAACATCACTTTAAAGTGGTGTAACATCATTTTATTTGATACCCTTTCAGAGCGATATTTGAAACATGACGTAACTATTTTCTTACAGTAAATGAGTCTAACATTCCATACAGGAATTTTTGGTTTGTCAAAAAGTCAATTTCAATGCCGATTTGATCAAATATTGTGGAGATTCAGGAATGAACTGCAAATTCACTGTACAAAAATGTAGAGATCCATTTAGTTGAAATGTGACGTCACTGTTGTCTTTGGATGTTAACAAATTTCACACATGAAGGTTATCAAATAAACTGAAATTTTACATCACTTTAACGTGAGGTTAGAGACTAATTTTTTTGGTAATTTTTTCACACTTTAGTAAGGACTCTAGTTATTGGAAAATCACAAAACTAAATTTGACCTTAGAGCCCCTCCACAAAAATGAATAAATTATGCAAACTTTTAGAGTGTTCATTTATGTTCTTAAATGTATATTTCCAAAATTATTTATTGGTTTTGTAAACATTAGCACAGGTTGTGTCGTATATTCATTAATTAATTTCATATCATGCACTTTATGATAAACTACTACATAAAATGTCACGAAGTTACCAAAAAGTAATATTTTTTTAGTTTCTCATAAAGTACTTATGGGAATAACATTAAATTTAGTACCCAAATCACATGCATATAATTAATAAGCATGCACATGCATTTTTCATTAAATTTTCAAAAGTGTCATGAAGTCACTGTTGGACTACGTGTGGTGTTCATTTGCAACAGTGGCACCATCATGGACGGTGTACATTTACAGTTATTGGGGGGCATCAGTTTTCAAAAACTGGAGTTGATTACTCAGAAACTAATCTATGGGATAGCCATCATTATGAATGAACTGGTCACAAATATATTAACCCTTTAACCGCCCCGGTCGCCGTAATGCGACATGAGAACCCCTTTAACATATCGCGGTCTGTGATCTAAATATAGCACCAGATGTGTAACTAAATACTACCAATTGGTGGCGCTATAGTTACTCTACCATAAAACATGTAATTTACGGTGGCTTTGCATTGGAACATATTGAGTAATTCGCAGTTGAAAAGTTGTGATTTATTTGTGGAAAAATCGCCATTTTGAAGAAAGAAATCACCATTTTGATGAACATGGCTTCTAGGAGATTTCAGGTAAACGAGATACTAGGCCAAGTTATGGCTGATGATGACAGTGGAAGTGACATTTATTCATCTGATTCTGACACTAGTGACAATCACAATGACGACGTATCGGATTCAGATAGTGATCATAATGTAGGTGTATTGCCTGATGACGATGAAAATGATTTGCCTCCGCCACCAAAACGGGGGCGTGGAAGGGGTACCGGTGGCCGACAACGAGGACATAATGTTCGTAGGGGAGCTGCTGGTAGGCCTAGACCCCGAAGAAATGACATTGCAGCTGGACCAGTCTGGGTGCAACTGCATGGTGCAGAGAACTATGCCCCATGGATACCCGAATTCAACCAAAACACTGGTTACTGTGGGGATCGAAACATAGATGATGCTGCACCGATAGCATTTTTTGAGCTTTTTATTGATGATGATTTTTGGAATGTTATCGTTACAGAAACCAATAGGTATGCAACACAATTCCTTGACGGTCGTATCTTGAGTGAAGAGTCTAGGTTTTGTAAGTGGAAAGACGTAACTGTTCTAGAAATGAAAGCGTTCATTTCTCTGCGTCTCACGATGGGATTGGTTGAAAAACACGCTTTAGAGGATTACTGGAACACATTTTGGCTTACAGCAACACCAGGTTTTTCCACAATAATACCCAGAAAAAGGTTTGAGATCATTACCTCATTTTTCCACTTCACAAACAATAACAAGGTACCGCGTGGAGAACCTGGACATGACCGACTCTTCAAAATACGACCTATCATTGAACTACTAATTCCAAAGTTTAGACAAATCTATGTGCCTCGGAAAGAACTGTCGTTGGATGAAATGACAATCGCCTTCAAAGGCAGGAGCACGCTAAAAATGTACAACAAACAAAAGCCAGACAAGTGGGGGTACAAAGCATTTGTAATCAGTGAGGCAGCTACTGGGTATGCCCTTGATTGGCAGATGTATTCTGGAAAAGCAGAACATGAAGATGCTGAAGACATTGGTGCTACGCATCGAATAGTTCGGACCCTTGTCAGGTCATTTGTAGGAAAAGGCCATGAAGTGTACACAGATAGTTACTACACGAGTCCTGATATTGCAACCGAATTGGCAGAAATGGGAACAGGCTATTGCGGCACCGTCAATGTCAACCGAAGAGGCATGCCAGCTCAGCTCAAGCCTGCTAACTTGCCTCTTAGGAAAGGAGATGATCCTGTGTACATGCGGAATGGCCGTTTGTTAGCATGTGCTTGGCATGATACAAAGAGGCTGCATATGCTGACTACGGTTCACTCCAATGATTGTGTTCAGAAGGAGATCCGGACAAAACATACAGAAACTGGCTTTAGAAATGTGAAAAAGCCACTTTGTGTCGATCGCTACAATGCCTATATGGGAGGCGTAGATACCACTGATCAGAGGATGAAGACGTACAACTTTCCCCATCGATCACGAAAATGGTACAACAGGATTTTCAACGGCCTTTTGAGTATCGCAATTGTAAATTCCAATATATACACAAACAATTAGACGGCCACTTTCCTGAAGGAGTATACATCAAGGATTTGCATATCATTACTGGATGGTTATGGTATGGAGCCCAGACTAGGCAGGCCTATCACAGGAGAGATACCTCAAAGGCTGGTAGAGAGACGATTGATAAATGTGGAAATGCTCGTCCAGAGTGCAAAGTTTGCAGTGATCGCTCACTAATGGTGGTCGCACGACAGACACAATACAAATGCAGGCAGTGTCACGGTCGGACTGTGCGCATATCCATGCTTTGAAAGATATCACCACCAAACATTACAAGCATTATTAATAGCTACTAAGCACGGTGTAAACGTAAACTTTTCAGCCAATCACGATAACTATTTTCACTGCATGGCAGTACGTCACCAAAGAAGACGAACATGCTATTATGTCCGAGGGCCATCCCGATTTATTAAATGCACCCCTCCGCGTGCACAGCTAGTGCTTCAAGTATACCGCCACAGCAGCTCGTAGAACGCCCGCCAAGAGAAAGAAAAGGTCCCGCCTGTCGGCCTTTGAGGTCAGCGAACCAGTTGTTTCTAAAGGATTCAAGACGGCGTTTGGAGTTCATGGCGTTTCGCCAAGAACCAAAAACATTCGTCAAACGGATTTAGCAGAATTCATAATGAACAGAGGCGAGAGTCGTCAGCACACTTGTCGGACTCGGCGCCCAATAACTGTAAGTGTACACCGTCCATGGTGGTGCCACTCCTGCAAATGAATGCCATACGAGTCCAACAGTGACTTTTATATACCCGGATTTCAACATTCACCGGAATAAATGACCGTCACACTGCAGCGATAACGGTAAGGAGAACGGATGTTTTTTCTTCTCATTATCACTACCAGTACAATCTTTTGTTTTCTCACCTGCTGCAGCTGGCCATGTTCAATTTGGCAGGGTGCCAAGTTGGAAGATTGCCAAACATTGCATCACCCGGCTGGCATCATGTTTTCCCGCCATGCTGTCGACCGTCGACATTTAAAATTTGTGTTTCTAAAGTTATCAATGATGCGCTTTCACGATGAAGGTTTGCCAAATTAAGAGGTACATGTATACATATGCAATTGGAGATTTTTCACAATTGTATTTAGTATGAGGATGGTAGTGAATGTTTTTAGGAGAGTTTTATATTAGTTATGATTTGGATAGAGGTGGCATGCATTGGAGAGTCATTTGCATTGTGGACGTGTCAGGCCTTAACCTTAAAAGGGGACATTCTCGCCACGACTGCATCATTACAGCTCATTGCATTGAATCGCACGGTGACCTGCGCAGTATGGGCGCATATGTTAATCACGCCAAGTGAGGTCTTCCATGTAAATTCATACCGCCAACCCGAGCACGCCATGCAAAACGAGAGGATCGCCTCTATTTGAACTAACGTGAAAATTGGCAACTCTGAGCATATTGTTAATGACGGCCAGTGAAATATCTCACGCTTTTGAAAGCCGCCCTCGGTCTTATGAGAAAACCGACGGAGTGTGACGTAACACATTCGTCCGGGACTTTACGGAATCGCCTGGAAATGTACCAGCGCCCTCTAGTTACAATACTTTGGACATGTGGAGACGCTGCTATTGTTGTCATCATATCAGCATGTTTACGAGATGCCTTTTGGTATACTCAAAGATAGCGTCCTTTCCACCAGTGCGTGCTCGCTAGTGCTAGAGAAGACGGTATTTTTCAGCCGCTCACAAGATACAGGTAAGCCAAGTCAAGTGTACTATTACTAACCATTTAATTACTCAAATGTGTCTATAGAAAATTACTGGAAATTTTAAAAGTATGCTCTCAGTCTCAGATGCATTTGTTATTTAGGCTAAGTTCAATGCAACGTTTGTCGAGGCTGCCTGTAGTGTAATCATTTAATATAATGACATTAACATGTAATATAATAATTAGCGATCACAGCCTCTTGGGTTTAATATTATGAAATGCCACATAGCTGACTTATTATAACTCTTTTATAATCATTATATTTTAAGTTTATTGAACAATACATTATACCAAACACAGTATAGAGCTGTCATTTTAACACCAAACTAGGTCCTATTTATATGGAAACAGGTCAACTCGTACTCCAACCAACTCGTGCTCAACCAACTCGTGCTCATTTTGGTCAACCTCGCATCATGACTGCAACTCGTGCTCATGACTGCATTAGCTGCTCATTCAGGGATATTTGACTCGCCCTCATAATACGCTCAAAATTGGGTTATTAAATATATTCTGAGGGAGGGGGAATGGGGACAAAAATAATAATAAAAAAGCATTATCATTGGCAACCTGCCGAGATCTTTTGTTACATGTAAAATTGCATTATTAAATATATTCTGAGGGAGGGGAAACGGGGACAAAAATTTACGGGTAAAAATTTTCATACAATTTTAAAGCCTGGGAAACTCAACTTACTTAATTTATTCTAATAATATTTTTTAAGGTTTTCAAAAGTTACGGGAAAAAACAACACCAATTCAACACCAAGATTCCATTTTCTTATACGAGTACGAGTTGGTTGGAGTACGAGTTGGTTGAAGTACGAGTTGGTTGGAGTACGAGTTGACTCGAATTCTATTTATATAGTATTAGTAAGTGATGGTTGAAGGCCATGGTGTGGATGAATTTCCGTGTGGATAGTAAAACTATACTACTTTTACTAGTATAACTATAGTAGTAAACTTGCGGGTACAACCATGTGTAACTAGTAATCTCTTTGAGGAGAGAGTTGAAAAGAGCCCTGGGTGGTCTAGACATTTCGAGCAGAGTACACTGTTCAAAGAGACGACCACCAACGGCTCTTTTCAGAGCCAACACTCATACATGCATACAAAGACACATGTATACCACAGTTGACCTGATTTTTTGGCAGGTTGGTACAGTCAAACTCCCAATAATAAATCACATCAGCCATTGAGATCAATAAAACCACACCAAGCCTCCATCCATTAATTGGGATTTTCAGCAGTTATTTTAAACACAGACTTTCCATAGTAATTTACCAGCCACTGAGTCTGGAACAGTAATGTGCCCTGCAATATGTCAATCACAAACCACTTAAACCAACGGACATATGAGGCATTATTACTTTATTATACAATATAGCTATGACGAGACTACCATAGCAAATGGCTTGTAGTGGCGTGAATGGCTTGCTTGGAAAAATTTCACTGATTGCAGGAGGTTAGTCTGCATAACCTCCTGCAATCACTGAAATCTTTACCAAGCCATGCAGGCCACTGATGCCATTGCTATGGTAGGCAGTGGCCTCATAGCTATACTGCATAGTAAACATAATGCTTCATATGTCTGTTGGTTTTAGTGGTTTGTGATTGACATATTGCAGGGCATAATACTTTGTTCCAGACTCAGTGGCTGGTGGTAGGTTACTATGGAGAGTCTGTGTTTACCAAATAACTACTGAAAATCCCAATGGGGGCTTTGTATGGTTTATTGTTCTCAATGGCTGATGGTGAATTATTATTGGGAGTTTGGTTTAACTCAAGCAACAATAAAGGTCAACTGTGGTATACATGTGTCTTTGTATGTACAATGGAGATTACTTCAAAGGGGGCCAGTGTGGCTTGTATGCACAAACAATGTGTGTACAACACATTGGACATTTTGTGGTTTACAGTGGCCTCTATGTGTATTGACTCACTGGGGAAAAATAATATAAATCACAAACCTGAATTAGCCCTCCTACACGTGTAGGAGGGCTAATTCAGGTTTGTGATTTATATTATTTTTCCCCAGTGAGTCAATGCGTATGCTATAAGTATCTTTAGCAACATGGAACGCAGGGGTCGTCACCAAAAGAAGTTGCCCTGTAAAGTAAGTACCTTACACACACATTAACCCTTCTATACATGCAGTCTCCAAAATGCTGCAAAAAAAAAAACTGCTGAGTACACAATGCTTTTTGTGTACATGCCTCAAAATATTGCATACTGTACACAAGAATGGTACATGGATACCCTCACAGAGATCCTCACACAGTACGTGTATACCGCAATTTACTGCACTGGTTTATTTCAAGTTAGCCTTGCAATGAAACAAAGCAGGTGGCTGCTTCAGTTTACCTCATCTCTCTGAAGTGCCTTGGGCTATGCCATTAATCATTAGATAAGAAAGTGCGTACCACAATATGTCCCAGTTGAGACATTTTGAAGTATGGGTCCACTTTGTGAAGAACTACACTGATAATAGGAGGGTGAAGTATTATGTCAATGACCCAGCTCCAGAAATGGGGTTGGAAGAGTTCATGGGACCCTCCATGTGTACATGTACATTGTTCAAAGGTATATATCGCCATGTCCACATGCTTCCCAAAGGTCATCACGCGGGGCAACCACATGTTTACTTTGGTCAGACTGTGCCACATTGTTTGGTTCCAGGAAAAAGAGCTTATCAGAAATTGTTTCTTGGGTGTTGAGTCTTTCTTGTCAGTTCATTGATTCGCAATGGCTTCAACTAGTAAGTTGTCCGGCACGGATATACTGCAAGGTATTTTTCAAGATCGATCGAGCGACGAATATGTCAGTTCATCTTCAGACGAAGATGTTTCGCTCAGATCCCCATCTCCGATGAGTGTGGAAGAGAGTGACAGTGACGACTCCGAAGACCAGCCACCCCCACCAAAGAAACGGCCACAACACATAAGGCCGAAAGGGCGACGAGACCAGCCCGGCCCGTCACAACCTCCGGCCCCGCCAGTGCAACCTGCCCCGGCCCAGCCACCAGCGGCCCAACAACCTGCCCTGGTGCCCCCTCCTGCCCGTGGTCGTCCTACGCGGTGTGGCCGCCAGCCTCCGGCCCCGCCAGTGCAACCTGCTCCAGCCCGGCTTCCAGCGGCACAGCAACCTGCCCCGGCCCAGCCACCAGCGGCCCAACAACCTGCCCCGGTGCCCCCTCCTGCCCGTGGTCGTCCTGCCCGGCGTGGTCAACAGCCTCCGGCCCAACCAGCTGGCCAATCCACAGCTCCGGATGGCACGATCTGGTCCAGCCAGCAAAGCGCAGCTGTGAAAAGAACTGCACCCAATGTCCTCACTCAGCAAAAGGGCCACAAAAATCTGGGTGGGGCGTCTACGCACTTGGGGCTTTTTGAGCTGTTTTTCCCGGCAGCCATGATGCAGATGATCCTTGCGTACACCAATGTGGAGGGGTTGGAAAGAAGAGGACGGGGGTGGATCAACGTCGCCATGATGGAGCTACGTTCGACCCTCGGTCTGTTACTCTATCTTGGCCTGACAAAGTCGGGCCATGAAAGAGTACGCTCCTTCTGGCACCCTGGGATGTTTGCTCGGCCGATGTGCCAGGCAACCATGGCTGGCAAACGATTCCAGGATATATTGACCATGCTCAGATTTGACGACAAAACTACTCGCGCACAGAGAAAGGCCACTGACAAGTTTGCCGCAATCAGGGAAGTCTTTGAGATATTCGCAACCGCTCTCCGTCACCATTATAGCTGTGGAGAGTGTGTTACAATCGACGAACAATTAGTTGCTTTTCGAGGAAGGTGCTCTTTCCATCAGTACATGCCTGCAAAACCAGCCAAATATGGACTTAAGTTTTGGGCATCGGTAGACAGCGAAACGCACTATGTGCACAACATGGAACCGTATGTCGGTAAGGAAGGTGATCATAGGGAACGCAAACTCGGTGCACGGGTCGTCAAGGACTTAGTAGCGCCATTGTATGGAACTGGCAGGAACGTCACCGCTGATAATTTTTTTATGAGCTTGAACTTAGCCCAACATCTCCTCATCATCTCCTCATCATCAAAAATAACCGATGACGCAGCACACAAAGTGTTGAAATATATTCAGATTCCATCCTTGGACCTTAAGCTTGGGCATTCTTTGCTCCTCAGATGATGATCAGCCAGAGATTCCTCCATGGGAAAAGTGAAAATGAAATTGATGATGGTACTCGACCTCAACCACCATTCATTCCAAATAAAATGCCATGGTCAGTTAAACATTTCTTCAGTACCATATTCCTATTGAGTTGACAGGGCAACAGCACTATCCTGACAAAAACCCCAATGGAAAGAAATCACATGAATTTTTAGAGAAAGTCACAATACGTGCAGCAGTTTTAAATCTTTTGAAGGTTCAGTCCTTTTACGTTGCGCAAGCAACATGGCAGTCAATACTACTGCATCGAAGATTTTTTTCCGAATTAAAAACCACAATTTCAAAAACCTTAAACCATGTATGCATGCCACAACAAGTCAGTAAAAAAGTAAGCGCGCATACGAGTTGACCCGTAACGGATATAATATTTGTCATTTACTGCAGACGGAGAATGGAACTTCGACCACTCAATCCATCACAACCTGACGTAGATCCTCAGCCCGTAACACAGCCTGCAGTAACTGCTCAGCCCGTAACACAGCCTGCAGTAACTGCTCAGCCCGTAACACAGCCTGCAGTAACTGCTCAGCCCGTAACACAGCCTGCAGTAACTGCTCAGCCCGTAACACAGCCTGCAGTAACTGCTCAGCCCGTAACACAGCCTGCAGTAACTGCTCAGCCCGTAACACAGCCTGACGTAGCTCCACTGCCGGAGATGGCAAAACCAAGGTACGTCTCATTAGGCCAAACAAAAAAGTCTGCAGTTTCTGGTCTCCGCGCACATCGCCTCATCAGATCAGACCCGCGCGTCGGCATTATTAATTTTCATTGTTTTTTGCTATGAAACGATGTCCATTTGCAGCCAAAATGGATGGATCGATTGGAATTCTGTCGCACTGTGCTTTAAATGACTTTTTGCACACAGGCGTATGAACGTTTACCCGATTTATGAGGCCTCTCTTAGCCACTATATGGGAAATTTGTATGGGAAATTTGTATGGGAAATTTGGTATATAATGCATCATGTATTTCCCTTTTGGCCCAAAAAAAAAAAAAAAAAAAAAAAGTTCCAACAACATCCAGTCATGTATTAAGTATGTGAAATTTATACTCTGGAGGGGTTTTCACCACTTCACAAAGGGACAATGAACATAACTTGAGAAAATTGTGTGCAAATACATGTACAAGTTTTTCAACATTATTATTTAGATTGTCCCTTATTGGGGTGAGCCAGTACCCGAACATTCTGGATTTGCGCATGCCACAGTGTGTATATCAATCACTGAATATCACATCACTCACAGTATTGGTCACTATCAAGTACTAACAATAATTTTGTTATTTGTATTATTACAGGAAAGGCTGGAAGGGCTATGTTGTCGGAGAGCCGAGGGCAGAAAGGGCGTTTGTCCCCAAAGTAGGCAAACGACAGACGACCAAACACCAAGTTTTTATAGGTAGAACTTGTAGCTTTGCATGGTGAGGACGATCAGAGCATGCTGATCGAAACGTCGAGTTGTATCTCCAGTTCTTTTCAGAACTAATTACTACTCAATTGAGCATTTCACACGGTGTCACCGCAATTATTCTTACTCAAGTTTTTATAGTTACATTTTTTAAATTCACGTATTTCCCTGTTGACGTTGGCAACAAAAGATGCCAAAAAAGAAGAAAAAACCGTGTAAAACTACATGTGTCGCATATATATATATATACTGTCTTTTCGAAACTCTTTTTAGTCATGGTGGCATGCAATTATAATCTATATTTCAATATTTTAAAGTTTGAATGTACTTTTTTACATAAACATGAAAGAGAACGTCAAAATCTTACCTTTTTAATCATAAAATTAACAGTAAATTATTTGAAAATGGCCTTAAATCACCCATTTTCACATATTTAAACATTGGAAATGATTCGAGCGCAAAGCTATGTCAAAGTAAGGTCAGATCATTTACATATTGGATATATCCCAGAGTGCAATAGTCGTGGCCATAATACGGGTTTCGGCCGTAAAACACTGAGAAAGGGATGATTACGGTAATTCACCGTAGAATTTAAACTTTGCGGCGTAAAATTATGGTAATTCTTTACAGTGCTGTTACCGATTTTGAAGCCGATCGAACGATGACCAGAAACTGTAGACTTTTTATGGCCTAAGTATGACCCATTTATGTATAGTATTGTAATTATATTAAAACAGTGTAAATAAATGATTTCGATATTTTAAACGATTTGTTGTTTTATGTACTTATTTGGAACCAGTCTCAATAGCGTAAAATATGGACAATAATTATGGAACATGGGTTACTTGTGCGGGCTTGTAAACTGCATGGGCATTGTTTAGACAAGCTGCTTTGGTATTAAATAAACCATGGACTATATAATGTCGGCATTGTTATTCAGGCATATAAAAGTACATACATACAAAAAGGGACTGGGGTTAGACAAGCTACTTTTGTAATACAAGAAACTTACTTACCCAATCCGTTTCAGTAGCATAATTCGTGTTTTGGTAAGCAAACAAACCATTGTGGTGACACGAACATTTGTGTACTTATGCCTCACTTGGCGCTCCATACAAGTAGCAACATTATGGAGTGTCGGAGGTCAACGCGTGCGGTTGGTAACAACTGCGAGAGTACCAGCAACTCTGTATATAACGTACTGTAAATAGCGTTTTTATGTCAGGCCATGTGAGCTGCATGACAGTTTTAGTAAGTTTGTTTAGAAGGTTATTCATGTGCGATAGTTACCGTTTCTTCATCATTTCATCGAGTTATTCAGCAGGATTTTCGTCCCTGACCATAACTGCAGAACAGTGAACATTCTGCAGTTATTTTACGCCGCCTTTGGAGAGGTATAGTACATTTTATTTAGCGTTATTACCACTTCAAAATCGAGTGGAACTTTTGGTTTTGATTCACGCTTCGTCGCCTAACGTTGATTATTTCACTCTGCACGCCCGCACACGTGAACTTTGTATAAATCTTCGTTGTTATTGTTCTCGCCTCCGTCATCGCAAGTTATTTATTTTGTCCTCGTATTTGTGACTTCTTGTGAACACACGGACTCAGTCTACATAGGCCAGTTGTTGGTCCTACATCTTAAAGTGAAGTCCGGCTCATATCATCACCCTTCATCACTGCACTACTCCGGCCTCATCCAGTGTGAACATTTTCAGTATACTGACACTGTGGGTAAGTGAACACTGGTAATCTATTCTAACATAGAACCGCACATTGGTGACCCAGACGTTTGATATGGCTACTACAAAATCTGAGCCTTCCAACCCGGAACCGACAGCGCACGGGTCAGTGCAGTTACATTGAAACTCCCACCGTATTGGCCAAATGACCCCGTGATTTGGTTCGCGCAAGTTGAGGCACAGTTCCTCACTCGAGGGGTCACAACAGAAATCACCAAGTACTCCTACATGTATGTCATAGCCTCGCTCCAACCGTCCATCGCGCAGGAAGTCCGAGATTTACTTGTCAACCCTCCATCTGACACCCCATATACCAAATTAAAGGACGAACTCATAAAGCGCACCAGCGAGTCTGAGCAGAAACGCCTTCAGAAACTTGACGACAGAAGAACTGGGGACAGAAAGTCTCCCAGCTCCTCCATAAAATGGAACAATTGTTGGGAAACCGCACCTCGAGCCTTCCATTTTGAAGCAGCTGTTCCTCCAACGAATGCCAACCAACGTCCAACTCATCTTGCCAGCACCAGCGACGCTGATATCACTCAACTGGCTAAGTTGGGCGGACAAGATTGTTGAGGTTGCTGTGCCACCGGGTTATTGAGCTACCTCGGTCAATCCTCCACAAGGCGCTACGGCCTCACCCACATTAGTTACACCACCCCCGCCATCCGACATCCAACAGCTGCAAGCACAGATTCAACAGCTCACTCAACGGAGGTTATGGGATATGATCTCCGTTGAAAAGAGAATCAATGGTAAAAGTGCATTTTTAACGGAGGAGATTCCCATAGTGTATACTAGCCCAGCTCTTTTAGCTAAACTGTCTAAACTAGGATTCGGAAGTTGTGGAACTGTTCGTTACACTACACATGGAATACCCCAGGCCGCAAACCCAAAAAACCATAAAATGAAGTAAGGAGATGACCCATTTTTTTGGTGAAAGGTGAAATCTTTGGCATACAATCAAACTCAGCACCTGGCTGTTGATGAAAGCATGATAAAGGGACAAGGCAAAATGCCAGCTAGACAGTTCATGAAGAACAAACCTTGTCGTTGGGGACAAAGTATTTGCACTTGCTGAATCAGACACAGGATATGTTCTCAACACAGAACTTAATGAAGGGAAGACAAGTGCAGAAGCACAAAATCCATACAATGTGGTCAAGAAGATTGTATGGATTTTGGATCTATCTGAAATAAAGAAAGGATTTTTCCCAATAATCAAAATTACAACTGACCCCTTCCAGACATAACTTACTACATTCCAGACAGTATGAACAGGAGGAGGGAGTTCTATGAATGGTACAAGGCTGGAAAAAATGAGCCAATAAGCATTTTTGTGTTGAAGTGAAGAGATTATCTTGCTGTATCAGAAATGTAGACATTTATGAAGATGTATAGAATGTAGATTACTGTTTAAATGAGTAACTGCCAGTGGGGAGGAAGATCATGTATTAAGGAGCCTAGTATAGGCTTCATATTACATATTACTAAAGATTACAGCTGTGGCAATAACAATAATTGTGCTGGTTAAGGTACATTTGCAAGGCAGAGGGGATATGCATTCAACACACCAAAATTGAGGGCGAAAGACACATTGGCAAATATAAAAAAATCTGAACTTACATCAGGGAACAGAGGAGTATTAAAGTGGGTTGATATACTGACCGATGAGGTCAGTAAACGTGTGGGAGATCCCCTGTTTTATACAAAGGCAGGCCAACTATGCGTCGTCTGGCAAGACACAAAACGTGCAAATCTCTTGACAAATTACGGTGATTGCAGTGTCACCACTAAGCCGATTCATAATAAAGTTTAACCAGACATCGCGAGATTAAAAAAACATTCCGTAGTTTGTGATTATAATAAGTACACGGGAGTAACTGATCTGGCAGCACAAATTGTGCAGTATTACTCTCATCCACACAGAACAATGAAATTGTAGAAAGAGTATCCGTAAACATTCTCGACCTCCGTTTTCTGAATGCTACTGTGGTATACAACAGCATACCTACAAACCACCACCTTTCCAATTTGGATTTTAGGGTAAAGGTCATCGAAGGACTTTTTTCCATGTCTCTCAACGTCGTTCCTTCAAACTTCGATCACCGACACCTTCCCACCAAGAACCTTGGATATACCTTCAGACGTCTCACCATCTTCCTCAGAATCAACTGCCAAAGCCCACATCACCAAACAAATCAATACGCTATCAAGGGTTATCCAACGGGACACTCCACCAACCTACATCCAGAACGCATCGCAGCCCCCTCATCCACACCATGGGCTGACGTTCCGAAAGTCCTTCCAGGACAACTGGGACAGACTCAGCAAAAGGGCTGCGATTGCTTTCACTAAACTTACGTTGTAATTTAAGACATTTTTCTGAAGTCTCACAGACTGCCTCATCAAAATTAACCAATGACGCAGCACACAAAGTGTTGAAATATATTCAGATTCCATCCTTGGACCTTAAGCTTGGGCATTCTTTGCTCCTCAGATGATGATCAGCCAGAGATTCCTCCATGGGAAAAGTGAAAATGAAATTGATGATTGTACTTGACCTCAACCACCATTCATTCCAAATAAAATGCCTGGCACTCAGTTACCTGCCATGCATGATTACACCCATGGTCAGTTAAACATTTCTTCAGTGCAAATGTCATGCAGACTCTTGCAAAAAACCAACAAACAAGGTGAAAACAATTAAGGAAGGTGGGGGAAAATTACAAATGGAAAAGTACATCAGTACAAGAGCTATACAGTGCGTATCAAAAAAAAGGTAATCCGAATTCAGGGGGTTAATAAGCTAAGGTTATTTAGTTTGACAATTTACATGTAGTTTACCAAAGAAGAGGAACTCTTCAGCTTTCCATTGATACCTTTATTGACCTATTGCTGTCACACATGACCGAGTACATTGTTATTGAAAATGGCAAATTCAAATCGCATTTTTGCAAGTTTGGGTAATCAGTTCAAGGCAGTCTGAAATGGATGCATCACTTGACTGCCTAGTTGATTATGTAAGATTTTTAAGCTGGTGCGGTAATCGTCTGTTACGACATCCTTTTCTTCAAGTTGGGTATTTAAGAAGGGCCTGGGTTTAGGGACAGGTAGTTGGAAAGATGGTACAACTAACGACTGAACAGCGAGCTTTCGTGGTTACAACATTTCAGCAAACTCGCAGTTTGCAGCAAACTCGCAGTTTGCAGCAAACTCGCAGTTTGCATGCTTTCAGGGAACGTTTCCCACAACGGGAGCCCCCAGCAGCCAAAACCATCTGGGCGAATGTTAGAAAATATCAAGAGTATGGCACTAGCCTCAACCGCAACAAGGGGAATTCTGGCAGGAGGCGCACAGGGCGATCAGAAGGGAACATTTCAGCAGTAAGGCAGCAACTTTTGAGCATCCTATGGACACCAGCGCAAAGGCGAAATGGGCTGGGATTGCCTTCGCGACATTCAACAGAATCACGAGATTGGACCTCCACCAACATCCATATCGGATTCACATCCGACATCAACTTACGCCAGGAGATTTTGCTAGAAGGCTGGCGTTTGCCAGATGGTTGATAGCCCGTAACGAGAGAGATGTCAATTTTCTGCGGAATCTCGTGTCGGCGGCGGCTGCTTTCTCCATGAACGGCAAGGTCAATACGCATAATGTTCTTGAATATGCACCAGCAAGACACCCCAGAATTCAATTTTGAGGTTAACATCAGTCGACAAAAGTGGACTGTTTGGTTAGGACTTTGTGGAAGTGGTCAGCTGATTGGACCGTTTTTCTTTCAAAGGAATGTCAATGGTAACATGTATCTGCAGATGCTCAATGATAACGTTTTACCGCAGCTGCAGGAACACTTTGAGCGACAGGTTCGTGGGGTTATCAGACAGCTCTGTTTTTATTTTTTATTTTTTTTATTTTTTTAATTTTATTTTTTTAATTTTATTTTTTTATGTAAGTCGCCCATCACAAGGCCAAAAGGCCACTCAAGGTGAGGGCTAGCAAGAAAATTAGTCAAGTTAAGGGTGGGCCCAAGACGGCGCCCCAGCACATCGCCTTATCGCTGTCTGAGGGAAGTCTTTGGCGAACGAGTCATCGCCGTCAACCATAATAATAATAATAATAATGTATAGATTTATATAGCGCACGTATCCACCAACTAAGTGGAATGGAATGGCCACCAAGATAACCTGACCTCACACCATGTGATTATTTCCTTTGGGGACGTTTGAAGAATAATGTGTATGCAACTCCTCGCCGTGATCTTGATGAATTGCAGGGCCGTATTCGAAATGAAGTGGATGCTTTACGCAATGATCCGGCTATGGTGAGACGAGCAGTGCAGGACATGCTCCGTCGCTGTCAGCTTTGTGTCGAAAGGGGAGGTGGGCATGTTGAAGGTGTGGGTGCATAAAAGGTCAATGTTAGAAGAGATTCTTCTTGAATAATGTCCAGTCATTCCTAAAGGAAATCTGGTTTATCATACTGACTTTCACTGATTATCCTGCCTTGCACTGATTACCCAAACTTGCAAAAATGCGATTTGAATTTGCCATTTTCATTAACAATGTACTCGGTCATGTGTGACAGCAATGGGTCAATAAAGGTATCAATGGAAAGCTGAGCAGTTCCTCTTCTTTGGTAAACTACATGTAAATTGTCAAACTAAATAACCTTGGCTTATTAACCCCCTGAATTCGGATTACCTTTTTTTGATACGCACTGTATATGTAGCTTCATTGCTATTATTATCTTCATGAGCCTGGTTTCAGTACCTTCACTCCAAGAGTACTGGTCAGAAGATGGATTTAGAATTAATTATGATTGAAATACATACATAACATGGTAAAGTGTTGGGATGCTGGTATAGGACTCCGAGTACCACTGTTAAATTCTCCCAACAGTACGTTGCCACTGCTATACTTGATTTCAACACAGGAAATACCCCAGGCTGCAAACCCCAAAAACCATAAAATGAAGAAAGGAGATGACCCATTTTTTTTGGGTGAAAGGCGGGCAATTGTGTAATCGTTTGGCAAGACAAAAAATCTGTAACACTTTTAACTAATGTAGGCAACAGTGATTTGTCCAAAAAGCAAATTCGGTGTAATAAGAGCACAAGTGGATTTGGTGATGTTATGAAGCCCAATTGTATTGAAGATTATAACAAAAACATGGGTGGAACTGTTCTTGCCGACCAATGTTTTCAGTTCTACAATCATACACACAGAAGCTTGAAATGGTGGAAAAGAGTTTTTTTTCCCATAATGCTGAATATCTGTATTGTCAATAGCTGCAGAGTAATATTCACCAGCATAGCAGGGAACAACAATGTCAGTAACCTTGATTTTTGCATAGGGATTATATAGGGCTTGCTGTTGGGTTGGGAACGTACATGTAACGCAACAAGTCAGTTGAGATACCACATTCCTATTGAGTTGACAGGGCAACAGCACTATCCTGGCAAAAACCCCAATGGAAAGAAACATGACTGCATTGTTTACAGTAACCGCAAATTAGGCAGGCGAAAACAAAGATGATCTGTAAACAATGTACACAACCTATGTGCATAGTTCCTTGCTTTGAGAAATACCACACCACTTGATTGTAAATCTGTACTATTTGCCTCCAACCCCCTCCACCCCCAATTCAATGAACGGATTCCTAAATATCTACCAAAGAACATTGCTGCTGCTGCTACCCGAGAAATGTCTCTTATTTCAATATTGGTCTATCCAGTGGTTCCAGTGTTGCCAATGGGAGAGAGAAACCACGACGGCTTTCCAAAAAATTAATGTTCACTGGATTTATACTTCTATATATTTAACATACCCTAACCATGGTTGTACTCTCCTGATTGAGACATACAACAAGATCACTGGGTTTTGCTTACATCATCATCCAAGGCTTTGTGTACCAACTCTGTACCAACTCATCTACATGTATACTGACTCAGCACTACATGTATTGGGTGAATATATATCGCATGATACTACAAAGGTAAGGTCACCCCAAAACAAGGTCACATTCTAACCAACTTCTAGAAACTGCCAGAGATTGACAGATGTGAAGGGGTTTGGTACACATCACCTCATCAACAACACTCCTATGATCTTCTTGGTCATGGGACAACTAGAACTGTCATGGGTATTGTCAGATTCTGGTATATGAAGTTAAGTACAGCGTGCTGGGATGTTTGTTTTCAGGTCAAATGTAAGATCAGCTAAGATCTAACCAATGAGATTAGTTAGTTTAATTAAGGAAATGTTTTAATGATTCGTGTGTTAAGCCAGTTATCCAGTTAGGATCAAACCTGGTGGACGGATGACGACATCTTGCAACATTTGTGCAACTTAATACAGCAGTGACAGATTCCAATGAATCAGAATGGCTGAGAGAGTACTTGATTGGAAATGCACAGAACACATTTCATTGCCTAGGCGAGACAGACAAACGGGACTTTGAAAGAAAAAAAAACAGTTAAAGTAAGCAAGCATACATGTCCAACATGGGGACCAATATAGAGCTCACCCAAATAGAGCATCTTTTCTCACGTTTCAGACACTACAACCTCAGATGAAAAGACGGTGGTACACTGGCCAGGCAGTGATCTGCAGACCACAACTGGCCAGGCAGCATAACCACACAGAATTACAGCACATACCTGCAACATGTATCTGGAGTCTGGACACTACAAAAATATTCTTTTAAAAGGACATTTTTTCCTTTTGCATTTGTTATTATAGTCACCTTCAATTTGCTACCAGATACATAGCAATATCTTGTGAATGAAGACTTTAACAGACGAGAGTATGTTGAAATTCAAGGGACGCTTAACCCTTTCACTCCCATTGAGCCAAATTGGCACAAATATGTTAATACCCTCCCGTACCACGGTGCCAATTTGGCACGAACATTTTCAACCCCTTCGCTACCGATGTGCCATTTGGAACAATCCAACCGCAAAGGTTTCTAAAAGCATAATAGCCCCCTCAGTTGAGCACACCTTTCTGATTGGTAGCTCGATGGCACGAGCGCATCCTTTGATGCATTATATTTGAGAGTGTGGGGTACGCGCTGTTCATTTTTCCTGCGCATCTCCGGTGGTGGGTACTGTGGATGCAAGTCGACAAACACATGAGCATCATGGAAGATGAGGAATTATTGCACGAATTGTTAGCGGATAGTGACTCCGAAATGTCGTCCGAAACTAGCGACGCAGTCACCGAGACAGACGACAGTGAAGACGACTGTGTACCCGAGTTCTCGGCAAAGTCAAAGAAGCCGAAAAAGGCTAAGCCCGATTTTCGGCGTGGATGGAGTGAAGCTGGACCAAGCGTGGCGTCAAAATGCACCCGTATACACAGGTAGGCAACCTACATGTACTAAATGATCATGAACACATTGATTCATTAGTTGGCAAGAATTGAGAAGTTGACCATTGCTCCCCCCCCTTTATATTGCTTGCATCTTTTTCTAAGGCTAAAGCGAAATGAAAAGTTTCACACAGAATCAATGTCATGCCATATTTTTTCGGAAATGAAACATCTGATGTTGAATTGGTAAAATAAGCAAAACAATGCGGAAGAAAAATACAAAGGTGTCACTTGACATTAAAAATACGGTCACACTAATTCATGGGCGGAGATCCTGGGGGTGATGAGGATATATTATCCCCCCCACGTTTTGTCCAGGGAGGATGACCCATAGAATCATTCCCCAAATTTGCATGTTTAGAGCTGCACATGTAGCAATGATATGCGTTATTGAAGAGCGCCCTCAAGTGTTCAGTAATTCTCCCCCACTTATCAAAATATTCTCAAGGGTGAATTGTTTTGGAGGTTCACTTTTTGGTCGTAATTCTGGGGGGAAAATGCTTGATCATCGCCCCCCACATTTGGACACAAATCTCCGCCACTGCAGTAATTACTGCCAGGAAATGGGGCAAAAGTGGTCATGGGTCAAAGTGGCGATGGAAACTGAAATACTGTCACTGAATAGCGCCCTCGCATGTTTTTGTTGTCTATCACAGGACACCCAGGAGCAACTCGTGTTCAAGAATGGAGAGATTCACACCAATGCAGATCTTCCAGCTGTTTTTCTCGCAAGCAGTGTGGGAGTTGATAGTGAGTGAAACCAATCGTTATGCTGAACAGAGTCTATCGGAGAAATCAACCAGCCACCAAAGTCAGTGGAATCCAACAACTATTCCGGAAATGATGGCCTTCGTAGCGCTGCTGATGTGCATGGGTATAAACAGGCGGCCTCAGTACAATATGTACTGGAGCAAATGGGACATACTACACAGTGCCATCTATCCAGCAACCATGTCTCGAAAAAGAAGCTCGAAAAAGTAAGGACAGCTCTCCTGACAAGCTGGTCAAGGTTCGCAAATTCATTCAGATGATAGTACCCTCTTTTCTTTGTCATTACAAACCTGGCCAAAACCTTTCTCCAGACGAAACTATGATAAAATTCAAGGGAAGACTATTGTTCAAACAGTATATGCCAAAAAAGCCCACCAAATGGGGCATCAAATGTTTCTCTCTGAACGAGTCTGACACGGGGTACACGTGTGCATGGCAGATTTACACAGGGTCACAATCACAGACAGCAACAACTGCAGACTCGGAGAGACAAAGTGAAGCAGACCATCCCGCTAGAGTACCTGTACCCGGCCAAGTTGTCTTGAAACTTTTGAACGGATTGGACAATCGGGGTCATTGCATCTTTGCAGACAATTGGTACACCAGCCCTGCTCTTGTCAACAAGTTGACACAGCGTGGATTTGGCTTTTGCGGAACTGTGCGGTACACTACTCAAGGAGTTTCCAATTTTGCTAACCCAAAGAAGTTTCCCATGGCTAAAGGACAGAATCCTCGCTTTTATGAAAAGTCCGGACAATTGTGTGTTACCTGGCAGGACAAGAAGCGTGCATGTGACACTCTTGTCAAACTATGGGGACTGTAGTGTTACAAGTAAGCAAATTCGTTGTAAGAAGAGTCCCACAGGTTACCGTGACATTAGCAAACCCAATGGTGTCATTGAGTACAACAAGCACATGGGAGGAACTGATCTTGCAGGACAGCAATGCGTGTACTATGCACATGCACACAGATCGGTCAAGTGGTGGAAAAGGGTATTTTTGGCCATTCTAGACATGTACTAAATGCCAGAATACTGTATAATAGCATTCACACAAACCGCACACTGTCAAATCTGGACTTTAGGATGTATTTGATCCAAGGTCTGCTGTTGACCTGGAAAAACGGCCCTGTCACACATGTCCAAATGAGCAATCCATGTGTTTCAGAAGGTGCACAACATTTCCCTGGCAAAAATGTAACTGGGAAGAAGCGCGACTGCATTGTTTGTAGCACAAAAGCTCAGAGAAGGCAAACCCACGATTTGCAAACAGTGTGATAAGCCCATGTGTGTCATTGGGTGTTTTGAGAAATTTCACTCCCTTGAATTCATTGAATTTGCCTGGTCACACGTGTCTAAAGCTGAGAAATTAGGAAAGAATTCCATATCTCGAAGTTAATGAAAACAGAAACCTTGTATTATCAGGAATGAGAACCAAGTACATTACTTGGGACCTGTTGTAGTATCCAGATTTGACTTGACAAGGTAAAATACTGCTAATCTCGAGAGTTATTGGTCACACTAAATACTATTACAACTTATTTAATGCAACCGAAACAATCCTACTCCGAGTTTTCCGGTTCAATGTTGTGTGGAAGGTCGGTAGCGATGGTCGTGTGCCAACATTGAAGCGGGGGGGGGGGGGGAGTGTCACAAAAGCATTTCTATTTGGGCAAAGGGAGAATGTTCCATAATTTATTGTCAACCGAGTGGGGAAAAAAAAGATAATTTACACATTTTTCCAATTGCATGTAGTTTTTGAAAGTTTGTTGTACTTGCGGAATTCTTTCCGTAATTGTTAGCTGTAGTGTTTCAAGTATACTTCCTTTCACAGTGGAAATGTTGCTTTATACATTGCATACACTCCAAGGCTGGAGCACTAGACCAATGCAAACTGTAGAGGGCAGTATGCAAGGACATTGACCAATTTAGGTGTGGTATTGAGCTGGTAGTGTGTCTGTACTATGGTACTGAGGGGTGCACAAGACAGAAATGGTGTGGTACTGAAAGGGTTAAGTTTTGTTCAGTACATGCCAAAAAAAACCTATCAAACGGGGTATTAAAGCCTTCTCCCTGAACGAGTCCAAAACAGGATACACGTGTGCTTGGAAACTGTACACAGGAGCCGACAACACCCAAACTGTTTATGATGCAGACGTATATGTAGATTCCAAGTCATCAGACTGCCATCTACCAAACCCGACATTTGCAGGAAAAGTCGTTATTGATCTGGTCCATGGACTTGAGAATAAGGGACACGTAACATATTGTGATAATTACTATACTAGCCCAGCTCTTTTAGCTACTGTCTAAACTAGGATTCGGATGTTGTGGAACTGTTCGTTACATTACACAGGGAATACCCCAGGCCACAAACCCCAAAAAACATAAAATGAAGAAAGGAGATGACCCATTTTTTTGGGTGAAAGGTGGGCAATTGTGTATCGTTTGGCAAGACAAAAAATCTGTAACACTTCTAACTAATGTTGGCAACAGTAATTTGTCCAAAAAGCAAATTCGGTGTAATAAGAGCACAAGTGGATTTGGTGATGTTATGAAGCCCAATTGTATTGAAGATTACAAGAAAAACATGGGTGGAACTGATCTTGCCGACCAATGTTTTCAGTTCTACAATCATACACACAGAAGCTTGAAATGGTGGAAAAGAGTTTTGTCAATAATAGAGTAATATTCACCAGCATAGCAGGGAACAAAAATACCACACCACTTGATTGTAAATCTGTACTATTTGCCTCCAACCCCTCCCCACAATATCTTGTGAATGAAGACTTTACCAGTTAAATATAACAACCAAATCTACTTGCATTTTGCAAAGTCACGTTTAAGGACTGTAATATGATTCCCAGGTTAAAGGTCGTAGTGCAACTACCTATAGAGGGCACTATAAAGTGTACATATATGGGTTTAAAAGAAGCGGACACCTTTGTGTAATAATTACCAGATTACAAAATACCCTAATTATTATCTAAAACTTATTTGTGAAGATGGTGATATTATAAAATGGATAACGAGTTTTGAAATGGATTATGGGCACGAACCATTTCCACATAAAAAGAATTCATGTAAAAAAATCTGGAAGCATAACAAAAATTTTGCTCAAACTTTCATAGGTTGATTTCTGTACATCTGCCTTTATGCGTATGAAGTATGGATGCATTCATCAGGTGTGCAATTTCATTCTGGTCCCTACAAGAATGAAATTCCATGCCTTCTAAGCAAGGCCACTTTTCTTAAGTGCACTTCCATTAGAATATCAGAATGTTTATGGTAACATCAAGACCATGTAATTCCAGGCATGATATATACTAGATATTTAACAAATGGAACACTACCATTGAAGTGGTTCAAGTGTATATATTTACAATTAAATTCTATATTAACCCTAACTCCCTAGGCATTGTATTAAAACAATAAAAATCCTTCAAAATCCTCCAACTGGCTTTGTTGTCTAGGGAGTTAGGGTTAAAGAACTTAAAACCTTGGGCTTCAAATAACCAAACGATGATACAAATGAATGTCCGGAATTTAAGACTTCGCAGGAATTGTTGGACGAGCACTATCATGAACATTTTACCTTCTGGTACAGCTGAAAACGTACGCTACGAGTCCCAACAACACATGTGCCTGTAGAGGTCAAAGGTTCTGTCTGGTGAACATGGCTGAGGTCTGACTTCTTGGGAGGTCAATGTGGGGACGTGCATGATGGGTTCGTCCATCATCAGATCAGGAGTGTAGACACTCATATTTGGAGGGGAGACATCTGATGCCTAAAAAGTGAATTGAAAAATAAATTAAAAATTAAAACAATATCATGAATGTCTTGTTAGCATATATACTTGTTCAAGGATGCAAGTGCCACCATCATGTCCAGGAATTGAACCCAAACTCAGACTGCCATCAGAACACAGGTCTAGTGCAACCTTCAGTACTTGCATGTACAAGCCTGCTGTCCTTTCCAAGTAATCTTACAAAATCAACTGTAAGATGGGAGACCATCTGACACTGCAATCTCAGTGGTGTGACAGTGCACAGAAGGGTAACCATATGAGGCCACTAGCAACAGCTAATGACTTGGAGTGGCCTGAATGGGTTGTTTCAAAAATTGCACTGATTGTAGGAGGGTTAATGTACAATGAACGTCAAGTGTGCATCTCAAGTAAAGTATAGGTACTCCATGCAGGCCCAGTTTAACCAGTTTGCATCGGGAATAAAAAGTATTTCTGGGCCCCTGTGCGGGTTTCTTTTTCCCACACACACGTCAATGGAAGCTTCCACAGCGCATAGCCACATCTTCCGAGCATGTCACCGTACACGCGTGGCTCAACCGAGCATGCATACAAATATTCCGGAGTTTCATATGGCGTGTTTAGACGCTCTCCGATCCGCGGTGCAAAAAAAAATTGCGTGTATACACAGCCTCCGACGCAAACTGGTTAAGAACACACTTTTCATACTGACCCACATGCACTTGAAAGTCCAAAATACGAGATACCCAAGATGTGTGAAACGGAACTTGCCTTGAAAACAAATTCATTATAAAATAGTTGTGCATGTTTAACACATTGTCACCAGACCTGCCAACCTTTGGGATCACAAAACTGTATTCTGAAACTCCAAAAGTTGTATTTTTCATAAAAAACTGTTTAGCGCTCTTAGTCTCGGCAGTACTTCGGTGCTTGGCGGTTTCAATGTGGTGCGTAATGTCATACGATCCACTGTCTGTGAGCGATGCTGAAAGGCCGAACTACACAATGTACATCGTGCATGATTTTCTCCTTTCTGAGATGGCTGTATTGAAATCCCATTTCTCTAAGTATTCTGTTTTGTACGATTGATTCCTTTTATCTTTTGTTGGAGGTCGAAGCCATATTTAAACATTCATTTTACGCTCAAATTAGATCATAAAATTATCGTCTGCATGCATGGTCTGCGCTACTCAAATGACGGTCATTCATCTATCGTAATGCCTAGTGCTTTTGTATACAATGTTCCGATTGGTTAATACGCCCGGTCCCAAATGCATTTGTTTACATCCCATGCACCAACCACGGACGCCCTTGCTTACGAGATCGTGATGTAGAGTAGTGTCGAGCCTCGTGCCCTCTACAGTCACTCGCAGCCATTTTTTTTATCTTGCATAATCTACACTCGCAGCTGCTTTGAACTCAGATTTTTTCGGGCGTGTCAAAAATGGTCAAAACCCGTATTTTATGGGGGGAAAACGTACGGTCGTATTTTCAACAAATTCCCGTACAAAATACGGCAAAAATCGTACTAGTTGGCAGGTCTGTCACTGATGTCTGGTCTAAGACTACTGCCTCATATGTACCTTTGATGGTTTATGCCATGGTTGTTTACTGCTCATCTTCAGTCTAGCTACTCTCTCCTCAACCTCCTGCGCTATGGTTGCTTCTACTGGTACATCCACACTCACTAGACCTGTACACAAGAAATAAACAAATGTTATAGGGTACTTCAAATCTTTTTTTTTTTAGATCTTGAGGCCTCTAGATAAAGGGATACATGTGTATAAAAGAGAATGTAAAACACTGGTAATTACCATAATATTCATAAAAAACACCACTTTTTGAGGGGGGATTTAAGCAACAGATAAGCTAAATATAACGGCCGAGCAGTTAAGTGCATCGGATTTGTGTTCTGATGGCCGAGTCGTCAGAATGTGGGTTCGAATCCCGACCGCGACGCTTGCGTCCTCGGGCAAGACACTTTAACATAATTGCTTCTCTCCACCCAGGAGTAAATAAATGGGTACCTGTGAGGGCAGAGTTGGTTGTTGTGTTTGATTAGCCCATATGTGCCGAAATGGCAGCAATTGAGCTGTATACTCACAGGGAGCTGAGATGGTTTGATTGACATATCAAATAGTATGATTGGTAATCTGTGACATTTGATGGACAGGTTGGATGGGTGTATATAATTGTAACAAATCAATCTACCTGAATATTTGCTCTTCTTCTTGGAGACGTTAACAGCTTCGGAAACTTTCTCAGCAAAATTAATCCTGGCCATGTCGGACTCCTCTAAGGCCTTCAAAACTGCCTTCTGCGTCAAATTCCAACCGCTGAAGATTCTTGAGTTGGTGGCCGAGGGCTGCCGTTGAATGGTAGATCGGTTCTGACAGTGGGTTAACAGCCTCGGTGGACCTGTCAAATTGGACGTGTCTGCCCGTCATCTTTTGATTGTCCGATGGCTTTGATGATGGTATGAAAGCCTTTTCCCTCGATTTGGAGATACGTGGGTTGTGTGAACTCAATTCTTTCATCTCACTCTGTAATATTTGTTTGCAATATGTAGTTTGTGATTCACATCTCAACCACAGCTATCTGGAAATAAAAAGAATATATCAATGTTGACACTCTTTTGGCTTGAATGCGGCTGTTCCGTTTGATTTACTTGACATAAAACGTTAATGATACAATGGGAAGGTATTCCAGAATATTTGTTTAATGAAAAATCAGGCATTTTTGGTATACAATGACTTCCTCAGTCATGTCAATCACATCTTGTCACCTTCTCCATTAGTAAGCTTGGGCAATATCAATTTGTTTTCATCCACTATATATCGGCAAACATATATTGCGATTTTTGATAATATCGCAATTATGTTTTCATTCATGCAGGATTGCTTTAGAGCCAATAACCACAGGTATGTACCCTTCTACAAGCATCACAAATCCGTTTGCAGAGCGTGTATGTACTTCTGAAGTAGTTCGCTTTTTTTCTCACTTCTAAAAGCTGAAAAGACTTCTAATTTTGTTTCCATGGAATTTCCGACTTGACTCACAATGTTTTTTTTTAATCGCGATATAATAATAATAATAAAGATTTGTAGCACGCATTGCCAATATCTCAATAACTTAAAACGGTTCTCGATATCGTAATTGAATTTAAAAAAAAGGTATTGCGATATTCAATATTAGCGTGTTAATCGCCCAAGCTTACACATTAGTGGCCAACACGGTCATCGTACATGCGCAGTGTAACTATAATAGGATTTTCTGAAGGGGAGAATTGTTTAGAAGTAAAGTCTGAAACCATCATAAAAGTGGATTGTAAAGATAGTTTTCGCTTTCTGTACTCCCAAAATTCTGTAGAATCATTTTAACCAGTTCGCGTCGGAGGCCGTGTATACACGCACATTTTTTTGGACAGCGGATCGGAGAGCGTCTAAAGACGCCACAGGATTCTCGGGAATATTTGTATAGATTCCCGGTCGACGTGGCAACGAGCCATAAGCGGTAAAATAAACCCGCCACATGGGTTCGGAAAAACTTTTATTCCCGGTGCGAACTGGTTAACTGGTTAATGGTTGCAAACAAATTCTAAAAACCCTAAAAATGACAGTTGGATACAACATTCTTTCCAAATAACAGACAAACAACTTTGTAATTGCAAAAAAGGAGGAAATGGCCGAGCACGCAAAACTGTGCAGTGTTTTCAGTTTTCTATAGCACTATTAACCAGTTCGCGTCGGAGGCCGTGTATACACGCAATTTTTTTTGCACCGTGGATCGGAGAGCGTCTAAACACGCCAAAGGAAACTACGGAATATTGGTATGCATGCTCGGCTGAGCCACCCGTGTATACGGCGACATGCACGGAAGACTTGGCCACGTTTCCATTCACGGTGTGTGTGGGAAAAATAAACCCGCACAGGGGCCCAGAAAAACTTTTATTCCCAACGCGAACTGGTTAAAGAAAAAAAAAAAGGAAATCAGCTGATCAATTGAAAAGTTGCATGCTTGAAATTATCTTTTGAGTAGTAAATAGAACCCGTCGGTTACAACTCAATTTTTTGTTTGCTTTCCCATTGTAATAAAATTGTCGCAGTGTGGTTTTATTATTTTCTGATAATGAAACTGGGTTAAAATGAACATTGTACTGTTTCCAAAAGTCAATCTTGAAATTGTCCATTTAATTTGCAAATGGATTTGTGTCCTTCAGAAATGAAAATACCACATACAAATGAATATGAAATGTCTAATTGATTTTTATACAAATCTCTTGTAATCCATTTTTTATAAAATTTTTTAAAAAAAAGCAGAGAATTAGCTGTTACAAACTGCTTACCAACCTAAATGTAAATGACCTGCAGTATAAGTACAAAATAGTTATTGGCCTTACGTTTTCAAACCTATCATGCTATTTGCTGTCAAGAGAACCTGCTAGGTTATTCGTTCAAAACGCAAAACTGTATTTTTCATAAAGTATAGATTCAATTACAGACATTTTTGTAACCAAAAATGTTACACTGGCTGTAAAGGAATTACTTTGAAATACATACTGTAAGATACTAAGAATACTTGATAAATATATATTTGACAAAATGCAGCCCCGTAGAATATTATTTATTGGCTTCACATATCGGAAAACCCACATATCTACGTACATGGAGTGGGACCGTATGTTCCCTCATCCCAAAATAGACCTCTCCCATCCCAAAATAGACCCTATGTTCCCTCAGCCCTATGTTCCCTCAGCACATTTGGATAAAAAAAAAATGTTAGGCATTGAGGGAACATAGGGCTGATAGGCATGACCCCCATGGAGTATGGACACACAGCTAAGGCTACATTAATTTAAAGTAAGAATGTAATGTTAAAGACATTAACAAAAGTGTATACTTGGCTAAATATATGGCTAAATATATACATTTTTGGATGAAAAAATGTATGACCAAACAGGAAAAAGGCAAAATGGCAACCATAAAATGTTAACATTGTCAAGTTTAACTTCACATTTTACATGGTAAAAAGACTTTTAGAAATTCCCAAAATCGGCTATTTTTACTCATTGTCAAGGTCGTGCAACCCTTGATGCCTGGAGATGTAGGCCTTGACGCCTTTCAGTATGACCAGGTTTTAGAAATTTATATTGCACCCAAAAAGTTAATATAAAACTGAATGACGTTAAGTATATTGGTACAAAGTTAATCAGCAAAGTACTTACCAAGCACGTAGCCTAAATGCAAAAATATTAGCAAGTGGCTTCATCACATTTCTACTCCAGCAGAACTAATTTTGTCCAAGACATTCTTACTGTTACACTGTAACCCATTTGACTAAGGTTACTCTATAAGCTAACACATAGAGAAGCCAGAATCACTCAAGCAGAAAAGAAAGCCCAAGGTTAGACAAAGGAAGTTGGCATTCTGGTCTCCAAGCTCAGGATTAAGAAAAGTGGACAAAAGAAGGATTATGCATTCATGCTCAGGGAGCTTATGGGAGAGAGACCAGAATGGATAAAGAACAGAGCAAGTAATTTAACAGTTTGGGAGGAGTGGTTGTGTGAAAGAGGAGTGGTAGAACTGAAAGGATTAGGACAGAGTTGGAAGAAAACAAATAAAAATGAACAAAAGGACTAGGCTTTTAGGCACCATGCCAGGAGATTACTAGTGGTAACAAACAAAGAGGTGAGCAGGACAGAGTAAAGTCAAGCTGAAGTATTGGTCAGGGGTAGAATGTCGTATCCGACCGCCACTTTTTCTCATTAAATATAACCAATAATGTAATCTTACCTACCTAGTAAGGTGGACAACATATACTTCAAATTATTCCAGGATATTTATTTCATGAAAAATCAGACATTTTTGGTATACGATGACTTCCTAAGTCATGTCAGTTTGATCTTGTCAACTCCCCTGTTAGTGACCAAAACGGTCATTGTACATGAGCAGTGGCAACTATAAATATAATACGCTCCTATTTTCTGAAGGGTAGGATTTTTTTTAGAAGGGAAATCAAGACCGAAAACCATCATAAAAGTGGATTTTAAAGATAGTTTTCGCTTTCTGTACCCCCAAAAAATCGATGGAATCATTTTTTAACTGGTTACAAAAAAAATGTCCAAAAAACCCTTAAAAAGTAGGTATGTGAGAATCATGCACGTATCGCGCTGTCAGGAAGTGCCCTGATACATGTGTCAGCACCGCGTAACAGCATGAGCGAAGGGGTGACTTGTATTCATTGTAGCTTGTCTAATTTTGGTCCTATCGAAACCATTTCTTTGCGATGACGTAGCCCAGACCCTCCTTAAAAGCCCCGTTTTCGATTTTTTTTCAATGGCCGCCCGAAAAGAGAAAATATTTTGTAAACAAATTTGGGGTCATAAACGCATTCAAAATTCGACACAAAGGTAATTATTATTTGTAATAAAAATATAACTTACTGTTAAATCATATATATCCATATCTGTGCGAAGTTTGAAGTAAATCTATAGACGCGAACATAGCTTTTTAGGACGCGGAAAACTCGAGGTCTCCGTCCATTGTTCATGTGTTACGGCAAAAATGGCCACGGTAAATTCAGCGAAACTTTTCATTTTTCTTGGCCTTCGGAAACCATTAAATTATTCCGACAATGGTTCTTGATAAAATGACATTTAAATGAATTTTAAGACAATTTTGTATGCTATGAAGTTATTTTTTATCGTAATACATGTAATTGTTTTATGAAATGGATGTTTATGGATATTTTCCGCCATTTTTTGAGCTAATCATTTGGACTAAATTGCTGGTCAGATCATGTGACCTGGGTATTGCCATTTGATTGGCCAATAGCACTGTTTATGTCACAACACAGGTCATGTGACCTGCTTATTGTCATCTGATTGGCTGAGAGTTGTTTCCAACTATTACGGAAGTTATGAGGATTGTCTGGCAAACGGGCCATTGCAATTGCTAATTACTCGTCTAATTAATATTGATGAATGATTTAACTATTTGATTAATTAATACTTCATTTTGCTGTGCTTTTTATAGGCTCTCTGCTGGTACTAATGTCTTGCAAATAATTAAAGAAGTATTTTTTTCTGTGAAAAATAACAAAAGCGGTCACACTTCTTTCATTAAAACGTGTGGTAAAATTATTAACAAATTTTCGACTTTCAAATTTGCATAACTTTCTTCATATTTGTCCTAGAAAAAAGATCTTTGTTTCATTTTAAAGTTCGCTTGAAGATACGTTCAATGATGTAAGTTACACTGGTAATCAACAAACTTGAATTTGTTTGTCACATACATGTACCTATAAAAAGTGGCGGTCGGATACAACATTTTTTCCTTGGTCAGAAACAGGAGAGAAGAAAAAATTAATTAATAATTGTTCAAATGGGAGAAATTCAAATAAAACGGACTACACAAAGGATTATTCAATCATGTATCAAGCAGATGGTGGGATGAGGAGAACAGAGCGCCCAGCAGGGTGGATATGTGCGCGCTACAAATCTTTATTATTATTATTATTATGTTATTATTACTACATAGGGTGAACAATTTGGGCAAAATATGCCTACCTGAAATATTTTCTGGGGGTTTATCTAAAAGTAACTGCACATGTAACATTAAGGAAAGAATTTCATATCCGGCTGCCACTTTTTAAGGGCTTTTTTGGAATTTGTTTGCAACCACTAACCAGTTAAAAAATCATTCTATCGATTTTTGGTGGTACAGAAAGCGAAAACTATCTTTAAAATCCACTTTTATGATGGTTTTCGGACTTGATTTCCCTTCTAAAAAAATCCTCCCCTTCAGAAAATAGAAGGATCCTATTAATGATTATAGTTGCCACTACGCATACTTGTACAATGACTGTGTTGGTCACTAATTGTGGAGTTTACAAGATCAGACTGACATGACTGAGGAAGTCATCGTATACCAAAAATGCCTGATTTTTCATGAAATTAATATCCTGGAATAATTTGAAGTATATGTCCATCATCATCCATATGTTCTCCACCTTACCATGCAGGTAGGTAAGATTACATTATTGGTTATATTTAATGAAAAATAGTGGCGGCCAGATACGACATTCTACCCAACATTAATGTTATAGGCCTATAGACCCTATAACAAACGTTAAATATAACTGCCCAGGGGGAAAGAATGTAGAATGCAACCGCCACTTTTCTATCCAAACACATGTATGGCAAATATCACAGATTTTCCTTTAAAAGATGATATAGGATACAGTTAAGGAGATGAAAGTGTAGTCAAGTGACGATTGGAAACGATATGTTAGGAGATTTTGAGCAATGAATATTGAATGTACGTGTAATTGTATGCACATCCATTGCCACACTGGTGGGGCAAGCACATCCAGTGAAATGGTGGTCATTTTGTTGTCTGCTAAAAACATATGCCTCAGACATGGGTTCTTTCCTAACTGGGTTTGTTTGGCACTGCGAATGTCAAAAATGCTTACCACCAGGATAATGTTCAGCCCAAACATGCCAAAGTCTTCAAAGTTAAAAGCGTGTTCAATTTCCGGACAGCGTCGAGGTCCATACAAAATTGCTATGTAGGCAACCGGCCCACACCTTTCTACCACAAATTAATTCACCCAACGTAATAAATGCTCCACATAAATGCAAAAAAATAAGCTTAAATGTCACACGCACGACCACTACCACAGTACCAGACTTCTCAACAAACAAGAACTTCACTGTTGTTGCGCGCGTGTGTGTGTGTGTGTGTGTGTGTGTGTACGTGTACACATGTACACGTATGTAATACATGGTACATGTACAGTACATTAATTTGTAATTTGTACTTTGTATGTCGATGTTAAAAATAAGCAATTTCGCGCGGCGCAGCAATGACAACTGCGCCCTCATCGGTCAAACCTAACCAGTAATATTTTTAATTTGTTTTCTTTTCTTTTCTTTTTTGCTATGAAACGATGTCCAATTGCAGCCAAAATTGCTGAATCGATTGGAATTCTGCCGTGCTGTGCTTTAAATGACTTTTTCACATAGGGGTTTGCCCGATTTGTGAGGCCTCTCTTAGCCACCATACTTTGTATATTAGCCCCAGGTGCCCCAGGAAAAATCCCGATAGTGCCCCCCCCCCCAAAAAGAGAAAAACCTATCCCCTGTGGCCCCCCACCCCACCGAAAATGTCCTGGCTAAGCCACTGTTTGGTCCCTGTGAATACAATGCATCACGTATTTCCCTGTTGGCCAAACAAAAAATGGCAGAAACAATTTTTTTTTTAAACATTGCGCTAGAGCTTAAAGGGTCACTATAGTCACAATCAGAGCAGACTTTCAATAGGGCATGGAATCGGTGTCCTAGTTTATGCAGCAGCAACATGACCCGCCCATGTGGGGTATTATTTTCAGTCACTGAGTTAATCTAAAACTAGCACTCCAATTCCATGCACTGTTGATCGTGAAAATGTTATCCCTTTAAAAATAATTTATAACTGAAATGCATATGTAATAATTAAAAACTCAAAACATCTTTCCTCTTTAAATCAAATCTCCTTGTTTTAATTATCAACTCCTCTGCATATCAAACAACCACCTAGCATCATTCTTATATCAATCTGACATAGGCGGATCCAGGATTTTTCAAAAGGGGGGGTCCAACCAGTGGCGTAGCTGTGATTTTTTCCAGGGTGGCAAGTGCTCTCAAAATTTCCGACTTAGGGGGATAGATCAATAATGCCCCCCTAAAAACTCCTCGGAAACACCACTTATGGTAAGATTTTTCCCTCTGCAACATTATTTTTTCGTAACTATTTTTTTTTTAATGAAAAAAAAATGGTATGGCAGGGACGGATCTAGGAATTTTTACAGGGGGAAAGGGGGAATCAGGCCTTATGTCCGATTGTTGTGGACATATAGGTAATGCAGCACATTCATAGGCGGATCCTGGATTTTTTTAAATGGGGTCCAACCAGGGACACATATATTTTGTTACAGATGGGATGAATTTCCGTGTGAGTTCCCTTCCCCAAAAACAAATCCTGGGTGCGCCAGTGGTCTAGCCCCAAAAATATTGGCTCGCATCACCGCCTGCTACCGACAAACCCAACCTTCGATGTTCCCTTGCCTGCACGGCGAACCCTTAAATATGCCGTCAATGAGTATCTTGCCGGTTATGTGGCAAGGAATACTATCCAGTCGTTGGGGGTATTCCGAGGACTGAGGAGCTTTAGTCCAGCTCTCAAACGAAATGGGTGCCCTCAATTCAAACTTTCATCTAATTCACCTAGGTATTCTGCCGGTAACATCCGCATTACTCACGCAGAGGGGCTGTTTTATGAAATCACACTCATGCAGCGCCCTCAGGAAGGTTTTCATGGGTTCTACATTGTCATGGATGGAACGTCTGGCGATGAGAGTTTTCCTTTTCATAGTGGCTTTAAGACGATGGTTTATAAGAGAAGGAAAGTTGCTTGAAAACATCCTTCTTTGGTTTTTTTCGACAAATGTTTGACAGACCTTATCAAGATTGATGGTCATGTCATGATTAAGATTGAGAAGAGTTAACCCAGCGAGACGATCCTGACCCATTCTGTTGCGAAGGTAGGTCTTCACTCTTCGAAGGCAGGAAAAAGAACGTTCTGCTTCACAGCTCCCAACAGTCAGAATGCAACCAATTCGAAGGAGAGTGCTAATGTTTGGAAATACATCCTCATCAGCATGCAGGAGACATTCAAGGAGGCTTGATGGAGGTTGCTTCTCCCTTTCACATAAGCGTTTCCACTCCTTCACCTCTGCTCTCAATGATGATGGTTGTGGCAGATCTGCTTCCCAAAACATCAGCTTTTCCAAAACATTATTCAAATTGGAACTTGCAAAAGCAGATGGGAGAAGATCCAAAATGGCTGCACCCTGTCTGCTCTGTGGACTGAATCTGCTCCTGAACTCTGCAGAAAGATGATCTAGGAATGGTATGGCACAGTTCCTCAGGAAGTACTCTTTTGGACAACTGCTGGGGGCATTAGGTCTATGGGACTGGTTTCCTGTCCTTGGGGCTCTCGGGGCCAACAGAGTCGACCCGACAAGGTGGGATAAACGGGTGGCATCAGCAAACCATATTTCAAACTCCTCCTCTACCTCTTCTCTGAGAGCAGCCACACGATCTACCGTGTCACCGATCATTCGGTACGCATGGAAAATATCTAAATCCCTCTTTTGCAATTTTAATGAAATGGGTTTGATGGTCTCCATGGCATTTTTTGGGGGCAACAAAGTTTAAAAATGTCTGTCCAGGTGCCACAACATCAAGTCTGCGCCTCTTTTTGGGTGTCATTCTGGGGGGGGGGGGGGGGGGACACACACAAAAACACTTTTATTTTCATGCAGAACACCCATGTCAGAACGTTTTAAGAAGATCTACAGATAATATGAGAAGTTCTGTAACATATTTTATTGAATTTATTTGAACTAAATACAAATTTGACCAGGAGTTACTTTTGTGTGGGTTAGCCCATTACTGCAGTTTCCTTAAATAAAATATTTATTAATGCATCAGGTAAAATCAAAATCACAATGAAAATTGGCCAGGGGTTAGCCTAGGGGCAGTTAACCCAAAACTACAGTTTGCATAATAAGATATTTATCATATCTTACTTTATTATAGTTGTGTTTCCTATATTACATTTGAAAAAACATTTGGGTGGGTAGGATGGTAAAATCTTCTTTTTTTTGCTCTAAATTGTTTTTGCCAAAAATATTAGGGTGGGATGATTAGGAAAATTATTAATATTAGGGTGGGTCAATTATTTTTTATTTTTTTAGTGGCGCACTCATTTGTAACAGTTAATTCAGATTTAATACAGTACATGTTAATACTACCTATCAGCACTGATAGGCTGACAAATAATAACGCGATCTCTGATTGGTCAAGGGGAGCACGTGCCACGATGTTGTTCACAGCCCATGCTACACTGCACGGATCCTGCACACGAGGAACCGCGCACTGTGTAAAACCGTGTGGTTTGTGATCGAACTGCACTGTGTACATGTAGAGTTACTTGCAAAAAAGCTAACGTGACTTAAGATTTCATAAAATATTTAGTTCTCAATGATAGCCCACAAAAGTTCATTTTCTGGGGGTCTTTCAGATGGACGTACAACTGCCTAATAACAAATTTCCAAAATCCGAGATCGTAAAAATTATTAACATTCAATAGGCCTACTGTATAGCCTACCTTGATCTTTTAGGAGTGGGGAAACTTCTCTGTCCTGTAGCTAGCTCAGCTCTCGAGGCCTCGCGCTCGTGCATGATGCTATATGTCTCATGTACATGTACATGGCCATGCACAGTAATATATGTACGCAAACCTGATTGGCCAATAGTAAAATAAAAGTCCGCCAACCAATAGCAACTTAGCTTCCAAAAGTTATCGGGGACGATTGCCATTGCTTTGGTCTACGACACGACCGGAAGAGCGTTTACATGCGTTGGTCGTACTCTGCGCCCGTACACACTACGCACAAGTTCGATTGTCCCAGTTATTACAATGTATTACATGTATTGAGGTTTGCGCACTTTGCGGTAAGCTTTGTACTAGAACGAAACTTTCCCAAAGTCCACAGAGACGCTGTTAGAATTTTGTTTAATGTTTTTTAACTTCTTGTGCATGTGCGTGCGTGAGTACTTTATCCGTTGTATTTTCGTAGGCTTTAGATTTTTTCGTAGGAGGCCCCCTTAGGTCATGCCTCCCCCCCCCCCCCCAAAAAAAACACACACATCGGAAAACACCCATAACAAAATCCCCCCACGAATAAAAATAAAAATAAAAATATTGTTTTTAAATTATTTAAAAAAAAAAAAAAACGCCAAAAAAGGGGTCTGGACCCCCCCCTGGATCCGCCTATGAATCATAGCCTGGGCATTCCCAACCTACTAGCTAATACATAGTTCCTATTGAATTAAAAACCAAACATAGGCTACCAGGATATGGTAAGTTTCACTACTCATAAAATATTTAATATCCACTGGTAGGCAAACATTTATACAGAAATGTATTTAACGGACCTTGTATCAAGCAGTCACCATCTTAATTTTCAAATACACAAGTCTATGGGAACCAAAGTGAGGCTGATATCCAAAATAGTCTGGTGCCTTTGACATTATGAACTTTTTCATTTTAAGTGGATAGTCGGGGTCAATTTGTTGTATTCATATTAATGTGGAAATTGATCATCAGCTGATTTTGTTAGATTTGAATTTAATATTTTTCTCATTAGACAGAAAAAAAAACTTCTCTGGATGTTTGCTTCCATTACCATCTTTAAAAACAAAGTATGCATTTAAATCATTAATCTCTCAGTTACTTGTCAGGTAATTACCAATGGTGTAAACTCCTTCCATACAGCAGCATAGGGTACCTTATGTAATTAAACCTGGTGGATGATTGAAGGGGACATGAAACCAAAAGACAGAATCCTAAAGCCTGGTGCATGGTATTGGCAGCGGTCTTGGGAATGTCATTCTTGTAGGGGGCAAGACCACTTTTTCTAAGTAAAGGGCAGTTCCCAGTAGTAGGAATGCAACTGCAGTTTGTCAAAAAAAAGAGGAAAATGCCAGGCACGGCAAGAATTTATACACTGTTTTTCAGTTTTCAATGGCACAACTGAAAAACCAAAAAAAGAGGAAATCAGCTGATCCGCTGATTTTTTTTTGGCATGCCTGCGCAGTAGACATACCAGTATGTCTACTGCGCAGTAGACATACCAGTATGTCTATGGGAATGATTACAACTCAACGTTTTGATCAGTATGCTCTGATTGTCCTCAGGAGAATGCCGGACTCTGGGAAATGCTGCTGCTTAAATAGGCTGCTGAAGGATCACCTGATGACTGGATGATTAGTTCGTTGAGGCGCGCAGGCGGGAACTGCTGGGACTGGGGATCCTAGGGGGTGGGGGAAGAGGAGTGTGTGCTCACTGAACTGAATCAGTTGTTAAAAAGCACAGAGGGAAGGAGGGTGGTTGACTTAGGATATAGGAGATCCCTCAGTCTGGGGTGGGTTGTGGACTTTGGATATAGAAGATCCTTCGGTCCGTAGTAGCGGTCGCCAAATATCGCTGATGTAGAAGCCGATGTCCTGTGGCACAGTGTCGTGCTTAACAATCTCAATGGCCTCTCTGGTGCGTCTGGGGTGCCATGTGTCGATGGGTGTGATGAGTTGGGCTGCCTGCCAGTCGATTTGGTGGTCCTTGATGTGGGAGTGCTTGACGATGGCGGACTTCTCAAAATCTCATCGGCTTCTACATCAGCGATATTTGGCAACCACTACTACGGACCGAAGGATCTTCTATATCCAAAGTCCACAACCCACCCCAGCCTGAGGGATCTCCTATACCCTAAGTCAACCACCCTCCTTCCCCCTGTGCTTGTTAACAACTGATTCAGTTCAGTGAGCACACACTCCTCTCCCTCAACCCCTAGTCTCAACAGTTCCCGCCTGCACGCCTCAATGAACTAATCATCCAGTTATCGCGTGACCCTTCAGCAGCCTACTTAGGCATTCTCCCGAGGACGATCAGAGCATACTGATCGAAACGTCGAGTTGTAACCTCCAGTTCTTTTCAGAACTAATTACTGGTCAATTGAGAATTTCACATGGTGTCACCGCAATTAGTCTTACTTAAAAACTTTGTTATACTATCAACCAGACTGGCAGTACCTAATATGGCCATCATCCGATCCCCCCCAACCACGTCTTTAATCCAGATCGGAGTCAGCCTACTACAAGTGGTCACCTCCAGTCCAGCCTGGAGCCAATCTCCCAAGCACAGCCTGAAGACTTCCTGTAACCCCAGCCTCCCAACCAGCTTTCAATCCAGGCCCCTCATCAGATTCAGCCGTATCATCCCTCAGCCTAGCCTTCATTCCTATCCTTGTCAAGCCCCTCAGCCTTTTGCTTAGAACCTAAGCCCTCATTCCAGCCATGAGTGGCCAGAGTGAAGCTTTGGTGAAAATCTTTCTAATATTCATCAGGTCAAAAACCGTTATAATTTTTGTAGGCCCACGCTATTATTAAAAAAAAAAAATTAAAAAAATTCTTTTCAGTGGACAAAAAAAAATGCTGTGACTGGGATTTGAACCCACTGAGCCAATCTGCTTCTTATTTTTTTCTTGGATGTTATATTTATACCTGAGAATGGGTGGGTTAAAAAAAAACCATGACCTATTGCTTGTGACCTCACTATTAAAGCAAGTAAAGAGACTAGACAGTGATGTAACACAACTGAAGTTGGTTTAAAACCTTTTATTTTATATAATATACAAATCACAAAATACAGTATTTTATCAACGTTACAGTACACAAGACAAGTTATATAAAATAACGACATTTCTACAGTATATACAGATGTACATATTTATATTAGTAATAATTACTTTGACAGTCAATAATTGTAGTATTTAAAAAGAATGTACAGCATTTGATGTTGACAAAGCTAGTTCTACGAGTATCTTAAGCCAAAGATGTTAAACAACTAATCTGAATTTTATTTTATTTTTTTAAATAACAATCCTTGGACAGAATAATGTAAAAATTGATACAATGTACCATCATCAGCTTAAAATTCACCCATAATTTGCTTATTTATAAATACGCAATTCCATACCTTATCTTTAATATGCTCATTTATAATAAAATCATTTGATTATATTTTGCCTTCTAAAGACAGATACATTACTTTTTAAATGTCCATGCTTTTTATCAGATTTCTGTCTTTCATTACCGTATAAGTTTGTGTATTTCTTCAGGCTTATTTAGGTCTACACGTTCCACAAAGCCCAGAATTATAGCACCTTATGTCACTGTTTCCCTATTATGATAGGAATCACTTTAACTAAAATCTTAGGCCAAAAACATTAGCTCTTTACATTCTGGTCTTAGGTACAAAATTGGTGCCCTGTTTTTTGGTTTCAAGTTGATTTTCTTTTGTGTATGACCTTTACCAACTTTATTTAACATCTATATATTTAAGATACATGTAGTTTTATTAAAAGAAAAACATGTGATTCTAACTTTAGACCAACAACTAACAATGGATCTCAAGCTACCACAAGCCACAAGAGAATATTTGATTCTGAGGTGAAATATGTCCATGAGTACAAATGAAATAACTGACATTTTTGCATCATGATGGTACCTTAGATAAAATGTCTTTATACAGGAAAGATTGATTTCAGCTTTATACCAAGTAAGTTTTACATTACAATTTGATTTGAATTACCAAAGCACTTAATTTCTGGTATTATTTTGAAAGATGCCTAACACAAAGGATACTAAACTTCATGAAAATAGATTTAAAGTCGTTTTCTGTAAACAGGATAATGAAGGGGCCAAATTTTATATCACTGCATACCAGTATTAAGCAAAGCGAATTTCACAGGTTAGCAAGAAAATTCAGAGCAGAGCAATTACCATGTATTTGTGTTGTTGCATCACCATCTGTTGGCAGTGCTATGAAATGAAAAATGTAAACAAACAAATCGACTGCTAAGCGGCTCTATGAAATTGGGCCCAGTCGGCAAAAATCATTGTAAGAAATATGCCATGCAAAATGTACACATAAAACAGAGTAAACAGTTTAAAATCAAACAAGCACTGGATAATAGCTTTAAGCTGAGGAGTTCTAAATATTTCTCACATCTTAACACAGGCCAAGTAATATAACTAATACAGGTACAAAATAAGTCAAGTATACAAGAATGGTGATGCAATACATGTATAAGGATAGTATAGTAGAAATTAAAGCAGTTTAATGAATTGAACTGTAAATCCCCCAAAAATATAAATTATATTATACATGTAAAACAATAAAGTAAAGTTACATGTATACAACATTTTGTAATGTTCACAGGGTATGTTTCATCACAAAGCACCCAAATTCTTGGGTTGAACAGAACACAAAAATAGCGCCCTCTCTAGGTAATTGTTGCAATACAACCAAGAGTCTAAGAGACCAAATAAAACAATCGGGACCAATCACAAACTTGTCATAACAAAATCTTCCCACTGGGATACACTAATATCAAATTGAACAAGAGCATAATGCAGAAGTTCAAGGTGACCCAGACATTTAAGATGACCCCCTTACCTAGAAGCCTGAACAATTGCTATCATTTGAGTGGATGCACCATTCAAGACATTTCATAAGAACTCCAAGATCTGATTCAGACAACATGTCTAATAAACCAATGTAAGTAAATCACTCAAGAACCGTTCTAATAAGTTGCACTCACCAACACCCTGGATTTACTGTTGGCAATTTTCAAAAATGTTGAAATATCTAAAGATGATATCAGGAATCATTTGGGAGTACATGTGTATGTCAAGCGGGAGGGTCTAATGAAGATGCCACATAGGAGTTTAATAGGAATCATGTTTGCATTCCACATCATACTATAGCTACCCTTTTCTTCAGTGGTATTTTTCCCATGGACTTCAAGTCCAACATATACCAAGCTGTGCAGTACAGAAAAAGGGATAAAGGGACAAGGCAGAATGCCAGCTAGACAGTTCATGAAGAACAAACCTAGTCGTTGGGGACTGAAAGTATTTGCACTTGCTGAATCGGACACAGGATATGTTCACAGAACTTAATGAAGGGAAGACAAGTGCAGAAGCACAAAATCCATACAATGTGGTTAAGAAGATTGTATGGATTTTGGATCTATCTGAAATAAAGAAAGGATTTTTCCCAATAATCAAAATTACAACTGACTCCTTCCAGACATAACTTACTACAATCCAGACAGTATGAACAGGAGGAGGGAGTTCTATGAATGGTACATGGCTGAAAAATGAGCCAATAAGCATTTTTGTGTTGAAGTGAAGAGATTATCTTCCTGTATCAGTAATGTAGACATTTATGAAGATGTATAGAATGTAGATTATTGTTTAAATGAGTAACTGCCAGTGGGGAGGAAGATCATGTATTAAGGAGCCTAGTATAGGCTAGAGCCTAGAGAGCTTTGAAAGAAAGTTGCGAAGAAGCCGATAAACGTTGTGAGCAGAGCTTTGATACTCCACTTCAAATGGCGCTGAAAGAAAGTCGAAGAGTCGGATAGAATTGAATGTAAACGGACAATGGATTCAATGAAACCTGTAAAGCGAAGGATTGCTGATAGCTTTGAGGATGCCGAGAAGCTACAGCATATGATAAATAAGGAACCGGAGAAAGAGAATCAACCGCATAATCGTATGGCTAGACGATTCGTAATTAATGGCACGCGCCATATAGTTGGAGTCTTTTCACAGTACAAAATATGTTAAGATGCGTGATTATTCTCAGACAAAGGGAAAGGACATTCCAATGATACGTCTAAGAGAGGAATTAATTTGACCCTTAATCAATGGGAGAAAATAGTCGGCTTGGTACCTGCTATTCAAGCCGCTATTCAAGAAGTCGAATAGCAATCACAAAACTGACCCGTACTTTTTGTAAACGGACAATTATTACTGTAAAATGATACTGATCCATCTTGAATTCCATCACACTATCGAACTATCTACTTGTCAGCACTCCCTATGCAAGAACTCTTCCGTATCATAATGAATACATATAAGTCTACCCGCAACTCATGTCCGGTGGAGCAGGACTGTCCAGCGAAGAGAAGATGCCTACGATCAAGGGTAGAAACGTTACCCGTGAATGAGATGTTCAAGTTACTTCCCAAATATGGTATGTACATTTGTATTTATTTTTTTATTTTTTTTATTTTTTAAATTGAAACTATTAAGACCCTTTACTGAGCAAGTGGACTATTTTCTAAACAAATGTTTTATCTTCTACTTGTCTTTGTTCAGAAACCCTCGAAGATGACGTTTTCGTCAAAGCCAATACTGAGGTCTGACCGAGGGAGGATATAGAGGACTATATGGTTAACGTTGTAGCCAGCTGTATATCGGCGTGTATAGACTTCATCATCAGGGCAGAGTGCGAGGGTTGTTCACAGGACTTTTGAGGCAAACCAAATGGGACATGACTGCTGCACCACTGCATATGACGAGCAGTTTGAAAACTATTACGAAGAGGCGATAGCTATGTGTACCGATACATATTGTACGAGCATGTTAGACGTTTTAAAAAACCAAGTCGTGGACGATGTGTGGTTTAGGAAAGATGTGCGGCACGAAACCGTCGCCGTAGCTATTTTTCAAAGATTTTGGAACCATGGCCTGACGCAGTACGACATTAAACAAAAGATTCGCATCAGGTCATTGTAATTGAGCACTATTCCTCATTATTAATCAAATCGATGTAATGATAAATCAACGTATTCCTTCATTCGTATTCCAAATATTTATTACAACATTGAATACCATTGAGTCATCAAATTTGTGTGTGGTTTTTGTTATCGTTTGATTAAATTTGAAAAGTACGGGTACAAAAAAAAAAAAAATCAAACTTGTATTCTGCTATTGTTATTTTTTGTTTAAATACTATGTGTTCGAATTGTTTTGGTTCATTTGATGGTTGTAATACCAATGCCACGGTTCACTATGGAAGATTATTTGAAAGGGATATATTATAACATAGAACACAAAGCGGGAGTAGGTGGTATAGAAAAACTGTATAAGGCCGTTAAACTTGATGGAAAATTTGACTTAAATCGGCAACAGATATCTGAGTTTCTGATTAATCAGGAAACGTAACATAAGGCCATTCGGAGAAATTTCACCCAAAAAAATCAAGGGTTTATTGATATTTAGTAAGGCTGGATCCACCAAACAAAAGTTGAACAAATTTTTACAGTTTCAACCAGCAACCATTTTTTAAACAAAATAAGAGTGGTCTTCATTTGTGAAATCTTAATTCAATATTAAAGTTTGATAGATGTGGAATAAATTTTCTTATAATCTTTACTTTTATGAAAACTTCATTGTTTCCCTTGTTTGAATTTGTATTTTAAACCGCTTTTATGTGAATTGATGCAATGTTTTACTCGAGCAATTTATCCAAGATGATTTGTTGCTAATGTAACAATGACCGCCATTTTCGCGCTTTGCACGTTGCAGGGGATAATGTTAATGAAATCAAGATGATACTTGGTTTCCCACGGGATGATACTCCCAAACACCGTTCATTTGATAAACCCCTGGTCTGTTTAAATGTAGAATGGGAGGGGGAGGGGGATGGAATTGTTGCACTTTGTAGTAAGACATACTTCTGTTTTGGTGAGCAACACAAAGCAAGCTGTAAAGGACTTAATAAATGCATGAATAAGGAACTCGCAGGTTATGACAAGTTCTGTAAGATAAGGTACTTGTTTGATTACCTAGTGCCACGATTTCATCAAGCATACAATCAAACTCGGCACGTGGCTGTTGATGAAAGCATGATAAAGGGACAGGGCAGAATGCCAGCTAGACAGTTCATGAATAACAAACCTTGTCGTTGGGGACTGAAAGTGTTTGCACTTCCACTTGCTAAATCGGACACAGGATGTTCTCAACACAGAACTTAATGGGGAGGAAGATCATGTATTAAGGAGCCTAGTATAGGCTTCATTTCTTGGACACAAAACATGGACATCTACTAAAGATTACAGCTGTGGCAATAAAAACAATTGCACTGGTTAAAGATAATTTGAGTTGATTATTACTATTATTTTTTTAATTACCCTAAAATTTCCATCAACAAATGGATGGAAAAGTGAGTTAACTTTCCGTCCAATTTTTTTATGGAAATTTGAGGGTAAAAAAATAAAATTAAAAAATTAAATAAATCAACTCAAATTAGTTCTAGTATAAGCCTGCATGTCCATTCACATGTTGAAACACTTTTTGGTTGGTTTAAATAAACCTCCTGGCGTAACTGACAATTTAGATGAGAATTCCACTCCACTCGATTGCCTTTTTGAAATTTGAGCCATGATGTTTTGCAAAGCATAAGACAAATGATAAACGAGTATGCTGAACACAACATCAAGTGGCATCAGCAGCAGACAAAATCATCTGTCATCACAATTCCAGTGGTTCTGGATCCTCTTATAACACTGCAGTAGATCTGCCTGCAACTGATGCTTTTGCATCCATTAGGCCTATTTGAAGATGTTCCAATGGAGGTGGATGCAAGATACAGAGGCAATCACCAGACCATGGCCATCACAGCATAGCTGTAGAAGCAGTACTGGAAGAGTTACCCCATTCTTCAACACAAGCACCCAGATTTGCTACAGTCTTCCAGAAACCTCTTGTCAAGAAAGTTGTAAATTCTGGAAATGAAAAACGTGTGATGCAAGCCCAGTGCTTAACCTCAGATGAAATTTTTGAAGCGGAGGTGCAAAAACAGGAAAAGGAAAAGAGGGAACAAGAAGAGGAGGACAGAAAAATGGAGAGAGAAAGAAAGAGGCAAGAAAATGAAGACAAATTGAAAAATAAGTTCAGAAACTGCTCAAGCAGAAGGAAAAGGAAAAACAAAAACTCAAAAAGGACAAGAAAAATAGTACAAGAAAACGAAAGCTTGTGGACTACGACCGGGATGAAATGAACAATTACTGTGCTCATTGTGAAGGATTTTTTGAGGATGATGAAGATCAAGAGGAATGGTGGCAATGCACTAAATGAAAGACTGGTTCCACGCATCATGTACAGGACTGTTTGGTCGTTTGACTGAATTACAGACATGTGTGTTCCAACTGTGGGCTAGGTATATTTCCCCCACACAATCTTATGTTTCTCTGTTCAAAATTCATGTTTTTGTTTTTTCAACTGTATTTGTAAATTTGACCAACACTGAGGTCATGTTTGATGAAACAAAGGCATCAGAATTCTGAATTCTCTTCCAAGTTACAAGCAAACCACTAGAAAACAACTTCTTGACTATTCTTTGTAATAAATACAATTAGCTTTGATAATTTTGGCTCCCCCCACTGAGTATAAATTGAAAATATGTCAAATCTTCAACAAAATCTTCAAAAATGTTTGTTTTACACCAAAAATTTCTTGAAAGGAATTCCCTACAAAATAAAAACATGTTATTGCTTAAGTGTTCCAATTACCCCAATTTACCCTATACAACAGCATACCTACAAACCACCACCTTTCCAATTTGGATTTCAGGGTCACGGTCATCGAAGGACTTTTTTCCACCTGGAAGTACAACACTATCCTGGAAAAATGTCACCAGCGGAAAGTATGCAACCTGCCGACCCCGGCCACCACAAACTTCGTCTTCGCCGATCGTCTAGCTGGTGGCCTGGGTTTTATCGACGCTGACATTCACGCAGTCACGCAGGTTGTCCGCATGCTGTCCTCGCCGGAAGACACCACCAGGATCATCGCTTGTGGCCAGCTATCTTCCGCCGCCCACCGCACCAATCACCGCCCACTGACGGAGGACGAGATTGACTTGTTCCTGTCCGGCTCCATGGAAGGGGACCTTGCAAACTCCAGCAACAGCGGGCAGATTTCTACTCTATGGTCCAGGGCTCATGCGGCTGCAAGGCGGTTGAAGATCTCCATCGTGGGCAGTCTCTCTGGTTCAGTGACCACAAAGACTTCAGCTGGCCGAGAGATTGCCCCAAAACCATCACCACCACCTTGCGAGCTTCATCACGCAAACAGTACACCGCCAAGCTACTCACCCTCCCGGACCAGGGGAAAGTCGCCCCGCTGTCTCCATCGTCGTGGATGCCTTCTGGAAATTTCATCCGATTCTGCGACTGGAAGTTCATCCACCGAGCCCGTTTCAACTGTCTCCCAACCAATGCAACGGCGAAGCGCTGGAAACCCCAGACGAACCCAGTGTGCAACCATCCCAAGGAGACTCCCGCACATCGTGAACAACTGCCGGACAAACATGGTCCCCATCCGCCGTCAGCATAACATTGCACAGAACCGGATTAAGGTGGCAATCCGGCATGGTCAAGTTTATGTTGACCAGCACGTCCCTGGAGATCCCCACCCCGGGAGCACCCGGACATCACGGGGAATAAAGTCACCATCATCAACGTCTGCTGCCCCTTCGACAATGACCGTAATGCTCTACAGACTACTGCCGTGGCCGCCAAGGAAACCAAGTATGCTGACCTGAAGCGAGCTCAGGCAGCTGAAGGCAAGGATGTCGAAGTGTTCGGGTTTGCAGTTGGTTCCCTTGGATCGTGGCACCAGGGGAACGAACGACAAAATGTCTACCAAACTCAGCAGATCTCTGAAACATCGCTCTCTCAAACGGCGTTCACCAACACCTTCCCCATCAAGGATTCCAGAGTCGCCTTCAACTGCCACATCACCCGCATCCCCGGAGTCAAGCCAGCTTATGTGCGGACACATGGAAGGAGGCAGAGCAGAAGTTTCCCGGCCATACAACCGCTACAGCATTGCAGCCATTCACAGGTATAAAATTAGCACTGTCAGGCATATTCTGTGCCCCTGTCTGATGAAGGGTCTATAAAATCTGAACCACATGTTTGGTGGACAAGGGAGCATTGTTTATGTCACAAGCTTAGATAAAGAAACTGTTCAACAGGGGGATACACTACCAGAATTAAAACTGTGGGTAAAAAGGGGAACCACTACTGCAAAAAGGTTGGTAAAAACGTTGATAATAACAATTTAAAAAAAACAAGTTTGGAGAAATAAAAATAGTTAATATAATTAAAGAAAATTTTACTCATATTTGGATAAAATATTCTACAAGAAATGCTTTCATGGATGCACAGTTCTTAGATATGGGGCGTGATTACAAGTTATCGATACGTATTTGTTTGTTGTAAAATTGCTTCCTGTTCCCTTGATGAGTTGTTGTCCCACATTAAAGGGATCGTATACGTTTGGTATTTGGAACCGTACGTTTGTTTCAATTCTATATAATTGTATACATATACATGTACCATAAAACTAGCCTGTGAAAATTTCATGTCAAAAGGTGGTAGCGTTTTTCAGATATCGGCGAAAATCTAGAGCGGTTATTTCCACGCCGAGGAACGGAATCCGTATAGCATTACTCAGATTCAAATTTTTGGGGGTGAAAACATGATCTCTTTCTCTATAACCACATTACTTCGAAGGGAATCGTTTCTCAAAATGTTTTATACTATCAACAGCTGCAGTGCATCTTACCAAGTAAGTTTTTATGGCCATTAATTTTTGGAATTACCAAACGTATACGTTCCCTTTAAGTGGGTATTGAGGTGCAAAACTGACTTATTCACAAGTCTGCCATCTGAATTTTTTTGTATTATCTTACAAACTAAATTAAATGTTAACTGTTTAAATTTTGCAGGCTGCAACTTTAAGCAAGGTATCCCCCGCCCCTTCTTGGCATTCGTTAGGGATGCACAAGCACCCCCGAAACGGGGGTAGAAGCGGCCAAGAGAGGGAGTTTAAAAAGCTCTTTCGAAACCCACCGGTCTTTTTAAAGACCAATTTCCACCGGTCCTTTTCAGGACCACCACATCTTCTCAAAAGAGATATTTCATGCCATTTGTCTACCTTATTACTATCTAATTAATATAATACAAATATAAAAGTATATATATTGGATTCAAAACTCCCAACTATGGCAAAAAGGAAATTTACGAAAGTAGCAAAACATTCACAATCAAAACGAAAATTGAAACGATTTTCATTTGAATGCTCAAATAAAACCAAACAAAACCATATTAGTCAAATGACTATTTTAGCAGAACAAAGTGAACAATTTATCACAAACCTATCCACAGCGAAGCTATCTCAAATTGAGAAAATTGCTCTGGGTAAAGGTTTAAACTTCGTTCCAACCCCTGCTAAACCAACCCGTTCTACTCTCCTGAGTGATATAAATATCTTCCAAAGAAGAATGAGAATTGCATAACCAATGCTTAACAATACTTCCAAAAACCCACTGGCAAACCTAGCCAAACCCATTCAAAAGGTAAACAATAACATGGAAGTACCACTGGTTTTCTCAACCACATATAATCCGTTCGTTAACCACAACGATGTGAATCAATTAAATCAAATTGTACGAACACGTACAAACTCACTGTTTAAATAGAGATTTTTTTATTGAACGAGACAAACTTTCCAAAGTTCGGCCCTTAATAGAAGTCCTTATCCCCAAGTTTCTCAACCTGTATAACCCTGCGCAGAATCTTATTTCACCCCGTTCTCCCTCACCGTGCCTGTAATAAACAAATGTTTCCCTCTGTAGAACCTGCGCAGACACTAGGCAACAAACCCCTTGTCATCATAGTGAAGACCAAAGGGTACTTCGCGGAACATGGGTAACCAGTGAGGTTCAAAAGGCAATCGAAATGGGTTATGTTGTTAAGATAAAGGCCGTTTGGCACTTTGAACAGAGGGTACAATACAACTCAGAATCAAAAGCGGGTGGATTGTTCACGGACTAAATTAATACATTTCTAAAACTTAAGCAAGAAGTGTCTGGTTGGCCCCAGTGGGTTAAGAATGATGAAGACAAAGTGAGGTACATTCAAGAGTACTATGAAAATGAGGTCATACATCTGGAACGAGAACAAACAAAGAAAAATCCCGGCCTTCGCGCACTAGCAAAACTCATGTTAAATAGTTTCTGGGGTAAATTCGGTCAGCGGACTAACATGCCAAAGTCAGAAATTATAAGCGATCCGTGTAGACTTTACGCAATTCTATCTGATGACGAGAAAACCGTATTCAGATATAAATTTTATCAATCACAAATCCCATTCTATCCGTTGATCTTGTCCCGTAATCGGTTCAGTTCAATTCTTCTCCACATTTCCAATTACCAAATTCCTCATAGAGCCTTGGCTAAACAGGACAAACTTTCCAAAGTTCGGCCCTTGATAGAAGTCCTAGTCCTGGGCAATTCCATGTCATGGACATTACGTTTTGGGACATTTTTAAAACTTTACATGTCAGTTAAAAAAAATTAAAAGTTTTTATTGATTGTTTTGTGTTGGATACTTGTAACCTGTGTTCTAATACTTCAAATGATACTATGTCTTTTAAATAGTTTTAATTAATTAATGAGTATGAGTATTGCAAACGAGCGTCATGGACATTACGAAAAACGGAAGCGAGTTTTACGAACAACACAATCAATTTCAAAACTCTGTGAAGTTTAAGTTCCAATTTTTTAAAACTCATTTTTATTTTGTTAACAGGGAAACAGTTAACATAAAAATTAATAACATTTTTAGGAACAACTTTTCTCATTTTACATGTTAATGAAGTGTCATGGACATTACATTTTGGCATATTTTTGGCGTCATGGACATTACGACCAACTTGTTTAATGGTACGTCATCTTATCACTGCCGTTTACAATATGCTGTAACCCCTTGCCTTTGATATGTATATTACACTTTGTCAAGTATCTCTCTTCTCCATTTGTAACCTCTCCCACACATTTCTTGAACCAGAACTCCCCTTAGCATCTCACTGAAACCCCGCCCCTCATGATCACCCCCTTTTTGTACATTTACGCAAGTATAACTCTTTCCTTTGTGATTTACCATAGTTATCTTATCTTTCCTTCCTAATTATCATTCCCAATTGTAATCCTCTTTGTTGTTTTTTATTTTCTCAAACTAATGTGATTGTTTTTAATATGAAGTGCTTGCGTCAATGTTACCGGAAAAAATAGTCAAATTAAACAGTAAAGTTTTCTGGGATTTTCAACGTTGATCTTGAGCCTGTAATGCTTGTGATTGGGTGCACAACTCCCAGTAGATCAGTTGAAATGCTCTGTGAAGACTTCTTGGGAGGAACGGCCCAAATATAGCTGCTTCCTTGGTTTTCAGATTTGAGCTATTAGTTTGCAGTTCACCATGTTCACCAGCAGTACACAAGGTTATCACATGTGCTAAACATGTGCTTGGAAAGATTTTTGCTGATGATTTCTAGTACAAGTACTCTCATTGGCTAATCCAGATGTTACCTCCACATGAGGTCCAATTGGAAGTTGTTACACATTGTTGCATTGTATTATACATTTGCATATTAGGATCATTCCATTGTTTCAAAAGGGTATATAAGCAGTATGTGTATGTGTAATGTCCATGACAAAAAAATGTAATGTCCATGACGCTCGTTAGGACAATTGTAATTATTTTTTTGTTTAATTTTCATACATTAAAGGATTAGCCCCTAAAAACTAGCTTTGCATATGAAGTCTCATAAAAATATCTCTTATTGGCTTTAGAGTGGGAAACTAAACAGCGTAAAATGTCATGGACATTAAAATGGTCATTAACCCCAACCTTCCCAAATCCTCCAAAATCCTCTTTGCCAAAGTGAAGGATTTTGAAGGATTGAGGTTATGTGGAAATTGCAGTGGTGGAGGATTTTGAAGGATTGAGAGCAGATGTGATTATTTGCTTGGTAGACTATGGAGGATTGAGGTTATCGGGCTATATTTGACACCGGACGAAAATGGAGGATTGAGGTTACATGGTACATGATTCTGGAGGATTGAGGTTATGAGTCATACTTGCCTTCCTTCTTCCACTGATGGTACATGTACATCCAGGTTTGTTGTAGTTATTGCAAGGTCAGTGCTTGAGTCAGTGGACACTGTTTATTGCTCCATGCATGCAGGGAGGGTCCCTGGCCGATAATCAACACATGTGTCCATACATGTCATCTGCATACAATGGTAGTGGTCATCATGCTTGCTTTACTACTAAAGGATTTTGGAGGATTCAGGTTATGTGTAAGCAAATGGGCCTAGGGAGTTAGGGTTAAGGCTAATTTAAACGAGCCTCATTAGCCTGAAAATAGCGTTATCATAAAACGTCTCAACAATTTAGAACAAGCACCTCCAGTTTTATGTTTTTAGTCATAAAAATTTAAAATATCTTTTATAATGTAACCAGGGGAGCGGATTGAAAAGTTTAACAAAAGTAGGACAAAAAATCACGAATTAGCCTCATTAATTTATTTTTTAAATAACGACGGAAAATACTGCAAACAAAAGAAAAAACACAAACAAAATGCAGATTTGGATTGCCCAGCTATCATTCTTACGTACTAAGTTAACAATTCTGCCATGAATTTGATTCCAAAATTTTGGGTCCAGGACACTTTGATGGAATTGCCCTCCTGCAGTTTCTCAATCTGTATAACCCTGCACAGAATCTGTCTCCAGACGAGAGTATGTTGAAATTCAAGGGACGCTTAAGTTTTGTTCAGTACATGCCAAAAAAAACCTATCAAACGGGGTATTAAAGCTTTCTCCCTGAACGAGTCCAAAACAGGACACACATGTGATTGGAAACTGTACACAGGAGCTGACGACACCCAAACTGTTTATGATGCAGACGTACATGTAGATTCCAAGTCAGACTGCCATCCACCAAACCCAATAGTTGCAGGAAAAGTCGTCATTGATCTGGTCCATGGACTTGAGAATAAGGGACACGTAATATATTGTGATAATTACTAAACTAGCCCAGCTCTTTTAGCTAAACTGTCTAAACTAGGATTCAAATGTTGTGGAACTGTTCGTTACACTACACAGGGAATACCCCAGGCCGCAAACCCCAAAAAACCATAAAATGAAGAAAGGAGATGACCCATTTTTTTAAAATGAAAAGTGGGCAATTGTGTAATGTTTGGCAAGACAAAAATCTGTAACACTGCTAACTAATGATAAAGCGTGAAAATACTTCACCTCTCATCTCGAATATAACTATCCATCCCGGCTTATCTGATCATTCTGCAATCATGGTAAATATGAACCTTAAAAAACCTCCCATACCTACCATTTCTGTAACTACTCGCCACTGGAAAAATGTAAATATTAAAGATTTATGTCATGATATTGAATCTCAACTGGAAAATGTAAACCTTGAAGATGGTGAGCTGGATTCTTGTGTCAGTCTATTTGAATCTACTGTCCGTAACATATTGGACGATCATGCTCCACAAAAACTCCGCCAACCTACATCCAGAACGCATCGCAGCCCCTTCATCCACACCGTGGGCTGACGTTCCGAAAGTCCTTCCAGGACAACTGGGACAGACTCGGCAAAAGGGCCGCGATTGCTTTCACTAAACCTACGTTGTAATTTAATACATTTTCTGAAGTCTCACAGACTGCCTCATCATCAAAAATAACCGATGACGTAGCACACAAAGTGTCGAAATATATTCAGATTCCATCCTTGGACCTTAAGCTTGGGCATTCTTTGCTCCTCAGATGATGATCAGCCAGAGATTCCTCCATGGGAAAAGTGAAAATGAAATTGATGATGGTACTCGACCTCAACCACCATTCATTCCAAATAAAATGCCTGCCACTCAGTTACCCGCCATGCATGATTACACCCATGGTCAGTTAAACATTTCTTCAGTGCAAATGTCACGCAGACTCTTGTGTAAAAAAAAAAAAAAAAAAACAAGGTAAAAACAATTAAGGAAGGTGGGTGAAAATTACAAATGGAAAAGTACATCAGTACAAGACCAATATAGCTTTTTTGCTATTATCTTCATGGGCCTCGTTTCAGTACCTTCACTCCAAAAGTACCGGTCAGAAGATGGATTTAGAATTAATTATGATTGAAATACATAACATGGTAAAGTGTTGGGATGCTGGTATAGGACTCCGAGTGCCACTGTTAAATTCTCCCAACAGTACGTTGCCACTGCTATGCTTGGTGATTTCAACACGGGAAATACCCCAGGCTGCAAACCCCAAAAAACCATAAAATGAAGAAAGGAGATGACCCATTTTTTTTGGGTGAAAGGCGGGCAATTGTGTAATCGTTTGGCAAGACAAAAAATCTGTAACACTTTTAACTAATGTAGGCAACAGTGATTTGTCCAAAAAGCAAATTCGGTGTAATAAGAGCACAAGTGGATTTGGTGATGTTATGAAGCCCAATTGTATTGAAGATTATAACAAAAACATGGGTGGAACTGATCTTGCCGACCAATGTTTTCAGTTCTACAATCATACACACAGAAGCTTGAAATGGTGGAAAAGAGTTTTTTTTCCCATATGCCGAATATCTGTATTGTCAATAGCAGAGTAATATTCACCAGCATAGCAGGGAACAAAAATGTCAGTAACCTTGATTTTTGCATAGGGATTATATAGGGCTTGCTGTTGGGTTGGGAACGTACATGTAACGCAACAAGTCAGTTGAGATACCATATTCCTATTGAGTTGACAGGGCAACAGCACTATCCTGGCAACAACCCCAATGGAAAGAAACATGACTGCATTGTTTACAGTAACCGCAAATTAGGCAGGCGAAAACAAAGATGATCTGTAAACAATGTACACAACCTATGTGCATAGTTCCTTGCTTTGAGAAATACCACACCACTTGATTGTAAATCTGTACTATTTGCCTCCAACCCCCTCCACCCCCAATTCAATGAAGGGATTCCTAATTATCTACCAAAGAACATTGCTGCTGCTGCTACCCGAGAAATGTCTCTTATTTCAATATTGGTCTATCCAGTGGTTCCAGTGTTGCCAATGGGAGACAGAAACCACCACGGCTTTCCAAAAAATTAATGTTCACTGGATTTATACTTCTATATATACTATGTACATGTATACCCTATTATGGTTGTACTCTCCTGATTGAGACATACAACAAGATCACTGGGTTTTGCTTACATCATCCAAGGCTTTGTGTAAGGTGTGGTCACCAGGTACACGTGTATTCTCCATGTTTCATAGCTAGGCTTAAACATAGCGACCCCTCTGTACCAACTCGGCACTACATGTATTGGGTGACTATCTAGCGCAGGATACTACAAAGATAATGTCACCCCAAAACAAGGTCACATACTAACCAACTTCTAGAAACTGCCAGAGATTGACAGATGTGAAGGTTGGTACATAAAACAACATGGTAGGATAACATCAGGACTTGTACCAACATGTCACATACATGTATTAACCTGCTCTTAAAACCTGCCAGAGATTAACAGATGTGAAGGGGTTTGGTACACATCACCTCATCAATAACACTCCTATGATCTTCTTGGTCATGGGACAACTAGAACTGTCATGGGTATTGTCAGATTCTGGTATATGAAGTTAAGTACAGCGTGCTGGGATGTTTGTTTTCAGGTCAAATGTAAGATCAGCCAAGATCTAACCAATGAGATTAGTTAGTTTAATTAAGGAAATGTAGCTCTTTTAGCTACTGTCTAAACTAGGATTCGGATGTTGTGGAACTGTTCGTTACACTACACAGGAATACCCAGGCCACAAACCCCAAAAAACATAAAATGAAGAAAGGAGATGACCCATTTTTTTGATGAAAGGTGGGCAATTGTGTATCGTTTGGCAAGACAAAAAATCTGTAACACTTAACTAATGTTGGCAACAGTAATTTGTCCAAAAAGCAAATTCGGTGTAATAAGAGCACAAGTGGATTTGGTGATGTTATGAAGCCCAATTGTATTGAAGATTACAAGAAAAACATGGGTGGAACTGATCTTGCCGACCAATGTTTTCAGTTCTACAATCATACACACAGAAGCTTGAAATGGTGGAAAAGAGTTTTGTCAATAATAGAGTAATATTCACCAGCATAGCAGGGAACAAAAATACCACACCACTTGATTGTAAATCTGTACTATTTGCCTCCAACCCCTCCCCACAATATCTTGTGAATGAAGACTTTACCAGTTAAATATAACAACCAAATCTACTTGCATTTTGCCAAGTCACGTTTAAGGACTGTAATATGATTCCCAGGTTAAAGGTCGTAGTGCAACTACCTATAGAGGGCACTATAGTTTACTTTGGAGTGGTGAATTAAGTTTTCACAACAGTGAAATTCGTTAACAACAAATGCATGGAACAATATAGCACCTTTATCAGTTGAAAAATTGGTCATAATTCTCTGGAATAGTCGAACAAACACCATGGAGGGATTTCATGAATTAGAATACATGATTCACTCAGCCAAACTCAGACGGAGAAACGCAGCCGATATATTCTTTACCCTTCTTGGGCAAAAGCATGTACAGTTAACCGTCCTAGAACATTTCAGGCAGCACTGTAACAAGGCGCACTTGGACTACGAACACCTTATAGGAGACAGGAGCAAGGAAGAATTTCTTCCTTCGTGCAAGGCTGTGCGGGCGGCCCAGAGAGCTAATAACCCGGAGTACTGGGTTTATCTGGGGGGCCTATCAAGAGGCACACCTACATGGAAGCTGGAGGCACCCAGTCAAGAACAAATCGACCACTACTACGTTCAAGGCTCCCCCATATTCAAGAAGTGTTCAAGATTCTGGGGATGTAGGAGGAAGTACGAACACCATGGAGGGATTTCATGAATTAGAATACATGATTCACTCAGCCAAAATCAGACGGAGAAATGCAGCCGATATATTCTTTTACCCTTCTTGGGCAAAAGCATGTACCGTTAACCGTCCTAGAATATTTCAGGCAGCACTGTAACAAGGCGCACTTGGACTACGAACACCTTATAGGAGACAGGAGCAAGGAAGAATTTCTTCCTTCGTGCAAGGCTGTGCGGGCGGCCCAGAGAGCTAATAACCCGGAGTACTGGGTTTATCTGGGGGGCCTATCAAGAGGCACACCTACATGGAAGCTGGAGGCACCCAGTCAAGAACAAATCGACCACTACTACATGTACGTTCAAGGCTCCCCCATATTCAAGAAGTGTTCAAGATTCTGGGGATGTAGGAGGAAGTACGAACACCATGGAGGGATTTCATGAATTAGAATTCATGATTCACTCAGCCAAAATCAGACGGAGAAATGCAGCCGATATATTCTTTTACCCTTCTTGGGCAAAAGCATGTACCGTTAACCGTCCTAGAATATTTCAGGCAGCACTGTAACAAGGCGCACTTGGAAGGCGCACTAATGATAACGCGTGAAAATACTTCACCTCTCATCTCGAATATAACTATCCATCCCGGCTTATCTGATCATTCTGCAATCATGGTAAATATGAACCTTAAAAAACCTCCCATACCTACCATTTCTGTAACTACTCGCCACTGGAAAAATGTAAATATTAAAGATTTATGTCATGATATTGAATCTCAACTGGAAAATGTAAACCTTGAAGATGGTGAGCTGGATTCTTGTGTCAGTCTATTTGAATCTACTGTCCGTAACATATTGGACGATCATGCTCCACAAAAACTCCGCCAACCTACATCCAGAACGCATCGCAGCCCCTTCATCCACACCGTGGGCTGACGTTCCGAAAGTCCTTCCAGGACAACTGGGACAGACTCGGCAAAAGGGCCGCGATTGCTTTCACTAAACCTACGTTGTAATTTAATACATTTTCTGAAGTCTCACAGACTGCCTCATCATCAAAAATAACCGATGACGTAGCACACAAAGTGTCGAAATATATTCAGATTCCATCCTTGGACCTTAAGCTTGGGCATTCTTTGCTCCTCAGATGATGATCAGCCAGAGATTCCTCCATGGGAAAAGTGAAAATGAAATTGATGATGGTACTCGACCTCAACCACCATTCATTCCAAATAAAATGCCTGCCACTCAGTTACCCGCCATGCATGATTACACCCATGGTCAGTTAAACATTTCTTCAGTGCAAATGTCACGCAGACTCTTGTTTAAAAAAAAAAAAAAAAACAAAAAAAAAACAAGGTAAAAACAATTAAGGAAGGTGGGTGAAAATTACAAATGGAAAAGTACATCAGTACAAGAGCAATATAGCTTTTTTGCTATTATCTTCATGGGCCTGGTTTCAGTACCTTCACTCCAAAAGTACCGGTCAGAAGATGGATTTAGAATTAATTATGATTGAAATACATAACATGGTAAAGTGTTGGGATGCTGGTATAGGACTCCGAGTGCCACTGTTAAATTCTCCCAACAGTACGTTGCCACTGCTATGCTTGGTGATTTCAACACGGGAAATACCCCAGGCTGCAAACCCCAAAAAACCATAAAATGAAGAAAGGAGATGACCCATTTTTTTTTGGGTGAAAGGCGGGCAATTGTGTAATCGTTTGGCAAGACAAAAAATCTGTAACACTTTTAACTAATGTAGGCAACAGTGATTTGTCCAAAAAGCAAATTCGGTGTAATAAGAGCACAAGTGGATTTGGTGATGTTATGAAGCCCAATTGTATTGAAGATTATAACAAAAACATGGGTGGAACTGATCTTGCCGACCAATGTTTTCAGTTCTACAATCATACACACAGAAGCTTGAAATGGTGGAAAAGAGTTTTTTTTCCCATATGCCGAATATCTGTATTGTCAATAGCAGAGTAATATTCACCAGCATAGCAGGGAACAAAAATGTCAGTAACCTTGATTTTTGCATAGGGATTATATAGGGCTTGCTGTTGGGTTGGGAACGTACATGTAACGCAACAAGTCAGTTGAGATACCATATTCCTATTGAGTTGACAGGGCAACAGCACTATCCTGGCAACAACCCCAATGGAAAGAAACATGACTGCATTGTTTACAGTAACCGCAAATTAGGCAGGCGAAAACAAAGATGATCTGTAAACAATGTACACAACCTATGTGCATAGTTCCTTGCTTTGAGAAATACCACACCACTTGATTGTAAATCTGTACTATTTGCCTCCAACCCCCTCCACCCCCAATTCAATGAAGGGATTCCTAATTATCTACCAAAGAACATTGCTGCTGCTGCTACCCGAGAAATGTCTCTTATTTCAATATTGGTCTATCCAGTGGTTCCAGTGTTGCCAATGGGAGACAGAAACCACCACGGCTTTCCAAAAAATTAATGTTCACTGGATTTATACTTCTATATATACTATGTACATGTATACCCTATTATGGTTGTACTCTCCTGATTGAGACATACAACAAGATCACTGGGTTTTGCTTACATCATCCAAGGCTTTGTGTAAGGTGTGGTCACCAGGTACACGTGTATTCTCCATGTTTCATAGCTAGGCTTAAACATAGCGACCCCTCTGTACCAACTCGGCACTACATGTATTGGGTGACTATCTAGCGCAGGATACTACAAAGATAATGTCACCCCAAAACAAGGTCACATACTAACCAACTTCTAGAAACTGCCAGAGATTGACAGATGTGAAGGGATTTGGTACATAAAACAACATGGTAGGATAACATCAGGACTTGTACCAACATGTCACATACATGTATTAACCTGCTCTTAAAACCTGCCAGAGATTAACAGATGTGAAGGGGTTTGGTACACATCACCTCATCAATAACACTCCTATGATCTTCTTGGTCATGGGACAACTAGAACTGTCATGGGTATTGTCAGATTCTGGTATATGAAGTTAAGTACAGCGTGCTGGGATGTTTGTTTTCAGGTCAAATGTAAGATCAGCCAAGATCTAACCAATGAGATTAGTTAGTTTAATTAAGGAAATGTAGCTCTTTTAGCTACTGTCTAAACTAGGATTCGGATGTTGTGGAACTGTTCGTTACACTACACAGGAATACCCAGGCCACAAACCCCAAAAAACATAAAATGAAGAAAGGAGATGACCCATTTTTTTGATGAAAGGTGGGCAATTGTGTATCGTTTGGCAAGACAAAAAATCTGTAACACTTAACTAATGTTGGCAACAGTAATTTGTCCAAAAAGCAAATTCGGTGTAATAAGAGCACAAGTGGATTTGGTGATGTTATGAAGCCCAATTGTATTGAAGATTACAAGAAAAACATGGGTGGAACTGATCTTGCCGACCAATGTTTTCAGTTCTACAATCATACACACAGAAGCTTGAAATGGTGGAAAAGAGTTTTGTCAATAATAGAGTAATATTCACCAGCATAGCAGGGAACAAAATACCACACCACTTGATTGTAAATCTGTACTATTTGCCTCCAACCCCTCCCCACAATATCTTGTGAATGAAGACTTTACCAGTTAAATATAACAACCAAATCTACTTGCATTTTGCCAAGTCACGTTTAAGGACTGTAATATGATTCCCAGGTTAAAGGTCGTAGTGCAACTACCTATAGAGGGCACTATAGTTTACTTTGGAGTGGTGAATTAAGTTTTCACAACAGTGAAATTCGTTAACAACAAATGCATGGAACAATATAGCACCTTTATCAGTTGAAAAATTGGTCATAATTCTCTGGAATAGTCGAACAAACACCATGGAGGGATTTCATGAATTAGAATACATGATTCACTCAGCCAAACTCAGACGGAGAAACGCAGCCGATATATTCTTTACCCTTCTTGGGCAAAAGCATGTACAGTTAACCGTCCTAGAACATTTCAGGCAGCACTGTAACAAGGCGCACTTGGACTACGAACACCTTATAGGAGACAGGAGCAAGGAAGAATTTCTTCCTTCGTGCAAGGCTGTGCGGGCGGCCCAGAGAGCTAATAACCCGGAGTACTGGGTTTATCTGGGGGGCCTATCAAGAGGCACACCTACATGGAAGCTGGAGGCACCCAGTCAAGAACAAATCGACCACTACTACGTTCAAGGCTCCCCCATATTCAAGAAGTGTTCAAGATTCTGGGGATGTAGGAGGAAGTACGAACACCATGGAGGGATTTCATGAATTAGAATACATGATTCACTCAGCCAAAATCAGACGGAGAAATGCAGCCGATATATTCTTTTACCCTTCTTGGGCAAAAGCATGTACCGTTAACCGTCCTAGAATATTTCAGGCAGCACTGTAACAAGGCGCACTTGGACTACGAACACCTTATAGGAGACAGGAGCAAGGAAGAATTTCTTCCTTCGTGCAAGGCTGTGCGGGCGGCCCAGAGAGCTAATAACCCGGAGTACTGGGTTTATCTGGGGGGCCTATCAAGAGGCACACCTACATGGAAGCTGGAGGCACCCAGTCAAGAACAAATCGACCACTACTACATGTACGTTCAAGGCTCCCCCATATTCAAGAAGTGTTCAAGATTCTGGGGATGTAGGAGGAAGTACGAACACCATGGAGGGATTTCATGAATTAGAATTCATGATTCACTCAGCCAAAATCAGACGGAGAAATGCAGCCGATATATTCTTTTACCCTTCTTGGGCAAAAGCATGTACCGTTAACCGTCCTAGAATATTTCAGGCAGCACTGTAACAAGGCGCACTTGGAAGGCGCACTAATGATAACGCGTGAAAATACTTCACCTCTCATCTCGAATATAACTATCCATCCCGGCTTATCTGATCATTCTGCAATCATGGTAAATATGAACCTTAAAAAACCTCCCATACCTACCATTTCTGTAACTACTCGCCACTGGAAAAATGTAAATATTAAAGATTTATGTCATGATATTGAATCTCAACTGGAAAATGTAAACCTTGAAGATGGTGAGCTGGATTCTTGTGTCAGTCTATTTGAATCTACTGTCCGTAACATATTGGACGATCATGCTCCACAAAAACTCCGCCAACCTACATCCAGAACGCATCGCAGCCCCTTCATCCACACCGTGGGCTGACGTTCCGAAAGTCCTTCCAGGACAACTGGGACAGACTCGGCAAAAGGGCCGCGATTGCTTTCACTAAACCTACGTTGTAATTTAATACATTTTCTGAAGTCTCACAGACTGCCTCATCATCAAAAATAACCGATGACGTAGCACACAAAGTGTCGAAATATATTCAGATTCCATCCTTGGACCTTAAGCTTGGGCATTCTTTGCTCCTCAGATGATGATCAGCCAGAGATTCCTCCATGGGAAAAGTGAAAATGAAATTGATGATGGTACTCGACCTCAACCACCATTCATTCCAAATAAAATGCCTGCCACTCAGTTACCCGCCATGCATGATTACACCCATGGTCAGTTAAACATTTCTTCAGTGCAAATGTCACGCAGACTCTTGTGTAAAAAAAAAAAAAAAAAAAAAAAAAAAAAAACAAGGTAAAAACAATTAAGGAAGGTGGGTGAAAATTACAAATGGAAAAGTACATCAGTACAAGAGCAATATAGCTTTTTTGCTATTATCTTCATGGGCCTGGTTTCAGTACCTTCACTCCAAAAGTACCGGTCAGAAGATGGATTTAGAATTAATTATGATTGAAATACATAACATGGTAAAGTGTTGGGATGCTGGTATAGGACTCCGAGTGCCACTGTTAAATTCTCCCAACAGTACGTTGCCACTGCTATGCTTGGTGATTTCAACACGGGAAATACCCCAGGCTGCAAACCCCAAAAAACCATAAAATGAAGAAAGGAGATGACCCATTTTTTTTGGTGAAAGGCGGGCAATTGTGTAATCGTTTGGCAAGACAAAAATCTGTAACACTTTTAACTAATGTAGGCAACAGTGATTTGTCCAAAAGCAAATTCGGTGTAATAAGAGCACAAGTGGATTTGGTGATGTTATGAAGCCCAATTGTATTGAAGATTATAACAAAAACATGGGTGGAACTGATCTTGCCGACCAATGTTTTCAGTTCTACAATCATACACACAGAAGCTTGAAATGGTGGAAAAGAGTTTTTTTCCCATATGCCGAATATCTGTATTGTCAATAGCAGAGTAATATTCACCAGCATAGCAGGGAACAAAAATGTCAGTAACCTTGATTTTTGCATAGGGATTATATAGGGCTTGCTGTTGGGTTGGGAACGTACATGTAACGCAACATAGCTTTAATTTAGATATAAAATTATCGGCCTCCCTTGAAAACTTTAAAAGTTATTCCCAACCATAGAAATGTTTTTTTTAGTAACACTGTATAGTGCTGTATTGTTTGCGGTGAAACCGCATGCAAGTTGACGGTATTTTACAGAGGGCTATGTGTCCATGGAGGCCGTTTAAGGTACGAAATAATTATCCAAATTCAAAAGTATGGTGTTTTTCTGAAAGGGGAGAACCTACGCTTTAATTTAGATATAAAATTATCGGCCTCCCTTGAAAACTTTAAAAGTTATTCCCAACCATAGAAATGTTTTTTTTAACACTGTATAGTGCTGTATTGTTTGCGGTGAAACCGCATGCAAGTTGACGGTATTTTACAGAGGGCTATGTGTCCATGGAGGCCGTTTAAGGTACGAAATAATTATCCAAATTCAAAAGTATGGTGTTTTTCTGAAAAGGGAGAACCTACCCTTTAATTTAGATATAAAATTATCGGCCTCCCTTGAAAACTTTAAAAGTTATTCCCAACCATAGAAATGTTTTTTTGTAACACTGTATAGTGCTGTATTGTTTGCGGTGAAACCGCATGCAAGTTGACGGTATTTTACAGAGGGCTATGTGTCCATGGAGGCCGTTTAAGGTACGAAATAATTATCCAAATTCAAAAGTATGGTGTTTTTCTGAAAGGGGAGAACCTACGCTTTAATTTAGATATAAAATTATCGGCCTCCCTTGAAAACTTTAAAAGTTATTCCCAACCATAGAAATGTTTTTTTTTTGTAACACTGTATAGTGCTGTATTGTTTGCGGTGAAACCGCATGCAAGTTGACGGTATTTTACAGAGGGCTATGTGTCCATGGAGGCCGTTTAAGGTACGAAATAATTATCCAAATTCAAAAGTATGGTGTTTTTCTGAAAGGGAGAACCTACGCTTTAATTTAGATATAAAATTATCGGCCTCCCTTGAAAACTTTAAAAGTTATTCCCAACCATAGAAATGTTTTTTTTTGTAACACTGTATAGTGCTGTATTGTTTGCGGTGAAACCGCATGCAAGTTGACGGTATTTTACAGAGGGCTATGTGTCCATGGAGGCCGTTTAAGGTACGAAATAATTATCCAAATTCAAAAGTATGGTGTTTTTCTGAAAGGGGAGAACCTACGCTTTAATTTAGATATAAAATTATCGGCCTCCCTTGAAAACTTTAAAAGTTATTCCCAACCATAGAAATGTTTTTTTTTTGTAACACTGTATAGTGCTGTATTGTTTGCGGTGAAACCGCATGCAAGTTGACGGTATTTTACAGAGGGCTATGTGTCCATGGAGGCCGTTTAAGGTACGAAATAATTATCCAAATTCAAAAGTATGGTGTTTTTCTGAAAGGGGAGAACCTAAGCTTTAATTTAGATATAAAATTATCGGCCTCCCTTGAAAACTTTAAAAGTTATTCCCAACCATAGAAATGTTTTTTTGTAACACTGTATAGTGCTGTATTGTTTGCGGTGAAACCGCATGCAAGTTGACGGTATTTTACAGAGGGCTATGTGTCCATGGAGGCCGTTTAAGGTACGAAATAATTATCCAAATTCAAAAGTATGGTGTTTTTCTGAAAGGGATGAACCTAAGCTTTAATTTAGATATAAAATTATCGGCCTCCCTTGAAAACTTTAAAAGTTATTCCCAACCATAGAAATGTTTTTTTTGTAACACTGTATAGTGATGTATTGTTTGCGGTGAAACCGCATGCAAGTTGACGGTATTTTACAGAGGGCTATGTGTCCATGGAGGCCGTTTAAGGTACGAAATAATTATCCAAATTCAAAAGTATGGTGTTTTTCTGAAAGGGTAGAACCTACGCTTTAATTTAGATATAAAATTATCGGCCTCCCTTGAAAACTTTAAAAGTTATTCCCAACAATAGAAATGTTTTTTTGTAACACTGTATAGTGCTGTATTGTTTGCGGTGAAACCGCATGCAAGTTGACGGTATTTTACAGAGGGCTATGTGTCCATGGAGGCCGTTTAAGGTACGAAATAATTATCCAAATTCAAAAGTATGGTGTTTTTCTGAAAGGGGAGAACCTACGCTTTAATTTAGATATAAAATTATCGGCCTCCCTTGAAAACTTTAAAAGTTATTCCCAACCATAGAAATGTTTTTTTTTTGTAACACTGTATAGTGCTGTATTGTTTGCGGTGAAACCGCATGCAAGTTGACGGTATTTTACAGAGGGCTATGTGTCCATGGAGGCCGTTTAAGGTACGAAATAATTATCCAAATTCAAAAGTATGGTGTTTTTCTGAAAGGGAGAACCTACGCTTTAATTTAGATATAAAATTATCGGCCTCCCTTGAAAACTTTAAAAGTTATTCCCAACCATAGAAATGTTTTTTTGTAACACTGTATAGTGCTGTATTGTTTGCGGTGAAACCGCATGCAAGTTGACGGTATTTTACAGAGGGCTATGTGTCCATGGAGGCCGTTTAAGGTACGAAATAATTATCCAAATTCAAAAGTATGGTGTTTTTCTGAAAGGGGAGAACCTACGCTTTAATTTAGATATAAAATTATCGGCCTCCTTGAAAACTTTAAAAGTTATTCCCAACCATAGAAATGTTTTTTTTGTAACACTGTATAGTGCTGTATTGTTTGCGGTGAAACCGCATGCAAGTTGACGGTATTTTACAGAGGGCTATGTGTCCATGGAGGCCGTTTAAGGTACGAAATAATTATCCAAATTCAAAAGTATGGTGTTTTTCTGAAAGGGGAGAACCTACGCTTTAATTTAGATATAAAATTATCGGCCTCCCTTGAAAACTTTAAAAGTTATTCCCAACCATAGAAATGTTTTTTGTAACACTGTATAGTGCTGTATTGTTTGCGGTGAAACCGCATGCAAGTTGACGGTATTTTACAGAGGGCTATGTGTCCATGGAGGCCGTTTAAGGTACGAAATAATTATCCAAATTCAAAAGTATGGTGTTTTTCTGAAAGGGGAGAACCTACGCTTTAATTTAGATATAAAATTATCGGCCTCCCTTGAAAACTTTAAAAGTTATTCCCAACCATAGAAATGTTTTTTTTTGTAACACTGTATAGTGCTGTATTGTTTGCGGTGAAACCGCATGCAAGTTGACGGTATTTTACAGAGGGCTATGTGTCCATGGAGGCCGTTTAAGGTACGAAATAATTATCCAAATTCAAAAGTATGGTGTTTTTCTGAAAGGGGAGAACCTACGCTTTAATTTAGATATAAAATTATCGGCCTCCCTTGAAAACTTTAAAAGTTATTCCCAACAACAGAAATGTTTTTTTGTAACACTGTATAGTGCTGTATTGTTTGCGGTGAAACCGCATGCAAGTTGACGGTATTTTACAGAGGGCTATGTGTCCATGGAGGCCGTTTAAGGTACGAAATAATTATCCAAATTCAAAAGTATGGTGTTTTTCTGAAAGGGGAGAACCTACGCTTTAATTTAGATATAAAATTATCGGCCTCCCTTGAAAACTTTAAAAGTTATTCCCAACCATAGAAATGTTTTTTTGTAACACTGTATAGTGCTGTATTGTTTGCGGTGAAACCGCATGCAAGTTGACGGTATTTTACAGAGGGCTATGTGTCCATGGAGGCCGTTTAAGGTACGAAATAATTATCCAAATTCAAAAGTATGGTGTTTTTCTGAAAGGGGAGAACCTACGCTTTAATTTAGATATAAAATTATCGGCCTCCCTTGAAAACTTTAAAAGTTATTCCCAACCATAGAAATGTTTTTTTTGTAACACTGTATAGTGCTGTATTGTTTGCGGTGAAACCGCATGCAAGTTGACGGTATTTTACAGAGGGCTATGTGTCCATGGAGGCCGTTTAAGGTACGAAATAATTATCCAAATTCAAAAGTATGGTGTTTTTCTGAAAGGGAGAACCCTACGCTTTAATTTAGATATAAAATTATCGGCCTCCCTTGAAAACTTTAAAAGTTATTCCCAACCATAGAAATGTTTTTTGTAACACTGTATAGTGTTGTATTGTTTGCGGTGAAACCGCATGCAAGTTGACGGTATTTTACAGAGGGCTATGTGTCCATGGAGGCCGTTTAAGGTACGAAATAATTATCCAAATTCAAAAGTATGGTGTTTTTCTGAAAGGGGAGAACCTACGCTTTAATTTAGATATAAAATTATCGGCCTCCCTTGAAAACTTTAAAAGTTATTCCCAACCATAGAAATGTTTTTTTTGTAACACTGTATAGTGCTGTATTGTTTGCGGTGAAACCGCATGCAAGTTGACGGTATTTTACAGAGGGCTATGTGTCCATGGAGGCCGTTTAAGGTACGAAATAATTATCCAAATTCAAAAGTATGGTGTTTTTCTGAAAGTGGAGAACCTACGCTTTAATTTAGATATAAAATTATCGGCCTCCCTTGAAAAATTTAAAAGTTATTCCCAACCCTAGAAATGTTTTGTTTGTAACACTGTATAGTGCTGTATTGTTTGCGGTGAAACCGCATGCAAGTTGACGGTATTTTACAGAGGGCTATGTGTCCATGGAGGCCGTTTAAGGTACGAAATAATTATCCAAATTCAAAAGTATGGTGTTTTTCTGAAAGGGGAGAACCTACGCTTTAATTTAGATATAAAATTATCGGCCTCCCTTGAAAACTTTAAAAGTTATTCCCAACCATAGAAATGTTTTTTTTTGTAACACTGTATAGTGCTGTATTGTTTGCGGTGAAACCGCATGCAAGTTGACGGTATTTTACAGAGGGCTATGTGTCCATGGAGGCCGTTTAAGGTACGAAATAATTATCCAAATTCAAAAGTATGGTGTTTTTCTGAAAGGGGAGAACCTACGCTTTAATTTAGATATAAAATTATCGGCCTCCCTTGAAAACTTTAAAAGTTATTCCCAACCATAGAAATGTTTTTTTGTAACACTGTATAGTGCTGTATTGTTTGCGGTGAAACCGCATGCAAGTTGACGGTATTTTACAGAGGGCTATGTGTCCATGGAGGCCGTTTAAGGTACGAAATAATTATCCAAATTCAAAAGTATGGTGTTTTTCTGAAAGGGGAGAACCTACGCTTTAATTTAGATATAAAATTATCGGCCTCCCTTGAAAACTTTAAAAGTTATTCCCAACCATAGAAATGTTTTTTTTTTGTAACACTGTATAGTGCTGTATTGTTTGCGGTGAAACCGCATGCAAGTTGACGGTATTTTACAGAGGGCTATGTGTCCATGGAGGCCGTTTAAGGTACGAAATAATTATCCAAATTCAAAAGTATGGTGTTTTTCTGAAAGGGGAGAACCTACGCTTTAATTTAGATATAAAATTATCGGCCTCCCTTGAAAACTTTAAAAGTTATTCCCAACCATAGAAATGTTTTTTTGTAACACTGTATAGTGCTGTATTGTTTGCGGTGAAACCGCATGCAAGTTGACGGTATTTTACAGAGGGCTATGTGTCCATGGAGGCCGTTTAAGGTACGAAATAATTATCCAAATTCAAAAGTATGGTGTTTTTCTGAAAGGGAGAACCTACGCTTTAATTTAGATATAAAATTATCGGCCTCCCTTGAAAACTTTAAAAGTTATTCCCAACCATAGAAATGTTTTTTTGTAACACTGTATAGTGTTGTATTGTTTGCGGTGAAACCGCATGCAAGTTGACGGTATTTTACAGAGGGCTATGTGTCCATGGAGGCCGTTTAAGGTACGAAATAATTATCCAAATTCAAAAGTATGGTGTTTTTCTGAAAGGGGAGAACCTACGCTTTAATTTAGATATAAAATTATCGGCCTCCCTTGAAAACTTTAAAAGTTATTCCCAACCATAGAAATGTTTTTTTGTAACACTGTATAGTGCTGTATTGTTTGCGGTGAAACCGCATGCAAGTTGACGGTATTTTACAGAGGGCTATGTGTCCATGGAGGCCGTTTAAGGTACGAAATAATTATCCAAATTCAAAAGTATGGTGTTTTTCTGAAAGGGGAGAACCTACGCTTTAATTTAGATATAAAATTATCGGCCTCCCTTGAAAACTTTAAAAGTTATTCCCAACCATAGAAATGTTTTTTGTAACACTGTATAGTGTTGTATTGTTTGCGGTGAAACCGCATGCAAGTTGACGGTATTTTACAGAGGGCTATGTGTCCATGGAGGCCGTTTAAGGTACGAAATAATTATCCAAATTCAAAAGTATGGTGTTTTTCTGAAAGGGGAGAACCTACGCTTTAATTTAGATATAAAATTATCGGCCTCCCTTGAAAACTTTAAAAGTTATTCCCAACCATAGAAATGTTTTTTTTGTAACACTGTATAGTGCTGTATTGTTTGCGGTGAAACCGCATGCAAGTTGACGGTATTTTACAGAGGGCTATGTGTCCATGGAGGCCGTTTAAGGTACGAAATAATTATCCAAATTCAAAAGTATGGTGTTTTTCTGAAAGGGGAGAACCTACGCTTTAATTTAGATATAAAATTATCGGCCTCCCTTGAAAACTTTAAAAGTTATTCCCAACCATAGAAATGTTTTTTGTAACACTGTATAGTGTTGTATTGTTTGCGGTGAAACCGCATGCAAGTTGACGGTATTTTACAGAGGGCTATGTGTCCATGGAGGCCGTTTAAGGTACGAAATAATTATCCAAATTCAAAAGTATGGTGTTTTTCTGAAAGGGGAGAACCTACGCTTTAATTTAGATATAAAATTATCGGCCTCCCTTGAAAACTTTAAAAGTTATTCCCAACCATAGAAATGTTTTTTTGTAACACTGTATAGTGATGTATTGTTTGCGGTGAAACCGCATGCAAGTTGACGGTATTTTACAGAGGGCTATGTGTCCATGGAGGCCGTTTAAGGTACGAAATAATTATCCAAATTCAAAAGTATGGTGTTTTTCTGAAAGGGGAGAACCTACGCTTTAATTTAGATATAAAATTATCGGCCTCCCTTGAAAACTTTAAAAGTTATTCCCAACCATAGAAATGTTTTTTTGTAACACTGTATAGTGGTGTATTGTTTGCGGTGAAACCGCATGCAAGTTGACGGTATTTTACAGAGGGCTATGTGTCCATGGAGGCCGTTTAAGGTACGAAATAATTATCCAAATTCAAAAGTATGGTGTTTTTCTGAAAGGGGAGAACCTACGCTTTAATTTAGATATAAAATTATCGGCCTCCCTTGAAAACTTTAAAAGTTATTCCCAACCATAGAAATGTTTTTTTGTAACACTGTATAGTGCTGTATTGTTTGCGGTGAAACCGCATGCAAGTTGACGGTATTTTACAGAGGGCTATGTGTCCATGGAGGCCGTTTAAGGTACGAAATAATTATCCAAATTCAAAAGTATGGTGTTTTTCTGAAAGGGGAGAACCTAAGCTTTAATTTAGATATAAAATTATCGGCCTCCCTTGAAAACTTTAAAAGTTATTCCCAACCATAGAAATGTTTTTTTTGTAACACTGTATAGTGCTGTATTGTTTGCGGTGAAACCGCATGCAAGTTGACGGTATTTTACAGAGGGCTATGTGTCCATGGAGGCCGTTTAAGGTACGAAATAATTATCCAAATTCAAAAGTATGGTGTTTTTCTGAAAGGGGAGAACCTAAGCTTTAATTTAGATATAAAATTATCGGCCTCCCTTGAAAACTTTAAAAGTTATTCCCAACCATAGAAATGTTTTTTTGTAACACCGTATAGTGCTGTATTGTTTGCGGTGAAACCGCATGCAAGTTGACGGTATTTTACAGAGGGCTATGTGTCCATGGAGGCCGTTTAAGGTACGAAATAATTATCCAAATTCAAAAGTATGGTGTTTTTCTGAAAGGGAGAACCTACGCTTTAATTTAGATATAAAATTATCGGCCTCCTTGAAAACTTTAAAAGTTATTCCCAACCATAGAAATGTTTTTTGTAACACTGTATAGTGTTGTATTGTTTGCGGTGAAACCGCATGCAAGTTGACGGTATTTTTACAGAGGGCTATGTGTCCATGGAGGCCGTTTAAGGTACGAAATAATTATCCAAATTCAAAAGTATGGTGTTTTTCTGAAAGGGGAGAACCTACGCTTTAATTTAGATATAAAATTATCGGCCTCCCTTGAAAACTTTAAAAGTTATTCCCAACCATAGAAATGTTTTTTTTTGTAACACTGTATAGTGCTGTATTGTTTGCGGTGAAACCGCATGCAAGTTGACGGTATTTTACAGAGGGCTATGTGTCCATGGAGGCCGTTTAAGGTACGAAATAATTATCCAAATTCAAAAGTATGGTGTTTTTCTGAAAGGGGAGAACCTACGCTTTAATTTAGATATAAAATTATCGGCCTCCCTTGAAAACTTTAAAAGTTATTCCCAACCATAGAAATGTTTTTTTGTAACACTGTATAGTGCTGTATTGTTTGCGGTGAAACCGCATGCAAGTTGACGGTATTTTACAGAGGGCTATGTGTCCATGGAGGCCGTTTAAGGTACGAAATAATTATCCAAATTCAAAAGTATGGTGTTTTTCTGAAAGGGGAGAACCTACGCTTTAATTTAGATATAAAATTATCGGCCTCCCTTGAAAACTTTAAAAGTTATTCCCAACCATAGAAATGTTTTTTTGTAACACTGTATAGTGCTGTATTGTTTGCGGTGAAACCGCATGCAAGTTGACGGTATTTTACAGAGGGCTATGTGTCCATGGAGGCCGTTTAAGGTACGAAATAATTATCCAAATTCAAAAGTATGGTGTTTTTCTGAAAGGGGAGAACCTAAGCTTTAATTTAGATATAAAATTATCGGCCTCCCTTGAAAACTTTAAAAGTTATTCCCAACCATAGAAATGTTTTTTTGTAACACTGTATAGTGCTGTATTGTTTGCGGTGAAACCGCATGCAAGTTGACGGTATTTTACAGAGGGCTATGTGTCCATGGAGGCCGTTTAAGGTACGAAATAATTATCCAAATTCAAAAGTATGGTGTTTCTGAAAGGGGAGAACCTACGCTTTAATTTAGATATAAAATTATCGGCCTCCCTTGAAAACTTTAAAAGTTATTCCCAACCATAGAAATGTTTTTTTTGTAACACTGTATAGTGCTGTATTGTTTGCGGTGAAACCGCATGCAAGTTGACGGTATTTTACAGAGGGCTATGTGTCCATGGAGGCCGTTTAAGGTACGAAATAATTATCCAAATTCAAAAGTATGGTGTTTTTCTGAAAGGGGAGAACCTACGCTTTAATTTAGATATAAAATTATCGGCCTCCCTTGAAAACTTTAAAAGTTATTCCCAACCATAGAAATGTTTTTTTTGTAACACTGTATAGTGCTGTATTGTTTGCGGTGAAACCGCATGCAAGTTGACGGTATTTTACAGAGGGCTATGTGTCCATGGAGGCCGTTTAAGGTACGAAATAATTATCCAAATTCAAAAGTATGGTGTTTTTCTGAAAGGGGAGAACCTACGCTTTAATTTAGATATAAAATTATCGGCCTCCCTTGAAAACTTTAAAAGTTATTCCCAACCATAGAAATGTTTTTTGTAACACTGTATAGTGCTGTATTGTTTGCGGTGAAACCGCATGCAAGTTGACGGTATTTTACAGAGGGCTATGTGTCCATGGAGGCCGTTTAAGGTACGAAATAATTATCCAAATTCAAAAGTATGGTGTTTTTCTGAAAGGGGAGAACCTACGCTTTAATTTAGATATAAAATTATCGGCCTCCCTTGAAAACTTTAAAAGTTATTCCCAACCATAGAAATGTTTTTTGGAACACTGTATAGTGTTGTATTGTTTGCGGTGAAACCGCATGCAAGTTGACGGTATTTTACAGAGGGCTATGTGTCCATGGAGGCCGTTTAAGGTACGAAATAATTATCCAAATTCAAAAGTATGGTGTTTTTCTGAAAGGGAGAACCTACGCTTTAATTTAGATATAAAATTATCGGGCTCCTTGAAAACTTTAAAAGTTAATCCCACCCATAGAATTGTTTTTTTTTCTCCCACTCTATAGTGACGTATAGTTTACGGTGAAACCGCATGCAAGTTGACGGTATTTTACAGAGGGCTATGTGTCCATGGAGGCCGTTTAAGGTACGAAATAATTATCCAAATTCAAAAGTATGGTGTTTTTCTGAAAGGGAGAACCTACGCTTTAATTTAGATATAAAATTATCGGCCTCCCTTGAAAACTTTAAAAGTTATTCCCAACCATAGAAATGTTTCTTTTGTAACACTGTATAGTGTTGTATTGTTTGCGGTGAAACCGCATGCAAGTTGACGGTATTTTACAGAGGGCTATGTGTCCATGGAGGCCGTTTAAGGTACGAAATAATTATCCAAATTCAAAAGTATGGTGTTTTTCTGAAAGGGAGAACCTACGCTTTAATTTAGATATAAAATTATCGGCCTCCCTTGAAAACTTTAAAAGTTATTCCCAACAATAAAAATGTTTTTTTGTAACACTGTATAGTGTTGTATTGTTTGCGGTGAAACCGCATGCAAGTTGACGGTATTTTACAGAGGGCTATGTGTCCATGGAGGCCGTTTAAGGTACGAAATAATTATCCAAATTCAAAAGTATGGTGTTTTTCTGAAAGGGAGAACCTACGCTTTAATTTAGATATAAAATTATCGGCCTCTCTTGAAAACTTTAAAAGTTATTCCCAACCATAGAAATGTTTTTTTGGAACACTGTATAGTGTTGTATTGTTTGCGGTGAAACCGCATGCAAGTTGACGGTATTTTACAGAGGGCTATGTGTCCATGGAGGCCGTTTAAGGTACGAAATAATTATCCAAATTCAAAAGTATGGTGTTTTTCTGAAAGGGGAGAACCTAAGCTTTAATTTAGATATAAAATTATCGGCCTCCCTTGAAAACTTTAAAAGTTATTCCCAACCATAGAAATGTTTTTTTGTAACACTGTATAGTGTTGTATTGTTTGCGGTGAAACCGCATGCAAGTTGACGGTATTTTACAGAGGGCTATGTGTCCATGGAGGCCGTTTAAGGTACGAAATAATTATCCAAATTCAAAAGTATGGTGTTTTTCTGAAAGGGGAGAACCTACGCTTTAATTTAGATATAAAATTATCGGCCTCCCTTGAAAACTTTAAAAGTTATTCCCAACCATAGAAATGTTTTTTTGTAACACTGTATAGTGATGTATTGTTTGCGGTGAAACCGCATGCAAGTTGACGGTATTTTACAGAGGGCTATGTGTCCATGGAGGCCGTTTAAGGTACGAAATAATTATCCAAATTCAAAAGTATGGTGTTTTTCTGAAAGGGGAGAACCTACGCTTTAATTTAGATATAAAATTATCGGCCTCCCTTGAAAACTTTAAAAGTTATTCCCAACCATAGAAATGTTTTTTTGTAACACTGTATAGTGTTGTATTGTTTGCGGTGAAACCGGATGCAAGTTGACGGTATTTTACAGAGGGCTATGTGTCCATGGAGGCCGTTTAAGGTACGAAATAATTATCCAAATTCAAAAGTATGGTGTTTTTCTGAAAGGGAGAACCTACGCTTTAATTTAGATATAAAATTATCGGCCTCCCTTGAAAACTTTAAAAGTTATTCCCAACCATAGAAATGTTTTTTTATAACACTGTATAGTGTTGTATTGTTTGCGGTGAAACCGCATGCAAGTTGACGGTATTTTACAGAGGGCTATGTGTCCATGGAGGCCGTTTAAGGTACGAAATAATTATCCAAATTCAAAAGTATGGTGTTTTTCTGAAAGGGGAGAACCTACGCTTTAATTTAGATATAAAATTATCGGCCTCCCTTGAAAACTTTAAAAGTTATTCCCAACCATAGAAATGTTTTTTTGTAACACTGTATAGTGTTGTATTGTTTGCGGTGAAACCGCATGCAAGTTGACGGTATTTTACAGAGGGCTATGTGTCCATGGAGGCCGTTTAAGATACGAAATAATTTTCCAAATTCAAAAGTATGGTGTTTTTCTGAAAGGGGAGAACCTACGCTTTAATTTAGATATAAAATTATCGGCCTCTCTTATAAACTTTAAAAGTTATTCCCAACCATAGACATGTTTTTTTTTGTAACACTGTATAGTGCTGTATTGTTTGCGGTGAAACCGCATGCAAGTTGACGGTATTTTACAGAGGGCTATGTGTCCATGGAGGCCGTTTAAGGTACGAAATAATTATCCAAATTCAAAAGTATGGTGTTTTTCTGAAAGGGGAGAACCTAAGCTTTAATTTAGATATAAAATTATCGGCCTCCCTTGAAAACTTTAAAAGTTATTCCCAACCATAGAAATGTTTTTTTTGTAACACTGTATAGTGATGTATTGTTTGCGGTGAAACCGCATGCAAGTTGACGGTATTTTACAGAGGGCTATGTGTCCATGGAGGCCGTTTAAGGTACGAAATAATTATCCAAATTCAAAAGTATGGTGTTTTTCTGAAAGGGAGAACCTACGCTTTAATTTAGATATAAAATTATCGGCCTCCCTTGAAAACTTTAAAAGTTATTCCCAACCATAGAAATGTTTTTTTGTAACACTGTATAGTGCTGTATTGTTTGCGGTGAAACCGCATGCAAGTTGACGGTATTTTACAGAGGGCTATGTGTCCATGGAGGCCGTTTAAGGTACGAAATAATTATCCAAATTCAAAAGTATGGTGTTTTTCTGAAAGGGAGAACCTACGCTTTAATTTAGATATAAAATTATCGGCCTCCCTTGAAAACTTTAAAAGTTATTCCCAACCATAGAAATGTTTTTTGTAACACTGTATAGTGTTGTATTGTTTGCGGTGAAACCGCATGCAAGTTGACGGTATTTACAGAGGGCTATGTGTCCATGGAGGCCGTTTAAGGTACGAAATAATTATCCAAATTCAAAAGTATGGTGTTTTTCTGAAAGGGAGAACCTACGCTTTAATTTAGATATAAAATTATCGGCCTCCCTTGAAAACTTTAAAAGTTATTCCCAACCATAGAAATGTTTTTTTTGTAACACTGTATAGTGCTGTATTGTTTGCGGTGAAACCGCATGCAAGTTGACGGTATTTTACAGAGGGCTATGTGTCCATGGAGGCCGTTTAAGGTACGAAATAATTATCCAAATTCAAAAGTATGGTGTTTTTCTGAAAGGGGAGAACCTACGCTTTAATTTAGATATAAAATTATCGGCCTCCCTTGAAAACTTTAAAAGTTATTCCCAACCCATAGAAATGTTTTTTTTTGTAACACTGTATAGTGCTGTATTGTTTGCGGTGAAACCGCATGCAAGTTGACGGTATTTTACAGAGGGCTATGTGTCCATGGAGGCCGTTTAAGGTACGAAATAATTATCCAAATTCAAAAGTATGGTGTTTTTCTGAAAGGGGAGAACCTACGCTTTAATTTAGATATATAAATTATCGGCCTCCCTTGAAAACTTTAAAAGTTATTCCCAACCATAGAAATGTTTTTTTGTAACACTGTATAGTGCTGTATTGTTTGCGGTGAAACCGCATGCAAGTTGACGGTATTTTACAGAGGGCTATGTGTCCATGGAGGCCGTTTAAGGTACGAAATAATTATCCAAATTCAAAAGTATGGTGTTTTTCTGAAAGGGGAGAACCTACGCTTTAATTTAGATATAAAATTATCGGCCTCCCTTGAAAACTTAAAAAGTTATTCCCAACCATAGAAATGTTTTTTGGAACACTGTATAGTGTTGTATTGTTTGCGGTGAAACCGCATGCAAGTTGACGGTATTTTACAGAGGGCTATGTGTCCATGGAGGCCGTTTAAGGTACGAAATAATTATCCAAATTCAAAAGTATGGTGTTTTTCTGAAAGGGGAGAACCTACGCTTTAATTTAGATATAAAATTATCGGCCTCCCTTGAAAACTTTAAAAGTTATTCCCAACCATAGAAATGTTTTTTTGTAACACTGTATAGTGGTGTATTGTTTGCGGTGAAACCGCATGCAAGTTGACGGTATTTTACAGAGGGCTATGTGTCCATGGAGGCCGTTTAAGGTACGAAATAATTATCCAAATTCAAAAGTATGGTGTTTTTCTGAAAGGGGAGAACCTACGCTTTAATTTAGATATAAAATTATCGGCCTCCCTTGAAAACTTTAAAAGTTATTCCCAACCATAGAAATGTTTTTTTGTAACACTGTATAGTGCTGTATTGTTTGCGGTGAAACCGCATGCAAGTTGACGGTATTTTACAGAGGGCTATGTGTCCATGGAGGCCGTTTAAGGTACGAAATAATTATCCAAATTCAAAAGTATGGTGTTTTTCTGAAAGGGGAGAACCTACGCTTTAATTTAGATATAAAATTATCGGCCTCCCTTGAAAACTTTAAAAGTTATTCCCAACCATAGAAATGTTTTTTTGTAACACTGTATAGTGCTGTATTGTTTGCGGTGAAACCGCATGCAAGTTGACGGTATTTTACAGAGGGCTATGTGTCCATGGAGGCCGTTTAAGGTACGAAATAATTATCCAAATTCAAAAGTATGGTGTTTTTCTGAAAGGGGAGAACCTACGCTTTAATTTAGATATAAAATTATCGGCCTCCCTTGAAAACTTTAAAAGTTATTCCCAACCATAGAAATGTTTTTTTGTAACACTGTATAGTGATGTATTGTTTGCGGTGAAACCGCATGCAAGTTGACGGTATTTTACAGAGGGCTATGTGTCCATGGAGGCCGTTTAAGGTACGAAATAATTATCCAAATTCAAAAGTATGGTGTTTTTCTGAAAGGGAGAACCTACGCTTTAATTTAGATATAAAATTATCGGCCTCCCTTGAAAACTTTAAAAGTTATTCCCAACCATAGAAATGTTTTTTGTAACACTGTATAGTGTTGTATTGTTTGCGGTGAAACCGCATGCAAGTTGACGGTATTTTACAGAGGGCTATGTGTCCATGGAGGCCGTTTAAGGTACGAAATAATTATCCAAATTCAAAAGTATGGTGTTTTTCTGAAAGGGGAGAACCTACGCTTTAATTTAGATATAAAATTATCGGCCTCCCTTGAAAATTTTAAAAGTTATTCCCAACCATAGAAATGTTTTTTTTGTAACACTGTATAGTGCTGTATTGTTTGCGGTGAAACCGCATGCAAGTTGACGGTATTTTACAGAGGGCTATGTGTCCATGGAGGCCGTTTAAGGTACGAAATAATTATCCAAATTCAAAAGTATGGTGTTTTTCTGAAAGGGGAGAACCTACGCTTTAATTTAGATATAAAATTATCGGCCTCCCTTGAAAACTTTAAAAGTTATTCCCAACCATAGAAATGTTTTTTGGAACACTGTATAGTGTTGTATTGTTTGCGGTGAAACCGCATGCAAGTTGACGGTATTTTACAGAGGGCTATGTGTCCATGGAGGCCGTTTAAGGTACGAAATAATTATCCAAATTCAAAAGTATGGTGTTTTTCTGAAAAGGGGAGAACCTAAGCTTTAATTTAGATATAAAATTATCGGCCTCCCTTGAAAACTTAAAAAGTTATTCCCAACCATAGAAATGTTTTTTTGGAACACTGTATAGTGCTGTATTGTTTGCGGTGAAACCGCATGCAAGTTGACGGTATTTTACAGAGGGCTATGTGTCCATGGAGGCCGTTTAAGGTACGAAATAATTATCCAAATTCAAAAGTATGGTGTTTTTCTGAAAGGGGAGAACCTACGCTTTAATTTAGATATAAAATTATCGGCCTCCCTTGAAAACTTTAAAAGTTATTCCCAACCATAGAAATGTTTTTTTGTAACACTGTATAGTGCTGTATTGTTTGCGGTGAAACCGCATGCAAGTTGACGGTATTTTACAGAGGGCTATGTGTCCATGGAGGCCGTTTAAGGTACGAAATAATTATCCAAATTCAAAAGTATGGTGTTTTTCTGAAAGGGAGAACCTACGCTTTAATTTAGATATAAAATTATCGGCCTGCCTTGAAAACTTTAAAAGTTATTCCCAACCATAGAAATGTTTTTTTGTAAACACTGTATAGTGTTGTATTGTTTGCGGTGAAACCGCATGCAAGTTGACGGTATTTTACAGAGGGCTATGTGTCCATGGAGGCCGTTTAAGGTACGAAATAATTATCCAAATTCAAAAGTATGGTGTTTTTCTGAAAGGGAGAACCTACGCTTTAATTTAGATATAAAATTATCGGCCTCCCTTGAAAACTTAAAAAGTTATTCCCAACCATAGAAATGTTTTTTGGAACACTGTATAGTGTTGTATTGTTTGCGGTGAAACCGCATGCAAGTTGACGGTATTTTACAGAGGGCTATGTGTCCATGGAGGCCGTTTAAGGTACGAAATAATTATCCAAATTCAAAAGTATGGTGTTTTTCTGAAAGGGGAGAACCTAAGCTTTAATTTAGATATAAAATTATCGGCCTCCCTTGAAAACTTTAAAAGTTATTCCCAACCATAGAAATGTTTTTTTGTAACACTGTATAGTGCTGTATTGTTTGCGGTGAAACCGCATGCAAGTTGACGGTATTTTACAGAGGGCTATGTGTCCATGGAGGCCGTTTAAGGTACGAAATAATTATCCAAATTCAAAAGTATGGTGTTTTTCTGAAAGGGGAGAACCTACGCTTTAATTTAGATATAAAATTATCGGCCTCCCTTGAAAACTTTAAAAGTTATTCCCAACCATAGAAATGTTTTTTGGGTAACACTGTATAGTGTTGTATTGTTTGCGGTGAAACCGCATGCAAGTTGACGGTATTTTACAGAGGGCTATGTGTCCATGGAGGCCGTTTAAGGTACGAAATAATTATCCAAATTCAAAAGTATGGTGTTTTTCTGAAAGGGGAGAACCTACGCTTTAATTTAGATATAAAATTATCGGGCTCCATTAAAAACTTTAAAAGTTATTCCCAACCATAGAAATGTTTTTTTGTAACACTGTATAGTGCTGTATTGTTTGCGGTGAAACCGCATGCAAGTTGACGGTATTTTACAGAGGGCTATGTGTCCATGGAGGCCGTTTAAGGTACGAAATAATTATCCAAATTCAAAAGTATGGTGTTTTTCTGAAAGGGGAGAACCTACGCTTTAATTTAGATATAAAATTATCGGCCTCCCTTGAAAACTTTAAAAGTTATTCCCAACCATAGAAATGTTTTTTTTTTGTAACACTGTATAGTGCTGTATTGTTTGCGGTGAAACCGCATGCAAGTTGACGGTATTTTACAGAGGGCTATGTGTCCATGGAGGCCGTTTAAGGTACGAAATAATTATCCAAATTCAAAAGTATGGTGTTTTTCTGAAAGGGGAGAACCTACGCTTTAATTTAGATATAAAATTATCGGCCTCCCTTGAAAACTTTAAAAGTTATTCCCAACCATAGAAATGTTTTTTGTAACACTGTATAGTGCTGTATTGTTTGCGGTGAAACCGCATGCAAGTTGACGGTATTTTACAGAGGGCTATGTGTCCATGGAGGCCGTTTAAGGTACGAAATAATTATCCAAATTCAAAAGTATGGTGTTTTTCTGAAAGGGGAGAACCTACGCTTTAATTTAGATATAAAATTATCGGCCTCCCTTGAAAACTTTTAAAGTTATTCCCAACCATAGAAATGTTTTTTTGTAACACTGTATTGTGCTGTATTGTTTGCGGTGAAACCGCATGCAAGTTGACGGTATTTTACAGAGGGCTATGTGTCCATGGAGGCCGTTTAAGGTACGAAATAATTATCCAAATTCAAAAGTATGGTGTTTTTCTGAAAGGGGAGAACCTACGCTTTAATTTAGATATAAAATTATCGGCCTCCCTTGAAAACTTTAAAAGTTATTCCCAACCAGAAATGTTTTTTTGTAACACTGTATAGTGCTGTATTGTTTGCGGTGAAACCGCATGCAAGTTGACGGTATTTTACAGAGGGCTATGTGTCCATGGAGGCCGTTTAAGGTACGAAATAATTATCCAAATTCAAAAGTATGGTGTTTTTCTGAAAGGGGAGAACCTACGCTTTAATTTAGATATAAAATTATCGGCCTCCCTTGAAAACTTTAAAAGTTATTCCCAACCATAGAAATGTTTTTTTTGTAACACTGTATAGTGCTGTATTGTTTGCGGTGAAACCGCATGCAAGTTGACGGTATTTTACAGAGGGCTATGTGTCCATGGAGGCCGTTTAAGGTACGAAATAATTATCCAAATTCAAAAGTATGGTGTTTTTCTGAAAGGGGAGACCTACGCTTTAATTTAGATATAAAATTATCGGCCTCCCTTGAAAACTTTAAAAGTTATTCCCAACCATAGAAATGTTTTTTGTAACACTGTATAGTGCTGTATTGTTTGCGGTGAAACCGCATGCAAGTTGACGGTATTTTACAGAGGGCTATGTGTCCATGGAGGCCGTTTAAGGTACGAAATAATTATCCAAATTCAAAAGTATGGTGTTTTTCTGAAAGGGGAGAACCTACGCTTTAATTTAGATATAAAATTATCGGCCTCCCTTGAAAACTTTAAAAGTTATTCCCAACCCTAGAAATGTTTTTTTGTAACACTGTATAGTGCTGTATTGTTTGCGGTGAAACCGCATGCAAGTTGACGGTATTTTACAGAGGGCTATGTGTCCATGGAGGCCGTTTAAGGTACGAAATAATTATCCAAATTCAAAAGTATGGTGTTTTTCTGAAAGGGGAGAACCTACGCTTTAATTTAGATATAAAATTATCGGCCTCCCTTGAAAACTTTAAAAGTTATTCCCAACCATAGAAATGTTTTTTTTTGTAACACTGTATAGTGCTGTATTGTTTGCGGTGAAACCGCATGCAAGTTGACGGTATTTTACAGAGGGCTATGTGTCCATGGAGGCCGTTTAAGGTACGAAATAATTATCCAAATTCAAAAGTATGGTGTTTTTCTGAAAGGGGAGAACCTACGCTTTAATTTAGATATAAAATTATCGGCCTCCCTTGAAAACTTTAAAAGTTATTCCCAACCATAGAAATGTTTTTTTGTAACACTGTATAGTGCTGTATTGTTTGCGGTGAAACCGCATGCAAGTTGACGGTATTTTACAGAGGGCTATGTGTCCATGGAGGCCGTTTAAGGTACGAAATAATTATCCAAATTCAAAAGTATGGTGTTTTTCTGAAAGGGGAGAACCTACGCTTTAATTTAGATATAAAATTATCGGCCTCCTTGAAAACTTTAAATGTTATTCCCTACCATAGAAATGTTTTTTGTAACACTGTATAGTGCTGTATTGTTTGTGGTGAAACCGCATGCAAGTTGACGGTATTTTACAGAGGGCTATGTGTCCATGGAGGCCGTTTAAGGTACGAAATAATTATCCAAATTCAAAAGTATGGTGTTTTTCTGAAAGGGGAGAACCTACGCTTTAATTTAGATATAAAATTATCGGCCTCCTTGAAAACTTTAAAAGTTATTCCCAACCATAGAAATGTTTTTTTGTAACACTGTATAGTGTTGTATTGTTTGCGGTGAAACCGCATGCAAGTTGACGGTATTTTACAGAGGGCTATGTGTCCATGGAGGCCGTTTAAGGTACGAAATAATTATCCAAATTCAAAAGTATGGTGTTTTTCTGAAAGGGGAGAACCTACGCTTTAATTTAGATATAAAATTATCGGCCTCCCTTGAAAACTTTAAAAGTTATTCCCAACCATAGAAATGTTTTTTTTGTAACACTGTATAGTGCTGTATTGTTTGCGGTGAAACCGCATGCAAGTTGACGGTATTTTACAGAGGGCTATGTGTCCATGGAGGCCGTTTAAGGTACGAAATAATTATCCAAATTCAAAAGTATGGTGTTTTTCTGAAAGGGGAGAACCTACGCTTTAATTTAGATATAAAATTATCGGCCTCCCTTGAAAACTTTAAAAGTTATTCCCAACCATAGAAATGTTTTTTGTAACACTGTATAGTGCTGTATTGTTTGCGGTGAAACCGCATGCAAGTTGACGGTATTTTACAGAGGGCTATGTGTCCATGGAGGCCGTTTAAGGTACGAAATAATTATCCAAATTCAAAAGTATGGTGTTTTTCTGAAAGGGGAGAACCTACGCTTTAATTTAGATATAAAATTATCGGCCTCCCTTTAAAACTTTAAAAGTTATTCCCAACCATAGAAATGTTTTTTTGTAACACTGTATAGTGCTGTATTGTTTGCGGTGAAACCGCATGCAAGTTGACGGTATTTTACAGAGGGCTATGTGTCCATGGAGGCCGTTTAAGGTACGAAATAATTATCCAAATTCAAAAGTATGGTGTTTTTCTGAAAGGGGAGAACCTACGCTTTAATTTAGATATAAAATTATCGGCCTCCCTTGAAAACTTTAAAAGTTATTCCCAACCATAGAAATGTTTTTTTTTGTAACACTGTATAGTGCTGTATTGTTTGCGGTGAAACCGCATGCAAGTTGACGGTTTTTTTCAGAGGGCTATGTGTCCATGGAGGCCGTTTAAGGTACGAAATAATTATCCAAATTCAAAAGTATTGGGTTTTTCTGAAAGGGAGAACCTAAGCTTTAATTTAGATATAAAATTATCGGCCTCCCTTGAAAACTTTAAAAGTTATTCCCAACCATAGAAATGTTTTTTTTGTAACACTGTATAGTGCTGTATTGTTTGCGGTGAAACCGCATGCAAGTTGACGGTATTTTACAGAGGGCTATGTGTCCATGGAGGCCGTTTAAGGTACGAAATAATTATCCAAATTCAAAAGTATGGTGTTTTTCTGAAAGGAGAGAACCTACGCTTTAATTTAGATATAAAATTATCGGCCTCCTTTGAAAACTTTAAAAGTTATTCCCAACACTAGAAATGTTTTTTTGTAACACTGTATAGTGTTGTATTGTTTGCGGTGAAACCGCATGCAAGTTGACGGTATTTTACAGAGGGCTATGTGTCCATGGAGGCCGTTTAAGGTACGAAATAATTATCCAAATTCAAAAGTATGGTGTTTTTCTGAAAGGGGAGAACCTACGCTTTAATTTAGATATAAAATTATCGGCCTCCCTTGAAAACTTTAAAAGTTATTCCCAACCATAGAAATGTTTTTTTGTAACACTGTATAGTGATGTATTGTTTGCGGTGAAACCGCATGCAAGTTGACGGTATTTTACAGAGGGCTATGTGTCCATGGAGGCCGTTTAAGGTACGAAATAATTATCCAAATTCAAAAGTATGGTGTTTTTCTGAAAGGGGAGAACCTACGCTTTAATTTAGATATAAAATTATCGGCCTCCCTTGAAAACTTTAAAAGTTATTCCCAACCATAGAAATGTTTTTTTTGTAACACTGTATAGTGCTGTATTGTTTGCGGTGAAACCGCATGCAAGTTGACGGTATTTTACAGAGGGCTATGTGTCCATGGAGGCCGTTTAAGGTACGAAATAATTATCCAAATTCAAAAGTATGGTGTTTTTCTGAAAGGTGAGAACCTACGCTTTAATTTAGATATAAAATTATCGGCCTCCCTTGAAAACTTTAAAAGTTATTCCCAACCATAGAAATGTTTTTTGTAACACTGTATAGTGCTGTATTGTTTGCGGTGAAACCGCATGCAAGTTGACGGTATTTTACAGAGGGCTATGTGTCCATGGAGGCCGTTTAAGGTACGAAATAATTATCCAAATTCAAAAGTATGGTGTTTTTCTGAAAGGGGAGAACCTAAGCTTTAATTTAGATATAAAATTATCGGCCTCCCTTGAAAACTTTAAAAGTTATTCCCAACCATAGAAATGTTTTTTTTTGTAACACTGTATAGTGCTGTATTGTTTGCGGTGAAACCGCATGCAAGTTGACGGTATTTTACAGAGGGCTATGTGTCCATGGAGGCCGTTTAAGGTACGAAATAATTATCCAAATTCAAAAGTATGGTGTTTTTCTGAAAGGGGAGAACCTAAGCTTTAATTTAGATATAAAATTATCGGCCTCCCTTGAAAACTTTAAAAGTTATTCCCAACCATAGAAATGTTTTTTTTGTAACACTGTATAGTGCTGTATTGTTTGCGGTGAAACCGCATGCAAGTTGACGGTATTTTACAGAGGGCTATGTGTCCATGGAGGCCGTTTAAGGTACGAAATAATTATCCAAATTCAAAAGTATGGTGTTTTTCTGAAAGGGGAGAACCTACGCTTTAATTTAGATATAAAATTATCGGCCTCCCTTGAAAACTTTAAAAGTTATTCCCAACCATAGAAATGTTTTTTGTAACACTGTATAGTGCTGTATTGTTTGCGGTGAAACCGCATGCAAGTTGACGGTATTTTACAGAGGGCTATGTGTCCATGGAGGCCGTTTAAGGTACGAAATAATTATCCAAATTCAAAAGTATGGTGTTTTTCTGAAAGGGGAGAACCTACGCTTTAATTTAGATATAAAATTATCGGCCTCCCTTGAAAAATTTAAAAGTTATTCCCAACCATAGAAATGTTTTTTTGTAACACTGTATAGTGCTGTATTGTTTGCGGTGAAACCGCATGCAAGTTGACGGTATTTTACAGAGGGCTATGTGTCCATGGAGGCCGTTTAAGGTACGAAATAATTATCCAAATTCAAAAGTATGGTGTTTTTCTGAAAGGGGAGAACCTACGCTTTAATTTAGATATAAAATTATCGGCCTCCCTTGAAAACTTTAAAAGTTATTCCCAACCCTAGAAATGTTTTTTTTGTAACACTGTATAGTGCTGTATTGTTTGCGGAAAACCGCATGGAAGTTGACGGTATTTTACAGAGGGCTATGTGTCCATGGAGGCCGTTTAAGGTACGAAATAATTACCAAATTCAAAAGTATGGTGTTTTTCTGAAAGGGGAGAACCTACGCTTTAATTTAGATATAAAATTATCGGCCTCCCTTGAAAACTTTAAAAGTTATTCCCAACCATAGAAATGTTTTTTTTGTAACACTGTATAGTGCTGTATTGTTTGCGGTGAAACCGCATGCAAGTTGACGGTATTTTACAGAGGGCTATGTGTCCATGGAGGCCGTTTAAGGTACGAAATAATTATCCAAATTCAAAAGTATGGTGTTTTTCTGAAAGTGGAGAACCTACGCTTTAATTTAGATATAAAATTATCGGCCTCCCTTGAAAACTTTAAAAGTTATTCCCAACCATAGAAATGTTTTTTGTAACACTCTATAGTGTTGTATTGTTTGCGGTGAAACCGCATGGAAGTTGACGGTATTTTACAGAGGGCTATGTGTCCATGGAGGCCGTTTAAGGTACGAAATAATTATCCAAATTCAAAAGTATGGTGTTTTTCTGAAAGGTGAGAACCTACGCTTTAATTTAGATATAAAATTATCGGCCTCCCTTGAAAACTTTAAAAGTTATTCCCAACCATAGAAATGTTTTTATTTTGTAACAATGTATAGTGTTGTATTGTTTGCGGTGAAACCGCATGCAAGTTGACGGTATTTTACAGAGGGCTATGTGTCCATGGAGGCCGTTTAAGGTACGAAATAATTATCCAAATTCAAAAGTATGGTGTTTTTCTGAAAGGGGAGAACCTACGCTTTAATTTAGATATAAAATTATCGGCCTCCCTTGAAAACTTTAAAAGTTATTCCCAACCATAGAAATGTTTTTTTGTAACACTGTATAGTGTTGTATTGTTTGCGGTGAAACCGCATGCAAGTTGACGGTATTTTACAGAGGGCTATGTGTCCATGGAGGCCGTTTAAGGTACGAAATAATTATCCAAATTCAAAAGTATGGTGTTTTTCTGAAAGGGGAGAACCTACGCTTTAATTTAGATATAAAATTATCGGCCTCCCTTGAAAACTTTAAAAGTTATTCCCAACCATAGAAATGTTTTTTTGTAACACTGTATAGTGTTGTATTGTTTGCGGTGAAACCGCATGCAAGTTGACGGTATTTTACAGAGGGCTATGTGTCCATGGAGGCCGTTTAAGGTACGAAATAATTATCCAAATTCAAAAGTATGGTGTTTTTCTGAAAGGGAGAACCTACGCTTTAATTTAGATATAAAATTATCGGCCTCCCTTGAAAACTTTAAAAGTTATTCCCAACCATAGAAATGTTTTTTTGTAACACTGTATAGTGTTGTATTGTTTGCGGTGAAACCGCATGCAAGTTGACGGTATTTTACAGAGGGCTATGTGTCCATGGAGGCCGTTTAAGGTACGAAATAATTATCCAAATTCAAAAGTATGGTGTATTTCTTACACACGAGAACATACGCTTTAATTTAGATATAAAATTATCGGCCTCCCTTGAAAACTTTAAAAGTTAGTCCCAACCATAGAAATGTTTTTTTGTAACACTGTATAGTGTTGTATTGTTTGCGGTGAAACCGCATGCAAGTTGACGGTATTTTACAGAGGGCTATGTGTCCATGGAGGCCGTTTAAGGTACGAAATAATTATCCAAATTCAAAAGTATGGTGTTTTTCTGAAAGGGGAGAACCTACGCTTTAATTTAGATATAAAATTATCGGCCTCCCTTGAAAACTTTAAAAGTTATTCCCAACCATAGAAATGTTTTTTTGTAACACTGTATAGTGTTGTATTGTTTGCGGTGAAACCGCATGCAAGTTGACGGTATTTTACAGAGGGCTATGTGTCCATGGAGGCCGTTTAAGGTACGAAATAATTATCCAAATTCAAAAGTATGGTGTTTTTCTGAAAGGGGAGAACCTACGCTTTAATTTAGATATAAAATTATCGGCCTCCCTTGAAAACTTTAAAAGTTATTCCCAACCATAGAAATGTTTTTTTGTAACACTGTATAGTGTTGTATTGTTTGCGGTGAAACCGCATGCAAGTTGACGGTATTTTACAGAGGGCTATGTGTCCATGGAGGCCGTTTAAGGTACGAAATAATTATCCAAATTCAAAAGTATGGTGTTTTTCTGAAAGGGGAGAACCTACGCTTTAATTTAGATATAAAATTATCGGCCTCCCTTGAAAACTTTAAAAGTTATTCCCAACCATAGAAATGTTTTTTTGTAACACTGTATAGTGCTGTATTGTTTGCGGTGAAACCGCATGCAAGTTGACGGTATTTTACAGAGGGCTATGTGTCCATGGAGGCCGTTTAAGGTACGAAATAATTATCCAAATTCAAAAGTATGGTGTTTTTCTGAAAGGGGAGAACCTACGCTTTAATTTAGATATAAAATTATCGGCCTCCCTTGAAAACTTTAAAAGTTATTCCCAACCATAGAAATGTTTTTTTTGTAACACTGTATAGTGCTGTATTGTTTGCGGTGAAACCGCATGCAAGTTGACGGTATTTTACAGAGGGCTATGTGTCCATGGAGGCCGTTTAAGGTACGAAATAATTATCCAAATTCAAAAGTATGGTGTTTTTCTGAAAGGGAGAACCTACGCTTTAATTTAGATATAAAATTATCGGCCTCCCTTGAAAACTTTAAAAGTTATTCCCAACCATAGAAATGTTTTTTTTTGTAACACTGTATAGTGCTGTATTGTTTGCGGTGAAACCGCATGCAAGTTGACGGTATTTTACAGAGGGCTATGTGTCCATGGAGGCCGTTTAAGGTACGAAATAATTATCCAAATTCAAAAGTATGGTGTTTTTCTGAAAGGGGAGAACCTACGCTTTAATTTAGATATAAAATTATCGGCCTCCCTTGAAAACTTTAAAAGTTATTCCCAACCATAGAAATGTTTTTTTGTAACACTGTATAGTGCTGTATTGTTTGCGGTGAAACCGCATGCAAGTTGACGGTATTTTACAGAGGGCTATGTGTCCATGGAGGCCGTTTAAGGTACGAAATAATTATCCAAATTCAAAAGTATGGTGTTTTTCTGAAAGGGGAGAACCTAACCTTTAATTTAGATATAAAATTATCGGCCTCCCTTGAAAACTTTAAAAGTTATTCCCAACCATAGAAATGTTTTTTTGTAACACTGTATAGTGATGTATTGTTTGCGGTGAAACCGCATGCAAGTTGACGGTATTTTACAGAGGGCTATGTGTCCATGGAGGCCGTTTAAGGTACGAAATAATTATCCAAATTCAAAAGTATGGTGTTTTTCTGAAAGGGGAGAACCTAACCTTTAATTTAGATATAAAATTATCGGCCTCCCTTGAAAACTTTAAAAGTTATTCCCAACCATAGAAATGTTTTTTTTGTAACACTGTATAGTGCTGTATTGTTTGCGGTGAAACCGCATGCAAGTTGACGGTATTTTACAGAGGGCTATGTGTCCATGGAGGCCGTTTAAGGTACGAAATAATTATCCAAATTCAAAAGTATGGTGTTTTTCTGAAAGGGGAGAACCTACGCTTTAATTTAGATATAAAATTATCGGCCTCCCTTGAAAACTTTAAAAGTTATTCCCAACCATAGAAATGTTTTTTTTGTAACACTGTATAGTGCTTTATTGTTTGCGGTGAAACCGCATGCAAGTTGACGGTATTTTACAGAGGGCTATGTGTCCATGGAGGCCGTTTAAGGTACGAAATAATTATCCAAATTCAAAAGTATGGTGTTTTTCTGAAAGGGGAGAACCTACGCTTTAATTTAGATATAAAATTATCGGCCTCCCTTGAAAACTTTAAAAGTTATTCCCAACCATAGAAATGTTTTTTTGTAACACTGTATAGTGCTGTATTGTTTGCGGTGAAACCGCATGCAAGTTGACGGTATTTTACAGAGGGCTATGTGTCCATGGAGGCCGTTTAAGGTACGAAATAATTATCCAAATTCAAAAGTATGGTGTTTTTCTGAAAGGGAGAACCTAACGCTTTAATTTAGATATAAAATTATCGGCCTCCCTTGAAAACTTTAAAAGTTATTCCCAACCATAGAAATGTTTCTTTTGTAACACTGTATAGTGCTGTATTGTTTGCGGTGAAACCGCATGCAAGTTGACGGTATTTTACAGAGGGCTATGTGTCCATGGAGGCCGTTTAAGGTACGAAATAATTATCCAAATTCAAAAGTATGGTGTTTTTCTGAAAGGGGAGAACCTAACCTTTAATTTAGATATAAAATTATCGGCCTCCCATGAAAACTTTAAAAGTTATTCCCAACCATAAAAAATGTTTTTTTGTAACACTGTATAGTGCTGTATTGTTTGCGGTGAAACCGCATGCAAGTTGACGGTATTTTACAGAGGGCTATGTGTCCATGGAGGCCGTTTAAGGTACGAAATAATTATCCAAATTCAAAAGTATGGTGTTTTTCTGAAAGGGGAGAACCTACGCTTTAATTTAGATATAAAATTATCGGCCTCCCTTGAAAACTTTAAAAGTTATTCCCAACCATAGAAATGTTTTTTTTGTAACACTGTATAGTGCTGTATTGTTTGCGGTGAAACCGCATGCAAGTTGACGGTATTTTACAGAGGGCTATGTGTCCATGGAGGCCGTTTAAGGTACGAAATAATTATCCAAATTCAAAAGTATGGTGTTTTTTCTGAAAGGAGGCCCA
>CM055816.1:97512907-97632368 GCA_029582265.1 Zoroaster sp. YZ-2022 | reverse complement strand
ATGGCCGCCATAAGTTGGAGTCTTTTCACGGTACAAAATATGTGAAGATACGTGATTATTCCTTCAGACAAAGGGAAAGGACATTCAATGATACGTCCAAGAGAGGAAATTAATTTAACCCCTTTAATCAATCGGGGAGAGAAATAGTCAGCTTGGTACCTGCTATTCAAGACGCTATTCAAGAAGTCGAATAGCAATCGCTACAAAACTGACCACAGATTACTTTTTGTAAACAGACAATTATTACTGTAAAATGATACTGATCCATCTTTGAATCTCCATCACACATCGAACTATCTACTTGTCGGGGCACTCCCTATGCAAGGGTAAACTCTTCCGTGATCATATAATGAATACATATAAGTCTACCTGCAACTCAAGTGTCCGGTGGAGCAGGGACTGTCCAGCGAAGAGGAAGATGCCTGTACTATCAAGGGTAGTAGAAACGTTACTCCGTGGGAATGAGATGTTCAAGTTACTTCCCGAATATGGTAGGCGTACATTTGTATTATATTTTTTTATTTTTTATTTTTAAATTGAAACTATTAAGACTCTTTACTGAGCAAGTGGACTATTTTCTAAACAAATGTTTTATCTTCTACTTGTCTTTTGTTCAGAAACCCTCGAAGATGATCGCTTTCTGTCAAAGCCAATACTGGAGGTCTGACCGAGGGAGTGATATATAGAGGACTATATGGTTAATCGTTGTAGCTGTAGCTGTATATCGGCGTGTATAGACTGCATCATCAGGGCAGAGTGCGAGGTTGTTCATGCAGGACTTTTGAGGCAAACCAAATGGGACATGACTGCTGCACCATACTGCATATGACGAAAGCAAGTTTGAAAAACTATTACTGAAGATAGGCGATAGCTATGTGTACCGTACATATTGTACGAAAGCATGTTAGACGTTTTAAAAACCAAGTGCGTGGACGATGATGTGGTTTAGGAAAGATGTGCGGCACGAAACCGTCGCCGTAGCTATTTTTTCAAAGATTTTGGAACCATGGCCTGGCGAGAACATTAAACAAAAGATTCGCATCAGGTCATTGTAATTGAGCACTATTCCTCATTATTAATCAAATGGATGTAATGATAAATCAATGTATTCCTTCATTCGTATTCCAAATATTTATTACAAGATTGAATACCATTGAGTCATCAAATTTGTGTGTGGTTTTTGTTATCGTTTGATTAAATTTGAAAAGTACGGGTACAAAAAAAAAAAAATCAAACTTGTATTCTGCTATTGTTATTTTTTGTTTAAATACTATGTGTTCGAATTGTTTTGGTTCATTTGATGGTTGTAATACCAATGCCACGGTTCACTATGGAAGATTATTTGAAAGGGATATATTATAACATAGAACACAAAGCGGGAGTAGGTGGTATAGAAAAACTGTATAAGGCCGTTAAACTTGATGGAAAATTTGACTTAAATCGGCAACAGATATCTGAGTTTCTGATTAATCAGGAAACGTAACATAAGGCCATTCGGAGAAATTTCACCCAAAAAAAATCAAGGGTTTATTGATATTTAGTAAGGCTGGATCCACCAAACAAAAGTTGAACAAATTTTTACAGTTTCAACCAGCAAACCATTTTTAAACAAAATAAGAGTGGTCTTCATTTGTGAAATCTTAATTCAATATTAAAGTTTGATAGATGTGGAATAAATTTTCTTATAATCTTTACTTTTATGAAAACTTCATTGTTTCCCCTTGTTTGAATTTGTATTTTTTAAACCGCTTTTATGTGAATTGATGCAATGTTTTACCTGATAATTTATCCAAGATGATTTGTTGCTAATGTAACAATGACCGCCATTTCGCTTTGCACGTTGGGGGGATAATGTTAATGAAATCAAGATGATACTTGGTTCCCGGGATGATACTCCCAAACACCGCTCATTTGATAAACCCCTGGTCTGTTTAAATGTAGAATGGGAGGAGGGGGGATGGAATTGTTGCACTTTGTAGTAAGACATACTCTGTTTTGGTGAGCAACACAGCAAGTGCAAAAAGGACTTAATAAATGCATGAATAACCCTTTCAATCCCATTGTGCCAAATTGCCCAAAGTTACATTCCAGTTGGATACCATGGAGTATTTTATACACAAAAGTGCAGGTCCCTTGGTCCTCAAAAGAAAGTGCCAAAATGGCACTATGGCCATCTTGGTGGTAATCACTATGTCAACAGCGCCTCTTCTTTGGCAGTGCGGTTATAAAAGGCACGCTGTGGGTTTAAATAGTTACCACAACGTCCTTCACGATCAGACATGGACGACGATGAGAGAGAACATGGTTTTTGGAAGAAATCTTGTTGATAGCGGGTCTGACATGTCCTCAGACGAATCTTCCCACCTCACGCCGGAAGACAGTGATGAGGAGCATATCCCAACCTCATCATCTTCATCGGAAAAGCAGAATTTCCGGTCTGGATGGCATGCAAGTGCCCCGACTATAAGCGTAGCGATCGCCCTGCAATTTACAGAACACACCGGTTGTACTCAAGATTACAGTAAGTTCTCACCCCTCCAAATCTTGCAACTGTACATTTGTCAAGCAGTATGGGAATTGATGGTGAAGAGACCAATGGTTATGCAGCCCAAACTTTGTCTGCAGACACAGCCAATCCGCCTAGTGCTTGACTCCGACAAATGTTCCTAAAATGATGGCTTCGTCACGCATTACTTCTATCCATGGGCATCAAATAAAAGACCCCGATACAGCATGCATTGGTCCACGTCCGAAGTCCTCGAAGTCCCTGTATTAAATCGACCATGGCTCGCAATAGATTCACGGCAATCCTTCGATTTTGCACCTCGCCAACAACCAAGCTGAAGACAAATCCCCCTGACAAACTTTTTCAAAGTTCGCCTCTACTGGACATTGTACCTGCCATCCTTTCTTCGGATCTATAAGCCTGGAAGAAACCTCTCACCGGACGAGACTATGGTAAAATTCAATGGACGAATCGGTTTCAAACAGTACATGCCACGAGGCTGCTAAATGGGGATTGAAATACTTTTCTTTGAGCAGTCGGAAACCGGTACACTTGTGCATGGAGCTTGTTCACGGGGTCTCAACCCATGTCGCCACCAAGTAAAACCACCATTGCTTATGCTGCAACGCACCATCCACCCAATCTTCCGCACAAGGCAAAAATAGTCTTGAATCTCACTGAAAGGACTAGAACATATGGGACATTGCATCTATATGGATAATTGGTTCAATAGTCCGGCTCTGGTATCCAAGTTGTCACAGCTAGGATTGGAGCTTGTGGAACTGTGCGATACACCACATGAGGTATTCTAGATTTTGCAAACCCCAAAAACACCACATGACAAGAGATGCTGATCCCCAGTTTTATCAAAAAGCAGGCCAACTATGGCGTCGTATGGCAGGATAATGGGCTGTCACTCTCCTGACAAACTATGGTGATTGCAGTGTCACCACAAAACAGATTCGCAGCAGGAAGACTTGACTGGATATCGTGAGCAAAAAAAACCATCCATAGTCAATGATTATAATAAATACATGGGAGGGTGTGTGATCTAGCAGGCCAATTATGCAAATATTATACGCACAATCACCGAACACTAAAATGGTGGAAAAGATTATTCGCCACCATGCTAGACATTTGTTTATTGAATGCTACTATCGTCTACAACAGCATCCCTACAAACAGTCGCTTGTGTCAGGTTTGGAATTCCGGTGAAGGTGAGAGGGTCTCCTTTTCCACCTGGAAGTATAACCCAGCACAGCATGCAAATCAACTCATGAGTTCCAGGCCTTCAAGTCAACATCCACACTTTCCTGGACGCAGTCGCAAGAAACGGAACTGTGTTGTATGCAGTACAAAGTTTAAGAGAAGACAAACTCGTATGATATGTAAACATTGTCATAAGCCAATGTGTGTAGTGCCATGCTTAGAGAAATTTCACAGCCAATGATTCAAGTTCATTCCTTGCAATCTCTGCCCCCCTCCCCTCTTCAATGTTGGACGCACCGCCAACCCAACTCAACATTGAAGAGGGGAGGGGAGGGGACATTGCACTTGTAACCCATCCAACTTGAAGTGATTTGACAGCTCTTATATGTGCACATATTAATTACTGATTTCATATTGGCCATGATAATTGTACTATTTATCTGTTATTGTACACTTCTTTTAATGGACATTGAAAGAGGCAGTGTCACATGAGTCAATGCACAGGCAATCAGTTCCAGGCAATCTGCAAGACAATAAAATACTAACATTTATATATTCGCTCTTTTTCATTGTAATGTTTTTACACTGTCAGAAAAATGTGCATCCCGAGCATTTTGTTAGCCTGCAGTACCATTAGTTGCCTCTAAGTTGCTTGTAAAAGTACTCTTCTGTGACCCTGCCCATACAGTATTTCATATCACCTGAAAGACTAATAACTGCCTTTCAATCCATTGTCATGCGAGGGCGCTAAACACACAAACTTAGTAAAAATACCTCTGGTAAACAAGAGAGTCATTTCACTGACAACAGTGTGGTAACCAATGCATTAGTGACAAATATCTGTTGGTATTGAAAGGGATAAGGAACTCGCAGGTTATGACAAGTTCTGTAAGATAAGGTACTTGTTTGATTACCTAGTGCCACGATTTCATCAAGCATACAATCAAACTCGGCACGTGGCTGTTGATGAAAGCATGATAAAGGGACAGGGCAGAATGCCAGCTAGACAGTTCATGAATAACAAACCTTGTCGTTGGGGACTGAAAGTGTTTGCACTTCCACTTGCTAAATCGGACACAGGATGTTCTCAACACAGAACTTAATGGGGAGGAAGATCATGTATTAAGGAGCCTAGTATAGGCTTCATTTCTTGGACACAAAACATGGACATCTACTAAAGATTACAGCTGTGGCAATAAAAACAATTGCACTGGTTAAAGATAATTTGAGTTGATTATTACTATTATTTTTTTAATTACCCTAAAATTTCCATCAACAAATGGATGGAAAAGTGAGTTAACTTTCCGTCCAATTTTTTTAATGGAAATTTGAGGGTAAAAAAATAAAATTAAAAAATTAAATAAATCAACTCAAATTAGTTCTAGTATAAGCCTGCATGTCCATTCACATGTTGAAACACTTTTTGGTTGGTTTAAATAAACCTCCTGGCGTAACTGACAATTTAGATGAGAATTCCACTCCACTCGATTGCCTTTTTGAAATTTGAGCCATGATGTTTTGCAAAGCATAAGACAAATGATAAACGAGTATGCTGAACACAACATCAAGTGGCATCAGCAGCAGACAAAATCATCTGTCATCACAATTCCAGTGGTTCTGGATCCTCTTATAACACTGCAGTAGATCTGCCTGCAACTGATGCTTTTGCATCCATTAGGCCTATTTGAAGATGTTCCAATGGAGGTGGATGCAAGATACAGAGGCAATCACCAGACCATGGCCATCACAGCATAGCTGTAGAAGCAGTACTGGAAGAGTTACCCATTCTTCAACACAAGCACCCAGATTTGCACAGTCTTCCAGAAACCTCTTGTCAAGAAAGTTTAAAATTTGGAAATGAAAACGTGTGATGCAAGCCCAGTGCTTAACCTCAGATGAAATTTTTTGAGCGGAGGTGCAAAAACAGGAAAGGAAAAGAGGGAACAAGAAGAGGAGGACAGAAAAGTGGAGAGAGAAAGAAAGAGGCAAAAATGAAGACAAATTGAAAATAAGTTCAGAAACTGCTCAAGCAGAAGGAAAAGGAAAAAACAAAAACTCTCAAAAGGACAAAGAAAATAGTACAAGAAAACGAAAGCTTGTGACTACGACCCGGGATGAAATGAACAATTACTGTGCTCATTGTGAAGGATTTTTTGAGGATGATGAAGATCAAGAGGAATGGTGGCAATGCACTAAATGAAAGACTGGTTCCCACGCATCATGTACAGGACTGTTTGGTCGTTTGACTGAATTACAGACATGTGTGTTCCCAACTGTGTGGGCTAGGTATTTCCCCACAATCTTATGTTTCTCTGTTCAAAATTCATGTTTTGTTTTTCAATTTGTATTTGTAAATTTGACCAACACTGAGGTCATGTTTGATGAAACAAAGGCATCAGAATTTCTGAATTTCTCTTCCAAGTTACAAGCAAACCACTAGAAAACAACTTCTTGACTATTCTTTGTAATAAATACAATTAGCTTTGATAATTTTGGCTCCCCCCACTGAGTATAAATTGAAAATATTTGTCAAATCTTCAACAAAATCTTCAAAAATGTTTGTTTTACACCAAAAATTTCTTGAAAGGAATTCCCTACAAAATAAAAACATTTTATTGCTTAAGTGTTCCAATTACCCCAATTTACCCTATACAACAGCATACCTACAAACCGCCACCTTTCCAATTTGGATTTCAGGGTCACGGTCATCGAAGGACTTTTTCCACCTGGAAGTACAACACTATCCTGGAAAAATGTCACCAGCGGAAAGTATGCAACCTGCCGACCGGGCCACCACAAACTTCGTCTTCACGATCGTCTAGCTGGTGGCCTGGGTTTTATCGACGCCGACATTCACGCAGTCACGCAGGTTGTCCGTGCATGCTGTCCTCGCCGGAAGACACCACCAGGATCATCGCTTGGCCAGCTATCTTCCGCCGCCCACCGCACCAATCACCGCCCACTGACGGAGGACGAGATTGACTTGTTCTGTCCGGCTCCATGGAAAGGGACCTTGCAAACTCCGCAACAGCGGGCAGATTCTACTCTATGGTCCAGGGGCTCGCGGCTGCAAGGCGGTTGAAGATCTCCATCGTGGGCAGCTCTCTGGTTCAGTGACCACAAAGACTTCAGCTGGCCGAGAGATTGCCCCAAAACCATCACCACCACCTTGCGAGCTTCATCACGCAAACAGTACACCGCCAAGCTACTCACCCTCCCGGACCAGGGGAAAGTCGCCCGCTGTCTCCATCGGGATGCCCTACATCAACGGGTCGCCGTGGATGCCTTCTGGAAATTTCATCTGATTCTGCGACTGGAAGTTCATCCACCGAGCCCGTTTCAACCGTCTCCCAACCAATGCAACGGGCGAGCGCTGGAAACCCCAGATTTCAACCCAGTGTGCAACCATCCCATGAGACTTCGACATCGCGGAACAACTGCCGGACAAACATGGTCCCCATCCGCCGTCAGCATAACATTGCACAGAACCGGATTAAGGTGGCAACCGCATGGTCAAGTTTATGTTGACCAGCACGCCCCTGGAGATCCCCACGGGAGCACCCGGACATCACGGTCAATCGAGGGAATAAAGTCACCATCATCAACGCCTGCTGCCCTTCGCCGACAATGACCGTAATGCTCTACAGACTACTGCCGTGGCCGCCAAGGAAACCAAGTATGCTGACCTGAAGCGAGCTCAGGCAGCTGACGGCAAGGATGTCGAAGTGTTCGGGTTTGCAGTTGGTTCCCTTGGATCGTGGCACCAGGGGAACGAACGACAAAATGTCTACCAAACTCAGCAGATCTCTGAAACATCGCTCTCTCAAACAGCGTTTACCAACACCTTCCCCATCAAGGATTCCAGAGTCGCCTTCAACTGCCACATCACCCGCATCCCCGGAGTCAAGCCAGCTTACGTGCGGACACATGGAAGGAGGCAGAGCAGAAGTTTCCCGGCCATACAACCGCTACAGCATTGCAGCCATTCACAGGTATAAAATTAGCACTGTCAGGCATATTCTGTGCCCCTGTCTGATGAAGGGTCTATAAAATCTGAACCACATGTTTGGTGGACAAGGGAGCATTGTTTATGTCACAAGCTTAGATAAAGAAACTGTTCAACAGGGGGATACACTACCAGAATTAAAACTGTGGGTAAAAAGGGGAACCACTACTGCAAAAAGGTTGGTAAAAACGTTGATAATAACAATTAAAAAAAAACAAGTTTGGAGAAATAAAAATAGTTAATATAATTAAAGAAAATTTTACTCATATTTGGATAAAATATTCTACAAGAAATGCTTTCATGGATGCACAGTTCTTAGATATGGGGCGTGATTACAAGTTATCGATACGTATTTGTTTGTTGTAAAATTGCTTCCTGTTCCCTTGATGAGTTGTTGTCCCACATTAAAGGGATCGTATACATTTGGTATTTGGAACCGTACGTTTGTTTCAATTCTATATAATTGTATACATATACATGTACCATAAAACTAGCCTGTGAAAATTTCATGTCAAAAGGTGGTAGCGTTTTTCAGATATCGGCGAAAATCTAGAGCGGTTATTTCCACGCCGAGGAACGGAATCCGTATAGCATTACTCAGATTCAAATTTTTGGGGGTGAAAACATGATCTCTTTCTCTATAACCACATTACTTCGAAGGGAATCGTTTCTCAAAATGTTTTATACTATCAACAGCTGCAGTGCATCTTACCAAGTAAGTTTTTATGGCCATTAATTTTTGGAATTACATGTACCAAACGTATACGTTCCCTTTAAGTGGGTATTGAGGTGCAAAACTGACTTATTCACAAGTCTGCCATCTAAATTTGTTTGTATTATCTTACAAACTAAATTAAATGTTAACTGTTTAAATTTTGCAGGCTGCAACTTTAAGCAAGGTATCCCCCGCCCCTTCTTGGCATTCGTTAGGGATGCACAAGCACCCCCGAAACGGGGGAAGAAGCGGCCAAGAGAGGGAGTTTAAAAAGCTCTTTCGAAACCCACCGGTCCTTTTCAGGACCACCACATCTTCTCAAAAGAGATATTTCATGCCATTTGTCTACCTTACTACTACCTAATTAATATAATACAAATATAAAAGTATATATTATTGGATTCAAAACTCCCAACTATGGCAAAAAGGAAATTTACGAAAGTAGCAAAACATTCACAATCAAAACGAAAATTGAAACTTTTCATTTGAATGCTCAAATAAAACCAAACAAAACCATATTAGTCAAATGACTATTTTAGCAGAACAAAGTGAACAATTTATCACAAACCTATCCACAGCGAAGCTATCTCAAATTGAGAAAATTGCTCTGGGTAAAGGTTTAAACTTCATTCCAACCCCTGCTAAACCAACCCGTTCTACTCTCCTGAGTGATATAAATATCTTCCAAAGAAGAATGAGAATTGCATAACCAATGCTTAATACTTCCAAAAACCCACTGGCAAACCTAGCCAAACCCATTCAAAAGGTAAACAATAACATGGAAGTACCACTGGTTTTCTCAACCACATATAATCCGTTCGTTAACCACAACGATGTGAATCAAGCAATAAACAAACACTGGCCGCTGAGACAACAAAACCAACAACCCTCGGAAATATTTCCGAAACAACCCTTTGTTGCATTCAGAAAGGCCTAAATGTTTTACTTTCCTTATTAGAGGAACAAATCACATAAACACAACGAACTCTCTCACTCAAACAAAACGGACACATTACAACTGTTTGAAAAGAACATCAATTCAATGTCTTATCTAAAAATAAGACAGGAGACCACCAGGCTCATTAATTTGAACCATTACATGCAACTGATGATTGCCGAGTAAGGCATGAAAGCTTAGCTATTGCTACTAAAGGATCTGAAAAAATATCCTGTCTCTTTTACACATTCCCCAATTTGACCAATCGGTCATTATTAGTACGTTCATACAAAAAAGCCTACTATTCCCACAAAACTCATTGTCAAATGGACAAATTTTGGAAATAGTCAAATACGGATTCACTGTATTTCAATTTGTATGACAAATACATCTTGGAAAACAAAAACAAAAGTCAACGAAGATGTGGTGTCACTGAATGGGTTTGCACCATCATTATTTGCTACTTTGACTTATATAATCCTTGCCCCTCCCCTTGGGGGTATTGTGGTTCGATGGTTACCTAAGGCTACCGAGAGAATAACTCAACTGGGGATTTGGTATCTTCAGGTAGCTGCATCTTTGTCAAAAACCGGTATGAAATACCACCCACGACTTAACAACCCAATCCGTATCACATACAGGCTATTGCAATCGCACAGTCGCCTAACTACACCATTGTGGAGTTCCAACCGACCAAAAGACAAAAACCAAACCCTTCCCCAACTTCCGCTCGGAGGGTAAGATTTGCATATAATCCTAAAATAAACAATAAAAATGCTTTTAACATATAAATCCGACCAAATGGTCAAACTCAAATATTGAACACAACACCCACCCAAAATAGGGACAGATAGAAAGAGAAAGCCACTGATTTGCACACAGCGGTCCCACCAGGACACTTATTACAATATCAAAGAAGTTTGCAATACGCATGGAGGTATACCACCCTTTTCCACTCCCGAAACCGGGAAAGGAAACAATACCGCTTCTAACAACAAACCTATAAGTGGATACACCCTAGCCAAAACTACTTGGCCAAGTTCAATATTTGATTTCCAATTTCCCATTCGAAGGGAAAAAATCAACCCTGAGCAAAATCATTCCAGCTCCAAACGGAGCTCCCTATAACATACCAAAGAAAGGGACAGATCTCTTGATCTTTTCTTACATTTCCACACACAGGAAATAGAAATTAAACCTTTCTAATGTTTTGAAAAAAACAACCACACAAGAAAATGCGTTGGTTTCAACATCCTTTTGCTACTTGCAAATTAAACCAACTTCCCGCGTTTTCTCTGACTTGCTCTAATCCGGAACCACCACCTAGGACGCAAAGTGCCCTTGTTCACGAACAACCAATGGGAACGCTACAAATTCATGATGCACCCGAGCCAAACACACAAAGGCTTTTGATTGTGACTCATGAACGGGTGAAAACTTTGGCAAATACAGTCAGAAATCTGACCACTGCCAAAGTCCACATCACCAGACAAATCGAAACACTGTCAAGGGCCATCCAACGGGACACTCCACCACCATACATCCAGAACGCATCGCGGCCCCCTCATCCACACCGTAGTCTGACCTTCCGAAAGTCCTTCCAGGACAATTGGGACAGACTCGGCAAAAGGGCCGCGATTGCGTTCACCAAACTAACGTTGGAGGATTACAACCACCAAGCGGAAGAGGCAGAACAACGGCTACTGAAGGCAACCAAGTCGGCGCAAAGAGAGATACGGGACCACTTCCAGACCGAGAGAGAGCTACACACGGCACAAAAACTGTACGAGTTCTTCACAAGAGCACAAGCACCCCCGAAACGGGGGAAGAACCCACCGGGGGAAGAAACCCACCGGTCTTTTTAAAGACCAATTTCCACCGGTCCTTTTCAGGACCACCACATCTTCTCAAAAGAGATATTTCATGCCATTTGTCTACCTTATTACTATCTAATTAATATAATACAAATATAAAAGTATATATTATTGGATTCAAAACTCCCAACTATGGCAAAAAGGAAATTTACGAAAGTAGCAAAACATTCACAATCAAAACGAAAATTGAAACGATTTTCATTTGAATGCTCAAATAAAACCAAACAAAACCATATTAGTCAAATGACTATTTTAGCAGAACAAAGTGAACAATTTATCACAAACCTATCCACAGCGAAGCTATCTCAAATTGAGAAAATTGCTCTGGGTAAAGGTTTAAACTTCGTTCCAACCCCTGCTAAACCAACCCGTTCTACTCTCCTGAGTGGTATAAATATCTTCCAAAGAAGAATGAGAATTGCATAACCAATGCTTAACAATACTTCCAAAAACCCACTGGCAAACCTAGCCAAACCCATTCAAAAGGAAAACAATAACATGGAAGTACCACTGGTTTTCTCAACCACATATAATCCGTTCGTTAACCACAACGATGTGAATCAATTAAATCAAATAGTACGAACACGCATACAAACTCACTGTTTAAATAGAGATTTTTATTGAACGAGACAAACTTTCCAAAGTTCGCCCTTAATAGAAGTCCTTATCCCCAAGTTTCTCAACCCTGCGCAGAATCTTATTTCACCCCGTTCTCCCTCACCGTGCCTGTAATAAACAAATGTTTCCCTCTGTAGAACCTGCGCAGACACTAGGCAACAAACCCCTTGTCATCATAGTGAAGACCAAAGGGTACTTCGCGGAACATGGGTAACCAGTGAGGTTCAAAAAGCAATCGAAATGGGTTATGTTGTTAAGATAAAGGCCGTTTGGCACTTTGAACAGAGGGTACAATACAACTCAGAATCAAAAGCGGGTGGATTGTTCACGGACTAAATTAATACATTTCTAAAACTTAAGCAAGAAGTGTCTGGTTGACCCCAGTGGGTTAAGAATGATGAAGACAAAGTGAGGTACATTCAAGAGTACTATGAAAATGAGGTCATACATCTGGAACGAGAACAAACAAAGAAAAATCCCGGCCTTCGCGCACTAGCAAAACTCATGTTAAATAGTTTCTGGGGTAAATTCGGTCAGCGGACTAACATGCCAAAGTCAGAAATTATGTTTCGATCCGTAGATTCTTTACGCAATTCTATCTGATGACGAGAAACCGTATTCAGATATAAATTTTATCAATCACAAATCCCATTCTATCCGTTGATCTTGTCCCGTAATCGGTTCAGTTCAATTCTTCTCCACGTTTCCAATTACCAAATTCCTCATAGAGCCTTGGCTAAACAGGACAAACTTTCCAAAGTTCGGCCCTTGATAGAAGTCCTAGTCCTGGGCAATTCCATGTCATGGACATTACGTTTTGGGACATTTTTAAAACTTTACATGTCAGTTAAAAAAAATTAAAAGTTTTTATTGATTGTTTTGTGTTGGATACTTGTAACCTGTGTTCTAATACTTCAAATGATACTATGTCTTTTAAATAGTTTTAATTAATTAATTAATGAGTATGAGTATTGCAAACGAGCGTCATGGACATTACGAAAAACGGAAGCGAGTTTTACGAACAACACAATCAATTTCAAAACTGTGAAGTTTAAGTTCCAATTTTTTAAAACTCAGTTTTATTTTGTTAACAGGGAAACAGTTAACATAAAAATTAATAACATTTTTAGGAACAACTTTCAACTTTCTCATTTTACATGTTAATGAAGTGTCATGGACATTACATTTTGGCATATTTTTGGCGTCATGGACATTACGACCAACTTGTTTAATGGTACGTCATCTTATCACTGCTGTTTACAATATGCTGTAACCCCTTGCCTTTGATATGTATATTACACTTTGTCAAGTATCTCTCTTCTCCATTTGTAACCTCTCCCACACATTTCTTGAACCAGAACTCCCCTTAGCATCTCACTGAAACCCCGCCCCTCATGATCACCCCCTTTTTGTACATTTACGCAAGTATAACTCTTTCCTTTGTGATTTACCATAGTTATCTTATCTTTCCTTCCTAATTATCATTCCCAATTGTAATCCTCTGTTTTTTATTTTCTCAAACTAATGTGATTGTTTTTTAATATGAAGTGCTTGCGTCAATGTTACCGGAAAAAATAGTCAAATTAAACAGTAAAGTTTTCTGGGATTTTCAACGTTGATCTTGAGCCTGTAATGCTTGTGATTGGGTGCACAACTCCCAGTAGATCAGTTGAAATGCTCTGTGAAGACTTCTTGGGAGGAACGGGCCAAATATAGCTGCTTCCTTGGTTTTCAGATTTGAGCTATTAGTTAGCAGTTCACCAGCAGTACACAAGGTTATCACATGTGCTAAACATGTGCTTGGAAAGATTTTTGCTGATGATTTCTAGTACAAGTACTCATTGGCTAATCCAGATGTTACCTCCACATGAGGTCCAATTGGAAGTTGTTACACATTGTTGCATTGTATTATACATTTGCATATTAGGATCATTCCATTGTTTCAAAAGGGTATATAAGCAGTATGTGTATGTGTAATGTCCATGACAAAAAAATGTAATGTCCATGACGCTCGTTAGGACAATTGTAATTACTATTTTTTTTAATTTTAATACATTAAAGGATTAGCCCCTAAAAACTAGCTTTGCATATGAAGTCTCATAAAAATATCTCTTATTGGCTTTAGAGTGGGAAACTAAACAGCGTAAAATGTCATGGACATTAAAATGGTCATTAACCCCAACCTTCCCAAATCCTCCAAAATCCTCTTTGCCAAAGTGAAGGATTTTGAAGGATTGAGGTTATGTGGAAATTGCAGTGGTGGAGGATTTTGAAGGATTGAGAGCAGATGTGATTATTTGCTTGGTAGACTATGGAGGATTGAGGTTATCGGGCTATATTTGACACCGGACGAAAATGGAGGATTGAGGTTACATGGTACATGTTGGTCTGTCCAAAAAATGATTCTGGAGGATTGAGGTTATGAGCCATACTTGCCTTCCTTCTTCCACTGATGGTACATGTGCATCCAGGTTTGTTGTAGTTATTGCAAGGTCAGTGCTTGAGTCAGTGGACACTGTTTATTGCTCCATGCATGCAGGGAGGGTCCCTGGCCGATAATCAACACATGTGTCCATACATGTCATCTGCATACAATGGTAGTGGTCATCATGCTTGCTTTACTACTAAAGGATTTTGGAGGATTCAGGTTATGTGTAAGCAAATGGGCCTAGGGAGTTAGGGTTAAGGGCTAATTTAAACGAGCCTCATTAGCCTGAAAATAGCGTTATCATAAAACGTCTCAACAATTTAGAACAAGCACCTCCAGTTTTATGTTTTTAGTCATAAAAATTTAAAATATCTTTTATAATGTAACCAGGGGAGCGGATTGAAAAGTTTAACAAAAGTAGGACAAAAAAAATCACGAATTAGCCTCATTAATTTATTTTTTAAATAACGACGGAAAATACTGCAAACAAAAGAAAAAACACAAACAAAATGCAGATTTGGATTGCCCAGCTATCATTCTTACGTACTAAGTTAACAATTCTGCCATGAATTTGATTACAAAATTTTGGGTCCAGGACACTTTTTGATGGAATTGCCCTCCTGCAGTTTCTCAATCTGTATAACCCTGCACAGAATCTATCTCCAGACGAGAGTATGTTGAAATTCAAGGGACGCTTAAGTTTTGTTCAGTACATGCCAAAAAAAACCTATCAAACGGGGTATTAAAGCTTTCTCCCTGAACGAGTCCAAAACAGGACACACATGTGATTGGAAACTGTACACAGGAGCTGACGACACCCAAACTGTTTATGATGCAGACGTACATGTAGATTCCAAGTCAGACTGCCATCCACCAAACCCAATAGTTGCAGGAAAAGTCGTCATTGATCTGGTCCATGGACTTGAGAATAAGGGACACGTAATATATTGTGATAATTACTAAACTAGCCCAGCTCTTTTAGCTAAACTGTCTAAACTAGGATTCAAATGTTGTGGAACTGTTCGTTACACTACACAGGGAATACCCCAGGCCGCAAACCCCAAAAAACCATAAAATGAAGAAAGGAGATGACCCATTTTTTTTTAATGAAAAGTGGGCAATTGTGTAATGTTTGGCAAGACAAAAATCTGAATTAGAATACATGATTCACTCAGCCAAACTCAGACGGAGAAACGCAGCCGATATATTCTTTACCCTTCTTGGGCAAAAGCATGTACAGTTAACCGTCCTAGAACATTTCAGGCAGCACTGTAACAAGGCGCACTTGGACTACGAACACCTTATAGGAGACAGGAGCAAGGAAGAATTTCTTCCTTCGTGCAAGGCTGTGCGGGCGGCCCAGAGAGCTAATAACCCGGAGTACTGGGTTTATCTGGGGGGCCTATCAAGAGGCACACCTACATGGAAGCTGGAGGCACCCAGTCAAGAACAAATCGACCACTACTACGTTCAAGGCTCCCCCATATTCAAGAAGTGTTCAAGATTCTGGGGATGTAGGAGGAAGTACGAACACCATGGAGGGATTTCATGAATTAGAATACATGATTCACTCAGCCAAAATCAGACGGAGAAATGCAGCCGATATATTCTTTACCCTTCTTGGGCAAAAGCATGTACCGTTAACCGTCCTAGAATATTTCAGGCAGCACTGTAACAAGGCGCACTTGACTACGAACACCTTATAGGAGACAGGAGCAAGGAAGAATTTCTTCCTTCGTGCAAGGCTGTGCGGGCGGCCCAGAGAGCTAATAACCCGAGTACTGGGTTTATCTGGGGGCCTATCAAGAGGCACACCTACATGGAAGCTGGAGGCACCCAGTCAAGAACAAATCGACCACTACTACATGTACGTTCAAGGCTCCCCATATTCAAGAAGTGTTCAAGATTCTGGGGATGTAGGAGGAAGTGAACACCATGGATGGATTTCATGAATTAGAATTCATGATTCACTCAGCCAAAATCAGACGGAGAAATGCAGCCGATATATTCTTTTACCCTTCTTGGGCAAAAGCATGTACCGTTAACCGTCCTAGAATATTTCAGGCAGCACTGTAACAAGGCGCACTTGAAGGCGCACTAATGATAACGCTGAAAATACTTCACCTCTCATCTCGAATATAACTATCCATCCCGGCTTATCTGATCATTCTGCAATCATGGTAAATATGAACCTTAAAACCTCCCATACCTACCATTTCTGTAACTACTCGCCACTGGAAAAATGTAAATATTAAAGATTTATGTCATGATATTGAATCTCAACTGGAAAATGTAAACCTTGAAGATGGTGAGCTGGATTCTTGTGTCAGTCTATTTGAATCTACTGTCCGTAACATATTGGACGATCATGCTCCACAAAAACTCCGCCAACCTACATCCAGAACGCATCGCAGCCCCTTCATCCACACCGTGGGCTGACGTTCCGAAAGTCCTTCCAGGACAACTGGGACAGACTCGGCAAAAGGGCCGCGATTGCTTTCACTAAACCTACGTTGTAATTTAATACATTTTCTGAAGTCTCACAGACTGCCTCATCATCAAAAATAACCGATGACGTAGCACACAAAGTGTCGAAATATATTCAGATTCCATCCTTGGACCTTAAGCTTGGGCATTCTTTGCTCCTCAGATGATGATCAGCCAGAGATTCCTCCATGGGAAAAGTGAAAATGAAATTGATGATGGTACTCGACCTCAACCACCATTCATTCCAAATAAAATGCCTGCCACTCAGTTACCCGCCATGCATGATTACACCCATGGTCAGTTAAACATTTCTTCAGTGCAAATGTCACGCAGACTCTTGTGTAAAAAAAAAAAAAAAAAAACAAGGTAAAAACAATTAAGGAAGGTGGGTGAAAATTACAAATGGAAAAGTACATCAGTACAAGAGCAATATAGCTTTTTTGCTATTATCTTCATGGGCCTGGTTTCAGTACCTTCACTCCAAAAGTACCGGTCAGAAGATGGATTTAGAATTAATTATGATTGAAATACATAACATGGTAAAGTGTTGGGATGCTGGTATAGGACTCCGAGTGCCACTGTTAAATTCTCCCAACAGTACGTTGCCACTGCTATGCTTGGTGATTTCAACACGGGAAATACCCCAGGCTGCAAACCCCAAAAAACCATAAAATGAAGAAAGGAGATGACCCATTTTTTTTTGGGTGAAAGGCGGGCAATTGTGTAATCGTTTGGCAAGACAAAAATCTGTAACACTTTTAACTAATGTAGGCAACAGTGATTTGTCCAAAAGCAAATTCGGTGTAATAAGAGCACAAGTGGATTTGGTGATGTTATGAAGCCCAATTGTATTGAAGATTATAACAAAAACATGGGTGGAACTGATCTTGCCGACCAATGTTTTCAGTTCTACAATCATACACACAGAAGCTTGAAATGGTGGAAAAGAGTTTTTTTTCCCATATGCCGAATATCTGTATTGTCAATAGCAGAGTAATATTCACCAGCATAGCAGGGAACAAAAATGTCAGTAACCTTGATTTTTGCATAGGGATTATATAGGGCTTGCTGTTGGGTTGGGAGCGTGCATGTAATCATAACAAGTCAGTTGAGATACCATATTCCTATTGAGTTGACAGGGCAACAGCACTATCCTGGCAACAACCCCAATGGAAAGAAACATGACTGCATTGTTTACAGTAACCGCAAATTAGGCAGGCGAAAACAAAGATGATCTGTAAACAATGTACACAACCTATGTGCATAGTTCCTTGCTTTGAGAAATACCACACCACTTGATTGTAAATCTGTACTATTTGCCTCCAACCCCCTCCACCCCCAATTCAATGAAGGGATTCCTAATTATCTACCAAAGAACATTGCTGCTGCTGCTACCCGAGAAATGTCTCTTATTTCAATATTGGTCTATCCAGTGGTTCCAGTGTTGCCAATGGGAGACAGAAACCACCACGGCTTTCCAAAAAATTAATGTTCACTGGATTTATACTTCTATATATACTATGTACATGTATACCCTATTATGGTTGTACTCTCCTGATTGAGACATACAACAAGATCACTGGGTTTTGCTTACATCATCCAAGGCTTTGTGTAAGGTGTGGTCACCAGGTACACGTGTATTCTCCATGTTTCATAGCTAGGCTTAAACATAGCGACCCCTCTGTACCAACTCGGCACTACATGTATTGGGTGACTATCTAGCGCAGGATACTACAAAGATAATGTCACCCCAAAACAAGGTCACATACTAACCAACTTCTAGAAACTGCCAGAGATTGACAGATGTGAAGGGATTTGGTACATAAAACAACATGGTAGGATAACATCAGGACTTGTACCAACATGTCACATACATGTATTAACCTGCTCTTAAAACCTGCCAGAGATTAACAGATGTGAAGGGGTTTGGTACACATCACCTCATCAATAACACTCCTATGATCTTCTTGGTCATGGGACAACTAGAACTGTCATGGTATTGTCAGATTCTGGTATATGAAGTTAAGTACACGTGCTGGGATGTTTGTTTTCAGGTCAAATGTAAGATCAGCCAAGATCTAACCAATGAGATTAGTTAGTTTAATTAAGGAAATGTAGCTCTTTTAGCTACTGTCTAAACTAGGATTCGGATGTTGTGGAACTGTTCGTTACACTACACAGGGAATACCCCAGGCCACAAACCCCAAAAAACATAAAATGAAGAAAGGAGATGACCCATTTTTTTGATGAAAGGTGGGCAATTGTGTATCGTTTGGCAAGACAAAAAATCTGTAACACTTAACTAATGTTGGCAACAGTAATTTGTCCAAAAAGCAAATTCGGTGTAATAAGAGCACAAGTGGATTTGGTGATGTTATGAAGCCCAATTGTATTGAAGATTACAAGAAAAACATGGGTGGAACTGATCTTGCCGACCCATGTTTTCAGTTCTACAATCATACACACAGAAGCTTAAAATGGTGGAAAAGAGTTTTGTCAATAATAGAGTAATATTCACCAGCATAGCAGGGAACAAAATACCACACCACTTGATTGTAAATCTGTACTATTTGCCTCAACCCCTCCCCACAATATCTTGTGAATGAAGACTTTACCAGTTAAATATAACAACCAAATCTACTTGCATTTTGCCAAGTCACGTTTAAGGACTGTAATATGATTCCCAGGTTAAAGGTCGTAGTGCAACTACCTATAGAGGGCACTATAGTTTACTTTGGAGTGGTGAATTAAGTTTTCACAACAGTGAAATTCGTTAACAACAAATGCATGGAACAATATAGCACCTTTATCAGTTGAAAAATTGGTCATAATTCTCTGGAATAGTCGAACAAACACCATGGAGGGATTTCATGAATTAGAATACATGATTCACTCAGCCAAACTCAGACGGAGAAACGCAGCCGATATATTCTTACCCTTCTTGGGCAAAAAGCATGTACAGTTAACCGTCCTAGAACATTTCAGGCAGCACTGTAACAAGGCGCACTTGGACTACGAACACCTTATAGGAGACAGGAGCAGGAAGAATTTCTTCCTTCGTGCAAGGCTGTGCGGGCGGCCCAGAGCTAATAACCCGAGTACTGGGTTTATCTGGGGGGCCTATCAAGAGGCACACCTACATGGAAGCTGGAGGCACCCAGTCAAGAACAAATCGACCACTACTACGTTCAAGGCTCCCCATATTCAAGAAGTGTTCAAGATTCTGGGGATGTAGGAGGAATACGAACACCATGGAGGGATTTCATGAATTAGAATACATGATTCACTCAGCCAAAATCAGACGGAGAATGCAGCAGCCGATATATTCTTTTACCCTTCTTGGGCAAAAGCATGTACCGTTAACCGCCCCTAGAATATTTCAGGCAGCACTGTAACAAGGCGCACTTGGACTACGAACACCTTATAGGAGACAGGAGCAAGGAAGAATTTCTTCCTTCGTGCAAAGCTGTGCGGCCCAGAGAGCTAATAACCCGGAGTACTGGGTTTATCTGGGGGCCTATCAAGAGGCACACCTACATGGAAGCTGGAGGCACCCAGTCAAGAACAAATCGACCACTACTACATGTACGTTCAAGGCTCCCCATATTCAAGAAGTGTTCAAGATTCTGGGGATGTAGGAGGAAGTACGAACACCATGGAGGGATTTCATGAATTAGAATTCATGATTCACTCAGCCAAAAATCAGACGGAGAAATGCAGCCGATATATTCTTTTACCCTTCTTGGGCAAAGCATGTACCGCTAACCGTCCTAGAATATTTCAGGCAGCACTGTAACAAGGCGCACTTGAAGGCGCACTAATGATAACGCCGTGAAAATACTTCCTCTCATCTCGAATATAACTATCCATCCCGGCTTATCTGATTATTATGCAATCATGGTAAATATGAACCTTAAAAACCTCCCATACCTACCATTTCTGTAACTACTCGCCACTGGAAAATGTAAATATACAAGATTTATGTCATGATATTGAGTCTCAACTGGAAAATGTAAACCTTGAAGATGGTGAGCTGGATTCTTGTGTCAGTCTATTTGAATCTACTGTCCTTAAAATATTGTACGATCATTCTCACAAAAACTCCGCCAACCTACATCCAGAACGCATCGCAGCCCTTCATCCACACCGTGGGCTGGCGTTCGAAAGTCCTTCCAGGACAACTGGGACAGACTTCGGCAAAAGGGCCGATTGCTTTCACTAAACCTACGTTGTAATTTAATACATTTTCTGAAGTCTCACAGACTGCCTCATCATCAAAAATAACCGATGACGTAGCACACAAAGTGTCGAAATATATTCAGATTCCATCCTTGGACCTTAAGCTTGGGCATTCTTTGCTCCTCAGATGATGATCAGCCAGAGATTCCTCCATGGGAAAAGTGAAAATGAAATTGATGATGGTACTCGACCTCAACCACCATTCATTCCAAATAAAATGCCTGCCACTCAGTTACCCGCCATGCATGATTACACCCATGGTCAGTTAAACATTTCTTCAGTGCAAATGTCACGCAGACTCTTGTGTATAAAAAAACAAAAAACAAAAAAAACTAAAAAAAAAACAAGGTAAAAACAATTAAGGAAGGTGGGTGAAAATTACAAATGGAAAAGTACATCAGTACAAGACCAATATAGCTTTTTTGCTATTATCTTCATGGGCCTCGTTTCAGTACCTTCACTCCAAAAGTACCGGTCAGAAGATGGATTTAGAATTAATTATGATTGAAATACATAACATGGTAAAGTGTTGGGATGCTGGTATAGGACTCCGAGTGCCACTGTTAAATTCTCCCAACAGTACGTTGCCACTGCTATGCTTGGTGATTTCAACACGGGAAATACCCCAGGCTGCAAACCCCAAAAAACCATAAAATGAAGAAAGGAGATGACCCATTTTTTTTTGGTGAAAGGCGGGCAATTGTGTAATCGTTTGGCAAGACAAAAAATCTGTAACACTTTTAACTAATGTAGGCAACAGTGATTTGTCCAAAAAGCAAATTCGGTGTAATAAGAGCACAAGTGGATTTGGTGATGTTATGAAGCCCAATTGTATTGAAGATTATAACAAAAACATGGGTGGAACTGATCTTGCCGACCAATGTTTTCAGTTCTACAATCATACACACAGAAGCTTGAAATGGTGGAAAAGAGTTTTTTTCCCATATGCCGAATATCTGTATTGTCAATAGCAGAGTAATATTCACCAGCATAGCAGGGAACAAAAATGTCAGTAACCTTGATTTTTGCATAGGGATTATATAGGGCTTGCTGTTGGGTTGGAGCATTACATGTAGCATAACAAGTCAGTTGAGATACCATATTCCTATTGAGTTGACAGGGCAACAGCACTATCCTGGCAACAACCCCAATGGAAAGAAACATGACTGCATTGTTTACAGTAACCGCAAATTAGGCAGGCGAAAACAAAGATGATCTGTAAACAATGTACACAACCTATGTGCATAGTTCCTTGCTTTGAGAAATACCACACCACTTGATTGTAAATCTGTACTATTTGCCTCCAACCCCCTCCACCCCCAATTCAATGAAGGGATTCCTAATTATCTACCAAAGAACATTGCTGCTGCTGCTACCCGAGAAATGTCTCTTATTTCAATATTGGTCTATCCAGTGGTTCCAGTGTTGCCAATGGGAGACAGAAACCACCACGGCTTTCCAAAAAATTAATGTTCACTGGATTTATACTTCTATATATATACTATGTACATGTATACCCTATTATGGTTGTACTCTCCTGATTGAGACATACAACAAGATCACTGGGTTTTGCTTACATCATCCAAGGCTTTGTGTAAGGTGTGGTCACCAGGTACACGTGTATTCTCCATGTTTCATAGCTAGGCTTAAACATAGCGACCCCTCTGTACCAACTCGGCACTACATGTATTGGGTGACTATCTAGCGCAGGATACTACAAAGATAATGTCACCCCAAAACAAGGTCACATACTAACCAACTTCTAGAAACTGCCAGAGATTGACAGATGTGAAGGGATTTGGTACATAAAACAACATGGTAGGATAACATCAGGACTTGTACCAACATGTCACATACATGTATTAACCTGCTCTTAAAACCTGCCAGAGATTAACAGATGTGAAGGGGTTTGGTACACATCACCTCATCAATAACACTCCTATGATCTTCTTGGTCATGGGACAACTAGAACTGTCATGGTATTGTCAGATTCTGGTATATGAAGTTAAGTACACGTGCTGGGATGTTTGTTTTCAGGTCAAATGTAAGATCAGCCAAGATCTAACCAATGAGATTAGTTAGTTTAATTAAGGAAATGTAGCTCTTTTAGCTACTGTCTAAACTAGGATCGGATGTTGTGGAACTGTTCGTTACACTACACAGGAATACCCCAGGCCACAAACCCCAAAAACATAAAATGAAGAAAGGAGATGACCCATTTTTTTGATGAAAGGTGGCAATTGTGTATCGTTTGGCAAGACAAAAATCTGTAAACACTTAACTAATGTTGGCAACAGTAATTTGTCCAAAAGCAAATTCGGTGTAATAAGAGCACAAGTGGATTTGGTGATGTTATGAAGCCCAATTGTATTGAAGATTACAAGAAAAACATGGGTGGAACTGATCTTGCCGACCAATGTTTTCAGTTCTACAATCATACACACAGAAGCTTAAAATGGTGGAAAAGAGTTTTGTCAATAATAGAGTAATATTCACCAGCATAGCAGGGAACAAAAATACCACACCACTTGATTGTAAATCTGTACTATTTGCCTCCAACCCCTCCCCACAATATCTTGTGAATGAAGACTTTACCAGTTAAATATAACAACCAAATCTACTTGCATTTTGCCAAGTCACGTTTAAGGACTGTAATATGATTCCCAGGTTAAAGGTCGTAGTGCAACTACCTATAGAGGGCACTATAGTTTACTTTGGAGTGGTGAATTAAGTTTTCACAACAGTGAAATTCGTTAACAACAAATGCATGGAACAATATAGCACCTTTATCAGTTGAAAAATTGGTCATAATTCTCTGGAATAGTCGAACAAACACCATGGAGGGATTTCATGAATTAGAATACATGATTCACTCAGCCAAACTCAGACGGAGAAACGCAGCCGATATATTCTTTACCCTTCTTGGGCAAAAGCATGTACAGTTAACCGTCCTAGAACATTTCAGGCAGCACTGTAACAAGGCGCACTTGGACTACGAACACCTTATAGGAGACAGGAGCAAGGAAGAATTTCTTCCTTCGTGCAAGGCTGTGTGTGCGGGCCCAGAGAGCTAATAACCCGGAGTACTGGGTTTATCTGGGGGGCCTATCAAGAGGCACACCTACATGGAAGCTGGAGGCACCCAGTCAAGAACAAATCGACCACTACTACGTTCAAGGCTCCCCCATATTCAAGAAGTGTTCAAGATTCTGGGGATGTAGGAGGAAGTACGAACACCATGGAGGGATTTCATGAATTAGAATACATGATTCACTCAGCCAAAATCAGACGGAGAAATGCAGCCGATATATTCTTTTACCCTTCTTGGGCAAAAGCATGTACCGTTAACCGTCCCCAGAATATTTCAGGCAGCACTGTAACAAGGCGCACTTGGACTACGAACACCTTATAGGAGACAGGAGCAAGGAAGAATTTCTTCCTTCGTGCAAGGCTGTGCGGGCGGCCCAGAGAGCTAATAACCCGGAGTACTGGGTTTATCTGGGGGGCCTATCAAGAGGCACACCTACATGGAAGCTGGAGGCACCCAGTCAAGAACAAATCGACCACTACTACATGTACGTTCAAGGCTCCCCATATTCAAGAAGTGTTCAAGATTCTGGGGATGTAGGAGGAAGTACGAACACCATGGAGGGATTTCATGAATTAGAATTCATGATTCACTCAGCCAAAAATCAGACGGAGAAATGCAGCCGATATATTCTTTTACCCTTCTTGGGCAAAAAGCATGTACCGTTAACCGCCCCAGAATATTTCAGGCAGCACTGTAACAAGGCGCACTTGAAGGCGCACTAATGATAACGCTGCGGAAAATACTTCACCTCTCATCTCGAATATAACTATCCATCCGGCTTATCTGATCATTCTGCAATCATGGTAAATATGAACCTTAAAACCTCCCATACCTACCATTTCTGTAACTACTGCCACTGGAAAATGTAAATATTAAAGATTTATGTCATGATATTGAATCTCAACTGGAAAATGTAAACCTTGAAGATGGTGAGCTGGATTCTTGTGTCAGTCTATTTGAATCTACTGTCCGTAACATATTGGACGATCATGCTCCACAAAAACTCCGCCAACCTACATCCAGAACGCATCGCAGCCCCTTCATCCACACCGGGCTGATTGCCCGAAAGTCCTTCCAGGACAACTGGGACAGACTCGGCAAAAGGGCCGCGATTGCTTTCACTAAACCTACGTTGTAATTTAATACATTTTCTGAAGTCTCACAGACTGCCTCATCATCAAAAATAACCGATGGACGTAGCACACAAAGTGTCGAAATATATTCAGATTCCATCCTTGGACCTTAAGCTTGGGCATTCTTTGCTCCTCAGATGATGATCAGCCAGAGATTCCTCCATGGGAAAAGTGAAAATGAAATTGATGATGGTACTCGACCTCAACCACCATTCATTCCAAATAAAATGCCTGCCACTCAGTTACCCGCCATGCATGATTACACCCATGGTCAGTTAAACATTTCTTCAGTGCAAATGTCACGCAGACTCTTGTGTAAAAAAAAAAAAAAAAAAAACAAGGTAAAAACAATTAAGGAAGGTGGGTGAAAATTACAAATGGAAAAGTACATCAGTACAAGACCAATATAGCTTTTGCTATTATCTTCATGGGCCTGGTTTCAGTACCTTCACTCCAAAAGCACCGGTCAGAAGATGGATTTAGAAATTAATTATGATTGAAATACATAACATGGTAAAGTGTTGGGATGCTGGTATAGGACTCCGAGTGCCACTGTTAAATTCTCCCAACAGTACGTTGCCACTGCTATGCTTGGTGATTTCAACACGGGAAATACCCCAGGCTGCAAACCCCAAAAAACCATAAAATGAAGAAAGGAGATGACCCATTTTTTTTTGGGTGAAAGGCGGGCAATTGTGTAATCGTTTGGCAAGACAAAAATCTGTAACACTTTTAACTAATGTAGGCAACAGTGATTTGTCCAAAAAGCAAATTCGGTGTAATAAGAGCACAAGTGGATTTGGTGATGTTATGAAGCCCAATTGTATTGAAGATTGCAACAAAAACATGGGTGGAACTGATCTTGCCGACCAATGTTTTCAGTTCTACAATCATACACACAGAAGCTTGAAATGGTGGAAAAGAGTTTTTTTTCCCATATGCCGAATATCTGTATTTTCAATAGAAGTGTAATAATCTCCAGAATAGCGGGGAACAAAATGTCAGTAACCTTGATTTTGCATAGGGATTATATAGGGCTTGCTGTTGGGTTGGGAACGTACATGTAATCTAACAAGTCAGTTGAGATACCATATTCCTATTGAGTTGACAGGGCAACAGCACTATCCTGGCAACAACCCCAATGGAAAGACACATGACTGCATTGTTTACAGTAACCGCAAATTAGGCAGGCGAAAACAAAGATGATCTGTAAACAATGTACACAACCTATGTGCATAGTTCCTTGCTTTGAGAAATACCACACCACTTGATTGTAAATCTGTACTATTTGCCTCCAACCCCCTCCACCCCCAATTCAATGAAGGGATTCCTAATTATCTACCAAAGAACATTGCTGCTGCTGCTACCCGAGAAATGTCTCTTATTTCAATATTGGTCTATCCAGTGGTTCCAGTGTTGCCAATGGGAGACAGAAACCACCACGGCTTTCCAAAAAATTAATGTTCACTGGATTTATACTTCTATATATACTATGTACATGTATACCCTATTATGGTTGTACTCTCCTGATTGAGACATACAACAAGATCACTGGGTTTTGCTTACATCATCCAAGGCTTTGTGTAAGGTGTGGTCACCAGGTACACGTGTATTCTCCATGTTTCATAGCTAGGCTTAAACATAGCGACCCCTCTGTACCAACTCGGCACTACATGTATTGGGTGACTATCTAGCGCAGGATACTACAAAGATAATGTCACCCCAAAACAAGGTCACATACTAACCAACTTCTAGAAACTGCCAGAGATTGACAGATGTGAAGGATTTGGTACATAAAAACAACATGGTAGGATAACATCAGGACTTGTACCAACATGTCACATACATGTATTAACCTGCTCTTAAACCTGCCAGAGATTAACAGATGTGAAGGGGTTTGGTACACATCACCTCATCAATAACACTCCTATGATCTTCTTTGGTCATGGGACAACTAGAACTGTCATGGGTATTGTCAGATTCTGGTATATGAAGTTAAGTACAGCGTGCTGGGATGTTTGTTTTCAGGTCAAATGTAAGATCAGCCAAGATCTAACCAATGAGATTAGTTAGTTTAATTAAGGAAATGTAGCTCTTTTTAGCTACTGTCTAAACTAGGATTCGATGTTGTGGAACTGTTCGTTACACTCACAGGAATACCCCAGGCCACAAACCCCAAAAACATAAATGAAGAAAGGAGATGACCCATTTTTTGATGAAAGGTGGGCAATTGTGTATCGTTTGGCAAGACAAAAAAATCTGTAACACTTAACTAATGTTGGCAACAGTAATTTGTCCAAAAGCAAATTCGGTGTAATAAGAGCACAAGTGGATTTGGTGATGTTATGAAGCCCAATTGTATTGAAGATTACAAGAAAAACATGGGTGGAACTGATCTTGCCGACCAATGTTTTCAGTTCTACAATCATACACAGAAGCTTAAAATGGTGGAAAAGAGTTTTGTCAATAATAGAGTAATATTCACCAGCATAGCAGGAACAAAAATACCACACCACTTGATTGTAAATCTGTACTATTTGCCTCCAACCCCTCCCCACAATATCTTGTGAATGAAGACTTTACCAGTTAAATATAACAACCAAATCTACTTGCATTTTGCCAAGTCACGCTTAAGGACTGTAATATGATTCCCAGGTTAAAGGTCGTAGTGCAACTACCTATAGAGGGCACTATAGTTTACTTTGGAGTGGTGAATTAAGTTTTCACAACAGTGAAATTCGTTAACAACAAATGCATGGAAACAATATAGCACCTTTATCAGTTGAAAAATTGGTCATAATTCTGGAATAGTCGAACAAACACCATGGAGGATTTCATGAATTAGAATACATGATTCACTCAGCCAAACTCAGACGGAGAAACGCAGCCGATATATTCTTTACCCTTCTTGGGCAAAAGCATGTACAGTTAACCGTCCTAGAACATTTCAGGCAGCACTGTAACAAGGCGCACTTGGACTACGAACACCTTATAGGAGACAGGAGCAAGGAAGAATTTCTTCCTTCGTGCAAGGCTGTGCGGGCGGCCCAGAGAGCTAATAACCCGGAGTACTGGGTTTATCTGGGGGGCCTATCAAGAGGCACACCTACATGGAAGCTGGAGGCACCCAGTCAAGAACAAATCGACCACTACTACGTTCAAGGCTCCCCCATATTCAAGAAGTGTTCAAGATTCTGGGGATGTAGGAGGAAGTACGAACACCATGGAGGGATTTCATGAATTAGAATACATGATTCACTCAGCCAAAATCAGACGGAGAAATGCAGCCGATATATTCTTTTACCCTTCTTGGGCAAAAGCATGTACCGTTAACCGTCCCCTAGAATATTTCAGGCAGCACTGTAACAAGGCGCACTTGGACTACGAACACCTTATAGGAGACAGGAGCAAGGAAGAATTTCTTCCTTGCAAGGCTGTGCGGGCGGCCCAGAGAGCTAATAACCCGGAGTACTGGGTTTATCTGGGGGGCCTATCAAGAGGCACACCTACATGGAAGCTGGAGGCACCCAGTCAAGAACAAATCGACCACTACTACATGTACGTTCAAGGCTCCCCCATATTCAAGAAGTGTTCAAGATTCTGGGATGTAGAGGAAGCACGAACACCATGGAGGGATTTCATGAATTAGAATTCATGATTCACTCAGCCAAAATCAGACGGAGAAATGCAGCCGATATATTCTTTTACCCTTCTTGGGCAAAAGCATGTACCGTTAACCGTCCTAGAATATTTCAGGCAGCACTGTAACAAGGCGCACTTGGACTACGAACACCTTATAGGAGACAGGAGCAAGGAAGAATTTCTTCCTTCGTGCAAGGCTGTGCAGGCGGCCCAGAGAGCTAATAACCCGAATTACTGGGTTTATCTGGGGGCCTATCAAGAGGCACACCCACACGGAAGCTGGAGGCACCCAGTCAAGAACAAAATCGACCACTACTACGTTCAAGGCTCCCCCATATTCAAGAAGTGTTCAAGATTCTGGGGATGTAGGAGGAAGTACGAACACCATGGAGGGATTTCATGAATTAGAATACATGATTCACTCAGCCAAAATCAGATGGAGAAATGCAGCCGATATATTCTTTACCCTTCTTGGGCAAAAGCATGTACAGTTAACCGTCCTAGAATATTTCAGGCAGCACTGTAACAAGGCGCACTTGACTACGAACACCTTATAGGAGACAGGAGCAAGGAAGAATTTCTTCCTTCGTGCAAGGCTGTGCGGGCGGCCCAGAGAGCTAAATAACCGTAATGCACGTGAAAAAGAATGCTTTGAGCACCACTTTCTTGGTGGATACGCGCTATATAAGTCCACACATTATTATTATTATTATTATTATTATTATAAAGTGTACATATATGGGTTAAAAAGCGGATACCTTTGTAATAATTACCAGATTACAAAATACCCTAATTATTATCTAAAACTTATTTGTGAAGATGGTGATAGTATAAAATGAACGAGTTTTGAAATGGATTATGGGCACGAACCATTTCCACATAAAAATTCTTGCTCAAACTTTCATAGGTTGATTTCTGTACATCTGCCTTTATGCGTATGAAGTATGGATGCATTTATCAGGTGTGGAATTTCATTCTGGTCCCTACAAGAATGAAATTCCATGCCTTCTGTGCACTTCCATTAGAATATCAGAATGTTTATGGTAACATCAAGACCATGTAATTCCAGGCATGATATATACTAGATATTTAACAAATGGTGAACAATACCACTGAAGTGGTTCAAGTGTATATATTTACAATTAAATTTTATATTAACCCTAACTCCTAGGCATTGTATTAAAACAATAAAAATCCTTCAAAATCCTCCAACTGGCTTTGTTGTCTAGGGAGTTAGGGTTAAAGATCTTAAAACCTTGGGCTTCAAATAACCAAACGATGATACAAATGAATGTCCGGAATTTAAGACTTTGCAGGAATTGTTGGACGAGCACAATCATGAACATTTTACCTTCTGGTACAGCTGAAAACGTACGCTACGAGTCCCAACAACACATGTGCCTGTAGAGGTCAAAGGTTCTGTCTGGTGAACATGGCTGAGGTCTGACTTCTTGGGAGGTCAATGTGGGGACGTCCATGATGGGTTCTTCCATCATCAGATCAGGAGTGTAGACACTCATTATATTTGGAGGGGAGACATCTGATGCCTGAAAAGTGAATTGAAAAATAAATTAAAAATTAAAACAATATCATGAATGTCTTGTTGGCATATATACATGTTCAAGGATGCAAGTGCCACCATCATGTCCAGGAATTGAACCCAAACTCGGACTGCCATCAGAACACAGGTCTAGTGTACTAAACCGCTCAGCCATGGGACTCCATGCTCAAAAATGTGGTAAGAAAAACTCATACTCAATGACATTGGCCAGCAAAATGTTCAATAACAGATAAAAGTATATTTGAATGGTGTGCAATGATAATCGAACATTTGTAGCACATATGAACAACAAAATGGCACTGACATGTCTTGACCTTTTAATGTACAATGAACGCCAAGTGTGCATCTCAAGCAGTATAGGTACTCCATGCAGGCCCAGTTTAACCAGTTTGCATCGAATAAAAAGTTTTTCTGGGCCCCCAAAGGGTTTCTTTTTCCCACACACACACACACGCCAATGGAAGCTTCCACAGCGCTGTAGCCACATCTTCCCGGAAAGCATGTCACCAGACACACGTGGCTCAACCGAGCATGCATACAATATTCCGAGTTTTCTATGACGTATACACAGCCTCCGGACGAACTGATTAAGAGCAATTTTACATACTGACCCACATGCACTTGAAAGTCCAAAATACGAGATACCCAAGATGTGTGAAACGGAACTTGCCTTTGAATACAAATTCATTATAAAATAGTTGTGCATGTTTAACACATTGTCACAGATGTCTGGTCTAAGACTACTGCCTCATATGTACCTTGATGGTTTATGCCATGGTTGTTTACTGCTCATCTTCAGTCTAGCTACTCTCTCCTCAACCTCCTGCGCTATGGTTGCTTCTACTGGTACATCCACACTCACTAGACCTGTACACAAGAAATAAACAAATGTTATAGGGTACTTCAAATTTTGTTTAGATCTTGAGGCCCCTAGATAAAGGGATACATGTGTATAAAAGAGAATGTAAAACACTGGTAATTACCATAATATTCATAAAAACCACTTTTTGAGGGGGTATTTAATTAAGCAACATATAAGCTAAATATAACGGCCGAAAGCAGTTAAGTGCATCGGATTTGTGTTCTGATGGCCGAGTCGCCAGAATGTGGGTTCGAATCCCGACCGCGACGCTAAGGCCTCGGCAAGACACTTTAACATAATTGTTTCTTCCACCCAGGAGTAAATAAATGGGTACCTGTGAGGGCAGAGTTGGTTGTTGTGTTTGATTAGCCCATATGTGCCGAAATGGCAGCAATTGAGCTGTATACTCCCAGGGAGCTGAGATGGTTTGATTGACATCAAATAGTAGGATTGGTAATCTGTAACATTTGATTGACAGGTTGGATGGGTGTATATAAATGTAACAAAATCTACCTGAATATTTGCTCTTCTTCTGAGACGCTAACAGCTTCGAAACTTTCTCGGCAAAATTAATCCTGGCCATGTCGGACTCCTCTAAGGCCTTCAAAACTGTGCCTTCAAGGCCAAATTCCAACCGCTGAAGATTCTTGAGTTGGTGGCCGAGGGCTGCCGTTGAATGGTAGATCGGTTCTGACAGTGGGTTAATAGCCTCGGTGGACCTGTCAAATTGGACGTGTCTGCCCGTCATCTTTTGATTGTCCGATGGCTTTGATGATGGTATGAAATGAAAGCCTTTTCCTTGATTTGGAGATACGTTGTGTGAATTCATTTTCTTTCAGCTCACTCTGTAATATTTGTTTGCAATATGTAGTTTGTGATTCACATCTCGACCACAGCTACATTATCTGGAAATAAAAGAATATATATCAATGTTGACACTCTTGGCTTGACCGCTGTTCCGTTTGATTTACTTGACATAAAACATTGGGAAGGTATTCCAGAATATTTGTTTAATGAAAATCAGGCATTTTTGTATACAATAACTTCCTCGGTCATGTCAATCATATCTTGTCACCTTCCCCATTAGTAAGCTTGGGCAATATCAATTTTTTCATCCACGATATATCGGCAAACATATATCGCGATTTTTGATAATATCGCAATTATGTTTTCATTCATGCAGGATTGCTTTAGAGTCGATAACCACAGGTATGTAATTTCACAAGTATCACAAATCACAAATTCGTTTGCAGAGCGTATGTACTTCTGAAGTAGTTCGCTTTTGTTTCTCACTTCTAAAAGCTGAAAAGACTTCTAATTTTGTTTCCATGGAATTTCTGACTTGACTCACAATGTTTTTTTTTTAATCGCGATATAATAATAATAAAGATTTGTAGCACGCATTGCCGATATCTCAAGAACTTAAAACGGTTCTCGATATCGTAATCAAATAAAAAGGTATCGCGATATTCAATATTATCGTGTTAATCGCCCAAGCTTACACATTAGTGGCCAACACGGTCATCGTACATGCGCAGTGTAACTATAATAGGATTTTCTGAAGGGGAGAATTGTTTAGAAGTGAAGTCTGAAACCATCATAAAATTGTAAAGATAGTTTTCGCTTTCTGTACTCCCAATAATCTATAGAATCATTTTTAACTGGTTAGTGGTTGCAAACAAATTTCTAAACCCCAAAAATGGCAGTTTGATACAACATTCTTTCCAAATTACAGACATACAACTTTGTAATTGCAAAAAGGAGGAAATGGTCGAGCAACGCAAAACTTTGTACAGTGTTTTCAGTTTTCTATAGCACTATTAACCAGTTCGGCCGGAGGTACGTAGTATACACGCCAATTTTTTTTCCACCGTGGATCGGAGAGCCTCTAAACACGCCAAAGGAAACTCCGGAATATTGGTATGCGTGCTCGGTTGAGCCACCTGTGTACGGTGACATGTACGGAAGACATGGCAACCCGCTGTGGACGCCTATTCACGATGTGTGTGGGAAAATAAACCCAAGAGGGGCCCAGAGAAACTTTTTATTCCCGCCGAACTGGTTAAAGAAAAAAGAGGAAATCAGCTGATCAACTGAAAAGTTGCACGCCTGAAATTATCTTTTGAGTAGTAAATAGAACCCGTTGGTTACAACTCGTTTTTTTGTTGCTTTCCCATTGTAATAAAATTGTCACAGAGTGGTTTTATTATTTCCTGATAATGAGACTGGGTTAAAATATTGTACTGTTTCCAAAAGTCAATCTTGAAATTGTCCATTTAATTTGCAAATGGATTTGTGTCCTTCAGAAATGAAAATACCACACATGAATGAATATGAAATATCTAATTGGTTTCTATACAAATCTCTTGTAATCCATTTTTTATATTAAAAAAATAAGCAGAGAATTAGCTGTTACAAACTGCTTACCAACCTAAATGTAAATGACCTGCAGTATAAATGCAAAATAGTAGTTATTGGCCTTTACGTTTTCAAACCTATCATGCTATTTGCTGTCATAAAGTATAGATGCAATTACAGACATTTTTGTAACCAAAAATGTTACACTCATTGTAAAGGAATTAATTTTAAATACATATCATACTGTATGATACTAAGAATATTTGATAAATATATATTTGACAAAATGCAGCCCCATGCCATAGATTATTTATTGGAATTCGGGTCAACTTGTACCCAAGTCAACTCGTACACAAGTCAACTCCGCACTCATGTCATTCGATGAAAAAAAGTAATAAAGGAAACATGTAATTTTTTGCGTTATTTAGGGTTGTTTTTTGTTTTATCGCTGATTTCTTTTTAAAAAAAGAAAGATATAATTTTGGTTAAGTACTTTTGTCGTTATTTTGACTATTTCTGGTATTTTCTCTTTTTATTGATCTTTCTTTTTCTGAATCTTCTTTTCCTTCTTCATTTTCTTCCTTTCCTCTTGTCTTCTAGTCAAGTCTTCTGAAAAAAATAAAATAAAATAATGTCATTACCCCATAGCGAAAACAAAAATATAGCCTAAATAACGCAAAAAATTTCTTGGAGTGCTGACTTGGGTGCGAGTTGACTTGGTTACTGAGTTGACCTGGGCACGAGTTGACCTGGGTAAGATGTTTTGGGTACGAGTTGACTTGGGTACGAGTTGACCCGTTTCCATTTATTGGCTTCACATATCTACTTACATGGAAGCACAGCTAAGGCTACATTCATTTAAATTAAGGATGTATTTAAATGTTAAAGACATTAACAAAAGTGTATACTTGGCTAAATATATTAAATATATACATTTTTGAGTTTCTACATGTCTCTTTACCATGAAAAATGTATGACCAAACGGAAAAGACAAAATGGCCACCATAAAATGTTAACATTGTTAAGTTTAACTAATAATAATAATAATAATAATAATAATAATAATAATAATAATAATAATAATAATAATAATAATAATAATAATAATAATAATAATAATAATAATAATAATAATAATAATAATAATAATAATAATAATAATAATAATAATAATAATAATAATAATAATAATACATAATAATAATAATAATAATAATAATAATAATAATAATAATAATAATAATAATAATAATAATAATAATAATAATAATAATAATAATAATAATAATAATAATAATAATAATAATAATAATAATAATAATAATAATAATAATAATAATAAATAATAATAATAATAATAATAATGTATAGATTTATATAGCGCATTTATCCACTAAGTGGTGCTCAAGGCGCGTTATATTATTATCCCTGCTCATAAGGCTCATAAGGCTCATAAATCATTCCTGAAACCATCTCAGCTCCCTGGGGAGTATACAGCTCAATTGCTGCCATTTCTAGCGCATATAGAGCAAACCATCTCTGCCTTCACAGGCACCCATTTAACCCTGGGTGGAGAGAAGCAATTATGGTTATGTCTTGCTCAAGGACACAGGTGTCACGGCCGGGGCTCGAACCCACACTCTGCTGCTGGCAACACCAGAACTTGAGTTCAATGCGCTTAGACCGCACGACAATCCACTTTACGTATATGTACAACTTCACATTTTACATGGTAAAAAGACTTTTAGAAATTCCCAAAATCGGCTATTTTTACCATTGTCATGGTAGTAGTATTTGATGCCTGGAGATGTAGTCCTTGATGCCTTTCAGTATGACCAGGTTTTAGAAATTTATATTGCACCCAAAAAGTTAATATAAAACTGAATGACGTCAAGTACAAAATTAATCAGCAAAGTACTTACCAAGCACGTAGCCTAAATGCAAAAACATTAGCAAGTGGCTTCATCACATTTCTACTCCAGCAGAACTAATTGTCCAAGACATTCTTACTGTTACACTGTAACCCATTTGACTAGGTTACACTATAAGCTAACACACATAGAGAAGCCAGAATCACTCAAGCAGAAAAGAAAGCCCAAGGTTAGACAAAGGAAGTTGGCATTCTGGTCTCCAAGCTCAGGATTAAGGGAACAAAGAAAGTGGACAAAAGAAGGATTATGCATTCAGGGAGCTTATGGGGGAAAGACCAGAATGGATAAAGAACAGAGCAAGTAATTTAAGAGTTTGGGAGGAGTGGTTGTGTGAAAGAGGAGTGAACTGAAAGAATTAGGACAGAGTTGGAATAAAACAAATAAAATGAACAAAGGACTAGGCTTTCAGGCACCATGCCAGGAGATTACTAGTGGTAACAAACAAAGAGGTTAGCAGGACCATGGAGGTCTGTTTTCTCCTCCATGGCAGGACGGAGTAAAGTCTCGAGTCAAGCGGAAGTATTGGTCAGGGGTAGAATGTCGTGTCCGACCGCTACTTTTTCTCATTAAATATAACCAATATTAATGTAATCTTACTAATTGTTAATTAATTGTTCAGAAGGGGGAAATTCAAATAAAACGGACTACACAAAGGATTATTCAATCATGTATCAAGCAGATGGTGGGATGAGGAGATCTGAGAACAGACAAAGAAAGAATGGAAGGGCAAAATAATCAAGAATCAGGAGGTTCAAGTTACATGGGACTTGGGAGTGAAAATTTTCTATCCAAACACACATGTATGGCAAATATCACAGATTTTCCTTTAAAAACTATAAAAGATTATAGGGCACAAACTTATAAGGAGAGGAAAGTGTAGTCAAGTGAGGATTGGAAACGATATGTTTGGCACTGCGAATGTCGAAAATGCTTGGGGCCTACCACCAGGATAATGTTCAGCCCATGGCATAATTCGTTTCGTCTTCAAATGCAAAGTTAAAAGCGTGTTCAATTTCCGGACAGCGTCGAGGTCCATACAAAATTGCTAATGTAGGCAACCGGCACACACCTATCTACCACAAATTAATTCACCCAACGTACCTTAATAAATGCTCCACATAAATGCAAAAAAAATTAAGCTTCAATGTCACACGCACGACCACTACCAGACTTCTCAACAACCAAGAACTTCACTGTTGCATGCGTGTGCGAATGATTCGATTATGAACACAGAATGTGTACTGTGTGTTCTAGTACTAGTTCAGTTACTAACTACTGTAAAATAAAAAGTTAACTGGTAGCTAGCTAGCTAGGCCTACATGTACTTTGTATGTCGATGTTAAAAATAAGCATCGGTCAAAACTAAGCAGTAATGTGTTTAATGTTTTCTTTTCTTTTTTGCTATGAAACGATGTCCAATTGCAGCCAAAATTGCTGGATCGATTGGAATTCTGCCGTGCTGTGCTTTAAACGACTTTTTCACATAGGGGTATGAATGTTTGCCCGATTTGTGAGGCCTCTCTTAGCCACCATACTTTGTATATTGCCCACCCCCAGGAAAAATCCCGATAGTGCCCCCCAAAAGAAAAGAAAAACCCATACCCTGGGTCCCACTGAAACGCATCCGCCTGTGTTTCCACCCCACCCCACCGAAAATGTCCTGGCTAAGCCACTGTTTGGTCCCTGTGAATACAATGCATCACGTATTTCCCTGTTGGCCAAAACAAAACAAAAAAATGGCAGAAACAATTTTTTTTTTACATTGCGCTAGAGCTTAAAGGGTCACCAGGCGCGGATCCAGGGGGGGGGGCCGCGGGGGCATGTGCCCCCCGGGTAAATTGAGTAAAAAAATAATAATAAAAATTTAAAGGAAAAAAAACGAAAAAAGGGGGAGGTCAGAGAAAAGGAGTAGCCTAAAAAAAATACCGGCGACAAAAAAAACATCTGCTGTGTCTACTTTTGGCATAAAATAAATACTGAAAAATGCAACAAGAAAAAAAGGTTATCAATCATGCCATGGAACTGAAACCCCTTTTGAGAGAAAACCGAAGTATTTCCCGGAGCTCGGGGATTTCAACTCTCTCCATCTCAACATCTAATTCTCTTGGGGGAGTTTATTACCGGTTAATTAAATATGGCCACAGCCAGCAGGAAACAATTGATCACTTGACTGAATGATTTGCTAGTTTTGCCAAAATCCTTTTTGAGTGGCCTAAACGCACACATTCTTTTCAATTAATAAAATATCCAGTGCCATCATGTCCAGTAATGAAACCATTATTTTTTTGATCGTTGAAATTGGTGCCACAAACAAAATAATAGACCTTGGCTTTTAAAAGAGAAAATCGTCTCATCATGATAAAGTTGTATTTGTACCCAAAAACCACGAACGTTCTTTGACCAAAGTACAATGTACATCACGTAGTATACTTCGTTTGAGCAGCTTAATTATCTGGGCTCCTTGCCAAAATTCCTTTGCAGTGAATATAGCCTTGAATGCAAGGCTGTGATGCATCTCAACAAAATTATGGTCGTATCTAATCTCTCCGTTAGTTACTAGTTAGCAAGTTTTGTTTATAGGCCTGTTTCAAACGTCGAACTTTTGCCGTATCTAATTCAAATAATGACCAAAAATTACATTACATGTAATAAGGAGAAACTGCTTGAACAGTTCAACAATGAGTCTTTTTTCAGCAGGTCGGAAACGCATGAGAAAGGTGGCTTTTCCCGATGTTGAAGAGGCTGCTTTGACCTGGTTCAAAGCTGTACGAGCCGAAAACATTCCGATTTCGGGTCTAATTCTTCAAGAAAAGGCCAGGCCTTTGGCAAAGAAGTTAGGACATCCAGACTTCAGCTGCAGTGATGGGTGGCTTGACTGTTTCAAAACACGCGCTGGAAATGCGCTCAATCCTTTTTTTAAAGCTCTGTTAGTTGCGTAGCCAAATCTCACACCAATGAGTTGTATCATTGATTTTCGAAAGCGTTAACAATAATTTTATATTTTTGGAAAACTTTAAAACAAAAAATCATGCCATTTGAAACAAATTAATAAATATGTAAGACGTTTATAACAAATTTTTAATAATGTTGCATCTTGTGTGCTTAATTCCTCGTGCTACTAAAGGTTACTTTGCGGGCGTACGATAATTTATGCACACAAGGGGTGGGGGTAAATGGCGACCTCGGCTAACTCGAACCTCCGCATAAGTCGAAGTTTGAGTTCATTCCCTGAGATTTGACTTATCGAGATTTCACTGTATTTGAATTAGACACGGCAGAAAGTCGACGTTTAATTAAAGCAATTGACTTCTGCCGTAAGTTCGACAGGCAGGTCTTGCTGCCTGAACGCCAGCTCGTCTCTGGACTCTTTCAAGCAAAGAGATGTTTTCAGTGGTGATATGGGGTTTCCAAGCAGTGCTCCCATATCAAAGATGTGGTCTAACCAGTGTGAAGTATAATTTCTCTTCGATGGACTTTCAGGTCAGTCTCGGTTAGCCCTTAGCAATCTTCTGAGGAACTGATTGATTTATTTTAGTGAACCCATTCTTAAAGACAATTTTCCTCCACGAATTTAGTTAATGGAGATGACTTCATAAAGTTTAACACAGCCTCATTATGGCAATTAATTGATTGCAGTTTCTTTTATATTATATTTGATTTTCCACAGAAGCTTCGGTGATAAAAATATCCAAGGATGTGTCTCATAAAAGGTTGATAAAAAGGATTAAAAAATAAGGGTGCAGAGTAAAAAATAAAGCCACCATCCAAGGTGAACAGCGCCTTCAGTTTGGTGTACTGTCATTATTGAGAAAAGTGCATTTTTGGTATCAATTTTCAATGAGGATTATAGTGACTTTTTTCAAATATTTCCCAAAATTAGTTAGTCTACATTTCGTTTGCAATCGGTAGTCTGTGATCGGGTGCAAAGCAAGCTAGTCTGGTTTCTTGACCCAATTCCTCCACGTCTACAAATTGTTCCGTTCATCTGAAGAAGGGTCGGGGTACCGTGTGGAAATTACAATCGCCGATGTCAATTTACTGTCGGATTCTACGCCAGTACGCATAGGCCTGCGAAGTACGATGAGTCTTGCAGCTGATCTGCCGATGGTTTTAACACAGGGCAAGGAACAGTATGAAATCAAGCCCTTTTCTTAGTGAAAATTTCAACTGGACTGAATTCCGGATAAATTAAAACTGAAGTCAAAAACGGCAAATTAAATGCCAAAAATCGGGGAGGGAGAAACTGATATTGTTGTAGTCATGACATTGCTAAAATAATGGCTAAAAATAATGGCTACAATAATTTTATATATATATATATATATATATATATATATATATATTCTCCATATAATCTTGAAAACTTGTGCAAAAAAAGTCAGGTGAAACTGGCCAGGAATCGCCTCAGATTGCACCACAGAGCATCCAGAATCCAAATTTCCGGCCCTTAAGCGGGCCCCGAACCCAACGCCGTAAGGGCTTCGCATTTACTAATAATAACAATAATAATAATAACTAGAGCTTAAGTGTTTGTTAGAACAAACACACGGTGTTCGAAGTCAACTTCCGGTTCAATCAAATTATCATCGATGATGTCAAGGGTTTATCATCTTTATAATAACAATATCAATTTCACATTCAAAAGACATATCAATTTATGCGTTAGAATGTGTTGAATTTGAACTTCCTGTTTGGACAGGAAGTAAAGGTCACATTAGGTGGTTTGAAGGTCATATATGACCTCATGATTATGAAAAATAAAAAATTGTCAACTTATACATCAAATTGAAGCTATGAGATATGACCTTTTAAAATTTGTAAAAATCGTTACTTCAGTGTGCCACTAATTGGACCATTGGCAAGCATTTATGGTAACTCATTTCACAAGAATTACAAGCTATTAATGTAAGGAATTCAATTGTTTTTTTGTTTTCTAATAGGTCATTTAGTTCTTGAGATATTGGCTGTTGAACTTGGAAAAGTTGTGAGATTTAAGCAATAAATTAGAAATTAAGTGTGACTTGGAACACAATGTTTTTTATTTTAAATATTGACAATAGCCCAACACATGCTTTTCAAAAACCATGCTAGATGATAAATCAACATTAAAAATCACTCATATGAAAATAGTTTGCCAGGGTTGTAGGTAGCCAGATCAACCTATTCAGCGTTATTATGGGCATAAAGTCACAAAGTTGATTTAGGGTAGAAGGGGACTACTGGATTAAACTTGGCTGCAAATTCAAAGAGCAGGAAGTGTGGGTTAAATTGTTTGGGAGAGTTGGGGGGTTACTGAAGACACTGAAGCATGGAAGACCATATAAATATTTCCCCTTTCCTTTCCTTCAGCTAATTAGCCTTTCATTAGAAAACAAGCTTATAACTACTACATGATAAAGTTGGAAGAAAGCTTGCATCCGTGCTTTCCATCTTCCACTGCCCCCGCAGAAGAGTTTTTGTCAAAAGTAAATAATTCCCAATTCAAACAAAATTAAATGTAATTATATCCACTGGATCAAATCTGATAATTGGTTGCCCTTTTCACTTTGTTTATGGAAAACCTTCCAATTTTAGATTTAAATGAAGCCAACATTGGTATTTATCTCTTGGTATTAAGTCTTGTACAAAAATAAATTTAATCTTTATTTATAATATACTTCACTTTCAGGTTAAGTTTATAACAAAAATATAATGATAAATTGACAATGATAGTGACACTGTAATCAAGCATCTCCTTATTGTGACATGCTTATAAACTGTCTTTGTTTTCACCTATACTGCAAATAATTTAAAAATAATGTATACAATTTGAAAACAAATTCTACATTGATTTTTACATTTTCAAGGTTGTACACATGATTGGCAAAATGTCTGTAGCTGCATCCATACTACAGAATTACAACCTAAAGATCAGATGCCATTTTGTACATAAATTGTTAGACATTGAAATAATCAAAGAGTTGTATGGGTGCTTGGTAAATTGCTAATAAAGCAATGAAATACATATTTATTTTAACTGTCTGTTGGGTTTCATAACTTGACTTTTGTGGTTACACACTTCCCTCCCCCACAATCAATTGAAACCACTTTGTTGACCTGTTTAACCTAATTGTAAACAATCTAGAAATGAGTGTACATGGTCTTACACATGTAACAAGTGAAATGACTTCAGTATAAATGAACCCAACCATGATCCTTTGTTGACAAGAAAACAGAATATATATCCACTGGATCAAATCTGATAATTGGTTGCCCTTTTCACTTTATTTATGGAAAAACCTTTCAATTTTAGATTTAAATGAAGCCAACATTGGTATTTATCTCTTGGTATTAAGTCTTGTACAAAAATAAATTTAATCTTTATTTATAATATACTTCACTTTCAGGTTAAGTTTATAACAAAAATATAATGATAAATTGACAATGATAGTGACACTGTAATCAAGCATCTCCTTATTGTGACATGCTTATAAGCTGTCTTTGTTTTCACCTATACCGCAAATAATTAAAAAATTATTTATAAAATTTGAAAACAAATTATACATTGATTTTTAACTTTTCAAGGTTGTACACATGATTGGCAAAATGTCTGTAAAGATCAGATGCCATTTTGTACATAAATTGTTAGACATTGAAATAATCAAAGAGTTGTATGGATGCTTGTAAATTGCTAACAAAGCAATGAAATACATATTTATTTTAACTGTCTGTTGGGTTTCATAACTTGACTTTTGTGGTTACACACTTCCCTCCCCCACAATTGAAACCACTTTGTTGACCTGTTTAACCTAATTGTAAACAATCTAGAAATGAGTGTACATGGTCTTACACATGTAACAAGTGAAATGACTTCAGTGTAAATAGAACCCAACCATGATCCTTTGTTGATAAGAAAACAGAATCAACCTGCATTTATAATAAATGTACGCTCTGTATGTACGATTTAGTGACAGTTCAGAATGGGTGACATTCAGGGGTTGTCATTGGAATCGGTAATTTTAGAATAAAATGTCTGCCTCCCCAAGTTCTTGGTGATGGCATGTACTGCCATTGGTGATGAACCAACACATTTTTTTTTTCTTCTAAAATTCTTTGGTCTATCATTACAGCACTATAGAATCCAAGAACTAGGGAAGGGAGGCAAACAAGCAATTAAAGTATAAGGGGCCCAAATTACCAATTCCATTGACTGACGACTGGTGCTTCATTATGTCGAAAATCACACCCAGCATCAATTCTGCATAGCTGAAGTTGCAAGATGTTTCTGTCCTTTCTAAAAAGATTTAAGATTGAAAATAGGAGTAAGGGCTTAGATTTAAATAAATGTTGTTTAACTGACATGGATTGGAAAGGTGGTTATCAGATACACCCTTCTCTTGGACTGAAATGCCAGTACTGCTATAGCAAAAATAATAACAAATTATACTAAACCTTAATTTTTGGTAATAAACAACCATTAAAACTAAATGAAATGTTCATCATTGGTATGAAGACCCTCTCAAACGATCTGTTAACATAAGACGTTAAACCATACCAAGATTGTTGATGACTTGAACAGTTACGATACTGCATTTGGATGTGGTGTCAACGCCGTGTTGGGGTACTGTTGGCTGGAACTCAGTCTGAGCCATGATACATCGGAGTCAACATGCTGTAAAAAAAATAGTTAAGTTTTATGGAAGTACATGGAATAAAGTATTTGAAATTTCTGAGAAGTTCTAATTTATGTGAATGAGGAAAATAATATGTCACAGTGAACATGCTGTAAAAAATAATAGGAAGGTTTTATAAGTACATGGACCAAGAATAAAGTATTTGAAAATTCAGAGAAGTTCTAATTTATGGGAATGGGGAAAATAGTGTATAATTTTAGAGTAGCTGGACCATTGAAATTGAAAAGGGCATTGGTTTGTTTTCAAATTGCACACAATTATTCTTGACAATGTGTAATAAATTAAAGAAATGTTCTCGCATCGAAACTCTCATCAAAAGAGAAAGGTATTTAAGGAAATTGCAGAGTCTCATATACTCATATAATTTCATGTGATTGTGATGTGATGAGTGATGTCTGAGAGAGAGGCCTCAGAGCAGGACCTACACTAGTACATGTATTGTGTCATGAATATTGCATTTTTCCTGTGAAATAATTGTCTATGTAAGTTTATTTGTATCTGAGAAGGGTACAAAATTAAGGAAAAGTGCAGTAAACAATCGCTAGGCTACTTATTTAATTTGTGCACAAACTGAAGATTTTGGAGAAAACAAAAATTACAAAATATATGGCATAAAATTTCTACTGAATAATTGCCATAACCTTAACAACTGAATTTTTCCTATCCTTATTTATATTCTAAATACATTTTGGTGACATATTTTGTTAGTTGTTTACTGTCCAAAGTATGTTCACGTAGGCTCAACTAACGTTAGTCATGTTAGTTAAACAGGCACAATGCAAACATCGAATGGACAGCTTAAAAATGGTTTTTCTTGTATAAAACACGAAGATAAATACAGGAAATCCTCTTAAAAAGTAACTTCAAAGATACTTACTCTTTATGACGGTGTTGGCAATCCATTTTACAGCCTAAAAAAATGACGTTAAATATGGGCACACACGCACACACACAAACCGCGTCGATATAGACATGCAGCTCCATTGTAACCAAATATCGCGGTACTACAGGATATTTGGTTACAGCCACATGTACAATCGATATCGACACTGTGTGTGCGGTTGTGCTAATGGCCCATGTTAGCGCCATTACAGCCTTTTGCGCGCTATACCTAATCCTTTGATTCTTTCATGCAACGATATGAAACGCTTTAAATATTTTACTTTTTAGCGTAATTCGACACCTGATGACGTAATCATGACGCCACAGCAAACGGTTTCGTCAGCTTGTTATGTTCTGTTCATGTGTTAAGTTTGAAGTCTGTAAATGCTTTGCAAGGATGCCTTTGTTGCCGGACAGTCGCCACTGAGATGGAGAAGTAAAAAAAAAAAAAAAAAGTACAAAAGCAATAGGTGTTCGGCCATGCTGCCTCGAACACCTAATAATAAAGATTTGTAGCGTGCACATATCCACCTTGCTGGGCTTTTACGAAAACAAAGAAAAAAAACATAATTACAAACAATATACAATGTTAGCATAGGAAAAAAAATGTTCGTGTTGGGTGTGCCCCCCGTCTAAAAAATTCCTGGATCCGCGCCTGGTCACTATAGTCACAATCAGAGCAGACTTTCAATAGGGCATGGAATCAGTGTCCTAGTTTAAGATGAACACAGTCACTGAACATTACTGGGTCATTTATGCAGCAGCAACGGTAATATGACCTTATCATGTGGGGTATTACTTTCAGTCACTGAGGTAATCTAAAACTAGCACTCCGATTCCATGCACTGTTGATCGTGAAAATGCTATCCCTTTAAAAATGTATAACTGAAATGCATATGTAATAATTAAAAACTCAAAACATCTTTCCTCTTTAAATCAAATCTCCTTGTTTTAATTATCAACTCCTCGCATATCTGCACATCAAACAACCACCTAGCATCATTCTTATATCAATCATAGCCTGGGCATTCCCAACCTACTAGCTAATACATAGTTCCTATTGAATTAAAAACCAAACACAGGCTACCAGGATATGTTAAGTTTCATGACTCATAAAATATTTAATATCCACTGGTAGGCAAACATTTATACAGAAATGTAATTAACGGACCTTGTATCAAGCAGTCACCATCTTAATTTTCAAATACACAAGTCTATGGGAACCAAAGTGAGGCTGATATCCAAAATAGTCTGGTGCCTTTGACATTATGAACTTTTCATTTTAAGTGATAGTCGGGGTCAATTTGTTGTATTCATATTAATGTGGAAATTGATCATCAGCTGATTTTGTTAGATTTGAATTTAATATTTTTCTCATTAGACAGAAAAAACTTCTCTGGATGTTTGCTTCCATTACCATCTTTAAAAAACAAAGTATGCATTTAAATCATTAATCTCTCAGTTACTTGTCAGGTAATTACCAATGGTGTAAACTCCTTCCATACAGCAGCATAGGGTATCTTATGTAATTAAACCTGGTGGATGATTGAAGGGGACATGAAACCAAAAGACAGAATCCTAAAGCCTGGTGCATGGGTATTGGCAGCGGTCCTGGAATGTCATTCTTATAGGGGGAAAGACTACTTTTTTTAAGTAAAGGGCACTTCCCAGTAGCAGGCATGCAACTGCAGTTTGTCAAAAAAGAGGAAAATGCCAGACACAGCAAGAATTTATACACTGTTTTTCAGTTTTCAATGGCACAACTGAAAACCAAAAGAGGAAATCAGCTGATCCGCTGAAAAGTTGCATGCCTGCAGTAGACATATACCAGTATGTCTATGGGAATGATTACAACCTGACATTTTGATCAGTATGCTCTGATTGTCCTCAGGAGAATGCCGGACTCTGGGAAATGCTGCTGCTTAAATAGGCTGCTGAAGGATCACGCGATGACTGGATGATTAGTTCGTTGGAGGCGCGCAGGCGGAACTGCTGGGACTGGGATCCTAGGGGGTGGGGGAAGAGGAGTGTGTGCTCACTGAACTGAATCAGTTGTTAACAAGCACAGAGGGAATTAGGAGGGTGGTTGACTTAGGATATATATAGGAGATCCCTCAGTCTGGGGTGGGTTGTGGACTTTGGATATAGAAGATCCTTCGGTCCGTAGTAGCGGTCGCCAAATATCGCTGATGTAGAAGCCAATGTCCTGTGGCACAGTGTCGTGTTTAACAATCTCGATGGCCTCTCTGATGCGTCTGGGGTGCCATGTCGATGGGTGTGATGAGTTGGGCTGCCTGCCAGTCGATTTGGTGGTCCTTGATGTGGGAGTGCTTGACGATGGCGGACTTCTCAAAATCTCATCGGCTTCTACATCAGCGATATTTGGCAACCACTACTACGGACCGAAGGATCTTCTATATCCAAAGTCCACAACCCACCCCAGCCTGAGGGATCTCCTATACCCTAAGTCAACCACCCTCCTTCCCCCTGTTGTGCTTGTTAACAACTGATTCAGTTCAGTGAGCACACACTGCTCTCCCTCAACCCCTAGTCTCAACAGTTCCCGCCTGCACGCCTCAATGAACTAATCATCCAGTTATCGCGTGACCCTTCAGCAGCCTACTTAGGCATTCTCCTGAGGACGATCAGAGCATACTGATCGAAATGTCGAGTTGTAACCTCCAGTTCTTTTCAGAACTAATTACTGGTCAATTGAGAATTTCACATGGTGTCACCGCAATTAGTCTTACTTAAAAACTTTGTTATACTATCAACCAGACTGGCAGTACCTAATATGGCCATCATTCGATCCCCCCAACCACGTCTTTAATCCAGATCGGAGTCAGCCTACTACAAGTGGTCACCTCCAGTCCAGCCTGGAGCCAATCTCCCAAGCACAGCCTGAAGACTTCCTGTAACCCCAGCCTCCCAACCAGCTTTCAATCCAGGCCCTCATCAGATTCAGCCGTATCATCCCTCAGCCTAGCCTTCATTCCTATCCTTGTCAAGCCCCTCAGCCTTTTACTTAGAACCTAAGCCCTCATTCCAGCCATGAGTGGCCAGAGTGAAGCTTTGGTGAAAATCTTTCTAATATTCATCAGGTCAAAAACCGTTATAATTTTTAAGAAAGGTCACTAGCAGGGTGAGATAGGGGACAGGCCTTCAGACCCAAAGGTTGTAGGCCCACGCTATTATTATTTGTTTTTTAATTAAAAAATTACTTTTCAGTGGACAAAAAAAAATGCTTTGGCTGGACGGAACCCACTGAGCCAATCTGCTTTATTTTTTCTTGGATGTTATATTTATACCTGAGAATGGGTGGGTTAAAAAAAATCATGACCTATTGCTTGTGACCTCACTATTAAAGCAAGTAAAGAGACTAGACAGTGATGTAACACAACTGAAGTTGGTTTAAAACCTTTTATTTTATATAATATACAAATCACAAAATACAGTATTTTATCAACGTTACAGTACACAAGACAGGTTATATAAAATAACGACATTTCTACAGTATATACAGATGTACATATTTATATTAGTAATAATTACTTTGACAGTCAATATTTGTAGTATTTATAAAGAATGTACAGCATTTGATGTTGACAAAGCTAGTTCTACGAGTATCGTAAGCCAAAGATGTTAAACAACTAATCTGAATTTTTTTTTTTTTTTTTTAAATAACAATCCTTGGACAGAATAATGTAAAAATTGATACAATGTACCATCATCAGCTTAAAATTCACCCATAATTTGCTTATTTATAAATACGCAATTCCATACCTTATCTTTAATATGCTCATTTATAATAAAATAATTTGATTATATTTTGCCTTCTAAAGACAGACATTACTTTTTAAATGTCCATGCTTTTATCAGATTTCTGTCTCATTACCGTATAAGTTTGTGTATTTCTTCAGGCTTATTTAGGTCTACACGTTCCACAAAGCCCAGAATTATAGCACCTTATGTCACTGTTTCCCTATTATGATAGGAATCACTTTAACTAAAATCTTAGGCCAAAAACATTAGCTCTTTACATTCAGGTACAAAATTGGTGCCCTGTTTTTTGGTTTCAAGTTGATTTTCTTTTGTGTATGACCTTTACCAACTTTATTTAACATCTATATATCTTTAAGATACATGTAGCTTTATTAAAAGAAAAACATGTGATTCTAACTTTAGACCAACAACTAACAATGGATCTCAAGCTACCACAAGCCACAAGAGAATATTTGATTCTGAGGTGAAATATGTCCATGAGTACAAATGAAATAACTGACATTTTTGCATCATGATGGTACCTTAGATAAAACATCTTTATACAGGAAAGATTGATTTCAGCTTTATACCAAGTAAGTTTTACATTACAATTTGATTTGAATTACCAAAGCACTTAATTTCTGGTATTATTTTGAAAGATGCCTAACACTTCATGAAAATAGATTTAAAGTCGTTTTCTGTAAACAGTATAATGAAGGGGCCAAATTTTATATCACTGCATACCAGTATTAAGCAAATTTTCATGTGAATTTCACAGGTTAGCAAGAAAATTCAGAGCAGAGCAATTACCATGTATTTGTGTTGTTACACACCATCTGTTGGCAGTGCTATGAAATGAAAATGTAAACAAACAAATCGACTGCTAAGCTGCTCTATGAAATTGGGCCCAGTCGGCAAAAATCATTGTAAGAAATATGTCATGCAAAATGTACACATAAAACAGAGTAAACAGTTTAAAATCAAACAAGCACTGGATAATAGCTTTAATTTAAGCTGAGGCGTTCTAAATATTTCTCACATCTTAACACAGGCCAAGTAATATAACTAATACAGGTACAAAATAAGTCAAGTATACAAGAATGGTGATGCAATACATGTATAAGGATAGTATAGTAGAAATTAAAGCAGTTTAATGAATTGAACGGTAAATCCCCAAAAAATATAAATTATATTATACATGTAAAACAATAAAGTTACATTTATACAACATTTTGTAATGTTCACAAATAATTACAAGGGTATGTATGAGATAACCCCCTCATCACAAGCACGTAATTTGGGTGTTATATTTGACTCGACAATGACTTTAAAACCTCATATCTCCAACATTGTTCGCATATCATCATTTCATATCAGAAATATCAGCCGAATAAGGAAATACTTGAATAAAAGTGCTACTGAACAAATTATTCATGCGTTTGTCACATCACGTCTCGATAACGGGAATGCTCTACTCTACGGTCTCCCGCAGAATCAAATATCTCGTCTTCAGAACATACAAAACACAGCAGCTCGTGTTGTGACTTTGTCCAAAAAGTCATGCCATATCACGCCAATCTTGAAAGAACTGCACTGGCTTCCTGTTTCACAGAGAATTCTTTAAAAACTAATGCTAATTGATCACAAAAATTTTAATAACATAGCTCAAAATTATAATTCTGAACTGCTTAAAATCAACACACCATCACGCAATTTGCGCTCCAGCAACATGTCACCCTAAAGGAACCAACATCAAACGGAACTGGGGTGATAGGTCTTTTTCTGTCGCGGCTCCGAGACTCTGGAATCATCTTCCAACTAAACTCAAATCTTGTCATAGTATAACTAGATTTAAGTCGATGCTTAAAACTCATCTTATGTCACAATTCTTCAAAGATGATGTATATTTGTAATTCCATTGTAGGTACGTGTATCTCAGTACATAATTTTTCCCTATGTTATCATTGTATATTGTTTGTATTCATGTTTTTATCTTTGTTTCCGCGCCTTGAGCGCCCAGCAGGGTGGATATGTGCGCGCTATAAATCTTTATTATTATTATTATTATTATTATGTTTCATCACAAAGCACCCAAATTCTTGGGTTGAACAGAACACAAAAATAGCGCCCTCTCTAGGTAATTGTTGCAATACAACCAAGAGTCTAAGAGACCAAATAAAATAATCAGGACCAATCACAAACTTGTCATAACAAAATCTTCCCACTGGGATACACTAATATCAAATTGAACAAGAGCATAATGCAGAAGTTCAAGGTGACCCAGACATTTAAGATGACCCCCTTACCGAGAAGCCTGAACAATTGCTATCATTTGAGTGGATGCACCATTCAAGACATTTCATAAGAACTCCAAGATCTGATTCAGACAACATGTCTAATAAACCAATGTAAGTGAATCACTCAAGAACCGTTCTAATAAGTTGCACTCACCGACACCCTGAATTTACTGTTGGCAATCTTCAAAAATGTTGAAATATCTAAAGATGATATCAGGAATCATTGGGGAGTACATGTGTATGTCAAGCGGGAGGGTCTAATGAAGATGCCACACAGGAGTTTAACAGGAATCATGTTTGCATTCCACATCATACTAGCTACCCCTTTTCTTCAGTGGTATTTGTCCCATGGACTTCAAGTCCAACATATACCAAGCTGTGCAGTACAGAAAAGGGGACTGCTTGAAGAGTTTCAGTGAAGCAGATAGCAATGCCAGAAGAGTCAGTGATAGAGATGCGTCCAATGGCATATTGACAGACACTATGAAACTGTTAGGTAATTCACTAACCAAGAAAAACATGTCAATATTAAACCTTGCAGCAACACCGACGCCTTGCACTTAATTAATGACCGCCATTTTCGCTTTTGCACGTTGCAGGGGATAATGTTAGTAATCGAGATGACAAAGAAAACAATAAGTTTAAACCTAACAATACAGATAGGATTCTTTGTTTACCAATATGCAAAACTGAGAATGCTTGAATTTTATTTAGATTTTCTGGTCAAATTTAGTCATCCAAATGTGTGAGATGGACACAGACTCGGCCTATCTAGCTATCTCCGAAAACAGCTATAGATGTAGACGCCGTCATCAAACCAGAAATGAAAGCCCGAACACCGTTCATTTGATAAACAAACCCCTGGTCAGTTTAAATGTAGAATGGGAGGGGGATGGAATTGTTGCACTTTGTAGTAAGACACTTCTGTTTTGGTGAGCAACACAAAAGCAAGCTGTAAAGGACTTAATAAATGCATGAATAAGGAACTCGCAGGTTATGACAAGTTCTGTAAGATATGGTACTTGTTTGATTACCTAGTGCCATGATTTCATCAAGCATACAATCAAACTCGGCACTTGGCTGTTGATGAAAGCATGATAAAGGGACAAGGCAGCTAGACAGTTCATGAAGAACAAACCTAGTCGTTGGGGACTGAAAGTGTTTGCACTTGCTGAATCGGACACAGGATATGTTCTCAACACAAAATCCAAGCACAAAATCCATACAATGTGGTCTAGAAGATTGTAGGGATTTTGGGTCTATCTGAAATAAAGGATTTTTCCCAATAATCAAAATTACAACTGACCCCTTCCAGACATACCCACTGGGCATTTTACCCGTTATTACCCGGGTTGTAACGAGTAATAACAGGAGTTATTACCGGGTAATATCGATTGGGTAATAACCGGGAAATAGTAGACCAATATTTCCCCGTTATTACCAGAGAGAATGTAACCGATATTTCTGGTATTGCCATGTTATTACCACTTGATATTACCCCCCATTTACCCAGAATTACCCAATATTACCAGAGAGATTGTAACCGATATTTCTGGCATTGCCATGTTATTACCACTTGATATTACCCCATTTACCCAATATTACCAGAGAGAATGTAACCGTTATTTCTGGCATTGCCGTGTTATTACCACTTGATATTACCCCATTTACCCGGAATTACCCAATATTACCAGAGAGAATGTAACCGTTATTTCTGGCATTGCCATGTTATTACCACTTGATATTACCCCATTTACCCGGAATTACCCAATATTACCAGAGAGAATGTAACCGATATTTCTGGCATTGCCATGTTATTACCACTTGATATTACCCCGTTTACCAAATATTACCAGAGAGAATGTAACCGTTATTTCTGGCATTGCTGTGTTATCACTTGATATTACCCCATTTACCCAGAATTACCCAATATTACCAGGGAAATGTAACCGTTATTTCTGGCATTGCCGTGTTATTACCACTTGATATTACCCCATATACCCAGAATTACCCAATATTACCAGAGATAATGTAACCGTTATTTCTGGCATTGCCGCGTTATTACCACTTTATATTACCCCATTTACCCAATATTACCAGAGAGAATGTAACCAATGTTTCTTGCATTGCCATGTTATTACCACTTGATATTACCCCATTTACCCAGAATTACCCAATATTACCAGAGAGAATGTAACCGTTATTTCTGGCATTGCCATGTTATTACCCCATTTACCCAATATTACCAGAGAGAATGTAACCGTTATTTCTGGCATTGCCGTGTTATTACCACTTGATATTACCCCATTTACCCGGAATTACCCAATATTACCAGAGATAATGTAACCGTTATTTCTGGCATTGCCGTGTTATTACCACTTGATATTACCCCCATTTACCCGGAATTACCAGAGAGAATGTAACCGATATTTCTGGCATTGCCGTGTTATTACCACTTGATATTACCCCATTTACCCAATATTGACAATGTAACCGTTATTTCTGACATTGCCATGTTAATACCCGCATTACCGAGATTACTAATTTGATTACTGCTTGATCTAAATCCATTGATACTGAATCCATTGATACTAAATCCATTGATATCCGCAAGGCTATAACAAAGGACACACATATACACATACAAATCTATTTCAAAACATACACATGTATTTATTAACAGGACTTACCTATACTTTTTTCAAACATGACAAGAGCAAAAAAGTAAAACATTTTCATCTTGACCTCAAACTCACACTAAACAGGCAAGAACAATATAATGGTAATTATACAATACTGGATGGCTTTGAGAGCGATACAGATACCGCACAAGTCATGAGAACGGCAGAAAAGATGAAAAGGCAAGTTCATTATTGTAATGTGGTATGTTACTGTTATAACATGATGAGTTGTTATTGTTTAATAATGTTAAGTTTACTTTGTTTTTTAATGCATTCAAATTATAAACTTTTAAAAACACGAACATTTCACTTTCAAGTCTCACTAAAACCCGACTGATGAGTGTTAGACTCTTGTATTTTCTTTAATCAGGGCTATGAGTGGCCACATACAAAACAAAATAAATAAATGAAAATACTAGCAAACGGCTTACATTTTAAACATTTTCCATATTTTTTTTACAGAGCAGGTGTACAAAAAAGCTGAAAAATCTGCCCCAAAAAGTGGAAATCAGCTGAAAAGCTGAATTCCCATAACCCTGTTTAAGATGTCTATCCTAGATTCCCGTTTTACCTGTAAAATCAAGCACGGACGTTGTTTACTGAGGCAAGTTACACCATCACAATAGCTCCACATAACATGAGAATTTCCGAAGAACAAAATTCGGTAGTGAATGGGTTTGGTCAATGTTTGGAAATCCTGTAGCAATTTTTTCCATGCAGTTAAAAACTGTAAAAGATGACTGCTTTGTTGGTGTTGGTACGTTGCACAAATGATAAAGTAGAGTTTCATTTAAACAGAAAAGAGCCTAAGCCCAAGTTGCAAAATCAAAATTGCAAACAAGGAAGTGGCTGGGAAACAATAATTACCGCAAACCTTACTAGATCAAAATTACTTGGCCAAATAACTTGAGGGTCGTTCATTGTCAAATCAAACACTTTCGGATATCAATTTCACAGATTTTCTTGAAATTTGCTGAAATTGTTTGGTCATGAGAAAACTTCAAAACCCAAATATGAGTGTCTTGTGAGTCAAAGCCCCGACGCAATATTGGTAATTGTCAAAGACCAGTATCCACACTTTATGTGACCATGAAATAACAAACCTGTGAAACTTTGAGCATGGTCATCAGACTCAAGAGAAAATAGAGAAAAAACTCCTTATGTTTTTCATTGTTTTAGAACATCAAATTTTCTTCTTACTGAAAAGAAAATGTACTGTTTCACTCATTCTCTGAAACTATGGCATTTCGATCAAATATATTTCAAGAGAATATTTCCACCATCTTTGTACCATGAAAGTTTTGTGCAAATCTGTAAACATTTTGTTATTTCGGTCTTTAACCAATGTTGAGCTGGGGCTTTAAAGGTAGAATACCCATATCTCAAGGAAGGTCAGATGAAGAAATGTTTTTAATTTTAAACTCTTTGACTCCTAAATTTCTGCCCACTTGTGGACGGAATTGATACTGTACAAGGGTCATTACATTGCCAACTCACCTGATGGGTGCTGGCAGTGACCGTCTCAGATTTTGCTTTAAAAAAATTCAGTTGTTCCTCCATAATTTTTTATTCCTGCTCCTTACCGTTTCTGAGATTTCACGCCCTAAAAATTTAAGCTCTGCCCCCTCAAATTGTTTTTGTGTGTTTTTGCATTTTCAGAGGCCTGTATCTCCAAATGGAGGTAAGATGTTGCTACAAATTGGTATACAAGGTGACTGGCATCCAATTAACTAGAATCTGTTATCATCGTATAATTTGCTTATCAAAGTATACGTCCTTAAAAACGGACGTATACCTTGGTAGGCAAATTTTCTGTACTACTTATGACAACATATTCTAGTCGATTGGATGCCAGTCACCTTGTATACCAATTTGTAGCAACATATCTTACCTCCATTTGGAGATAAAGGCCTCTAAAAATGCCAACCCAAAAAACAAAAGTACATTTGAGGGGGCAGAGCTTAATTTTTTAGGGGGTCATATCTCAGAAATGGTAAGGAGCAGGAATCTAAAATTAAGCTTGTGTTTGTAAGGGGGTGAAATTTACATTGTGTACAGTTAAGTTTAAGTTCCCATTCCTACCATTTTTTTAGGAGTAGCACCCCTAAACTTTATTATTATTTTTTTTTTTAGTGGCCCACAATAATCCCCAGTTTTTTAAAGAGTGTATCCCCTTACAATAAACAAAGAGATCTTGATAAGGACCATGTGGTCACTGGCCTCCTTAAGTGATTTTGCCCACATATAGCAGACCGGCAACAAGGAGACAACATCAACCCTCCTTTAACTCCAGAACAAAGTCAATTTTCTCTGCCTTAGTTTTGTCTGCTGTGGACTTGGTAATAGTGAAAATTGTGCACCTTTACCTTGTAAACACATTGTTTTAATATTGGTTGTTACAACCGAAATTAAAATTGGGGGTCTTCAAATTTTATCATCTCAACTTTGATGACATTTCAGACATTTCTATGGGAGACTGGTACTGGCGTGAACTTTATAATCAGTGGGTTTTAGACTGATAAGAAAAAAAGTGTTGATGAATAATGTACCAATCATATATTTTACCTTTAATCACTGTCAACGGTATCTTGAGCATCAAGAATGGTGCCCGCCTCCTCCTCTGCCATGTCTGCTTTCCGTTCTTTAGCCTCCTTCCTTTTCTTTCGCATGGCTTCTAGAGACCTCTGTTTTCTAATTTCAAATTTAGACCCCCCCTTTGTGATTGCCTTTTATCAATGATGCAAGCTTTGCATTTAAGGTTGGCTTTATCTTGTTCCTTCCACGGTGTCGCTCTACTGTTTCTAAAATCATTAAAGAAATGTGGAGAAATATACATACAGATCAACTTCTTAGTTATTTACCAGAAGTGTGCAAGACCTAGTTGCATTTTTTTTTTGCAAATGTATTTCATTGGCATTTTTAACAAATTTTTTAACAAATTTTAATAGGGACATCCAAATCTATAAATGATGGATATTTGCTATATTCCCCAGAAACTTTTGTGCTCTTTGATCTCTTTTTTATCACGTCCCACATATTGTTCCTGAATGTCAACCACGGCCCCTCTAAAAGGATTACATTGTGCTTTAACAAGTCAGTTTCTAACAGATTTTTGTTGCATATGCATCCACTAGCTTCATTGGCCAGCTAGTAAAAAGTGTGAACACAAGGGACCAGAACATTCTTACAAAACGTTTTTTTAAATGCGTGATACAGCAGAAATTTCACGAGAAGTGGTCACAATTCCTCAATGAAACTGTCCCAGAAACCTACACTATCATGGTGTTAATAAGGTATCCAAAATGATCTCACTAATAGTAATCGCAAGGGCGAAGTATGTGTAGGTTTCAGGATGTTTAGCAGCTCCGTCACATAATAATTTAACCACTTGAACTTACATGTATTTACTGGTAATTCCCAACATTAGTTGCAGTACACCACACAACTTTCTGATCCAGACGAACAAAATGGTACATGTATTTTTACCTTCCAAGAGCAAGTGGTGGTGTGATTCCTTCACTCCGGTGGTGCCGTTCCCTCCACCCCAAGTTATCTCCTCTACCACCTTGTGCTGGATCAGCTTGAAGAGTGCCATCCTGAGGAATCCATCAGATGGCACCCGCTCAAACTCCTTTATAAGCTTGTTTCGCTGTGATTATTGAAATGTATAGAAATATTCAATATCACTAAAACATTCACTAAATATTTTTATTTAAATTCTTTGCATATGTGTAAGGGGGTGACATTTACATTGTGTACAGTTAAGTTTTAGTTCCCATTCCTACAATTTTTTATAGAAGTACCACCCTTAACTTTATTTTTGTGGTTTTTGTGGCCCACAATAATCCCTAGTTTTTTAAAGAGTGTTTCCCCTTACAATAAACAAAGAGATCTTGATAAGGACCATGTGGTCACTGGCCTCCTTAAGTGATTTTGCCCACATATAGCAGACCGGCAGCAAGGAGACAATATTTTTGCTTACCATTATACGACGTGTGCGAGGGTCTGCCAACTTGTTGTCGTTAAGCAAAAACTCCTCCTCAGTCTCTGCCGGAATCTTTAAAGAAATTCCTCCTTCCTCCTCTTCTTGGAAGGCTTCCTCCTCTTCTGCCGAGCCCACCGTTCCAGGAGTGAATGGTAAAGATGTGGAGCCAGCATTAAATGAAGAATCTCTTCTCAGTGCTGCTACATGCCTCTCAAGGGAAGTGAGCCTGGCAACAATGTCTTGTTGGGTGGTTAAAATAGTGTCAAGCTTATTGACCACCAAATCCAGTTCAATTGTTGCCAATGGACCCTGAAATTGAAAGTAAAGATAAAAAAGGAAATGCATTTCAGGCACCATATCAAAATAGGCCAATATATGTGTTGCATGGTATTGCAATTCGATATGTATTGTTCTCAGCATTGTGGCATGTTGGCATTGGCATCGGTTGACAAAGCGTAGGGAAATTATGGAATGCATCGCCACTTGTTGGCCTATTAGATACATTGCCTCACTGATAACATGCCTCTCATTCAAATATTAAGAACATTTCCTGACTGTACCAGGTCCTCTGGCTGTTCTTTGCTAGTCTGCACTTGTAGCGTGGGCTTAGCCCTTGTCTAAATCACTTGGTTACGACTGGAAATGACACATTTCTACAACAACTGGCTAAATCAACTCCCATTCACTTATGAGTGAAATAAGATTTGTGTGGATTTTTCCCGTGTGACAATTAATACTAGCTATTTGGATATAGCCTAAGGCTCTTTTCTGTGCTGTACAGTTATTCTATAGGACATCGATGAGGTTAATAAGCATAAACCCAGCTGAGTGTAGAATTGCATATTGGACAGTGGCTTGCCGTTGGGCACAACCTACCTGGGTGGTGTGTGCGGGACCACTTTCGTCCATAGCACTAACTCCAAGTCCCTCATCAGAGGTTGCGTTAGTTGCATCATTACCGTTGTCCTCAATGCTGTTGCCTGATGATAAAATTGAAAAATACATACATGTACAGTAACAAAACCTCTTGCCATGTATTGATTCCTTAGTTTAATTGCCTTTAATACCCACCTGCCACATTCTCTAGCGGAGTAGCATCAGAGGCTCGAGAGTCTTCACCCCCCAACGCAGCATCCAAGTCCTTGAAAACTGTAAAAATAGGTCATTGTGATAGATAAATTTAACAACAATATGCCATTGCTTTGTTCTTCAAGCTGTTATGTGTTTCTGATGCAATTTGTTTGTGTTTCTGACTTACGCAAATTCGACTTTGTTGGCCTTGGTCTCGAAAGGGCACTTGACAGCTTCACTGTAGAACACAAGAAGTGAGATACATGTACATGTAGTAATTAATACTTAAATTACAATGTACATTGTAATAACTTTGTGAATAACTAAACTGAAAAACCTGCATACCTGTAGGTGCTCCAGCCAAAGATCTAGGTCTGGGGATGGCTTCGGTGTCTAGCATCGCCAGGCTTGCATTGGTGGCATCCTTGGGCGGTGGTTTGTACACAGGGTCCTTCCCCAATCTCCTCTTCTTTTGTGGCACCTTTTCTTGTGTCTTAACTTTCCGGTTCTTAACTAGGGAGATAATCCAATGCACAAAGACATTTTTGAAGAACTGAGTTTTATCTCCCCTCCAATAATCACAGAATTTCAAACGCTGATATATTAATTACAACAGGTAGTTATGCCAATGCCACTTTTTGTGCTGAGTTGCCACAAATATTCTGATACTAAAATACTCAAATTGACTCGCACTTACTCTTTGACCGAGTGCTTTCCAGCTCTATAGAATTACATGCGCTCTCGTTAGAGTCGGAGCACTGTTCACTCCAACTACTGTCGCTGCCTTCGTCGTCCTCTTCGGCTAACCGCATTGGCCTGGCTCGTATACGACATGGTCGCTGTGTATGCTTCTGAAGAGCATCTGACGAAGATGGGGCATCAAGGCGTTCTTTGAGGAGCGACTGGCCGACTTCATAGTCGGTTATTACTGAGCAACAAATTATATTTAAAAGAACTAAGCAACAAATTATAATTAAAGGAACATCAAAGCAAATGGCACACAGAAACTCCCAATTTTAGAGAAAAAAAATGTAAAGAAAGTACCTTGGCGTTCTACAACAGTAACCTTTAGCCATTCAGCTGGATTGGAACTGGGGGGCTTCGCACAGGTCTCCTTAAGGTGAGAGTACTCTGGCATTTTGACTGTCCCATTTACTGGGTACCAGGCACGTTGACATTCTTCACCATGTCTCTTCCGAACCCAGCGGAATGGTATCAGGTCATACGTTGCATCTCGAAGATACTTGACAAGTGTCCAGCTCTTGTCAGGATTACAGCCTGCAAACAGGGCATGAAAAAAGGCACATGAAAGGAATTAGAAACATTTACCGCTAGAGTCTTTTGAAAAGGAACCATCCAATTTTACAAATTTTTCCTCAATGCAAAGAGGATCCAAGTGCTGCAGTTGAAAGTAGTGTGTAAAATTCAAAGGGACTATGGTTAAATTGATTCACAAGTCATTCAATCTTGAGTCAACCCAAAAGCATTTAAAAGATCAAACTCTGGAAAGGGCATTTCTTTGTAATTATCTTTTTAGTTCTACCCCGACTTGTGACTGACTTGTAATTGACTTGTGACTGACTCCTGTCAACTGTAGAAAAATAACACACACATGATATCACCTCACAAGGGGCATCATGGTAAACCCACCAAGTTTTTTTCAGCTGACCCCTGTATATAAGCTCACACTTCAAAAATAAAAGAGCAGTACAAACCTGTTTCCATGCATGAATCCGTTTGATCTTCCACCTTTATGCATTCAGCCTCAAAACAAAAAGGACTATTTTCAAGAATTGAAGGCAGTTAGGGTCAAGAGTTAATCCAGTTGATGACCAGCTAAGTGTTTTCTGCAAAAGCAGAGCAGTGATTAAGAACCATAAACCAGACTTGGTTGACCCCAGGAACTGTGTGCTTCCACACTTTGGCAACAATCTTGGTGTCACCCAAGTCTGTAGGGACTGAGAGGAACAAGTTCCCATTGGGGCACTCAAGGAATCCCACCAAGGAGGTGTCCACTGGGGCAGCAACAGCAGGCCTTAACCATGTATATCGACGGTAGATGTAGGTGCCATCATCAGCCTGCTCAGTGAGTTCAATAATTTCACCGGTAGAAGTCAGATACACATTGTTTGGGGGTGTCATGCGAAGGTTTTCCTGTGCCCAGATACTAGTCTTGATGGGGCTTTCCCTGAGCCTCTTAGCAAGCTGCACGAGAGGCTTGTGACCAGGTTTAACCTTCTTCTTCAGCTGGCCAAGATAGTTTTCAAACCTAAAAGCTGAGCTGTTTTCCAAACAACCATGCCTCTCAACAACGTCCCCTAAATGTAGGAGATGATGTACATTGTATACAACAAAAATATCGCCGTAGAGTTTAAAAGCTTTCTTTACAAAGACAGTTAACAACTCCCTTGCATAATCCAGCTGCAGATAAGCCGTCCTCTCACTCACTATGAGACCAATGGCCACTGACAAGAGAAGAAAATGATTGTAGTAAACAGGCCTTAAGACACCTCTAAAGGCAAATGGGCCAGTGTACAGCAGAAGTGTCCTGTATTCAGTAGCCTTATATCTCTTGATGTTTTCCAATGACCGTGGTTTACGCGCAAAGTTGGATGGCATTGTCTTCTTCATCCTCATCAATTTCCTGTTAATGTCGGCCACCGAAACTTTGTCTAGATGGAATGCCGCCCGATTGAATTTCCTGTCCATCCAGAAATCTGTAATCCGCTTAACCACACCAAGGCATACCATGTGCATGTAATCCAAGGAAAACCCATGTATCATGTCAAAGCCTGGAATGTTCAGCCATGGACTGTCCACGCAGAGAGAATGATGGTGTTCTGTGTAGTCCTTCCTGCGGAATGTGTCGTCACTTTGCAGGTCAAAATTCTCAGTCTTGTAAAATACCATCCTACCACCCACCTTGGTTGCTTTGCATAAGCCGCGCTCACAAGAATGTGCAGCCATGTGTCCCATGATGCTTTTCATGAAGGCCCGGGCTGGCGCATCGCACACTATGCACATCAGACAGACTCGGTGGTGGTTGCCCTTGTAAATGAAGCCATCACGGAGTAGACGAGACAACTCACCAACACACTGGTTCACATAGGACACACAGCTTGGCTTAGCACCCATTGTTGCACATATCGGAAAGATTTTGTACACTGACTGGTTATTCTCTAGAGACACAAGCACTGGCCATGAGTTGATGTTTGATGAATCAAATATCAATACACCATCAACACCAATCATAAGTTTGATCTCTTCATGAAGACGAAGTGGGAGAACCAAAAAGTCCAGAGCACGTGTCAACTGGTCATCAATGCCAAACCAGTGGTACTCTACACCGAAGTAGGATGGATTTATGTTAACAGAGCTTGGTGTGCAAAGTAGAGTGCGCGGATCCTTTGGCAAACCCTGGACACCAGCACGGTTGAAAAGCATAAGTAGGTGCTGCTGGTCACTCCGAGAAAGGGATGTTCTTCCAAAGAATTCACGCAATGAACTCCTGAAGAACTGGGCCTCAGTCACTGCCTCTTCACCATCAACCTCTCTCACATACATGACATTATTGTCATCAGCCTCTTCATTGGAACTGCTGTCATAGGCATCATTAACAGGGCTCGTGGGACCGGGAGTTTCATCACCAGGACTTGCAGGGTTGGGAGTGTCGTAACCAGGGGTGTCAGAACCAGCGCTTTCAGGACCAGAAGTGTCGTAAGGGGTGTCGTAACCAGGGCTCGCAGGACCAGGAGTGTCAGAACCAGGGCTCATGGAACTGCAAATGTTTGGACCAGGCATGTTATCATAGATTTTATGCAATAACTCATCCTCAGTCAATGCTTCTTCATCATCTTCGTGAGCAAAATCCTCCATATACCTTGCAACATTATCATCACCCTCTTCATTATCACCATCTTCATCAGAAGTGCTCTTGTAGTTATGTGCATTACCATCGGTGCTTCCTGTTTCAGGAGCATTAAAACTTCTGTTTGCAGGACCAGGGGAATCGTCACCAAAGATTTCATGCAACTGCCTCTCAAATAACTCATCATCGGTCACAGTTTCTTCATCATCCTCCACATGCACAACCTGATCACAAACACGCTCTTCACTGGAAGTGCCATCACAATCAGGGTTTACTGGACTGGACACATCATTAACAAGGTTTGATGGGCCAGGAGGGCAATCCTCAGGGTTTGATGGGCCAGGAGCAATGTTTCCAGGGACATCAACACAGGGTGGCCTTCCCCTCACTTCTTCCAGGACGCTAATTATTCTCAGTGCCTCTCTTCTCCTCTGGGCCCATTTTGCTTTCTGTTGACGGCGTTTCTCCTTCCGGATATATTCATCGTCATCCATTATTGCTTCTTTTCTAATTAGTCTGTAGAAAACATATCAAATTGATATCCTAAACATCTCATAAGCATTATTTGTGATTTTAATTGTTAATGGAGGCAACAGTTGTTCAAGCTTTTGAATGTGCTATCAATGCATTTCATGGTTCACATGTGACTTACCTGTAACGACAACCGGCAGAGCTGGAAACTGTGATAACATTATAATGTATTGGGTAAAGGCAGGAAGTATTATGCAGCTAGTGGATTAATCAATCGATGCATAAGTTTTCCAGTTTCATGTGCATTTTTGCTATTTGATTATTTGGAACCCAATTACAGATAACACAGGCTTCCTTTCTCACCATGCATCAGCCAATTACGTAAGCTTAGCCCATGTATAAATACATATGGCTAGGTACATGTATCCTCTCAAAAAAAGCAGGCATATTTCCAAAGTACGACATAATGAAGAGTTGGCCCGCCAGACTTTGGCTATATGTTCGTTGCTGATCAAGAAATACAGGCTTAATTCACACTACAAAAATATGCTAGGTGAAAATATCCACTTCTACAGTATGTCCACAAAAAAATGTTACCCAAACACTTTCAAAATTGTATTAAAATATAATAACAAACTATTATTCTATATAACCATTTTTTTCTGGTGAAATGTATGCAGTAACAACCTGAGCACTGTGTGATATAATATGAATCAATTCTGTCCATGCATCATTGAGCATGGCCAAGGAGTGTTATGTAATCCATTTCTCTGCTCAAACAAAGCCACTACCGTAATCCTCTAAAAGGAAAAAAAAATCCATTTTGAGGAACTACCGAAAAATCAATGATCATGGCACTAGCCATAATTGAAACAAAGGCCACTCTGGTCACCCAAGAACTGGGGGAATGGCAGCTAATATCGAGGTTGTATGGGCTACGTTGCAGGAAAACCCAACTTTAAGTAGAAGACTTTGCTGCCTTTGGAAAAACCATTGTTAGAGCAGGAAATTGGTTTACTTCATACTTTTTGACCGTGCTCAATGATTCATGGACAGAATTGATTCATATTATACCACACAGTGCTCAAGTTGTTTCTGCATACATTTCACCTCGAAAACTGGTCATAATAGTTTGTTATTATGTTTTAATACAATTTTGAAAATTGTTAACATTTTTTGTGGACATACTGTAGGTGAATTGTGGGTAAACACACATTTTAACCAACATTTAACCCTAGGTGAAACTGCAGACTACAGCTCTTTTGTTAAGAGATTATGGATAATTAAGAAATTAAGAGATTGGAGGCACCTCATTAGCTCTGTGGTGAGTTAATCCTCTAATTTTTTTTGTGAGACTGCGGTGTGTGGTGAAATGTGGGAGAAACTATTGGTTCCTTTGTTCCTTTGGAGGAAGGTTGCATTTATAGGCCTTTGCTGCAGTAGGTGAAATGTGGTTGAAAGTTCCGTGAAAAATGCCAGCCAAAACATCATGGTTTAAAACAGGGTTAAATGTTGGTGAAAAGCATTTTCACCCACATTTCATTATACATGTACTTACCAGGAGTAGACATAGTGGCATACAATAAAACCATAAACACAGCACACCAATCCCGAGGAGTCTGTAAAAGTGGTAAACATAGATAACAATCATGAGAAATGTTTACATGTTTACAGTAATGTGTAGCATAGACACTTGATGTACAAATGTTGTGGGCAAAATTATAGTCTAAAACTGGATTTTGACAGTGTTGTTTACAAAAATGTACAGCTTAATTGTTTTAGGCCTGACAAAGGGTCCTCATGGAGATGTGTAAATGGGAACCCTGCATTTTTGCTATTCTTACAAAAAAGGTCAGTCCCCAAAAGTGTGCAACCAAAGGCACCATTCTCTTTGTTATGCTGACCATGTTTTTTGTGAATTTAGAATTGTAAATTGTGAGAAAATGCAATTTTCTGCCGATAACCAACCGTGCTAACAACAGTGGCTAAAGTTATTCTTCCATGTGTCATGTGTAGTTATAAAATAAACACTTACAGTTTTTACCCCATATGGTTTCCCTTAAAAAAAACTAAACCCTGCCCTTGCTTTCCAGAAAAAACCCCGTAGTTATTCAACGTCTCCGACCGAGGGCACAACAATGTTAATTGGATGCAGTTCAGGATTTTGAGGGCGATTGCTCATTCGTTTGTCCCTAGTCTTAGCTTAACTGGTTTATTGTTGGTGTAGCCTGGACAAATGGACCACTTTTTTTGTGCAAATAAATAGTATAAATTAAACTAGATATTTGGGGAACTCCCTTCGATAAATAAGCAACCAATTTAAATATGAAAATTGATCTAGGGCTAAGATGCAAGGAATTTGAGCAAATAGAAAAAATGACAACTGATTTGGAATTAATTTGCTAATAAAAAAGTAATGACTTAAGAACTTTAGGTCTCTACATACTCAGTCATGTTCATAAAAAAACAATGGCAAGTCTGATTCTTTGTGTAACGTTAGCTAATGTTAGTCTGTTCCTTAATTAAACTACATCACTCAATTATATTGCATCACTTACTTAGGCCTAATCATAAAATTAAAAAACAAGTTAAAAATCAAGTAAATCTCCCAATATACCATGATGACAATGTCACACCGATAAAAGTATAACAGATGACAAAAAGGGACATACATTGTATGTAAGCTCATCAGCATACGTCATGGACGTTAGCATACGTGCACAAGTCTCACAAAAAGTTACACACACTCATCATGCTCATTACTTCAGATTTCTTTTCCTTCCTCCATGATGTAGCCTACTTTTAGTCATGTACCCCAATGCCAAAAATTTTGCCAAAATAACTAAGGCTTAAGGCCTTATGACAAAGCCACCACAGTATCGAAAAATTTATCATTTATTTCATTAATTAACTTTAGATTAACTTCTTCAAAGATTACTTTGCATAGTCCCAATGGGCTCATTTGCATTTCTATACATGTACAACATCTCATTTAGGCCTCTATTGTCACATGTGAACACTCAATGCCTACACATTACACAAATCAATTTCACTTTTCCTAACTTTCTTTCTAAAAATCACTCTTTTTTCAAAGAGCATAAAAATACAAATTATCATAGCAGTGATCTATAACTTCTCAAGGATACATCAAAGTAAAGGATGGGTCTCTATCACTTGAGTTGACTTCAGATGTTTGGGGATTAAAATCAAACTAAAAAATGGGTGAATCTTACCTGATTAAGATTGTGCAGGAGTGGTGACCTGGTCAGTAGGTCAAAAGTCACACAAGAGTAGGTTAAAACAAAGAGCGCCACCGCCCATCAATATGTGTTTAGTGACTGCATCAATAATACTCTAAAGAGATTATAACAACACTTCTAACACTACATCAAAAACAGTTTGTTGGAATAGGAAGTGAGAAACATTCATAATAATGAGAAATATTAAACTGGAGGAATAATACATGTAGGCCCTACATATATGTTAAAAATAATATTTGGATTGGGAAATCAAAGTAGTGCCCCTCGGGTAGAATTTTTTTACTTTGAATTTTACTGGTATTGCTACATTTTTGCTATTTATTCATACTCAAGGTCCCAAAGTTAAAACCAATTTAAACCTTTCACGATTACCCACATTACCTCTCATTACCCTGTTGTTTCTCGGTAAAATGTCGGTTTCAACAAGGTAATAACAGTAATATTTAGACTTACACATTTTTCTGGCGTTGGTATAATTTTACTGTTATTTCTCAAGTTCCCAATGTTATAACCTGTCACCATTACCTTCATTACCTCTCATTACCCTGTTGTTTCTCGGTAAAATGTCGGTTTCAACAAGGTAATAACAGTAATATTTGGACTTACACATTTTTCTGGCGTTGGTATAATGTTACTGTTATTTCTCAAGTTCCCAATGTTATAACCTTTCACCATTACCCTCATTTCCTCTCATTACCCTGTTGTTTCTCGGTAAAATGTCGGTTTCAACAAGGTAACAACAGTAATATTTAGACTTACACATTTTTCTGGCGTTGGTTTTTTTTTACTGTTATTTCTCAAGTTCCCAATGTTATAACCTGTCACCATTACCTTCATTACCTCTCATTACCCTGTTGTTTCTCGGTAAAATGTTGGTTTCAACAAGGTAATAACAGTAATATTTAGACTTACACATTTTTCTGGCGTTGGTATAATTTTACTGTTATTTCTCAAGTTCCCAATGTTATAACCTTTTTACCATTACCCTCATTACCTCTCATTACCCTGTTGTTTCTCGGTAAAATGTTGGTTTCAACAAGGTAATAACACATTTTTCTGGCGTTGGTATAATTTTACTGTTATTTCTCAAGTTCCCAATGTTATAACCTTTCACCATTACCCTCATTACCTCTCATTACCCTGTTGTTTCTCGGTAAAATGTCGGTTTCAACAAGGTAACAACAGTAATATTTAGACTTACACATTTTTCTGGCGTTGGTATAATTTTACTGTTATTTCTCAAGTTCCCAATGTTATAACCTGTCACCATTACCTTCATTACCTCTCATTACCCTGTTGTTTCTCGGTAAAATGTCGGTTTCAACAAGGTAATAACAGTAATATTTGGACTTACACATTTTTCTGGCGTTGGTATAATGTTACTGTTATTTCTCAAGTTCCAAATGTTATAACCTTTCACCATTACCCTCATTACCCTGTTGTTTCTCGGTAAAATGTCGGTTTCAACAAAGTAATAACAGTAATATTTAGACTGACACATTTTTCTGGCGTTGGTATAATTTACTGTTATTTCTCAAGTTCCCAATGTTATAACCTTTCACCATTACCCTCATTTCCTCTCATTACCCTGTTGTTTCTCGGTAAAATGTCAGTTTCAACAAGGTAACAACAGTAATATTTAGACTTACACATTTTTCTGGCGTTGGTATAATGTTACTGTTATTTCTCAAGTTCCCAATGTTATAACCCGTCACCATTACCCTCATTACCTCTCATTACCCTGTTGTTTCTCGGTAAAATGTTGGTTTCAACAAGGTAATAACAGTAATATTTAGACTTACACATTTTTCTGGCGTTGGTATAATTTACTGTTATTTCTCAAGTTCCCAATGTTATAACCTTTCACCATTACCTTCATTACCTCTCATTACCCTGTTGTTTCTCGGTAAAATGTCGGTTTCAACAAGGTAACAACAGTAATATTTAGACTTACACATTTTTCTGGCGTTGGTTTTTTTTTACTGTTATTTCTCAAGTTCCCAATGTTATAACCTGTCACCATTACCCTAATTACCTCTCATTACCCTGTTGTTTCTCGGTAAAATGTTGGTTTCTACAAGGTAATAACAGTAATATTTAGACTTACACATTTTTCTGGCGTTGGTATAATGTTACTGTTATTTCTCAAGTTCCCAATGTTATAACCTGTCACCATTACCCTCATTACCTCTCATTACCCTGTTGTTTCTCGGTAAAATGTTGGTTTCTACAAGGTAATAACAGTAATATTTAGACTTACACATTTTTCTGGCGTTGGTATAATTTTACTGTTATTTCTCAAGTTCCCAATGTTATAACCTGTCACCATTACCTTCATTACCTCTCATTACCCTGTTGTTTCTCGGTAAAATGTCGGTTTCAACAAGGTAACAACAGTAATATTTAGACTTACACATTTTTCTGGCGTTGGTATAATGTTACTGTTATTTCTCAAGTTCCCAATGTTATAACCTGTCACCATTACCCTCATTACCTCTCATTACCCTGTTGTTTCTCGGTAAAATGTCGGTTTCAACAAAGTAATAACAGTAATATTTAGACTTACACATTTTTCTGGCGTTGGTATAATTTACTGTTATTTCTCAAGTTCCCAATGTTATAACCTGTCACCATTACCCTCATTTCCTCTCATTACCCTGTTGTTTCTCGGTAAAATGTCAGTTTCAACAAGGTAATAACAGTAATATTTGGACTTTAAAATTTTGTACATGTGGTGCACCATTTTTAATAGTTTTTCTCATCAGAAACAGATCCTGTCAGCCTTGAAGATAATTTATATCTAATCCTTATCCTAAAATGCCAAGTATTTAGGAATTTATAACACTTCCATTATCACACAGGTAATATCATTTAGGTAATAACACGGTAACATTGGTAATATTTGGACATAGTCAAATTTTGGGGTGATATTACCGGTAATATCGGTAATCGGTAACAAATTGCCCAGTGGGTAACTTACTACAATCCAGACAGTATGAACAGGAGGAGGGAGTTCTATGAATGGTACAAGGCTGAAAAATGAGCCAATAAACACTTTTGTGTTGAAGTGAAGAGATTTACTGGCTGTATCAGCAATGTAGACATTTATGAAGATGTATAGAATGTAGATTACTGTTTAAATGAGTATCTGCCAGTGGGGAGGAAGATCATGTATTAAGGAGCCTAGTATAGGCTTAATTTTTTGGACACAAAACATGGACATCTACTAAAGATTACAGCTGTGGCAATAAAAACAATTGCACTGGTTAAAGATAATTTGAGTTGATTATTACTATTATTTTTTTAATTACCCTAAAATTTCCATCAACAAATGGATGGAAAAGTGAGGTAACTTTCCGTCGAATTTTTTATGGAAATTTGAGGCTAAAAAAATAAAATATTTATTTTTAATAAATCAACTCAAATTAGTTCTAGTGTAAGCTACAATCTTGTAAGACCACACAGTCTTACAGACCACACAGTATTACACCGGAAAACAGGTGTCCTATTATCCAATTAACTTATGTACAGGTCCATCTTCTTATAGTACCCATTAATCTTAATAAATCCTGTCAATGGCCACCCCTATGTCCAGTCCAACAGACTGGCTGTCTGGCCATACTATTTTATGTCTTTTCCCTAGTATTAGACTACACTCACTGATCATGTCAGTGACTAGTTTTGTGTATATATAAATGCCATGTATCAACCTCTGGGTTGGTCTTGCATTCCTGTCTGGTACTCTACGCTACCTCTCTACAAGTGTACCTCTTTGTATAGCCCTACAGTAAGATTAATAAAATCCTGTATTTAGCCCAAAGAGAAGTCTCCACAGAGTATCTTATTTGTCTTCACTAGATCTCTATACTTTCCTAACTACATCGGCCAGCTCCGGTAACATCATTCCAGTGTTACACTAGTATAAGCCTGCATGTCCATTCACATGTTGAAACACTTTTTGGTTGGTTTAAATAAACCTCCTGGCGTAACTGACAATTTAGATGAGAATTCCACTCCACTCGATTGCCTTTTTGAAATTTGAGCCATGATGTTTTGCAAAGCATAAGACAAATGATAAACGAGTATGCTGAACACAAAATGCAGCTAAAAACAACATCAAGTGGCATCAGCAGCAGACAAAATCATCTGTCATCACAATTCCAGTGGTTCTGGATCCTCTTATAACACTGCAGTAGATCTGCCTGCAACTGATGCTTTTGCATCCATTAGGCCTATTTGAAGATGTTCCAATGGAGGTGGATGCAGATACAGAGGCAATCACCAGACCATGGCCATCACAGCATAGCTGTAAAAGCAGTACTGGAAGAGTTACCCCATTCTTCAACACAAGCACCCAGATTTGCTACAGTCTTCCAGAAACCTTTTGTCAACAAAGTTGTAAATTCTGGAAATGAAAAACGTGTGATGCAAGCCCAGTGCTTAACCTCAGATGAAATTTTTGAAGCGGAGGTGCAAAAACAGGAAAAGGAAAAGAGGGAACAAGAAGAAAAGGAGGACAGAAAAGTGGAAAGAGAAAGAAAGAGGCAAGAAAATGAAGACAAATTGAAAAATAAGTTCAGAAACTGCTCAAGCAGAAGGAAAAGGAAAAACAAAAACTCAAAAAGGACAACAAAAATAGTACAAGAAAACGAAAGCTTGTGGACTATGACCGGGATGAAATGAACAATTACTGTGCTCATTGTGAAGGATTTTTTGAAGATGATGAAGATCAAGAGGAATGGTGGCAATGCACCAAATGAAAGACTGGTTCCACGCATCATGTACAGGACTGTTTGGTCGTTTGACTGAATTACTGACATGTGTGTTCCAACTGTGTGGGCTAGGTATATTTCCCCCACACAATCTTATGTTTCTCTGTTCAAAATTCATGTGGTTTTTTTTTCAACTGTATTTGTAAATTTGACCAACACTGAGGTTATGTTTGATGAAACAAAGGCATCAGAATTCTGAATTCTCTTCCAGGTTACAAGCAAACCACTAGAAAACAACTTCTTGATTATTCTTTGTGATAAATACAATTAGCTTTGATGCTATTTTCATAATAAGTATGGTGTCTCTGTATTTTTGTATGTTCCATTTACCCCATTCTTTCGGGGTAAATGGAACACCAAGGTCACTGATAATTTTGGCTCCCCCACTGAGTATAAATTGAAAATATGTCAAATCTTCAACAAAATCTTCAAAAAATTTAGTTTTACACAAAAAATTTCTTGAAAGGAATTCCCTATAAAATAAAAACATTTTATTGCTTAAGTGTTCCCATTACCCCCAATTTACCCTATACAACAGCATACCTACAAACCACCACCTTTCCAATTTGGATTTCAGGGTCAAGGTCATCGAAGGGCTTTTTTCCACCTGGAAGTACAACACTATCCTGGAAAAATGTCACCAGCGGAAAGTCTGCAACCTGCCGACCCGGGCCACCACAAACTTGGTCTTCGCCGATCGTCTAGCTGGTGGCCTGGGTTTCATCGATGTTAACATCGACGCTGACATTCACGCAGTCATGCAGGCTGTCCGCATGCTGTCCTCGCCGGAAGACACCACCAGGATCATCGCTTGTGGCCAGCTATCTTCCGCCGCCCACCGCACCAATCACCGCCCACTGACGGAGGAGGAGATTGACTTGTTCCTGTCCGGCTCCATGGAAGGGGACCTAGCAAACTCGGGCAACAGCGGGCAGATTTCTACTCTATGGTCCAGGGCTCATGCGGCTGCAAGGCGGTTGAAGATCTCCATCGTGGGCAGTCTCTCTGGTTCAGTGACCACAAAGACTTCAGCTGGCCGAGAGATTGCCCCAAAACCATCACCACCACCTTGCGAGCTTCATCACGCAAACAGTACACCGCCAAGCTACTCACCCTCCCGGACCAGGGGAAAGTCGCCCCGCTGTCTCCATCGGGATGCCTACATCAACGGGTCGTCGTGGATGCCTTCTGGAAACTTCATCTGATTCTGCGACTGGAAGTTCATCCACCGAGCCCGTTTCAACTGTCTCCCAACCAATGCAACGGCGAAGCGCTGGAACCCCCAGACGAACCCAGTGTGCAACCATCCCAAGGAGACTCCCGCACATCGTGAACAACTGCCGGACAAACATGGTCCCCATCCGCCGTCAGCATAACCTTGCACAGAACCGGATTAAGGCGGCAATCCGGCATGGTCAAGTTTATGTTGACCAGCACGTCCCTGGAGATCCCCACCCCGGGAGCACCCGGACATCACGGTCATCGAGGGGAATAGTTCCTTCATCGCTGAAATTTGCTCTTATACGACCCCTTCTTAAAAAATCCAATCTTGATGCAGAAACTTTGAAGAATTACCGTCCTGTATCCAACCTCTCGTTTCTATCCAAGTTACTTGAACGCGTTGTTGTCGTCAGAGTGTCATCATTTCTTCGAAACCACCGCCTTCTTGACAAGTTTCAGTCCGCCTACCGCGCCAACCACAGCATTGAAACTGCTTTGCTTAGAGTGCAAAATGACATTTTGACTGCCATGGATAAGGGACGACTCGTCGCACTGGTTCTTCTTGATTTATCGTCTGCATTTGACACCGTTGATCATCATACCTTACTACGACGACTTCATCATCTTGGCATTGATGAAATGGCTTTAAAATGGTTTGATTCGTATCTCACCGGTCGCTCACAACAAGTTAAAATTCACGACAAATTTTCTAGCCCAACCACTCTGACGTCGGGTGTCCCCCAAGGTTCTATTCTTGGACCCTTGCTGTTCTCCATATACACTGGTCCTCTTGGGGAAATTATACACAAGCATGGTCTTCATTATCATTTCTATGCCGATGACACACAGATATACACCACCTTAACCCTCTTCAAACCGAAGCTGAAACTGCAGTTCAGCGACTTGAGTTGTGTGTTGATGAAATCCGTGTTTGGATGTCTGCAAACTTCTTGAAATTAAATGATGATAAATCAGAATTTATAATATTTGGCTCCAAATCTCAACGCAACAAAGTTAATGTACCCCATGTTCGTATTGGTCTATCACAAGTATCTGCTTCTGTAAAAGTGCACAATCTAGGAACAATATTTGATGCTGACATGTCACTTGTGGACCAGATATCTTCAATCTGCAGCCATTCTTCATTTCATTTACGCAACATCGGACTCATACGAAAATACCTCACCCAGGATGCTACAGAGAAACTTGTTCATGCGTATGTTACCTCGCGCCTGGACATGGGAAACTCACTCCTGTATGGTTTATCAGGAAAACTTTTAGGTCGTTTGTCTCGTCTACAGAATGTGGCTGCCAGAATTGTTACTAGGACTAGAATCAGAGAGCATATCACACCGGTTCTGAGAGACCTGCATTGGCTCCCAATTAAGGACAGGATCACATTCAAGATTCTAATGTATGTTTATCGCTCTACTATTGGCAGGTTACCACCATATCTATCAGAGCTACTTCAACCACATCATTCAAATCGTGACTCCATGAGATCCAACAATAAACATCTTCTAAGGATTGTTCCTTCTAAAAGATCGTGGGGTGAGCGATCCTTTGCCTCAGCTGCGTCTTCACTGTGGAACAAATTACCGGAACATGTCAAACTGTCTCCATCACTGGCATCTTTCAAAGCTTCACTCAAGACTCACTTGATGCAATCTCATTAACTGTACATAGACCTTGGTTGTGATATTTGTTTTTCTTTGTTTTTCTTGTACTGGTGTGTCGCTGCGCCATGAGCATCGTTTTTATTATAGATACCGGCGCATTACAAATGTTCATTATTATTATTATTATTATTATTATTAAAGTCACCATCATCAACGTCTGCTGCCCCTTCGACAATGACCGCATAATGCTCTACAGACTGCCGTGGCCGCCAAGGAAACCAAGTATGCTGACCTGAAGCGAGCTCAGGCAGCTGACGGCAAGGATGTCGAAGTGTTCGGGTTTGCAGTTGGTTCCCTTGGATCGTGGCACCAGGGGAATGAACGACAAAATGTCTACCAAACTCAGCAGATCTCTGAAACATCGCTCTCTCAAACAGCGTTCACCAATTACACCTTCCCCATCAAGGATTCCAGAGTCGCCTTCAACTGCCACATCACCCGCATCCCCGGAGTCAAGCCAGCTTACGTGCGGACAACGCCACCTGATTGACTTCCTAGAGGAAACGCTGGTGACATCCTTCGAGCTACACCAGAACTCAACACCCAAGGATAAACCCAGACTAGCCGAGACCGACTTTAAACGTGTGAGGACTTTGGCTAGTACAGTCAGCAATCTGACAACTACCAAAATCCATATCACAAAACAAATCAACACGCTAGCGAGGGCCATCCAACGGGATACTCCTCCACCTTACATCCTGAAAGCATCGCGACCCCCTCATCCACACCGTGGGCTGACTTTCCGAAAGTCCTTCCAGGACAATTAGAATAGACTCAGCGAAAGGGCCGCCATCGCTTTTACCAAACTAACATTAGGAGTATAACCACTAGGCCGAGGACATCGAGCAACGGCTGTTGAAGGCTACCAAGTTGGCGCAACAAGAACTTAAAGAGCACTTCACAGACCAAAGAGACCTACATACAGCACAGAGTTTGTACGAGTTCTTCACCAGGCCAAAACCACCTCCGAAACGGGGGAAGAAGCGACCAAGAGAGGGAGTCTAAACCGCTCTTTCTAAACACCAGTCTTTTTTCAAGACTAAATTTCCACCGGTCCTTTTCAGGACCACCACATCTTCTCAAAAGAGATTCATCATGCCATTGCATGTTTATTACTGTGGCGGTGTGGATATTTCACATAGTTCCTTTAAACCATTTTAGTTCCTTTAAACTCATTTGCATATAAACTGTGGCCTTTTGACGCAGTGAGGTCATGCTCATGCGACTATGATATAGTCCCTGTTTGGTTTAAGGAAACATCTTTGCATTGTGTATTTAAATTATTTTTACCCATTAAGGCTACTGATTAATTCAGCAAGTAAAATTATTGGGTCATACTGTGTTAAAATTGTGCTTAGCATTTTGTTAAGGTAAAATAGTTTACCGCGGATTAATAGTTGCAAGTGCTTTGGCCGCGGCTGACAAGTTCCAGACTCTCTCTTTTCACCTGGGTCGGTAGACCATGTAATGAAGAAACTTTCCGTGAGTAAAAACTTTGTTTTGTTGCCGACTAAACCATCATTTTACACCAAATTCTGACTATGTTGATCAGACGATGTTTGTAGATCACTATTGTCGGTGATTTTAGTGTCATGCAGTACGAGAAAGTGTGATTTTATTTCCATTTCTGTTAAGCCATGCTCGTTGACGTTGTGAAAGACAACGTGTGTGCTGCTATGCTCGTGTGTAGACAACCGTGCGTGATCGTACGCTACGGCTGTTCACTGAAATCTTTTCGTGGTTCTCATTTTGACAGTTTGTGAGTGAGTGGTCATTTGTCAGCCTGGCTTGGCAGCGCTTGGGGATTTGATTGATTAGATTTATTACATTTATTAGATTTATTTGATTAGATCTGAATTTAGATTTGGATTGGATTTAGATTGGATTAGATTTGGATATTGTGATTTATAGATTTGTGCATTGCTTAGCTATGTGACAAAAATTTTCAAAATCAACAGACTCCAATACAACTGGTATCATTGTCAAGGTCTTGAATAGACGATTACAATGATATAAGGATCATCTTCCTGTGACCAAAAATAAGGAAGTTATGACATGTTGAAGCCGGCAATTTTAGGCCCGTAAATGGCAATTATTTTATAAGGAAAAACATAAGAAATGTACATTTGAGTTGTGACCCGTTTCCTAGATTTTCTCGGATTCCATATCATAACTTTCTTAATTCTTGTCTGATTTTCAAAAGGTTGGTATCACTGCAATGCTTGGGAAAAGAGGAAGAATAATAACCTATTTCCAGGCTAATTCAATGATTAGTTTGTTATGTAGTGCTGATTTACAAATAAGAAATACAAAAAAAATGTGTTAAAAAAAAATAATAATAAATTAAAAAAATTATGAAAAAAAATAAATTACTCAAATCTGAGGATTGTTTTCATATTTTTACACTAAAATCTTCGAAAGCCTCTCATCCCTGATTTAATTTAATATTAAAACAATTTATAAATTATATTGGACTGGAAATATAAAACAAAATAATGAAAATAGATTTTAAAAAATAGAGAAAAAAAATCACTAAAATCTGAGAATTTTAAATATTTATACTGAAATCCGCGAGAAATTCTTATCCCTGATTTAATTAAACATTATAAAAAACAATAAATGATATTGGACTGGAAATATGAAGAAAAAAAATGAAATAAGTTCATGAAAACTAATATTTAATATTGTGTTACGCCGATGTATATTACTTATTAGGTTTAAACGGACGATTTATCGGACTGAAAATTGGTAGGTCTATAGCGCGCTGAACGCGGCGCAATACAATCTTTGGTTGACATCGATGTTTGGGGAGACCAAAAAACATAATTGGGAGACGTTCAATCGCCGTCAAAATTGGCCAAGAGGTAGAAAACAAGTGTAGAAAAATGATATTTGTGGTTTGATAAGTGATTTTACTCACCTTTTGGTAAATCGTCGATGGTTTTGATGAGCAAGAGCGAACCCAAATTTCGAGAATATTTTTTGGAAACTTCTAGATGCCGCATTCAGAAAATTTTAGAACGAGGTTAAAGTAGAATATGTGATCTACGTCTTCGAATAAAAATCTCCTGGGTACGTCAAAAAGAACGGCCTCAGCGAAACGTTACAAAGCGCTATCTCCACGGTGTCTTCGCCACGGCGATTCAACCCGAGATTGAGGCCGCGGCCGAACAGATTTGCGACAATGCGTGGGATACGCACATACCTACATTGCTGTTTAGTTCGCTTTGTGCTTCCCTCACCGTGACTGAAGACACGTACACACACACACAGTCTTCGTGCGCCGAAAATTCCAACATGTTTACCCCCAAAATTGTACGACTTTTATGTCAGAAACTACAAGTAATACCTTTATTTGAAAGCCTCAACTTTCCTCTTTCGAATAATGGTCATAAAATAGCAGTAGGGTGGATGTACGACAGCTAAAACTTTTTGTGAATGAAGCCCCTTTGCTCCGCCCAACTGTTCCGAGAGCCCTGGCCGCGAGTGACCGATCCACGCATTCGGCCCCAGATTTTTGCCGAACGCGTCGCACGAGTCAACTCGGCAGCCTGTCCGGGCTCGAATGAACAGTGATTGGCAGATTGACGGGTTTCCCTTGGTTACCGAAGGGTTCCTGTACATGTCCGTGTTTTCACCATCTCGATACGTTCTTTACAACGAAAGTTACGATAAAAGCAAAAAGCAAAAATCAAAACGATTTTTGAAAGTGGAATTCTCAAATATCAAGGTAGGTGATCTCATTAAATGAATTTAACATGTCTTTTATAGTATGTGTGTGATTTTCATGTCGCCATTGTGCGTAGTTTTGTCCGAAAAGCGAATTTTGTCCAGCTATTCATGAGCACTTTTGTCCGAGGATTACGGCTTTGTATGTGCCTGTGGAGGTCACGGTTCACCGGGAGCTTTCACCCACCACGCGCGGGAAGATCTCGCCTGCGCGCCCGGTCGGGAACACGCCCACAGACACTGCTTGGTACGTGGAAATTCCAGTTTATACAATTATTGATTGTGTACATATATTATCAACTGTATTTTATTAATAGTTATTATTACAAATTAAACATATTTGGGAATTTGAGACATTATTTTACCAAAATGAAAAAGCCCCCTCAACGTCCATATACATACACAAATAATGGTATCGTCTGGGAGGTGTATACCTGTGCGGTCGCTCTGGTCTCTGTGGGTTATTCCATTCTTCAAAATGGGGGTGCTACCTTTTTTGAGGGGAATTGAATGAAATAACTTATTTCAAGTGTTCTTTTGCAAATTTAACTTTTTAAAATTGCTTTTCGCCTAAATATTTTTTCATTTAAATAAATTTATGATATATTGAGGAACATGTAGGCCTATCACTACTAATTGAAGGGGTTTTCTATGCTTTTTACATAAGTAGGACTAATATTTATTTTATTTATATTACTTTGTAATTTTTTATGTTTAAAATGCATAAAAAACATACAAATATACAATTTTTTATCTTGTTTTCCTCTTTATATTCTCCTAGGCATTTTCCTAAGCATGTATTGAGGAACATGTAGGCCTATCACTACAAATTGAAGGGGTTTCTATGCTTTTACATAAGTAGGCTAAGGATGTATGGTTTGTTTTTTAATTTAATTTTTTTCTTTTTAACATGCAACAAAAATACTACTCTACTATACAATTTTTATCTTGTTTTCCTCTTTATTCTTTCTTAGGCATTTTTCAGTATGGCAGACGGGAACAGAGAAGCCGATGAATTTTCTTTGGGCCCTTTTAGTGATGATTGTGGCGTGACTGTTCACGACTTAACAAAACCAGTTGCTGAGAGTAATAAAAAATGGTCTAGTACTTGAAATCCTTGACAACATTTCCACCAACAATGCAAAGGAAACCGCAGATTTGCTCATAAAATTGGCTCATCAAGATTCTGCAATACACAAGTGTAATCCAATCAGCTTACGGTTGAAGATAACTGCAGCAGTAAACAAGAGGAAGAACTTACGCCGCAACAAGAAGAATGCCCTGGCAGACTTTTTAGGCAAAGAGTTTGTGCCTCCACTCCATCGCCTCCACCACCTGCCTTGCCAGCAAAGCGTTCCTATGAAGAGCTTGAGGCTGAATCCGAAGAGTTTAGGCATGAAATGAAACAGATGGAGAAAGAACACAAACACATAGCGGATGAACTGAAGAAAGCATCACAGAAATCCGAAAGACTTAGTCAGGAGCTTGAGGCCGTGGTAAAGAACCATACGTCAATGTTAGTCGCAGATGCCAAAAGACATCAACAAAATTACACGGGAGAAAAGTAAACCCAGAGAAATTTTGAATCCAAGTCAAATGAATTGGACCAGGCTAATGAAAATGTCCACAAACTGCAGGAGAAGTTGACAGACAAGTCAAGCACTATAAAGAACCTTCAAAAAAAGGTAGTGCGAGCTGTGGGAAATGTAGAAAAAAAACTAAAGAAAATACAAGAACTTGAAACTGAAAATAAAGAGATGAACAAACAGGTGAGAGAAAAAGATGAATGCATACAGGTGCAAGCTGAAATACTTGGTGATGCAAGACAAGAACGCCGAGATGCATTGAAAAATCTCAGTCAGATAAAAATTAGAGCTGACAAAAGCAAGTGTGACCTAGTGAAACAAACTGCAGCCAAAATAGAGGAACTTGAAACAAAAATGCAGGAAAGTGACTTATACATCAGAGAACTGGAGCAGTTGAATGCATTGCTAGAGGATAATGTGATACACACTTTCGAAGGGGGAAAGTTTGTAAATGAACTCAGAGAAACCATCATGGTCCTCACAGAGTGCAACATAAGTATGTCAAAGGTACCAAAAGTCATCAATACCGTATGTAAGAATCTCCTCGGCAAGCTTCCAGATAGACTTCCATCACAAGGAACTTTGCATAGAATTTTGAATGAGGCAAAGTTTGTTGCTCAAAATCAAATCTACGAATACATGGAAGAGGGAGGCGACCCATCAAATTTAACGGGCAACACTTTGCACTCTGATGCTACAACAAAATTTCATCACCACTACCAAGGCTTCCAAATCACCCTAAGAAATGGGAAACAACAACAATAGGGTTGACTGAAGTTGGAGCAGGAGACGCAGAAACATACCTGAAGCTTTCAGAAGCACAATTAAAGAAATTGCGGAAGCTGTGACAACAGAAGACAGAGACAATACAATAGCCAAGCTTGTGACGTCTCTTAAGAACACGATGGGTGATCAGGGACCAACGAACCCGCTTTTCAATGCTAAACTTCAGGAACTTCGTGAAGAGCTTCTTCCTGATGTTATCGAAAACTGGGAGTCACTGTCAGCATCATCACAGAAAGCCATCGCAGACATGGGCAACTTTTTCTGCAAAATGCATTTATTAGTCAATTTTGCATCTGAAGCAGACAAAGTATTGAAAATTAACGAAAGTGACATTGTAGAGAGTGGACGAAACCCCTTTGCTTTCGGAAATGAGAGTGGTGCCGCGAGGCTTGTAAGAACAGCAGCTAAGGCTTTCACAGAGCATGGATGCGACAAGTCAGGAATCGCTTCTGATTGGAACACCTACCTACAACAAGAAGGCACCAATAATAAGTTAGAAACATACCGGGCCAACCGATTCAACATTTTATCACAGGCATCACATCTACAACTTCATCTCATCGCTCCCAGAGCCAAATAATCTCCTCAAAGCTGTCCACTTTGACATCCAACAGAAGGTTTATCTGGCGCAGATTAGGGCACTAGGGATTATTGACAAAATAATAACAGGCCCATTCTGGCGACTCGTTGAAGGTACCGCAAGCATCCTCGACCTAAATGCACCATTAAACGAAATGCTTGGTAAACTCAAACTGTGGGCAGTCAATGCGAAATCATTGTTGGAAGGCGAGCCTCTCTTCGATGTCACCAAGGTGGAGTTGCACAAGGATGAGTTATATGAGGAACTGTTCTCAGATACTGGTGATGTCGATATGGAAGCTTTCACTCAGGCGGCCTTAGAGATGATCGTCACTGGTATTGTCCTCATCCTAGAGAGGCAAGCAAAGGACCAATTGGAAGGCGGCATGTTCTTTGGACCTTCAGAAGAACTTCAAAATTCTGCAAAGAATGTGCCCACAACAAACACCATCTCAGAGAGAGACTTTGCCATACTTGACATCTTGGTGAGACTAAAGCCTGCAGCAACATGCCACGCTTATGAAACTTACCTGCTATGGTTGAACAATAAACCAAGTGAATGGCTCGATACAATGGATGTACAACAAAAGAACAAGCTCCTCGACATGGCACGAAACCACTACCCCAAAATAAGAGAACAATATTTGGCAAGAAAGGATAAGCTAAAGCAGCAGCATATAAGAGCTCTACAAGTCAAGCAAAAGAAACAGGAAGGGAAAAATCAAAGAAGTATGCTGGGAAAAGTTGCTGCAACTGAAGGCATTTTGCCTTTTGGAGGAGTCTGGACGACAGACACTCTCAGACAAGTTGGCTGATATAACCCCAGAAGAGAGAAAGACTGCCCTTGTTGCCCAACTGCAATACCAGAAGAAAGTCCTTGGTGCTAAGGGAAGCCCAAATCTCTTTTACAAATCAAGCCAAAATGTCGAATTTACAACAGAAAAACTTCAGTCAAACCTGATGCAAGTACTTGAATTAAATAAGATAACAACAGAAAATGTGCAGGGTAACACACTTCAATACCACCAACCAGCCAAGATCACCACCAATATAGGAACATCTAAGAACGCAATGAGTCACAAAATAGCTGAGCAAAGAAATCAAATCAAATCAAAACAACAGCAACAACTCTTGCCATTGTTTCTAGAACACCCAGATACACTGGTTGGCAAAAGCGTAAAACATAAATGTAAAAATGAAGACGGAACTGTTGAGTGGTTTTGTGGTCGTGTCACAGCAATTCATTCCCTGAAGCGCAATGTTCTGCTTACTGAATTTGACATCACATATGATGATTTTCCAGAAGACACTTGGAACTTTCCATTGTTAGGAGACCTGAAAAAGGGAGATCTTATCATTAAAACTTGAAACTAAAGGTAAGTGTAACCCTATACAAACGTAGCATTACAATAAAGTGTATGTACAGTATCTCAGAATGTGTAAATGAAAAGTAAACAATGTATTGCAGGATGTCTTTAACCCATATAATCATGATAACATTTCCATGGTAACCATGTGGAGATGATTTGCAAGATGCATACCATGGTTAATGTCATCTTGACAGTTTTTGAAATTATGTGAAAAAAAGATGCAAAAATATACGTATGTAAAAAATGTTTGACTTTTTTGTAAAAAAAATACATTTTTGACATTTCTTGTTTCCGTGGTAACAACAGAAATTTTGTGAATGTTTATCATAAAGTTACTTGATACAAATGTAATTGTACATGTGAGCTACAATTGACATTACCTGCAAATTTCATGTCAATGTCTCGTGAAATTTTGAAAATACAGACAAAATTATATTTTTTGTCAATGTAGGTCATTGACCTATTTATTGTTTCCATGGTTACCATGGGAAACATTGCATTACACTGTTAAAAATTCCATTTTTTAATAACTGACAGGTGTCCCAAGTTACATAACATCCAACTCTGAAGACAAAATCTACATAAATGTTTGAAATACATGGTCTTTTGCAAAAATAAGGTCGTTGACCTATATTCCGTTCCATGGTAACTAATGGATAATACGATAAATTACAAACTGACAAATGTATAAACTGTATTTTTGTAAAAGCTTGTAAGTTAAACTTTATGTCCTGAAAGTTTAATGATGATATATCAATAAATTATGTAGTTATGTTAAAAATGTTAATGTTTTACATGGTTTTTGAGCTATTTGGGACCATATTTAATGTATTAACTGTACACAGTAACTGTCTTCATGTATTGGACCTCATTTCGATTAACAAAAGTTCCGGAACTCGAAAAGTATACGACCTATTGAGTTCATTTAAAAGTATTTTTATTCTGCTTGTATTTCCTTTAATTTGACACCAAAATTAGCCCTGTAGCCCTTAATTTAATTCTTGACCTGACAACCCAAAGTCATAGGGCCTAAGTAAAGTGATAAGTCATAATCAATAACTTTTCAACTGAGTTTAAATCCTGATCGTTTATAATTTAAGAATAATACACAGTAAGCTGAATTTGTGAGCTTTATTTCACACAAATTTTATTATTTCAAATAAATCATTTAAAAATTTTTACAAGCAAAGCAAAGCAAATTGAAGTTTTCTGACTTTATTTTGTCCGACATTGTGAGAAGAGTCCATCTTTTAATTAATTTGGCTTACTACCACTTCACAGGGTGACACCACCCTACCCCTCTTCGTGACATTACTATCTTTAATATACAAATAAAAAGTATATATGTGACCCGCTCCAGGAAAAGGTTACATAAGTCGCGCTATGCATTAACGTGTAATGGCCCGCTCAACGATGAGAGGGTGGAAAAATCCATCAAAATTTTATTTTATTTTTTTTGTAATTATGATATCTTTAATATCTAAAGTTTCCGATTTTATTCACAGAAATGTTGATTTTGATGAATAGTGAAAAAAACATTGATTTTGAGTGCATTGTTGTCTTGTATTGTCTTCGTTTTGCTACGTGAAACCTGAAACATGGCACGTTTTTCCCCTTCTTCTGCGAAGTCTTAATAACCCCCTAGACAAAGTGTGGTATGGTCTTAAAGCTTGACACCCACTCTTTCCAAATTTGGTCATATCGAAGGACATAGATCAAATGCAAATGAGTATTGGACGAAAGAATGTGATAAACAAACTACTCTTGTTGCTATGGATGACGTAGTTGTTAGGTCACGTGTACAAAATAATGGCACGTAATTGGACAAGACGCCCGAAACTGGCTTTAGCGCATGCGCACAGTAGACCAGATGACGTAGCCGTGTGGAAAATTTCTGCGACTTGCATGTCATCTTTATTCAACGTCGCATTTCAAGTCAACAATTTCCCGATATTTTCTTGCACTTTCTACAATTGTTTGCTCTGTATTTGTAAGAAATTGTTTGGCATGTGTTCCAAGGATCGTTGTCTTGCCGAAGCTGTAAACGAGCTTCGCGATGCAAATCTTCACGGAGTTGAAAATGACTTGCTTGGCTTTGTGGAAGATTACTTCGTTACCCCTGAAGGTGACGACGAAGGCGATGCTTCCAGTGACAGTGGTGATTCCGATTCATCTTCCATGGATAGTTTTCATGAAAATGATGATGAAAGCGATGAGGAACCCATCGACCCACCCATTTTAACTGTAGACATTTTGCCCCTTGATGATGTTGAGTGTAATGGTGCAGTAGAGATTAATGGCCAACGCGACAAAGCCAGGGAATTTCTCTGCCAGTGCAAGAATAATCACGGTGGGCCATGTTCCCAGCGATTCACCCCGGACGAGTTTGTCAATTTCCAGAGTGAAACAGCTGAACTGACAAGAGGTAGGCCCTATGTCTAAAAATTTATTTAAAAATTGTTTTTCTTCATATTTATCAAAATAAATAAATGTAAGTTGTCATTATTTATCAAGAATTGCAAACATGACAATTTAGAAAGCTGTTCAATATAAGCCATTGCTGATCATGGATTCAGTTGTCATATTAGCGGATACCAAGAATCTTATAGGGAACTCAGCCTACAGAATAACTGTTACAAATCAAGAAAATCATGGAACGTGAATCTACATGCACCGACACCCATGCTTCGTTTTTAAATGATAGAAATTTTTTAGTAGTAAAACGGGCTGATATAGCAGAATTTGAGGTCAAAAGCGTGTGGGAGATAGGAAAAGATGAACTCATTAGCTGCAAAGGAGTTCAACAAAAACAAAAGTGCAAACAAAATAAGCAAAGATTCATATTGAAATCGTGTTGAAATCAAGAGGGCATGGTTGGCATTAACCATGGGTTTAGAATAAAGAGATGGGATGACACTTATCAACAGACAAAGATGGCATTCACTTACCTCTAACTAAAACAGAAAGTGGCACAGGACGTTTATATGTTACGCTCGATCGAAATTATTATAATTATTAGTGTTATATTTATCATTGTTTTTTGCTTTCCCTATTGTACAATCTTAAGTGAATGTACTTAATTTACATTAATAACATTGATGAAAGAGTTGATTAAAATATGAAATCAAAATTAAAAGCAAAAAAAAAACATTTTCAGTGTTTTATCTTATTTCTAAGAGTGATTTCTCATTTAATTGTGGAACTGTTCGTTACACTACACATGGAATACACCAGGCCGCAAACTCAAAAACCATAAAATGAAGAAAGGAGATGACCTTTTTTTGGTGAAAGGTGGGCAATTGTGTATCGTTTGGCAAGACAAAAAATCTGTAACACTTTTAACTAATGTAGGCAACACTGATTTGTCCAAAAAGCAAATTCGGTGTAATAAGAGCACAAGTGGATTTCGTGATGTTATGAAGCCCAATTGTATTGAAGATTACAACAAAAACCATGGGTGGAACTGATTTTGCCGACCAATGTTTTCAGTTCTACAACACAGAAGCTTAAAATGGTGGTTTTTTTTCCATATGCTGAAATCTGTATTGTCAATAGCAGAGTAATATTCACCAGCATAGCAGGGAACAAAAATGTCAGTAACCTTGATTTTCGTATAGGGATTGTACAGGGCTTCATTTCTTGGAGACACAAAACATGGACATATTACATCTACTAAAGATTACAGCTGTGGCAATAAAAACAATTGCACTGGTTAAGGTGCATTTGCGAGGCAGAGGGGATATGCATTCAACACACCAAAATTGAGGGCGAAAGACACATTGGCAAATAAAAAAAAATCTCAACTTACATCAGGGAACAGAGGAGTATTAAAGTGGGCTGATATACTGACCGATGAGGTCAGTAAGCGTGTGGGAGATCCCCTGTTTTATACAAAGGCAGGCCAACTATGCGTCGTCTGACATGACACAAAGCGTGTAACTCTCTTGACAAATTACGGTGATTGCAGTGTCACCACTAAGCAGATTCGTAGTAAACAGTTTAACCGGACATCGCGCGATTAAAAAACCTTCCATAGTTTACGATTATAATAAATACATGGGAGGAACTTATCTGGCAGCACAAATTGTGCAGTATTACTCTCATCCGAACAGAACAATGAAATTGTGGAAAAGAGTATTTGTAAACATTCTTGACATCTATTTACTGTGGTATACAACAGCATACCTACAAACCACCATCTTTCCAATTTGGATTTTAGGGTAAAGGTCATCGAAGGACTTTTATCCACATGGAAGTACAACCCCGTACAGCATGCAAGCCTGGTTCCAGGCCCTTTTCAGGTCAACGTGACTGTTTGCAGTACTAGGGCAAAGAGAAGACAAACTCGAATGATACGTAAACAGTGCAATAAGCCAATGTGTTTTGGAGAAATAATGAGCACAAGATAATGAGGGACAAAACATGTGAAGAGGTATGTGATTATTCTCATACAAAGGTAAAGTACTTTCCAATGATACCCCAAGAGAGGAATTAATTTGTCCATTTATCAATGGGAGAAAATAGTCAACTTGATACCGGCTATTCAAGCCACTATTCACGAAGTCGAATAGCAACATCACTGACCCGTACTTTTTGTGAACAAAGACAATCTTGAATTCCATCACACTATCTACTTGTCAGCATTCTCTACATCAGATCTCTTCTGTACAAACAAGAAAACGACCCCGTTTTAAGACATTTTCTGAAGTCTCACAGACTGCCTCATCGTCAAAAATGAACGATGACGCAGCAGGAAGTGTTGAAAGATATTCAGGGTTTTTGATTTTTGATTTTTTTTTTAGTCTGCGTATGTGGATTTTTCATCCCCAGGCAGTAGATGGAAATGCACAGGCTTCAAAAAGGTCATACCCAGAATACAGGTGGTGCAAGTACAGATGACCCTGCCCAGGTAACAGGCAATATCATTGAAGATAATTCATCCACCCTCGTAAGGTTCAAGAAATTGTGTTTGGTGTTCAACAGGCTGCTGGATACGTAAGGAGCAACATACAATTCAAATTCCATCCTTGGACCTTAAGCTTGGGCATTCTTTGCTCCTCAGAAGATGATTAGCCACAGATTCAGGAAAAGTGAGAATGAAATTGATGGTACTCGACCTCAACCACCATTCATTCCAAATAAAATGCCTGACACTCAGTTAACCGCCATGCATGATTACACCCCTGGTGAGATGCAAATGTCAAAAAAAAAAAAACCAACAACAACAACAACAAACAAGGCCACAAAAATTAAGGTGGGGAAAACTACAAATATGGAAGAGTACATCAGTACAGGAGCTATATAACTTGCTGTTATCTTCATGGGCCTGGTTTCAGTACCTTCAATTCAAGAGTAGCCTACTGGTCACAAGATGAATAAATTTTTAATTATGATTGAAATACATGCATAACATGTTAAAGTGTTGTTGGGATGCTGGTATAGGCCTCCGAGTGCCACTGTTAAATTTTCCCAACAGTACATTGATATTGCTATACTTGGTGATTTCAACATAGATTTAAAGGCGTCATCAAATAACTCCCGTATACAATCATCCTCAGTACAACGTCTCCATAATATTGATTGGTTGAAAAAGCACGGCCGCGAGCATTTGCATCCTATAGCCTCATGGACGCCGATCAAAGTGCACAAATTTTGAAAGAATGATTCTACACCGATGATTCTACACCGGAGTCTTGACAAATTACGGTGATTGCAGTGTCACCACTAAGCAGATTCGTAGTAAAAACAGTTTAACCGGACATCGCGAGATTAAAAAACTTTCTGTAGTTTGCAATTATAATAAATACATAGGAGGAACTGATCTGACAGCACAAATTGTGCAGTATTACTCTCATCCCCAATGAAATTGTGGAAAAGAGCATAATTGACATTTAGTCTTTCCCTTCAAATCAAAAGGTTGTAGCTCCCTGCACAATAAAAATGTTTGATCTGCCCATGGAAAAATGTATTCCTTCGTGATGTACCTGTCCTTGATCAGTTCATGGGGGATGTATTTCAAGATCAATTTTTAAGTAGTGCAACCCCAATGACAAAGTTACTAAAATTATATTTTCCAAACTTGTTTTTTTTGTAATAGGTGTTCGTGTGGACATTGTGTTCTTCAGCCTTTGCTCGCAAACTGTATGTTGCAAAGAAGTTGAGAAGACAGAGAACATGATGCGGCAGCTGGACATCAACGTGGATGATCCCAACCAGTGCCACCATCCATGATTGGTTTGATGCGATCTGCCTCCACCCAGGAGTGCTTGCAACAGCGTATCTTCAGTACAGAGCATACTATGGCAGAGATGCAGTTGAAGGAACGCTTAACCAGTAAGTGATTTGAGTGTTGACTGAATGTACAAAGCCAATGTACCATCAATTTCAATTAATATTTTAGAGCAATGTCAGTTTTGAATGATCTGCATATCAAGCAGATTACTTTTGATTGACCAGAATGAGCACCCGTGTTTACTTCAGAGTAACCGCACACAACTGAATATGACCTTGGTTGACCCACGTGCATCTATATCTTATTGTACATGCATTACATGTATGTGATTGTTTACTTTTGATCATGATTGCCTTTTGGTATGGTTATAGTTTTATAGCATTTCAGTTTCACATGGTGTTAACGTAAACAATATCGATACTCCACCATGCAAATCACAAATCTTATGTTTATAATTGTCTGATTTTTTGTTTTGTTTTACAGAAAATATCCCATGTTGCATATCGGCAAGTGGTGAGGTGGTGTTGGGGTTATCTTGGCCGTTTCAACCGGGTGCCACTGCCATCATGTGTAATGGACGCAATCCACAGGACGTTCCCAAACCCTGATGGACAGTACAAAGGATTTTCGTATCCACCACTGGATTAGGCCGATTTGCTTTGTTTTATTTTTTAAATTGGTAACATTCTTCCCTAGTTATAATGATCTGGAGGGAGTTACAAATTATTTTGTGCTCATAAACCATGATCAATGGCAGAATCAATTACGTGTATTTCATTTTGTGTCTTTTCGGGGAGTTGATTAATTTAGCACTAATGTGAAATAAACTTGTTTTATGTTGCCAACAATACACTATGGTAAAAACATTACAAATTCAATTATGGCAGAAAGATGCCAAGAACTGAAAATTTTACAAGACCTTAGTACTTTCGAATAAATGACAAGACAAAATATGTATGTATTTGCAACCAACAATTGAGTTTATTTTTGAGGTTAAAATATCAAAATTAAAAAAGTTGCCTCTTGATGACGAAAACAACTTCAATCAAAATCCTGTACATACTTGTTTGGAACTTGGCCATTCTTCTGTTAAACCGAACTGGAAATCCTTTGAAATTCGTTTCACACTTGCTGCTCTTTTCCCAGGAAAACACTTACAATCAGCATAACTACTGCTGAGCAGGTTCAGATTTTCTTGGATTAAAGCTAATTCAATTAGGTTTTTTGGCTTTGCATCACAAAAGGGAGAAGTGTGACAAAGACTAATATTGTAAATCTCATGTTGGTAAATCTCATGTGCTTCTGCCTATAAAACTTAAAACGTGTTCAGAGTGTACAGTGGCAATAAATTGTAAAATACAAGAATAGAATAACAATAAATGTGTATAGGCCATGTCATTCTGTCTTCAATCAAATATTAATAAAAAATATAAAAGACATGTGTATAGCACCAAATCCATTTGAATAAAATGCTCCCAGGCCCTTTAAATATAATAAAATAACCTAAAGTAACAATAGCAAAGATTATAAAAAGATTAATACATGGGAGCCAGATAAAGTGATAAAAACAGGCAAATATCAGCAGGGGCGGATCCAGGAATTTTGGCATGAAGGTGAAATCCTTTCGTGTATTATTCATGAACTTCACCCATTCCTTTGATATCGCAGGATCCCGCGGAAATTGAAAAAAAATGAGTCTCTGGATTCTTAATACTATTTCTAGTGCATCCACCAACAACACATGAAGTCGGCATTATATAACTGTCACACAACAACGTTGAAAAAAGCTTCATAAAAACTTTCATGCCTCTGCTGGCGTGAAAATGCATGTATAATATACACGAAGTAACATGGCGTCTTCTGTTTACTCTCGCGTGCTCATGGATTTTACGTCATCCCTTTTCGCTGGTTTACAAGTCCGCTGGTACTATATCGTGGATTTCATAGTGGATTTTCAATGGGTCTTTGTCGGGAACCAATGCAGGGCGGGAAATTTCAAAAATCAAAGAAGCGGGGTCTAATTTTTTCGGTCAAATTGCAACAAAATTATAAAGAGAAAAACATGACCACAAATAATAAATAGTTATTTTTGATTGTTGTATTTTTTTAAAGAATTCATTAAATATCCACGGCAATATTCACGTAGCCTATATTTTTAAATAAAAAAATAAAAGGAATGTGATTGCATTGTATGGTTTCGATACCCCTTAAAGTGATCCTATGTTTGGTTTTGGGATGAATGCATTCATTTCAATCATCTGGTTTTCAAAATATACATCTTAAGACAAACTTGTGAAAATATCAAAATCATCTTTATGTTTTCGAAAAAAAATCAATGAACTCTGTTTTGTCAAAAAAAAATTCTCAGATTCAGTTTTTTTTTGGGGGGGTGAAAAATGATCTCTTTCTCTACAACCACATTACGCAAAAGGAATTGTTTCTCAAAATGTTTTATATTATCAAAAGCTCAATGCATCTTACAAAGTAAGTTTTTATGGCCATTAAGTTTTGGAGTAATTACCAAACGTATAAATATGGAGCCTATGGTCCCTTAAAAAAATTCATAGAAATTACATGAGGTTGTTAGAGTCATAGACATCTTGTGGTGAACATTTTGCTCTGACTAAATTGATTATGAGTTGAAATGTTTAAAATCAGTCCACTATGGGATGCAAACTATCAAACCCATTGTTTGAAAAAAGAAATTATACAGGGTTGTTCAATGATAAGTGGCAACAAGATCGAAGTATTTGAAGTAAGACATGACGTCACAAGAAACTCCAACGGCCATCTTAATTACTCATATTATGATAAACTACATTATTTATACGACAGGGGAGTATGATGTGTCCCTGGACTGCCTACAAGAGCCCGCACAGCATCTGCTGATTCGTGCAATAAGCATCCCGCACAAAGACAAGATTAAGGAAGGGCTAAAGGCGACGGCAGCATGCACGACACTACTGCCGGTCCTAGTCATTGGGAATGACTTTGATAAGGAGTCACCCCAGCGTTCACAGTACTTCACCCTTGGTGGGAATCATCTCACCAAGGCAATGAAGGAACTGGCGGATGATCCCGCTTATAGATGCCTCACCTCTCTTCGGGTTCGAGTCTACAGTGACTTGGACCGGCTGCAGTCCCTGAGGGTAGCCTCCCTGCATAATTTAGGCACGCACTTGGTGCAAGACGGCAACCTTAAGGACAGTGTGGATGTATGTAGACGACAACTTTATGCCTTACATTCGCTTGACCACTGCCTGGATGAGCCACCGCCCTCCAACAAGGCTTGGCGAGAAGAATGTGCCTTGATACTTGGAAAAAAGTCACCGCCATCGGAAAAGGTATGACATTTCAAGATATTTTCAAATATCCACATTCTCAATTGTTGACCATTATAGATGTTATCGCAAATACTCAGTATGCACGCGTCAGCCATGGAATGAGTTGCATGCTGGTCCAGGTAGCGATCAAGTTACCTAAACCAGCATGCACCTCATTCCATGGCTAATGCATGCGTACTGAGTATTTGCGATAAGGTCTACATGTATGTTGCATTCGTGTGGAATTGCCCGATTCAAAAATTATAAGTATTGGAATCACAAAATTTGTCATGAATTCAATACATAGGGTGAAGAGTAAGACCCTTTTGATCTGACAAAAAATGTATGATTTTCTGACAAGATGGCAAAAGATTTTGTATTTTTGTAAAATAAAAGTTGCATTCACTTTTCAACACTTAATCCTTTGCAGGAGCTGAAGGCCCTTGAGCCAATTTTTCAGATGGCGCAGTACTCGCGTCAATGTTACGTTAAGCTGAGTAGGGTCTTCTCCATCATTGAGGAGAAAACAGGCCGGTGCCCGAAACAAACAGTAAGGGTTGTTTTTATATCATGTTGTACCTTGGTGTCAGTCATCTGCAGGATGTAGCTCTCTGTCAGACCCTTCTACACTGTTCTTTTCATTGATTTTTTTCCTGTTCTGGTTGCCATTCTATGGTTCTTGTGGTCCACCTTTAGTGTTGTCATTCTTGCTATGTGCCCTGTCCACTTCCATGTCATAGTGTTGACATTTTTGGTGATGTATCGTACTTGTTTTGGTTTGGTTCAGTATCCGGTCTTTTTGTGTGGTCCTAATAGCATCTTTCTTTCTAGAACTCTGTGTGTGGATAGCAGTTTGATTGATAATTGACCATATATACACCCCTGGAAAGAAAAGAAAACAACCCCCTCCCTAGCCAGACCAAAATGACACACCCAACCCCTAGAATGTGAAAATAAACAACACTTGCTGTATAAAAAACAATTAAAGGGCAATTCAGGCATGCAACTTTTCAGCTGATCAGCTGATTTCCTCTTTTTTCTTGAAGATCAGTGCCACGAAAAACTGAAAAACACTGTACAAAGTTAGGTCTGGCTGGCCATTTCCTCTTTTTTTGCAATTACAAAGTTGCATATATCTGGCAATTAAGAAAACATTAATCAAATGATCAATCAAAAATCATTCAGTAAAAAATACAGAATGCAACGGATTTTAAAAAGAAATTTAAGTTGAATAGTACAAAAAGAATATACACAAATATCACAGTATATAAACATATGAAACTGATGTAAATAGATAAACCAAGGCCAAAAGATGAACTACCGGTAACCCCCACCTCCAACCAGACACAGCAGTTCTATACAAATGTACTTGAAAAAGATGGGAGGACCCGCCATTCCAACCCCATCAAAAATCCGTCTCAAGGGATATGATATGAAACTTAACTAGCCAGTCTTATACGAGGTGTCCTGTTCAAAGGAGTATTTGTACACCCATAATAATTACAGTGGACACAAATTATTTTGTGTATACGTGTTATCATCAGCTTAACAATTAGTTCTTAAAATTGTGTTTTGATTTTTAGTCCACACACCTACATGTAGAATCAATATTAAGAGCTTTGTAGTTTATCATTACATGTGTAGGGTGAAACGATTGTAGCTTTAAACAAAAATATTATTTATTCACAGGTATTCATGAAACTACAGGGACTACCTGAGTCAGTGAAGTTCAGACTTCTGTCTGAAGTTGTTAGCGAAAAACTGTCCCTGGCGGATATGGCGAAGGAGACTATCACCCAAAAGAAGATGTTGACTGTGCAGAAGGAGCTGGTCACCCAACTGCCGGTGAACACATGGAAGGAGACAGAGCAGAAGTTTCCCGGCCATACAACCGCTACAGCATTGCAGCCATTCACAGGTATAAAATTAGCACTGACAGGCATATTCTGTGCCCCTGTCTGATGAAGGGTCTATAAAATCTGAACCACATGTTTGGTGGACAAGGGAGCATTGTTTATGTCACAAGCTTAGATAAAGAAACTGTTCAACAGGGGGATACACTACCAGAATTAAAACTGTGGGTAAAAAGGGGAACCACTACTGCAAAAAGGTTGGTAAAAACGTTGATAATAACAATTTAAAAAAAACAAGTTTGGAGAAAATTTTACTCATATTTGGATAAAATATTCTACAAGAAATGCTTTCATGGATGCACAGTTCTTAGATATGGGGCGTGATTACAAGTTATCGATATGTATTTGTTTGTTGTAAAATTGCTTCCTGTTCCCTTTGATGAGTTCTTGTCCCACATTAAAGGGATCGTATACGTTTGGTATTTGGAACCAGACGTTTGTTTCAATTCTATATAATTGTATACATATACCATAAAACTAGCCTGTGAAAATTTCATGTCAAAGGTAGGTGGCGTTTTTCAGATATCGGCGAAAATCTAGAGCGGTTATTTCCACGCCGAGGAACGGAATCAGATATAGCATTACTCAGATTCAAATTTTTGGGGTGAAAACATGATCTCTTTCTCTATAACCACATTACTTGAAGGGAATCGTTTCTCAAAATGTTTTATACTATCAACAGCTGCAGTGCATCTTTCCAAGTAAGTTTTTATGGCCATTAATTTTTGGAATTACCAAACGTATACGTTCCCTTTAAGTGGGTATTGAGGTGCAAAACTGACTTATTCACAAGTCTGCCATCTGAATTTTTTTTGTATTATCTTACAAACTAAATTAAATGTTAACTGTTTAAATTTTGCAGGCTGCAACTTTAAACAAGGTATCCCCGCCCCTTCTTGGCATTCGTTAGGGATGCTGTTAAATGGCAGGAGCAGGAGACCAGTGGTCACGTGTTACCACCCGACACCCTGACATCCGGGAAATGCAAAATTGCATTTGTGCATGATAGCATGATAGCATGATAGCATGATGGCGTCTGTGGAAACCTGCTTTCATGGATCAATAATTTTCTGTCAAACAGAGAACAAGTTATTTTTTCAGGAGCCAAGTCTGACTGGGTACCAGTTATATCAGGGGTACCTCAAGGCTCTATACTGTTTAATTTATTTACGGCCGACCTGTCTAATCATGTTCAATCTGCCCTACCTCAATATGCCGATGACACTGTTTTGTATCAGACATTAGATGTAATGATGATAGTGTTGTCTTACAGAATGACCTAAACTCTATTACCGAGTGGTGTACAGAAAATCATATGCAGCTGAACTCAAATAAGTGTAAAGTTATGCATATCACCCGTTCCAAGAAGCAATCTTTAACTCCTTACTCTCTTTCAGGTGCTGAACCTTTAGAAGTCGTCAGTTCATATAAATAATCTTGGTGTTATTTTTTCAAATGACCTAACCTGGACAAAACATGTAAGTAGTATGTATACAGCAAACCGACCTGCGTATAGGAGGGATTAAGGAGGGTCCTCCTATACGCAGGTCGGTTTGCTGTAATTCCCTCCTCAATTCCCTCCTCAATCCCACCACAACGCAGGTCTCAATCCCACCTCAATCCCACCTCAATCCCACCTCCTCCCTCCACAAACCGGGTACGTAATGCGGCACACATAGTCAAGATACGCCACATATACTTTGGGTACGTAATGCTGCGCGTGCGGGCGCGCGCGTGACTCCCTTCACTCCGCGACTCCTCAATTCCACCACCACCACTGCAGACTATTAAAATAGAAATCCACCACATAAGATGCTGCATACATATTGGCATACATGTTCATGCAAGACGCGTCACCTCCACTGCAGACTGCAGACTGCAGATCATGCCTTGTGAAAAAAAAAACGGCAAACTCGACTCAAGGACTCAATGAGTAGGAAATAAATATATACACATAGACCAGTTGAAATAAATTATTGGTCTGTTCTTGTGAAGAAAAAAAAAAAGGAAAGAAAAAAAATGTATGTTATCTGACTTATTTATTTCCTAACCCCTAGGTCATACTTAAACCAGTTCTAAGCCCTAGGTCATACTTAAACCAGTTACAAATCCTCTCTGTATTCATTTCATACTATGAACCCGCCACAAAATACTGCATATATACACATATACATATACACATATACATATACATATACATATATACATATACATATACATATTGTGACTCCTTGGCCCTCCACACAAAATCCATTAGGGAGTAGTGCATGTCGTGTTGGTTTGACCCGCTATGAACTTTGATTCCTCTCCTCCTCACAAAATACTGTGGAACTTAATAAGGTATGTCGTGTTTTAAAATAGAATGGACATCGTTGATTGGTTGAATGTTTGCGCATTGTCGCGATTGGTTGAATGTTTGCGTATTGTTTATGGAGCAACCACACACTTTTGTGATTGGTTGTTTCATGACGTTAAGGATGGTAGAGTATAAAAGACGGAAATTTTTTTAATCCAAACTCTCATATTTTGTGAACTCCAGTGAACACCACATTTTATCAGTATGGCGACTCTTTTTAATTTTTATAGGTCTGTGGAAGAACATCTTGAAATTACAAGTATCGAGGCCGAGCGGAGCCAAATAAATGCATCTCAGGAATTACAAGACTGGAATCAAATTCCTCAAAATTTGCCTGACGTGGTGCCCCCGATTGATGTAATTTCACCAATGGAAGCCCTCAAATATGCGGTTGTGGTAGGAAATCTTGACTACGCAGGATTTTTACTCCAAAGCTACCCAAGCACCTTCAAATAAGATCGTCGACGGCAATAAACCAACCGGCTCTTTTCAGAGCCAACACATATTCCAAGAAGAGATTATTACCGAGTCTGTTATGAATATTAACTGTTCGATTTAATCATTAAAATAAATTATATTCGTGTATGTCTGTGTTTTTAATAGTAGCTTTTGTCTAGTATTGGTAAGAGGATAAGTGTGATGCACAAGGTCTCTGTAAACAAGTTTTTTTTTTTTTTAATCTCATACTTTAACAGTAACGTTAACAGTAACGTTAATTCTAGAAATTATTTCAATCTGACATAAAATAATTTGTTTATTTATATAGAATTTTCTTTTGTCCTAGCTTAATTTTGTTCTTTTTTCATTTCTAAATTTCAATAACTAAATTGTATACATTTTATACAGTCTCTGACGAAAAACAAAGTAACCTACATTATTTTTCATCTATAAACCTATCCAACTTCACTTTGTCAATAACTTTATACAGAACAAATCAACAGTTATACAACGTGTACCTATTATGCATTAACTGTACATAGCGTGCAAAGGGTCAACGCACTGTGAGCCAGTCACTGACCTAACTGACGTGTTAATCGTCTGCTGCACATCTATTTGTAATCTGACAATAACAAACAAAAACTCCTAAGAAAATCACGAATTATTACGCCTTATTATTCTACTTACTCTCTTTAAGATATCCAATTATTCAACTGCCTTAAATAAACTCCAATACAGACATATTACTTAGAAAAACCCAAAGTATCTAACTATCGTTGTCTCCGTTAGCAGCCATGTTTGTTCAAGTTTACCAAAGCATGATGGGAAAAAGGTAAAAAGGCGCTTAAAAGTCATCGATTTAATTTTCTAACCAAAATCTGAAAAAGGGGAGGAGTTTATTAATCCATTTGTAATAAAACAATTTTATAAAATATCATTTTATCATTCCTTTTGGAGTTGCAGTTGAAATAAATTATTGGTCTGTTCTTGTGAAAAAAAAGGAAAGAAAAAATGTATGTTATCTGACTTATTTATTTCCTAAGCCCTAGGTCATACTTTAAAACCAGTTACAAATCCTCTCTGTATTCATTTCATACTATGAACCCGCAAATGAAACATCCCTTCACTTGTGTGATAGCAGGACCAACCGGCTCAGGCAAAATCAGTTCAGAAACGTTTGCTGGTTCCAGCGGATGAAAAGGTCATCGAACCTCCACCAGACAATATCGTGTGGTGCTACGGAGAGTTTCAACATGCTTACGCTCATTTGGCAAACGTGGTTCGTAATATACAATTTGTGGAAGGTATTCCAGATGACCTTCATACGAAAATACATCGATCCATGAACAATATGATATTGATCGATGATCTCATCTGAAACGGGCAACAGCAAACGGATTACGGAGCTTTTACCAAGGGCAGTCATCATAGAAATCTTTCCATTGTGTTGATTCTCCAAAATTTATTTCATCAGGGCAAAGAAATGCGCACGATTAGTCTCAACGCACATTACCTGATCCTCTTCAAAAATCCTAGGACGCCTTCCCAGATAAACCATCTGGCAAAACAAATGTATCCCACCAAATCAAAGTTCATGGTCGAAGCTCACCGAGATGCTACTTTACCACCCTACGGTTACCTTTTTCATTGATCTAAAACCCAAACGTCCGGAGAAATGAGACTAATGACCCACATTTTTCCGGGTGAGAACCCAATTGTGTATGTCCCGAAGGTATAAATGAAGTGAGGATCCAGCACGCCATTCATTTGAAGATGTCTAACTGCGTGAACCACGCTCCGCACTCTACAAGTTCTAGCAAAGGGAAATATCAAACAGCGTCAGGGTGTGATCCAGGGAGCCAGTAAAGAACTTATCGCTTGTGTGTGTGAGTGTGCCCTCAACATCCTCAATGGGAACATAAGTCTGAAACCCGCCGACAAAAGAAAACTAAAAAAATACAAGCATCACATCAGAGCCCTCGCCACCAAAAAACTTAGTGGCCAGAAGAAGAAAAAAATTCTTCATCAAAAAGGTGGATTCCTGGGTGCATTACTTACTCCTGTTTTGAGTGCACTTGCCGGTCTGCTCTTCAAGTAACGATGCAGCACACCAAGAAAATGGTACTTGTTCCTCACGACACACTTTCGAACTGCAAGCTGCAAGACTGCTAGAACAAACTCCAATAACGCGTAGTGCACGGTTTGGACGAAGACATGAGGACTCTGCTCGAAAGGCAGGATATCACAGACGAAGAGAAAATGAAGCTGTATCATCAGACACTTCAGAGGTACAACCATTTTAAATCGGCAGAGAAAGGCCCTTTAACCATGAACTTGCAAATGAATAGTGATGAACTAAAGACCAGCCCAAGTTAGAGCGAACACCAGGAGAACCACCCAAGTTAGAACGAACCCGTCACCCACTATCCTACTAAATTTAAAGCTGAGCTGAAAGGTACCTTGAGGAGTCGTCGGTTCTACCTCGACTGTTTGGCCGGCTACACATCTATCACCCTTTCCCTTCGAGGTAAGAAAAAGAAGAGAGAGAACCGTAAACAAGCCACCCCGAAATGGACTCCATATTAAAAGATGTATCGAGTCTTTTCTTGTCATTTTGTGTTTTCGTTCACCATGGACTGTTGTCCTCCAAGTCCGACTGTGGACCCCAACACTTTCTTAAGAAAACTGCTTTGCACATGGGCTTGTTGTCAAAGCACCGCCATCATTACAAACTTGGATTCTACCGATGGCGGAGGCATACCTGAAGAAGGTGTATTACACCCCAAACATCCCGCCGCTTTTGGTGGTGTGGAGGCTGTTTACCGCGCTGCAGCAAGAGACGCATCAATGTCACAAAGAAACAGATAACTGTATGGTTGCGAACAGCCGACCTACACGTTGCACAAACCAATACGGAGAAATTTTAAAAGAAATAGGGTCAAGTGCACGGCATCGATCACCAATGGCAGGCAGATTTGGTAGATATGTCCTCGCTCAAAGAACACAATCGAGGGTACAGGTATTTGCTGGACGGCATCGATGTCTTTCAAGTATACGGGTGGGTCGTTCCTCTGAAAGATAAGACTGGGACAACTTTAGTGAAAGCCTTCAAAAAGATTTTAAAAGGAGGGAGAAAGCCACGTCTGCTTCAGACCGATAAGGGTACCGAATTTATCAATGAAAAGTTTCAGTCTTTTCTCAAGAAAACGAATATCTACTTTCTTCACTACCAATAATGAAACCAAAGCCAGCATTGTTGAGAGATTTAACAGAACACTGAAGACAAAAATGTGGAAATATTTCCACGGCCAACAACACGCACCAGTATACAAAGGTCCTCCCCGCATTACTTTCTGGCTACAATCATTCGTTTCACAGAAGTATAAAATCCACCCCGTCAGTCAATACTTCCAATGTCGATCGAATAAGACAGGCGCTGTACACCCCTGACTTCAACCCCTAAAACTGTCTTCAAGTTCGAGGTTGGAGATGCAGTTCGCATCAGCATGGCCGCCAGGCCTTCCGTAAGAGTTATTTACCAAGCTGGACCACCTGAACTGTTTACCATCAACGCCAGAACTCCCCCTACCCCTGTGTACACGTTGAACGATTATGAGGGAGAGCAATTGGAGGGAACTCTTCACGAGCAAGAACTACAACATGCAGTTCAGAAGGACGACCTGTACAAAGTTGAAAAAATACTGAAAACCAGAAGGCGACGGGAAAACCAGAATACTTGGTGAAATGGGTTGGATATCCGGAAAAATTCAATAGTTGGGTGTCCAAGTTGCACGCTCTATAAAGACGACCAGATCGCCAGCCATGTGCCATTTTAAGCAAACGAATGAATCATGGAGGCGGCATTTTACGTGACGCCTCCCAAGCAATAGCTCGATGCATGTTCATCCCGGACAACACTTTGGCTCACTTCTTTGTAATTTGCCCTCCCTCTCACGTTAACGGAGAATGGGAAGTTGCCATGGCCGAGTTCGTCTATCCACACCGCTGGCTCAATGTATTCCAAGATGCAAATTATATGGTATGTAACGCTGGAACACAGGGTCTACCACGCCAATTCTCGATCTCAGAGGGTTACTATTCTACGCTTCGAAGAACTTATATCAGCTTTTAAGCCCCCTATCAATCATTTAATGACAAGTCACCATATCGCATAACAAATACATTCAAAAATTGTGACGCAAACACAAGGAGGGGTAGATTGATTTTCGCGGCGATTAGCTTACATTGTTTGGGTTCAAGGACAACGACATCGTCATCGGGTTTCCAACGGCCCCTCGCCCCTGTGGACGCTCATCCATTTCACTCCATGTTCGTGTATACTAATATCATCCAGTACAACACGGTAGGTGATAAGAGGGCACCTTTATTACGGATCGTGAACGCGGAAGGAAAATATGGAGATATCGCTTTCAAAAATATTCGACAACCCTCATTACATTCCTCTGAAACAAAGGTCATTGACACCATTGAAATAGATATAAGAGACGACACAGGCGCAGCCCATTCCATTTATCAACGGTAAAGTCATCGTGAAACTACACTTCAGACAGCAGCGCTCACCGTATTTCAACTGATCGCTATGACGGCTTAAATACATTCCCCTATCACTCTAAAAACTATGAAGATTACTACACACAACAAGTGGGTCAAGGGTTGCCTGTGTTTAAAGGACCTCTGCACGCGCAGCGCACGGTTTTGGACTTGGTGGTATCTTGGAGGCCTGTTCAGGTCGGGCCATGCCTCTCTTAAAGGCTGGGTTGAAGACGTTTGGGCCTGACGGCAGGCTCTTCGCACTGGTGTTGGCATCGCCCAAGATGCACTGGAAGGAAAGAATATAAAATCAGCAGTCGAAGCTAGGTTCCGGAGAGCCGGAAGTCAACTGACAAACAAGCCCTCCAAAGTATTAATACCTGAAGTCACGCTGTGACAGGTCTATAAAACGAAAAACACAAGGCAGACGGGTCACTTCTATACCGAGCAAGAGAGCGAAAAAGGTCACTTGACATCTTTGATTAGTATTATCTGCACAATTCTGTGGCTCAGCATGTCCCTTCTACACGATCACTGCGTGCGAGTGCACCAAGTCCGAACTGATTTATTTGCACTCCTCCCACCCAAACTAGTATCGAAAAAGGGTCAATGGACTGAATTCCATCCCATTGCTAACATTTCTGATGGAGGCCTATTGAATTTTTCTATACCTGGATCCGGGAAGACTACGCTGATCTTTCCCAAACACAACTCTATATCAAAGCAAAAGTGGTCAAAGCTGACGGTACGAATCTGACAGGCGACTCTTCGTTGGTCCAGTCAATCTGTTTTTGCAGTCTCTCTTCAGTCAGATCGACGTGACCTTGAACGATCGCCTTATCTCTGCTTCTACCCCCACTTACCTCACCGAGCCATGATAGAAAGTCTTCTGAGTTATGGTCACGATGCCAAGGCTTCCCAACTTTCCTCTTCATTGTTCTACAAAGATACAGCTGGACAAATGGATACCGCTGATCCCCTAGCGGCAGACGACGCTGTCAACAAGGGACTCAAGGCCCGCTATCAATACATCAAAGGAAGCCGCGTGGTGGATATGATTGGTCCCATACACAGTGACATTTTCTTCCAAGACAGACACATGCTAAACGGGGTGGATCTTAAACTTAAACTTATACGCAGTAGTGATGCTTTCTGCCTGATGGCTTCTGGGGCCAACCCTACCTATAAGGTGATGATTCAAGCCGCGTCCGTGTTTGTCAGAAAAGTAAAAGTGAGCTCCATGTCATGCTGGGTCATGCCAAAGCATTAGAAAAGGAACTGCAAAGTATCCCATCAAACGCCGGGCCCTTTGCAAAATAATCTCTGTACCCCAAGGCAACTTGACACTCACTCAGGATTACGCTTTTCTCGGACAACTTCCGGCCACGCGCATTGTAAATAGGGCTGAAGTGATGTAGCGCGCTCAACGGACGCCACTGAAGAACCCTTTAACTTTCAGCATCTGAACGTAAACTTTTGACGGTGTACCTAGATGGAGATCAGATTCCGTATACTCCACTCAAACCGAACTTTTCCGATGCGTCCAATAATTACGCCAGAGCATACAACACCCTCTTCTCGGGAACAGATAAAATGTACCAAGAATGAAGGCAACGACATCAGTCGTGAGGATTTCGCCAAGGGCTATGCACTGTCACGCTTTTGATCTCACCCCTGACCTGTCTTCTGGCGGACACTTTAACCTCGTCAAACACGGGAAACCCACGGTTGGAAATGCACTTTGCCTCTCCGCCACAGGAAACTGCCAACATGATCATCTCACGCGAATTTAACAACATTTTGAAATAGATCAGGCTCGAAACATCATATTCGATCACGCCGGTTGAAGGGCAACGCACAGACCATGGACAGCTCGGAAATTAGCACTATTTTTAAATAGAGACCGTTACACAAAACATTTTTTCAGAGGTGTTCGCCGCCGCGATAAACTTCCTAAGGTTATCTCTCGTCCCAGTGCCTTTTGTGGTGAACACAGACCCTATTACGAAACCCGGACAACATTGGGTAGGATATACTTCACGAGAGATGGTGTTGAGAGTATTTTTGGATTCCCACGATTACCACCGCAGTTACCTGAGTTCAAAAAATTTTCTCAAGAACAACGCTGAAAAAAACTCAATATAATCATCAACGCCTACAGGGACCCTTTTGTCTGCTGTCTGGCGGTCAATATTCCATCTACTTCTTGTTACATCGATGTCGGGGAATCACCATGAGCAAGATTGTGGGACTTTTTCCACTTCCGATATCAACAAGAACGACGCTAACGTGAACGATTTTATCAGAATACACTTTCCCGTATTTTAAACGAATGTATTCGATGATCAATTTTTTTTCAACAAGTTTCAAGGGCTTTGTTAGAATAACCTATACCTTAACGGACTGATGGATTAATTATTTAAACCAATGTTGTATTTCACGAGTTCAATTCAAGCCAGACGATCTCAACAACTTGCCCGAATCATCAATATGTTACGTGCTATAGACTACTCCTCCACCATACAAACTGTACACCCCACCTTATTTTGTGTGTAGTCAGTGAAGGAGATGCACAGTTGTGTGCAGTATCATCAATAGGTTACGCTTATGCGTGAGTTCAAACAAATTTCCCAGTGTTCGGTCCTAGCCAAATGTTCTAAAAGCCCCGAATTTGTTAGAATTTAAAATAACAATAATAATAATAATAATTAATGTTTTCAGTTTAAAAGCAATATAAAAACCATCTGTATTGATGTCAAAGATTGCTGTTGGTGTTAACATTAAATTTAACAAATGCCAAAACGTTCTAAAAGCCCCTGAATTTGTTAGAATTTTAAAATAACAATAATAATAATATTTAATGTTTTCAATTTAAAAACCAATATAAAAACCATCTGTTAATATATTGATGTCAAAGATTGTTGTTGGTGTTAAATTAAATTTAACAAATGCCAAAAATGTTCTAAAGGCCCCCGCATTTGTTAGAATTTAAAATAATAATAATAATAATAATAATAATACTTAATGTTTTCAGTTTATCAAATGTTTTCCAATTTTAAAACCAATATAAAAACCATCTGTAAATATATTGATGTCAAAGATTGCTGTTGGTGTTAAATTAAATTTAACAAATGCCAAAAAATGTTCTAAAGCCCCTGTATTTGTTAGAATTTAAAATAATAATAATAATAATAATAATAATACTTAATGTTTTCAGTTTATCAAATGTTTTCCACTTAAAACCAATATAAAAACCATCTGTAAATATATTGATGTCAAAGATTGTTGTTGGTGTTAAATTTAACAAATCATACTTGAATAGCTTCCTGTACAGTCGTTCTTTTGTCTGTCTTCGTACGTTGTTGTCCCTTCCCTTTCTATTATTATTATTATTATTATTCTTCTTCAAAGTTCATAGCAGGTCAAACCACATAATAATAACCACGACCACATTATTACAAAAACCACAAAGTGAGCAAAATCATTTGGCCAATAGGAGAAAACTGACAAGCATAATTAATTAATAGCGCCTCTGTTAATGAAATGTAATAAAGAACGTTTTAACAGTAGAATCGATATTGTGCGATCGATACTGTCAAAGCTGACGATACTGACAGTAATTTCATTCATTCATTTATTTATTCGTTAATCACATTTTATGATTTTCATTATTGATAGTATTATTAACTATTGCTTGGCCAGCTGTGAATGATCACTTACAATTTATTCATTTCAAACGATACATTTCAAAACGATACATTGATATTTTATAAAATTGTTTATTACAAATGGATTAATAAACTCCTCCCCTTTTTCAGATTTTGGTTAGAAAATTAAATCGATGACTTTTGCGCCTTTTTACCTTTTTCCCATCATGCTTTGGTAAAACTTGAACAAACATGGCTGCTAACGTAACGTGTGTGTGTGTACGTAATTTTGTACACGTTTAATACTAATAGGGCGCGCGTGTTCAGTTCACACAAGGGGCTTTTGTCCTATTTTGTATACATACTTTTCATTATGTAAAAAGCCAAAACGCACATGAAATTACATTATCGGACATAGGCCTAGGGATTTATACCCTATTTAGTCCCTACGGTACAAGTTTTTAAACGGCCAGAACAATGCTGCGGCTTCGTTTGTGGTAACAAGAACGGCGATGGTTAGGTTTCTCATTATATTTCTTGGTACATGTGTTGTGTTTTCGCCGTCCTTTCTCACTTTCAACGTCAGCTTCAAGGCTATTTGTCATTGTCAAAAGGTGCTGGCTTTAATCACAATGTATAAATGCAAAATATGTCTTCTTTTACTTATACGGCAACCCTAACGTTGCCGTATAATGAAACGTTGCCGTATTCAGCAACTCAAGGTTGCCGTATAATATACGGTATATAGCAACTCAAGGTTGCCGTATATAGCAACGTTGCCGTATTTGGAGTTTTCCCGGACTGATATGGGGATAGGGCCAAGAATATGGAGGGAGTCTAATGCATTGGCTACTCCCCACCCTTCACACACCCTTCACACACCAATTGCCAATCCCCAGCCTGCCGCAATTTTCACCCCTTCCCAAATCTACCCCACGTCCACCCCAATCCCAAACCCTTCCCCCTCCCACATCCACTCTTGGTTTTCCTATATCCTCCCACACCCACAAACCCAACCCTTCCCCAATTCCTGCCCCGAAATAAATATCCATAAGCACCGTCTCCCAACTTTCCCCACCCCACTCCAAATCTCCACCCCACTCCCAAACCCCACCATCCAACACCTGTTTCACAACTTAGGCCTTCAATTTATCAGGATTTTTCCTGATTTCAGTATTTTTTGGCAAATTTTTTCTTGATATCAAATTTTTCTTGAAAGAAAGAAGTACCCTGTATTGTGTACAAACCTCTAGTTTCTTGTTTGTAGGGATGTGTTGTCTGTAAATCCTCCAAAATTAAACATCCAGGAGGTTCAGCGGGATTTGTCCTCTAGACCCAGGCTGCCACCCATTTTTCAGGATTTTTTACTTTCAGTGTCAATTCAGGCTACTTCTTTCTTTCAAATGTTTCCGTCTGGGGAGATTTTCACACCTTGCATGAGCAGTTGAGGGCACATGTTAGATATCTGTTGATCGATAGCGCAGTCATAGTCATGCAGTACTTCCACTTTTCAAACTTACATTTCCTGAGATTAACAGAAAATTGTCCTCCAAGATTTCCTTAGATTTGTGTGTATGTTCCTTATATTTTCCTTAAATCAGCAAAAGTTGCATTTAACCTCTTATAAATGTAATGCTTGCAAAGCACGAAAGTAAGTATGCATTATGCTCACTTGACTAATAGTAAAAATATTATTACCATTTCGCCACCGTTTTCAATGGCGACTAATCCGTAAAAATCATTTTTTGTCAAATTCAGTTTTGTAGATATTTGAGATGTATTCATTATTGCCAACATTTCTGCTAAGTTTCAAGTGTTGAAACGTCATAGTTTCGTAATTACGCTATTAATATACCCAGCGAATCACTCAGCTAAGCTGTTTTCCGTTTTCACGGCGACTAATCACCATTCGCCGCTTTATACATTGAAATACATTGCGATTGGCAAAATGCCAAAGCGGGTATTGTTGGTTTTATGTCACCGTGACGAATCGCGGTGACCTACTTACTGCTTAGCATTTTCAATGGCGACTAATCGCTAATACATTGTTTAATATACAGCGCCTGCACGCGTCTTGTTTTTTTATGCTTACCGGTGACTAATATGTTTGGAAAGTAATTCATTAATTACAATCTCTATGCCAAAGGTACCGACATTTCTTTGTAATTAAAGTTATTACGGTAGCTTTAAGTAGGAAGCAAAATCTAAAATAATTAATGCTGATAAGTCTTTGAAATTGCGATTTCAAAAAAAGTTCAACTTCATGTGCGATTATCTCAATACATGGATTTGCAGCTGTGTGGGCTGATTCGTTACTTCGTGAAAACGGTGACGATTTTATTGGCAGTGTTCAAAATTACATACACTGTAGTTAAAACCCTTGCACCACAATTTCCCATCCACGTTGGTTTTACAATTGGGGGTGTGGAAACAAGGGAACATGTAATTTGAAGGAATTTTATACAAACAATTTGTAATTTTGTTGATGGCAAGCAAAACTTGGTTGTTATCCACCCTTTGCCTATCCCTCCCTCACCCTTCACACGCCAATCCCAACCCCTCAATTTCCACCATTCCCCAATCACCATTCCCCACTCCCACTGTTCTCATTCCCCACCCCTACCACATCCCACTCCAACCCTCCCTTACTCCCCAACTCAATCACCACCCCCAAAATAAATATCCACTCCAGTCCCCACCCTTATCCCATCACACTCTCAAACTCATGTATACTGTTTACAATGCACATGGTACTGCCCGTTTCAACACGTGCGTAACACGCACATTATCGTGTTTTGTTCTTTGAACAGAATCGGAGTAAATTTGGGCACAAGAGTACGCTCTTTTCACTGATAACTATGTTGATGACTTCCTACATGAGGATTTTTATTTTATTTGTTCCCACCTTTTTGATCAGAAAGATTCAATTTGAAGACTTAATATGTTTTGACAAGCCTATCCACCATAAAAGAAATGAACAATTATGTTTGGAGCTTCTACAGCAAAGTTGAAAGTGCATCACACTTTGTGTTCTGATGGCTGGGTCATTAGAATGTAGGTTCGAATCCTTGTCACCACAGTGCTGATGTCCTTGAGCAAGACACTGTTACCATAACTGCCTCTCTAAACCCAGAAGTAAAATATGAAAATAACCTTGGATAGACTGGCATCCTGCCATCCATGCAGGGGGAATAGAGATATCCCAGTCATTTCATACAAATGAAACCGGAGATAAACATCGGCCAACTCGGCTTGGGGGCTGATGTTTGTTTTCTTTTTTTATCTTCCCTTTAACAAAACTTGAATATGTTTCCATTGTTTTACCTCAGATCTGGATCTGGAAATTAAAGGTCAGCGAGATGAGAAACATTTTGGAACAACTGAGTGCAGGAGATGAATCACTAATTCCTGGGCCATCATACCGCAATCGCAATGGTAAGCATGATTAATTAGTTCAGTGTTCTTTGTTCAACAAATTGATGACAGGGTTTTTAATGTGTACATGTTTTGACACAGACCATATGTAAACGATTATTGTTATCACTTATAAATGGCATGATGCAGACGGATTGTCCATATTTAGTACAGAAAAATAATCCAAAATACAGCAATATGGATTCAGAAAAAAATAGTACAGATATTAAACAACTCCAAGTCTGACCACAAAACATCTAATATTTCTGGTTGTATTAAATTAAAAACAAATGAGCAGTTGAACTTCCTGGAAATCGTGATATAATAGCAGCCCTAACTGGTCGCACTAATACATGGAATCGTGATATAATAATAGTGCCCCCACTGGTCGCACTAATACATGAAAGGTTCCATTTTTTTAAAGTGTAGGATTCTTTGAAATTTTTTGTGATTTGAACATTTCACATTGTGCCAAGTTGTACCTAACTTAAAACTTGTCTGAACTTCAACATTTTGATTCTCACATTTGCAAATTCCATTGACACCTTCAAAACGCCATCTACGCGTTCCAATATATTTTTGAGGTGTGGCATAAACAATAGCGCCCCCAAGAACCGAAATTCAAATTGTAGTTTTATTCATCAAATGTAGATGGGTGCTTCTTTCCAAAAGCTTTTTTGTTAAATTGTCCACAAATCGAATTGCAATACATCTTTCTTTATTTTGACAAAAAAATCCGGGGATTCTGTGATATCTTTGATTCTTGTGATTATCTTTTAATTTTAATTTGTTTCATGTGGTGACATGGAAATGTCTGAACTTCAGTTCAACCAGGTGATTGCATTCATACAATTTTATGCAATGTGGTTGTTCACTGTGCCAAATTTCATGAAATTCAGTTTTTCAAAATAGCAAAAAGTTATTTTTATTAGTTGATTTATATTGTCATAACCTGCTACTAGAATATTTTTGAAATGTCTGACCTCATTCTAGCTAGGGCTGTGCCGGGTATCCGGATACCCGACTGAAACTGTCATTACCCGGTTCCATTTTTTGGTTCCATTTACCCATAAACAACTTTTTAAAATTCGGACTTAACATTTGAGCGGAGTGTACAAAAATCTGTAGCTCTTGAACAATGTAATATTTACACTTTTACAGACAATTATCTTGAAATTCAAGATATTACACTCCAATAAAGCCTTTGTAGTATTGTCATGGATATTTTCCATTCACTTTTCCCCAACTGTTTGTGATACATTGTATCAAATTGTTAAGACTACAAATAGCCTGGTAAGGCTGCTTCAAACAACTTATCAAACCAGCAGCACAGGAGGGAATGTTTGCCTAATTGTTTGCCTAATTATTTGCATAATTTTTTTCTTAAAAACCACACAGTAAAGATTGATTTTAAGTATGGTATCCTCTGCATTATAATGGTCAATTTTGTTACCATACCGGAGGCATGTTTTCAACAAAAATGAAAACGGAAACCAAATTCTTTGCCGATGTTTTTGGGGAAAATAATGAAGCATATGAACAACTTTGACTCTTTGACTTCCGCAACGCAGCCTACAACACGGGAAATGTGCCACTAAACTTTCCTTTGTATTTGAAATGTAGTTGACTGTTTCTAACCCCCTCGCCCAGCATTTTAAAGTGTAACGTTTTCCCCTCAGAATGATTTTCTTTTCAAACTTAATTACACTTGGGAAAATAGGGCTTTTTGTTTTTAACCAGTTGACGTCGGGAATATGTATTTTTTTCTGGTCCCCGTGTGGGTTTATTTTCAGTAAAAAATCTGAATTTTTTTTTTAGCCATTAATAATTTTTTTGTCAATGAAACTAAGTTCGGACACCCAAATAAACACCTTTATTCATTGACATGTCGAGAATTAAATTAAGTTTTTTAATTACGGTTGTGTTTGTTCAGCACAATTAGACCGTTGGCAAGCTCCGATGCAACGATTGCTATTAGCGACCAGCGCCTGGTCGAAAAGACGGCATACCCAGAGAGAGATCGAAGGCTCCGTGAAACAATGGATATAAACTGTCTTTACAAATTCTTGGCTGGTACATCAAAGGAACAGGTCTTGGGATAAAGGGATTATGCAAAAATCAACAAAGAGTGAACTCGTTTCAGTGTTTGAGTGTTTTTGTCCGGGGGCCACCAAAACCCGTGACCCCATGGACTAGAGAAACGATTGCCTGTATACAAGTCAGTCAACACAACGGCATGCCAACAACGGGCATGGCATGTTGACAAGTCTCCCCGGTAACACACACACAAAATCGGGATGCGTGTTTTAGACGCCTCCGATCCGCTGTACAAAAAAAATTGCATGTATACACTCCGGTTTAACTGGTTAAAAGGGAGTAAATGCTAAAATCTGTATTTCATGGTAGTCAACACGAATTTGACTGTTTTTCCTGAAGGTTTGCTCATAAATGGAATGTCAAAGCAGATTGCGTGTTAAACATTACAGGTCTACATCATTTTTTAACCTGGGGGGCCATTCCCCAGCTTTTTCCCAATATAGCAGAAAAAACGCAAGATTTCCCCACACAAAGCCCCCTTCTATTACCCGGCTGCCCTCCATCACGCCATGTTAATCCCCCTTTTTTCAGCGGGTGACGGGTTTGGGTCACGTTTGTTTTACCCCGCTAAACGGAAAATTTTTCCCTCCGTTTTTTGGCTTATGTTAAGACTTTTATCTGATAAATAAACTGTGCAAACAAAATAGTGTTAGAAATTTTTTGTTTCAACGTGTTGAGTTTTCTTCGGTTTTCGTTTCCCAAAATAAATAAAGAATGGCAAAACGTTGGAGGGCAGTCCCCCGCAGGGAAAATTTTCCCCCGGGGGGCCCGGCCGGCGTTGCCCGGTGGTTATCCCCACCCCCCGGGTCCCTGCCCAGCCCCTCGCCGATGGGCCGAGGGGCCGTGTGCGGGGTCGGGGGGGGCCGCCCCGCCCCCACCATGCGGCACGGCAACGAGGAGCCCCCCGGAAAGGTTTCACCCAAAAACTTCCCCCCGGGGTGACCCAAGAAAAAAAGGGCCCAGGGGGGTAAGGCCCCGGTGGGGGCCCCCTCCCCTTTCCGGGGCCCGCTGACACCAAAAGGCCCCGGCCCTGTGGCAGCCCCCGGGTGCGGGGTTTTTGTCCGGGCCCCGGTGCTTGCTGGCCCATTCTCCCGGCTGAATGACCCCGGCGGTCCCCCTCCGGCCCCCTTCCCTCGGGCCATGGGCCCTTTTTGGGGCTGCGGCGGCTCCCCCGGGGTCGACTGTGTCCCCAGACCCCGGCCGCCTTTGTCGGGGGGGAAAGCAAAACCCGCCGACCGCCCAGTTTTCGCGGGGGGGTTCCCCCGAAGGCGGGGACCATGACCAGTGCCCCGGCCGAGCCACCCCGTAGTCATTACGGTGTCGCCATGTGGGCTTATCACCCAGGGGGTTTCGCCAACTGGGCCCCCCCCCCACCCGGTCCACCCCGCCCGGCGGGCGACTCAGTCTTATGGGGCCCGCCCCCGGTGGCCCGGGCCCCCCCCCCGCAGTCTCCACCCACCCCAGGTTCTCGGGGGAGGTAGGGCCCGCGCGGTTTGCCCGGGCAGGGGCCCGCCGGGGACCCCCCGTCGCCTGTCAACTCGTCCCCCCAGTCGGGCTCTGAGGCGGGGAGTTGTCCAATGCAGGCCTGGGTTATGGGCGGCGCGTTTGGACAGGGGACATGGTGCGGGTTCTGCAGCTTCCTCCTGGAGGAGACACAGTTCAGCGCGTCGTTCCCAAACACCAGTTCGGCCAATTTACACCTGTTTTCCGTCCCGGGGGGCCCGGTTTGTTAAACATGAATTCCATTCCCAGATGGAAAAGTGGTTCCCCATAAAAGCGGGGTTGCCCCCCGCCGCCGATTTTACTCAGTTTTCACAGCACCGGTAGTCCGACTCCGGGACAAGTTGGGCCTGATGGGGTTTTTCCCTCACGAAGAATCTTTTTTGAGCCGGGGGGGAAATTTAAACCCTCGAAAGGGGGCACAGCCCCGCCTGGGGCGGGGCCCTTTCTTCCCTCCTGCCCCCCGGAGTTTTTGGCCGGGTTGGGGGTTGCCCCCCGGGATTTTTACCCTCATTGCCTTGACCATGGATTGCTTCCCCGGAAAGTTCTCACGATTCGTTGGGGTTTTTTCCCCGCGGGGCCAAACGTTTTGGGCCCCTTTTTTCCCCCCGGGGAGGGCGCGCAGCGTCACCCCCCCTCCCCCCGACCCCGCGGTAAATTTCAGGAGTCGATGGAGGCGGAAGCGCCCGGGGCCACGAAAGTTTAAATTTTCCAAAACCTCGCCCGGCCCCTAAATGGGCCCGGAAATTTGGGCACCTTCAAGATTCCGCCCCCCGCCGGCGCTCGTGGTTTTTTTGTCCCCTTGGTAAAGGGGAGCGCGGGGGGAAAACCCTCAGGGGTCAACAGCCCCAGCCCCCGGGCTCACCCACCCCCTTTCCCGGGTGGCGCGTGGCGGCTTGTGGCGGCCTCCCATCGCCGGCCCCGGGGGCCGCCCCCCTTTCAGCGGTCCGGGGTAAACCCCCATGGGGGGGGCCAAACCCGAGCCGCGCGTTCCGCTGGAAACGAGCCCCCCCGTGGGTGGTCCCGCCGACTCCCATCCCGCCGGGACGACGCGCCCGCCCGGGGGGGCCTTTTTCCTCTCAAACACCCCGGGGCGCCCGGTCCCAGGGGGGGGGGAGGGTTTTTTCCCACCTTTTTCGGGTTCCCAAAAGGGGTGGACGGTGGGGGCCATAACCGCCTCAACCGATACCCGCCCCGCTTTCGGATGCAGATTTTAAAGACTTTCGAGTCCATCCCCCCGGGCCTGGGCGGCGATTTTGACTTGGGGGATCCATTCCGCCCCGACTCCAACCCGGGGTTCCCCCGTTCCCCAACTTGTACCAATTTTGTCGCCCCCCTTGTTTTTCCACCCCCCGGGGTTTCACCGGGTGGGGGGATTGGGAAGGCACCGCGAAAGGGCATCTCGGTGTTCATGTACGGAGAATCTCGCCCCCGAGGCAAGGGCCCCGGCAGTGGCACAAACGGAGGGCGGCCGCCCCCGGGCCATCCAGCCGGGTCGCCCGTCCCCCGAAACCGTTTTTGGGGCCCAGCTCGACCTTTCTTTCCCCCCGCCAACCCGGGCGGGTGACCTTCTTTGGGATGCGGGTTTTTTCCCCGGGTGGTCCCGCCCGGCCTGGTTGAAACGGGGTCTCATGGCCAGCATGGTGATCTCATCGTTTTTGCAGGTTTTTCGCCCGGTCCAACCCATCTGTTGTCGGTGTTCCGACCGGGGATTCCATCGACGCCCGGTTCGACCGCCCTTTTTTTCCCCCCCTTGGTGGATGTCCCCCGCCAACCCGGGGCGGTCTTTGGGCGCCGCAACGCCGGTGACCATCGAGGGATGGGGCGTGTGGGGAGGGGGGCCCATCCCCCCACGAGGCGGGGGGGGGATGTCGACCCGATCAGGGGTCTCTCCATATCAATTGGGAGATGGGGTGCCCCCTGGCCCCCCGGGGTTACCGGGGGTCCGAACGGGGCCACCACGTGGGTTTTCAACCCCCGGGGGGAACACCCGGGCAACTGTGCCCCTTTTGACGGGGACCTTCCACTGGTGCCCCACAACATCACCTTGTCAGCGGTTAAATTCGGGCGGGGACATGGGGCCCGCCCCCCTGTTCGGGGGGGTCCCCAGGGGGCCTTCCCCCGGTGGTACAATTGACTTTGCGACCCCCCTCCGGGATTTTTTTTAACCCCCCCCAGCCCCCGGTCATTGGGGGTTTACACCCCAATGCCTGGCAAGACGCCTAGCGATCTCGGGGAGAGCCTTCTGGCCCGTTTTGTCTCCTGATCGCGGGGGTTGGCCAAGATAGAGCAGGCCATTGCAAAATTTTCCTCGTGGCCCTTTTGGCCCCGCCGGGCGGGTTTCCCCAGGCCTCCCGGTTCACGGGCCCGGTGGTTCTCCCGCAGCCCGGAATTCTTTTCCCCCCGGTCGAACTACCTCCCCCAGCCCCGGGAATTTCACCGACCTGCGGGGATTTTTCCCCCGACCCCCGGCAGGCCTTGGGTCCGGCCGCGGGTTGGGGGAGGCGGCGTGGGTCTTCCACCGGGAAGGCACAACACGAACCGCCATTTCTTTAGATGGTTAACCCATTTTCATCGCCCCCCATTCTTCAGGGGCGGGGGTTTTTATTTTTCTTTTTAAGCCCCCGACGAATTTTAATTATCGTCCTTTCCGCCCAACTGGTTTCGGATGGTTCCAGTTCGACAAAAACCCTCCACCATCTTATTGAGGTATTTTTTAACGCCCCCTCGTAAACTCTCGTTTGGGACGGAACGTTGAAACCGGGGGCACCCAACCCGGGGTAGCCCCTTTTGTTCCATCTATCCATCAAGGGGGTTTTCCCCCGGGGGCCCACAGCTCGCGCCGAGGAATATCCCGGGGGAGGGGGCCAACCCCGGGGGAACCGGTGGGGCCCGCCATCCCGCGGCGGTTTCTTGACAAAAAATCGTCGGGGTTTGGGAACATTTTGTTGCCACTTAAAGCCCTTTTTCGGGTGGCGGATCGGGCCCCATACGCCGGGGTCGCCCACCGAAAAACAGGTTCGCCCAACATAACCAACTGTTTATTCCGGGTCCCCTTCCGCCAGCGCCTGGGGACACTATTCCCGCTGGGGTTAGGGTTTCCCGGGCCCCGTGGGGGGGCCCGGGGCGGTTTTCCCCCCTTCCCACCCATTTTCCGTCGCCGCGCCAGGGGCCTATTTAAGGGCGCCCCTATGGCAAAATATCCCCAGGGGGTTTGTGAAGTCGCCCACCCGGGGGCCCGGGTCCCCTACCGGGGGGGCTGGCAGGAAGATGGGGCGGGGCCCCGAGCCAAACCCCCTGAGGCCTAAAAGGGTGAGTATTTCGTGTTTTGTTTGTTTTGTAACCCGTACACATCATGCATTCTTTGATCTTTTTGGTGCGCCCGCCCCCGGCGCCCCCCATTTATGCCGGGGATTTTTGGCCCCAGTTGGGTTCTCCGCTTCCCGGTGTCTTGGTCATGTCTTTGGGGGTTTTTCATCATATTGGGATATTATTTGCCAATGTTTCTTTTTTTGCTAAGGGGCTGTACCAGGCCCCTTTATTGTATTTTTGGGTTTTTGTCATTCCCCGCCTTTGCTCAGGGGTTTTTGATTGCCCCTTTGTTCTCGAATATTTCGCTAGCATCCCTTTTTTACCACCGCTTTGTGAGGTGGGTTTTACCATCGCATGGCCTTTGCCTCATGGTCATAAAGCACCCGATCCCCCCCCGCCATCTTCGGGGGCCTAATAAGGGTGGCCCCCCGGAAAGAAAGGGTGTGACCCCCCGAAATGTGGGCCGGTCCGGAAATAACCCCCCCCTTCCCCCTATGCTCTCCCTCTGGGGGTTTTTTTGCCCAGAAAGAGGGATTAAATGGCGGATGCCCAGGGGCATGGGTAATAGAGGGGGCTTTTGTGTGAGAATCTTAGCGTATTGTTCTGCTATATTGGGGAAATGACGGGAGATGGCCTCCGGAAGTATTTGCCGACCCCCAATTTTTGTGGGGGAATTTCCCGACCCGAAAAATCTATAGGTTCCCTTTTCCCTTCATGTAAAAAAATTTTGATTAGCCAAGAGGAAAGAGGGCTTTTTCCGTCCAATCATTGAACGCCCCTTCTTCAGAGTGACCTTTATAATTTAGGGATTCCATAGTTGGTTTTACATGCCACCTATACGAAAATGTGTGGTTGCAGTGGGGACAGATTGGACAAAAAATAGGGGACTCGTTTTTCCGAGCCAACAAAATTTTGCATCGTTTCACATCCCAAAAGGAAAAAAAATTGTAGAAAATTTTTTGGTAGGTTTTTTTAAGTCCAAAAAAATTCTTTAAAAAAAATTAAATTTAATTAAAAAAGTTTGATGTAATTGTGTTGCCGTTCGGGTTACACCTTTCATTTTAAAAACTTTCTTTGATTTTTGGGAGAATGTGAATAACAAAATTGCTGAAATTGAAATTTTAAAACTCTGAAATCTTGGTTTATTTTATTTATGCGTCATGTAATATTAATTATTTAAAGTATATTTAATTTTATTGGCCAATACTTTTTATCCACCCATCCCCTTTTTTAATAAATGGTCTACACTGACCTTTTTTTCAATAAAATCCGTTTTGTGCCCCATTAGAATAGGGGCATGCCTCTTCTGGCCATTCCACCACAGGACTTATCTTTCTGCCAAAATCCGGTCAAAATTTTTATTTGTTATTTGAAGGGCCAATTACTGGGGCACTAAAAAACAAACCCCTTTGCCTTAAGATAATCATAGCCAAAGTTGCAACACACCCAAAGTTCGAAAAATGTGTTCAATAATTTTTTATTTTTTACCCTTTAAAACTTTGTAAGTGCGTGTTTTAAGTCAACTTTTTTCTGTTCTTGCTCAAATTTTAATACACGATCGAGATATTGGTTAAATGATCATCTCTGGGTTTCTGTAAGTTATTTTTTGCATTTGCAATATTTTGGGCCCGTGAGGGGTAAAACATTTTGATGTCCAAATGATTTAAAGAATACAAGTCGACATACAATTCTTAAAAAAATGATATTTTTAAAATTTCCCCAATCTTTAATACTATATATGTTTTGAGGCTTTGCATGGTGGAAATCAATGCTTTGGGGGTAACCCATGTGTTTATCTCAACTAACGGAAACTGAATAAAGGTTCGAAAGAACCGCGACAACTTATCTCAACCTTATGAGAAAGGTTTAAGGGAGAACCAATTTGGGGAAATCATTTCATGTCTGGGGAAAATGGTTTAGGGGGAACCCTGGGGGTTTTGGGTTAATATGGTTCAGGGGGAACCCTAGGACTTCCGGGTTATTCTCAAGTTTTGAAGCCTGCTCTTTTTTCAGGAGAATGAAAGGGTTTGCCGATGCAACCCTTAAGAGTTTTTTTGTTGAATGGGAAGGTTTTGATTGGTGCTATGTTGTGTGATGGTTGTGATTGGTTGCCACCCGGGGTTGTTCTTGTTGTGTTGTTTCCCCTGTTTTGTGTGGTCCCTTGTGAGGGGCGGACAGTGGGGGGTGGGTGTTTGGGGATGATTGAATGCCAAATGTGTTTATGAAATACCGAGTCCTGGGGACAGTGTCATGTTTTAATCCGGGCCTCTCTGATACGACGGTTACCCGTGTTTTTGGGCCAGATCTTTGCATTCTGCCAGTCAATGATAGGTCCAAATCGGGGGAGTGTTTGATGATGCAGATTTTCACATTCCCCCCTGCGCCGTGGGCCTTGTGTTCCTGGGGTTTTTCGAAAGGGCTCGCCGGTCTCCCCTACACTTTCCCCAAATACAAGGTTTAGACCCCAGCTTTACGGTGGGCTGTTTCCCCCGTGGGGTGTAACTGTTCCCCTTTTTTGGGCCGGGTAGACCTAATGTCCTTCCTCAGGACCGCAATCTTTTTGGGTGGCCCCGTGCCGGGAATGGGTTTTTTGGGGTTGCAGAGGATGTGGGCGCCCCATTCGGGGGGAACTTGCTTTTTCGGTCTGTACCATTGTTCTTAAACGGCAAAATGTTTCAACTCGGATGGTGCTTTATCACTGATAGTGTGTTGGGGGGGTGCATTCCGGGGGATTTCACGGATGGGGGGAACGACCGGGGATTTAGGTAGCGGGTGTGTGGGGTTTTTGTAAACCAAGCCCAAGTGAGCCATCAACCCGTTTAAATAGAAACAAGGAAAAGGGAACAGTCGGATGTCTCAGTTTCCCTTGAATTGAATGCTCGAGTTGGTTGAGGGGCCAGAGTCACCAGTTTGTCGGAACCGGCGCCAAAAGAAAGTACCACGGAAAATTTTGTTTGGGTTTGTATCGTGCCGTCATTTTCCCAAATCTTCCATGAAGATGTTTGTAGGGGCCGGGAAACGGGATCCCCTTGGTGCCAAAGACGTTGATATAATCTCTCCCTTGGAAGTATGGTTTTAAAATAAGAAAAATAGATCTGAGATCTGGCGTTATGGTTTGCCCCGGGCTTATCAGTTCGAAAAACAGGGTTCGAGGGTACCTGCCCGTCGGAATTGGGAAAATGACCGACCCAAAAAATCACTAGGGGTCGGAAGGCTGCAAATGGTTCCTTTATGATGTTGAAAACCCCGCCAAAGGGGACAAGGGGGCCACCCACTGGGGAAAGGTTTTTTAAGTGTTGGGGGGGTTAACGGGGAACCTCGGGGTGAGAAATCGTCGGGCGGTTGTTTTTATGAATTTGGGGGCCCAAAAAATCTTGGCATTTTGGTGGACGGACGGGGGTGCCTTAGTGCTTTGGGTGTGTTTGGTTTGGAAAAAGTTTTTGGGGGACTTTCCTTTTGCAAGGTCGGGGTTTTTTTTGAGGGGGGTGTAGGTATCCGGGGGGAATTTCCCGAACCTTTTGATGTATTCAGCGGTCCATCACTACTGTGGCTTTCCCTTGTCTGCCTTTAGAATGTGTTTAAGAGTCATACGGAGGGTTTTTGACAGCCTGATATTCCCGTCTTTTATATTGGGTTTCGGGGGTTCCGTTTTTTAAAATCTGGGTATCCACGGATATGCCCCCCCTTTTTTTCTGGAGCCGGGGGGAAGGTTCAATAGACTATATGAATTCTTCCCGGGGAAACTTTTTGGGGGGCAAAAATTTATTCCCGGCAAGACACTGGTTTTGTGTGAGATAGTTATTTGGTTAAGGGTTAACCCTTTTCCTTTTTTTTATGTTCCCCTTTTTTGGGCGCCCGGGAAATTTTTTTGTCCTGCTATTATTTGAGATGTTTTCGGCCCAGGTTTACCTTTTTCCTTTTTTTTCATGTTCCCCTTTTTTGGCGGGGTAACGGGCCCCTGCCATTGTTGGGATTCGGTTTCGAAAACCCACACACAGACCGCTACCTAAATGCCCGGTCGTTTTCCCCCCACCATCCGTGAAATCCCCCGGAAAGCACCCCCCTAAGGGCCCCACTATCAGTGATAAAACCTTGCCATCCGAGTTGAAACATCTAACCCCTGTTAAAAACAATGGAGACCATGTTGTTCCCCCCCGGAACGCCCATCCTCTGCGCAAAAACCATTGCCGCTAAACATCGGCCACACTTCACACAAGATTCAGCATATCCCGAGGGAAGGACATTGGACTACCGAAAAAAGTTGGAAATGAAACCCCACAAGGACAGACATGATCCCAGCCCAACTGGGGGCTACCAAATTGCTTGTGGGAAAGTGTACACAGACCGGGAGACCCCGACCACTCAAAGGAAACAAACGGCGGGGGGGAATTGGCAACCGGGCATCAAACATTCCCCCGATTTACCTATCATTGATCAAAAAAGATCTGCCCCGGGAAAACACTGGTACAACCCCTGTGAGGGCTTTGGGTTCATAAACGAAATGTCCCCCGGACATGGGCATTTCATCAGCAACATTTGGCTTCAATCCACCATCCCCCAACACCCCCCCCCCACTGTCAACTGATCGCCCAGCGACGGCAACTCACACAGCAGGCAAACATACCAAAAAGAACAATGCCACGGGGGCAACCAATCACAACACATCACACAACAGTAGCACCCTGAACCCCATTCTACACATAATCCCCAAAAAACTACAGAGTTGCACGGAAACCTCTTCATTCTCCTGAAGAAGATTAGGAAGTAATAACGTTGAGAATAACCCTGAAGTCCCATGGGTTTTCCTGAACCAAATTTAAACCGTGAAACCCCATGGCCCCCCTGAACCATATTTTCACTAGCGAAGGAGAAAAAAAGGGGGTTAAAAACTCCCCTTTAACCTTTCTCACCCGGGTTGAGATAAGTTGGGAAGTTTTTTTTGAACCGTATTCCCGTTCCGTTAGTTGAAAAACACATGGTGTTACCGCAAACCAAACAAAATTTTTTTATAAAAATGAGGGCAAACATAAACTTAATGTTTTTCTTTTTTTTAATTTATAGGTGATGCAAAAAGTTGGGTTTTAATCCCCGTGACCGAACGCGGACATAACATTTCAAATCATGAGGAATTATGGGCGCTGATGACAGCGTCGTTTTCCTGTGGGTTTATGATCTCTGCAGAGGAAAATAAAAAGACTTGATGGTGTATTTGCCATATCAAAGGGAAATTAACTTGTTAGTACAGTATTTTGAAATCCAAATTTTTTGAGGGCAATATTTAACCTCCTATTACTAAAGGGCAAAATCAGTCAAAAAAAAAAGGGACTGAACTCAAGTTCTGGGTTTCCAGCACAAGTGTGGGTTTTTGGGGCCCGCGGGCACCTGTGTCCTTGAGAAGAAAAAACCTTT